>OU026148.1:22729228-23329228 GCA_907269125.1 Eristalis pertinax
AACAACAGTTACGAGAGAGCAAACTGCCTCGGACCTACGGACGTAATCACAACAAAAAGGACAACGATTTGCGAGTGTGCTCCTGGAACGTAAAAACACTCTACACTCCTGGGGCCGCTCATAAACTGGAAAAGATCCTCACGCAGTACAAGGCGGATATTACTGCGATCCAGGAAATACGCTGGATATGACAAGGAATAATGAAGGAGAAAGAGTGCGACATATATTGCAGCTGTTACAAAAGGTTGCACATATTTGGATTCGGATTCATTGTGGGAAAACGGTTAAGGTCGATAAGCGCTCGACTGACTGTGATCTGTACCCAAGGCAGATTCCACAACATCAGCCTTATATGTGATACCGATGAGGTTGAAGACTCCGTCAAGGAGGACTATTAAGACCTCGGACATTGGACAGTCGGCGCTTCAACTGAAAATTACAGGAGTACCGGGCTAGAAAACGCGAAGAGAAGAAGCTTCCACGCCTGAAGAAAAGGTCTCTCGCAACCTCCCAGCTCAAGGACATCGAAGAGTCTAGGGATAGACAAAAAATACGGTCCTTTTATAAAAAAGCCAAAAGCCTGGCTTCAGGCTTTAGGGAAGGCACACAGGCTCTTCGAAATCGTTAGGGTAGCCTTGTTACTTCCTACAACTGCTTAGTGGGCCTGACCAGGAGAGATTGATAGAGAATCAAGAAATTCCAACTCCAGTCGATGCAGTAGTCCTCCCGCCTAGCTTTGAAGATGTCGGAACAGCCATTAAAAGGCTGAAGAACAAAAAGGCTGCATGCTCCGATGGCCTACCGTCAGAGATCTTCAAGGCCAGTGGCGATGTTCTGGTGGGGAGCCAGATCATCTGTAAAATTTGGGAAAAGGGGATTTGCGAAGATCGTCATAAAATTGGGAATTTGGGAAGATCCTGTCCAGCGTACTGTGTGAACGTCTAAAGCCGTTTTGCACCGCACTACTCGGCACGTACCAGTGCTGCTTCCGGCCCGGCAAATCGACTATAGACCAAATCTTCACACTAAGACAAATACTGGAGAGGACCAGTGAGTTTCAAATCGATACGCACCACCTGTTCATCGCAAGGAGCTATTCGATGCGATGGCCGAATTCGGGATCCCGGGAAAGCTGATCCTGTTGTGTCGCACCACGCAGTTTGCAGTTCGGCTCAAGGACTTACGAGCCGTTTGAAACTTGCACTGGTGTGTGTGTGGCTTCTTCAATCTGGTACTGGAGAAGGTAGTGCGGAGGGCAACTGTAAACACGGAATACACTATCTTCTACAAGTGGGTATCGAACATGACATCGACATCGGAGGTCTCAAGGTCAATGAGGATAAAACAAAATATATGCTGTCGACCAAAAAACGTTCCGTCACACACCGCCTTGGACAAAATTTCACGATCGACAGCTAAAATTTCGAGGTAGTGAAGGAGTTTGTCTTCCTCGGGGCAAACATGAACTCCAAAAACGACATCACAGTGGAGATCCGTCGTAGAATCGGCCTTGGCAACCGATGCTACTTCGGTTTGTCAAAACAACTGGGCTCAAATCTCCTGACTCTAAGCACCAAAACCATGCACTCCAAAACTCTTATTTTGACAGTCCTGCTCTATAGAGCCGAAAGCTGGACACTAAGCAAAACTGCAAAATAAGATGATTTATTTGTCGCAGGGGTCGCTGGCCTTACTGCAACAACGCTTCCAATTTTGTGGGAGCCAACAACTAGCTGTTGCTCAATAATAATGAAGGAATGTTGTAATAAGTCCATAAAATTAAATTTGATTACCCCTCGAGCACCACCATTTGGAGGCATAGGGGAAGCAGCAATAATAATCATCTACTGCTAAGAAGCGTATCAACATCTTCACTGCCATACGAAGAAGTGGAGATAGTGGGAATTGAAGCAATTTTAAGTTCAAAGCCTTTAACACCAATGTCAACCGAGCCGACCTGACAGAGCTAGCTCCACGTCACTTCCTAATCGGTGAACAACTAACCATACAATAGATACTTTTTTTACACCATCTTAAGCACGAATCTTGGAGAAGGTGGTCGCTTGAATACCTAAACGAGCTCCAATATCGAGACAAATGGAAAGATTCTCCGGGGAACATCCATGTGGGGATATGGTTATCATAGGAGAGGACAATATGCCAGCACTTCATAATGAACTACAATCCCAGTTCATTGAGAAGGGAATATAATACAATATTAAACGGCACAATTGCGCTACAACATCAATGCAAAGAAGTGCACCAAAAAAGAACATGTGAAGAATCCTAAAAGCTGATACAATAACCATAAGTGAATTACAGTCGGAAGTGTACACCGTCTCAAGCAAACGACTTAAAATAAGAGCGGTTAATATAATTGGAAAATAGCTTTAGCTTTAGGTCTCGTTCCGAGCAGATAGAAAACAGCATTTGTCCAGCCCGTCCCTAAAACGGGCGAATCTTCGTCACCTACCTAGTACCTTTTTTCTAACTGTTTTAATTTTGCATTTTTATTTATAAGGCGTATATCCGCCCCAAAGTGCTCTGTCTTGATCTCGGACACTTAAGGGTATTAACATGAGGAAGTGTTTACAAAATCAATTAAAAGCCCTTCAAATTATGTCAAGTTTAAATCCTGTGTTAAAAAAGATATGTAGATATTGTCAGTTAAATAGATAAAGTAAACAAGGAACTTAGGGTCTGCTAAAATTCAAATGTAGCTTTCTATGATGATTTAAATGTTTTACAGTGACGACATATGCCCTAAGTGGAGCTCCTTCTTTTATATACGTAAAATACTATCTCTGCTGAACCGATTTATTATTCGGTTCCAACATTCTTTTGGTAAACCAAATAATATTTTTGAATGTAAGCAAAACATAATTTTGTATTTACTTTAAAAAAAATTAAATTTATAATATAATGAAAAAAATCGTTAAATCTATTTTATTTCATTTTATTGCTGTTGGTTGGAGTAGCTCCAGCGTTGTTAGCGAAGTCCAGAGTAACTCGTAAGCTAAGCAACACGAATGTGGTCAAGACCACCAAAAAACCTAGCATCGTGCCCGGCGCTTCGAGCACTAACTGCCAGAGGACATAAAGCTCGAAGGAAAAAGTCTGTTGGGAACAGATCAGTGGATCAATTCAAAAGGTCAACTTATGCTACATGCTCGACCTACTCCGGACGGCAAATGAGCACCATCAAGGTGCTCCAAGCGAGCCTACATTACACTAAGGTCGCGTCCGCCACCCTAAATAATAAGTTCGCCCATTAAAATATAAATCTATGCCTTACACAAGACCTAGAAGCGGACACATAAAATGTCGCCGGAATGGGACAAGTAAATTAATTTACGAGTGTGGAGAACCTAGAGTGGCCAGTTTCATTAAGAGTAATATTAACTTTCTTCCCAACCCAGAATTTATAACAAGAGACCTGGTCGCACTACTCCTGGACGTCCCTGCATAAAGGGAAAACAAACCATCGCGTGTGTCTCGGCGTATTTCCCCGACGACAACAACAACGACATTCTATCGAAGTTCGTCCAGGACCTCATTACCCTCATCACCTACTGTCGTAGAAGTACCTTCACTAAATTATCGGTTGCGATGCAAATGCGCAACACTGTTTCGGAAGGTGTTTCGAAGTCCCAGCACAAGACCATAGAAGTTTGGTATAGTACACAGACGGATCAGACGGTCCTTGGACCCAACTGTAAAGCACCACTAAAGGCACTATTGTCTAACTTTTTGGATTCCAATATAGTCAAATGTTGCTGTGACGCTTTGCAATCCCTTGCCAGACACAACAAAGTGAAACTTGGCTAGGTCAATATACGCAGGTTGATTGCTGGCAATGAATCCGCTGATGAGTTCGCGATGACTGGCTCGGAGTCTGCGTTCATCGGTCCTGAACTATGTAATGTCAATTGGACAACAGCCACGCCTAGACCAGTGGAAACACGGTCATGGTCTAAGGCAACAAAACGTTTAATCGCGCCTTATTCATATAAGGAAATACTCAACCCTAATAAAGAAAACATAAGATTGCTAACAAGCTTTCCGACAGACAATTTTGGCTTGAACTACTGTGTCAAGACAAGGTCTGTTGGCTCTGACTCGAAGAGCATGAAACTTCTGAGCACATATTGTGCGAATGTCCGGCACTAATGTGTTTAAGGAAACGTATCTTCCATAGGGAGATACTCACTTCAGTGCTTTTAAAAAACACAACTACTAAAGACTTACTAGCGATCTACCTACATATCTATCCCGGGCGCAGCGTCGCTGTCTTCACGGCATGTGTTGCACATGAGGAAAAAACAGCTCGTCTGCTATCTTTTTCGTTAAGACCCTCCTCTTCTCTCCTTATCGGTTGAATCAGTATGGTTTGCTAGTAGCTCACATCACAGCTAAACTTAACAAATGAAAAAACAACAAATAATGCTTTAGAGTGCGTTATGTTTTTTTTGGGACGTCCGTACACAGAAACTGAAAGGAGTCCCCTAAGCATACTGAAAAATATAGAGCAATCGTTGCATAATGTAGTCAATTATTTTCTCACTATTCCCTTATTCCGTTAATAAAGTTACCGCGGTATGATAATTAACCTCTTGGGGAGTAGGACCAGCATGTTTCGGCAGCTTTGAATTTAATTAAAATTAAATTAAAATTAAAATGCTCAGTGATAATTTCTCATGAATGAGAACGCGATATTGTTCCCAGAAGTGAATGAACTCTTTTTAGAATCACCAGAGAATCGTTTTGGTTGCAGTTTGTCCAACAATACAGCAGTTTCAAGTAGCGGAGTAGGGGGTGGCACCATAAATGCAGAAAATGGACTCGAGTGTATTTTCGGCGTTAGTCGGCAATCCTTGGCAAAGACGAAGCTTTTTTTTTTTTATAGCGCCTTATCTCCATAATAGTATCAGCTTCTTTTAAATATTCCTCTGTCTTGATTAAGGAAAACACTTCAGCATTAGCTTTTAGTAAGCTCACATGAGCGCCTGTGAGCCGATCCAGCATGACAATTAACTCCTACTCTATATCGTACAGACTACAAACGTTTTCCGTTAACTTGGAGCCGTCCGATTTCAAATAATCGGTTGCGTTTTACACAAGTTTAGTTACCTGACCACTATGATATGATCCTTTTCTTTTACGTTTCCGTTCAAGAATCCAGGGTTTCGGCATCAGAGTCTAATAGTGATCGCCCGAATCCAAATTAATATAAAAGAAAATAATCGGTTATATTATAATTATTATTTATTATAATTGAAATGGCTTTAAATTTGAAAACTTTCAGACTGCACATATATCTGTAATGTAAGCTTCTTAAATACAGTAGGGAGAGAAATAGAACTATCTGTGCAATTCAAAGCTATATAAATTTACAGATACAAAGAGATTTTTAAGAGATATGTTGTTAGACTAAAAAGAGATAGTTATGCTATGCATTTTATTGAATATATATGAAAATCAGTGTTAATAGATGAATACGCAGAAATTTCGACGCTCCCTTTCGTACACTCTCCTTGCTCCAGTTGGTTTAATTTCGTCTCGAGTTTCGATTTAGTTGTCAGCATAGTCCGATATACTTGATCGAAGTAATTCGTGCCTCCATACAAATGACTTTCGATATAGGATTTGTGCACATTTTATTACACTGTCTCGTTGTTAGAATTCATTCCAAAGAAATGCAAGGTCATCTTTGTTAGATGAATGCGCCTTTCTCTTTTGTGTATTTTTCAGATAGTTCCTTTAACCGTCTCTACAAAATGGTCAAGGTTTTCCATTTTGTTAATGTAAGGACTGTCAGTAGACATTGGGATAAGTGTGAAACTCTCTTTTTTATACTTTATTTCTCTTCAAATTTGATGCACTTTCATTTGGTACAATTATAAAACATACCATGGTTATGGTCCATGCTGTAACTGAATGATCGGAACACTTCAATAAAGCACTCAAAATAATGTCATTGTAATGTATATTATGTTATTTTTTTAGCTGGGCCGTATTAAGCAACAAAAGAAATCAAACTGAAATGAGGCCCATATACATACAGGAAAATGTATTAATGAACTCGTTGCAATCTGTTCAGTCGATGGATCCGAGGTTCATGACCTTACGCTACTACCTTCCTATCCCTCTATTTGTGACACTTTTTCGAAGCCAACAAAAGACAAACAAACACCGTACATAAAGGCGACAATTGGGGACCTATAAAAGTGATGCTATCTCCTCCTTGAGACTCCGAATTGGGAAAGCTGGCAATGCTGACAGCATAACCGACGTAGAGTGTAAACACTGCGAAGATCAACTGTAAGAGCCAGCAAATGTAAAAAATGATTACCAATGTACACCAAAATAAACGCTCGCCTTCTGCTGTAACCTGGGTCAACTTGAGAAAACGGCAGATGTGCTGGCGCACTTTCATATCCAGAACTCTGAGCTCGAAACAAAGAAGAAGAAAATCTGCTCTCAAAAGTAGAAACGCATCTGTAGATTTGTTGGTTAGCGGGTCTTCTCACCACTCTACGACAGTTTTGTAGTTGTTGCTTCAGCCTACGATTCTGTTCTCCGTCCACCCCTAAAGGCGGTAAGAGAACTCATAGAGTACTGCGACACCAGAAAGATGTGCCAAGTCATCTGCTGCAACGCTAATGCTAAGAATTCATCCTGGGGCAGCAGCAAATGCAACATGAGAGGGACTTATCATCTTGACTTCATACTATCGTCTCACTTAGACTTTAAAAATGTTCGTTCCCATCCAACTTTTGTTACGACAAGGAGAAAGGAATTAATCAACCAAAAACCAAAACGATACCTTAAGGAGATTAGAGACTGAATGGTGCTGCCGGAAGTCTCCATGTCAGACCATAGATACATTTTATCGAATGCAAAGCCATAACATTGCCGAAGAGGAGTAATACTAAGAACAAACTGGATAGGCTTTAATGATGAGATAGCAAACCGCACAGGCCTCTCCCTAGGCTGAGAAACAGGCGGAAGGTTGATAAGGCAGTAAAGATCTGGATAATACCATCACAAAATGTTTCAACCTGACATGAACTGGAACTGGAAGCTGTACCGATCAAAACAAAAAGGATATACGAGCATAATTCGGATATCGAAAAGTGCCTCATAGATATTTCTGTGGATAGATAGGAAATCTATAGTGAAACCAGTAGACTGGTCAAAGTTCTCAAGAAAGACGAACCAATCAGACCCTGGCAACCCGACGGTAACTACACTGCGTCGAAAACTGACACTCTCAGCATCAGCTTGAGCTTCACAACAAACTTATATTCTAGGAACTGGAGCTTAGCTGATAAATATCACACGCCGAGGCCTTGTGGCATCACATATATCCAGCTTAGCTGCAAAAGGGTATTGAACCGTTGCTACCCGTTCTGAAAAGAATATTCACTGTCAGTGCCTAGCTCTGGCTTGAATGCCGACCCACTAGCGCACAGTTAGGGTAGCATTCATGTAAGATTAATTCAAGATCATCATCATCATATATCCAGCTTAGTTGCAAAAGGGTATTGAACCGTTGCTACCCGTTCTGAAAACGATTTTCCACTATCAGTGCCTAGCTCTGGCTTAAATGCCGACCCACTAGCGCACAGTTAGGGTAGCATGTAAGATTAATTCAAGATCATCATCATCATCATCACCTTCTGACCCGCATGATCCGCTAAGGGGATAAACCGCTCACGAGAGATCTCCAGGCAACTCGATTCTCCGCCATCGACTCTAACTCATCAGGAGTACTTACTTACTTTACTTACTTATCAGGCCGGCGACCCATGAAGTGTCCGAGACTGAGCAATTGCTGCCTTCCATCCTTGACGGTCCTGGGCACGCTGGGCAGTCATCAAGTCCAAGCTGTCTTGCATTCGCGATTACTTGGTCTTTATACCGGAGATTCGGTTTTCCTCGCCTTCCTCGCAGACGAGACCGGATATATCCGTCGTAGAACTTTTCTTTCGAAGGTACCCAGAATCAACTCTGCAGTTTTGCTTAGCGTCCAGCTTTCGGCTCCATAGAGCAGGACTGGCAAAATAAAAGTTTTGTAGAGCATGATTTTGGTCCTACGAGTCCAGAGTTTTGAGCCCAGTTGTTTTGACAAACTGAAGTAGCACCGGTTGCAAAGGGCGATTCTTCGACGGATCTGACAATTTGACAATTTAATTCATTTTATTTTCAAAAAACGTTTTACAATGATTAGATGTTTCTGCGAAGCCCTATAATGGCTTTTCGGCAGAAGATTGTGTTTCAGAGTTCGTTACAGTTAATTTTAGATGAAGTAAGCTTTGTTACATTTTTTTCTATTCATTAGTTTAACACTAAATAGAAGAGAAAACAAAAATAAAAGTTCTAAAAATTTAGTTGTTTTAATTATTGTTTAAAAAAAATGTTTTATATGTTTTTTCTAGTTTTGAAGATTTCTATGTGTCTTAATTCCTGCGGAAGTGTGTTTAGAACCGCAGGTACACTGCATTTCAACTGTTTTCTCCCGTAGTTGTTGTAGAATCTGGGTTCTTCAAGCATGCCTTGCGCCCGCCTTCTGGGTCATCTTAAAGATGTCTTCCACTCGAAGAACATTAAATCGTTGTAGTTCCGGAACATTACGCTGGTTGAGTAATATTTTCTTCAAAACTGTTTCTGAAGCTTCTGGATGTGTGTTGCAGATGCATTGCCCCAAGAAAGTATTCCGTACCTTAATTTGGATTCTACTAAGGCGAAATAGACCTGCTTAAGTACGGACGTTGTAGTGTGGTATTGCAGATGGGTTAATGCGTATAATGCTTTTCATAGGATCTCACGCAATCCATTTATGTGCACATCCCAAAGAAAATTGCAATCGATGGTGACCCCGAGATATTTGTAGGTCTCTACTATATCGATAGTAGTCCATTGAGGACTTCGTATGTGCATCATCTTGGTTTTAGATGCATTGATCATTAGGCCATGATCATGGCACCATTTCACAAGCGTTGCCGAACTTTTCTTGCATAATTTCTGTTGCCGTATGCAAGGACCTATGGCGCATCACTATCGCCGTATCATCTGCATATGCAAATGGTATTGCATTTTTTAATACTCTGAGCAGCTCATTGGTATACAAAATAAATAGGATTGGTCCAAGCTTTGATCCTAGAGGGACTCCATACTTAATGTTCTCCTTTTGACTATATATATTGCTGATTTTGACGCTAAAAAGTCTGTTCCTTAAATATTCTCTTAGCCAATCTGCCATTAGTCCTCTTATTCCAATATGTTCTCGTGCTTCGATTAGCTTATCGTGGTTCAGTGTATCAAAAGCCTTACTGAAGTCAACGAATATCACTAAGACATGGTGGCTTTTATTTAGGCCCTCATTGATACAATTAGCGAATTCCCCTATCAACTAACCAGTACTCTTATTTTTCTGGAACCCGTACTGGCTTGTCTTAATCAGGGAACTATTGCCGATGAAATCATGTAGCCTGTTTGCCATGACTTCTTCGAGACACTTTTCTACTACAGGTAATATTGATATTGGCCTGTAATTGTTGAGTTCCATTTTGGTACCTCCTTTATAAATCGGCCTGACTACGGTAGTTTTCAAGGTTTCAGGGATCTTTGCTTGATTAATGCTCAAGTCCACGAATTTGCACAGAATTGGGACAAATATATTGACGTGTCTTTTAATATCTCCGGCTCTTATACCGTCAAAACCTGGCGACTTGCTATCGCTTAGCGAGTTTATTATTTTTCGCATTTCTAGGAAACTTGTTTCTCTTACGAACATTGATCTAGCTAATGTTGAGCTTACGTGTGTCGAAGTAACAGCGTCACATTGATGAATAATGTTTTTTATATGAGTGCTAAAACTGTTTGCAAATGTACTAGCTACATTACTCAGACACATTTTTCCAGAGAAGTTATTTGTTATAGTTTCATCAACTCCAAGTTTTTTCCTTTCCAGTATCTCATTTATTAAGCTCCAGGTTTTGCGGGGATTAGATCTGATTTGGTTAAACTTGGTTTTATAAAAAAAGGATTTTTTTGCCGTTATTTCCTTGTTCAGTTTGTTTCTGAATGCTTTATATTCCAGTTCATAGCTTTTATTTAGTCTGTTGTTCTTCCACCTCCTGTAAAGATCGTCCATTTTTTTACATTTGGCGATCAACTCAGGTGACATCCAAGGATTATGCTTTCTTTCGTTTTTTAAATGCTTGATAGAAATCGCATTATCATAAATACAATTCATTTTTTCAGGTAATTTTGAATAAAGTGAAACAGCATCACTTTCATTAATGAATTCATCCCAATTCATTTCTATTATCAATTCGTTAACCTTTACGTTAGATATATAGGACAAGCTGACTGCGTTTTCATTAACAGAAGATTTTTGCATTGGTGGGAAGTATATGATTGGATAATGGTCGGTGATACAATTTTCAATTACTGCAGAATTGATTTGGTTATGAATATCGTTAGTCAAGATGTGGTCAATCGTTGATTTCGATCCTGTGTTCGAGTCTACCCTGGTAAACTCCGTGATCACATTTCTCAATCCCAATGACGCCAACATCTCAAGATATTATTTTACACCATACAAATCCACATCATTCACATTGATGTTCATGTCACCCATTATCACAATGTCGTCCTTTTTTCCCAGTTGTCCAACGTTGTTTCCGAATTCTTCAATAAATTTTTTTGCTGTAACCTGGTGGTCGATATATTCCAATAAAAAAAATATTCTTATTCTCTCCTTTAATTTTAATTTGGATATTTTTATATGATACACTTTCAGGTGTTAAGCGTTCATATTGCAGTTTATTACGTATTAACATCAGTATTCCACCTCGTCTACGTTTATTTCGATCCAGAAACTCCGTTTGGAAACCATCTATACTGTTGTGTCCTATTTTCTTCTTCAACCAATGCTATTATATTCACCATATTGATGAGGTGACTAACGTTTAGGCAGAAATCATTCCAGTTCTTACGCAAAGATCTTATATTGAAACATATATAGCAACATTTGTTATCATTCAATTCATCTATGTTGATGTCACTAAAACCATTCATTACCCTACAATTCAATTCGACAATTACATCATTTGTGTTATTCATTTTGGTGTTATATTTTTGTATTTCGTTTTGCTTACACACAATTGAGTGCGATTGATTTTGCTAACATCGTCAGCGGTACTTATCAACATCGGTTGCGTACCTTCATTCTAGGCAGTATTCTTCCCGCACTCTCCCAAACAAATTTCCAGTTCTCCTATCTCGCTCTCTCCTTTGCCATCCACATCAAGTGCTTGTTATGCTTTGTCAGCTGATTGTTCACATAAACTGTAGCATCAGGCATAGTTGCGCTCGCGCTTGCAGTGTTGTTGGTTTTTTGCAGTACTGCTTTTAGCTGGATCGAGCGAGAGGAGCGCGTTTGCTTCATAAACTGCATTTTTATAATGTTCGACGCAAATGTTGCCACTATTGTCGACCGTTCGGGGTTTTTTGTTTTTGTTCTGTAAATGTCAGTGACATCAGTGTCGTTGATCTCGAGGTTTATTGTATTTCCTATTCCCTTTACTAACTCAATTAAATTTTCTTGTGGAGTAGGGGGAATGTTTTTAATTTCAATATTGTTTCTGATAATTTGTTGCTCCAATGTGTTGATTTGTGTTTGCATATTTTGCATTATCACGTCTTTTTTTTGTTATCTTCTTTCATTTCATTTATTTGTTTTTTATGTTGTCCAAAAGGTCGTTGTTTTTTCTCATGTGTGCGTTTAGGTCATCGTATTTTGCAGCTTGCCGCTATTTCCTTAATTTCACCCCTCAATAGACGGATTTCTGCAATAACAGCTGAGTTGTCAGTTGAGATGGAGTTGATTGAGGAACCGGGGCTGCTGAGTTCTCGCATTCTCTTGGAAGGTTGTTCCTGTAAGGTTAGTGGAGCAGGTACCACCGCATTGTTGGCTGCAGCAGTATTCTGGACATCTGCACCGTTCCTACAAGATTGGCACTTCCAACCATCTCTCCTTGTGCCCATTGTTCTCCACGATTTTTCTGTTACCGTGGTGCAATCGAAATGAAGTTTTCGCTTGCAAGCTGAACGAACAGCAAAATCGCCTTCGACGGGGAGATTTTCACCGCAATAGCCGCACATATACATGATGGATGGACAAGTTAAATTAGAGTGAAATACTAAAAGAACACAGGAAAGTTCAACAAACAGAACTGGAGATGCACTCAGATGTTTATATAAAATTTATTTAAATAAAAAGTCACTGTCTTGGGGGTTTTTTTTGATTTATACTGTTGGAAGATATATACTTTTATATATGCAAAGAGATCACTAATTCACGGAGCGCTTGAAAAACACGTCTAGTCACGGTAAGCTTACTCAACGAAGTGTGACTCCACGGTGATGTCGTTTGTGGAGTTCACGTTTGCCCCGAGGTAGACAAACTGCTTCACTACCTCGAAATGGTAGCTGTCGTTAGTGAAATTTTGTCTAAGGTGGTGTGTGACGGAACGTTTCTTGGTCGACAGCATATATTTTGTTTTGTCCTCATTGACCTTGAGACCAGTTCGTTTCGCCTGTTCTTCAATCGCCGTAAAAGCCTCCACTACGGCACGTTGAGAACGCGCGACGATGTCGATGTCATCTGCGTACCCCAACAGTTGGACCGACTTGTGGAAGATAGTGCCTTCCGTGTTTACAGCTGCCCTGTGCACTATCTTCTCCAGTACCAGATTGAAGAAGTCAGACGACAGCGCATCTCCTTGCCGAAATCCAGTGCAAGTTTCAAACGGCTCAGAAATCCTTGAGCCGAACTGCACGGTACATCGCGTTTGTGTTAGCGTGGTGCGATACAACCGGATCAGTTTTCCCGGGATCCCGAATTCGGCCTTCGCATCGAATAGCTCATTGCGATGAATGCTGTCGTATACGGCTTTTATATTGATGAACAGGTGGTGCGTATCGATTTGAAACTCACTGGTCTCCAGTCTCCAGTATTTGTCTTAGTGTGAAGATTTGGTCTATAGTCGATTTGCCGGGCCGGAAGCCGCACTGGTACGTGCCGATTAGTGCGGTGCAAAACGGCCTTAGAGACAGTACGCTGGACAGGATCTTGTAGACGACGTTGAGCATTGATATACACCTATTGTTGTTGCAAGAGGCAAGGTCGCCTTTTTTGTGGATGGGGCATATGGAGCTGATATTCCAGTCGTCGGATATGCTTTCATCTTCCTAAATTTTACAGATGATCTGGTGCATGCTCCCCACCAGAACATCACCACCGGCCTTGAAGAGCTCTGATGGTAGGCCATCGGAACCTGCGGCTTTGTTGTTCTTCAGCCTTTTAATGGCTGTTCCGACTTCTTCAAAGCTAGGTGGGAGGACTACTTCATCGACTGGAGTTGGGATTTCCTGATTCTCTATCACTGTCTCCTGGTCAGGCCCATTAAGCAGTTGGTGGAAGTGCTGCTTAAACACATCCACTATTCCCTGCGAGTCAGTAACAAGGCTAAACTCATGATTTCGAAGAGTCTGGGTGCCTTTCCTAAAGCCTGAAGCCAGGCCTTTGGCTTTTTTATAAAATTCCCGTATTTTTTGTCTATCCCTCTTCGATGTCCTTGAGCTAGGAGGTTGCGAGAGACCTTTTCTTCAGGCGTAGAGGCTTCTTTTCCTCCCGTCTTCTAGCCCGGTACTCCTCTTGCGCAGCTCTAGTTTTCCGTTGCAGCGCTTTTTGGTATGCCTCGTCGGTTGCACGTTTCTTCTGCTCACACTTGCCATCATACCACGGGTTTCTTGTCGGGGGCGGTAGGTAGCCTAAGGTCTTTTCCGCTACCTCTTTGATGGCCGAGCGGCAATGCAACAACATCTCGTTTGCGTTGGTGTTTGACGTAGGCATACCGAAGAGTCTCTCGCTTAATTGCTCTTCGTAGGCTTTGGCAATCTCCGTTGTCTCCGCTCAGGCGTGCAATGTCAAAACTCCTCTTTGTTGGCTGGTGCAGCTTTCTGACATTGGACAGTCGGACGCTGAATCGTGCTGCCACGAGGAAATGGTTACAGTCGCCGTTTTCCCCCTCTGAATGTTCGCACGTCCAGGAAATTTGACGCATGTCTTGCGTCAATGAGCACTTGGTCAATTTGGTTGGCGGTTCGACCGTCCGAAGATCGCAAGTGTGGATTCTTTTGCGAGGGAAACTTGTGCTACTTATGACCATATTACGTCCTGTCGTAAAGTCAGTGAGTCGGAAGCCGTTATCTGTTGTCGTGTCGTGGATGCTGTGCTTTCCGATCACTCCGCCAAATATGTTTTGCTTACCGATTTTGGCATTGAAGTCTCCGAGCACGATTTTGACATCGTACTCCGGACAGGCTCCGTAGGCACCGTCCAAGAGGTTGACGGAATCTTCAGCCTCATCGGTCCAAATATGTGCATCCTTTTGTGACAGCTGTAATATATGTCGCACTCTTTCTTCTTCATTATACCTTGTCCTATGCTGCGTATTACGTGGATGGCAGTTATATCCGCCTTGTACTGCGTGAAGATCTTTTTTGTAGTTTATGAGCTGCCCCTGGAGTGTAGAGTGTTCTTACGTTCCAGGAGCACGCTCGCAAATCGTTGTCCTTTTTCGCACTGTGTCGTCGTTGTTGTGATTCCGTCCGTTGATCCGAGACAGTTTGCTCTCTCGTAAGCTTGTTTTTGTGTGGGAGGGTTGTTAGCCCTCCGCACGCAGTGCCCAAGTAACCCGGCGAATTTTTGGACTTTTTCCAACCTATCCAGGCGAGTAATTCTCACAACAGCGCGAAGAAATCTCATCTCAGCAGCTTGCACTCGCGATCTTATTCTTTAGGTCATTACCCAAATTTCATGACCATAAGTGAGAGTCGGAGCAAATACTTACTTACTTACTTACTTACTTAAGGTGGCGCTACAGTCCGAGTTTAAGCTGGGCCACAACCAACAAGCGTCTCCAGCCAGCTCGACCGTTAGCTAGCTGTCTCCAGTTTCTCACGCATAGTTGGTTGAGGTCCCTTTCCACTTGCGTGCGCCACCCGAGTCGCGGTCTTCCTCTACAGCGCCGTCCGGCTGATTCGAAGACTTTTCGGGCCGGAGCATTTGTTTCCATCCGCTCTACATTTGTTTAGTTTAGTTTAGTTTATTGTCCCAATGTAATAACATATATATAAGAACAAAAATATAAAAGTGTTTAAATATGCCTCCTAACATTTCCATGAAGTTATCCCTGCAATGCTGGGTCTACCTTGAAGCGGTAGAAGAGAATCCATGTAAAATGCCAGTCGGCTTACATATACATTATAAATTTAAAGACATTTACACATGCAATATAATTAAGACAATACGAATCTGCGAAGCCTAAGGGCTTTTCTGCAGAAGATTATACATACAATTTTTTAGCATACATTATTGAGTAATTCTTATAATAGATGGGAATATATAATAAATTGTGATTATTGTTAGATTTATTCGAGATTTATGTTGTTCAATAGTACATATTTCTTAATCTCCTTCTTTCTTATATGCACAGCATGAATGTTCCATAGGGCTCGTGGCAGTTGATTAAAGGTAGTTGGTACTGCAAAAGATAATTGTTTTTTTCCGTAGGTGTTGTGTATCCTTGGGATTTTAAGAAGACCTTCCGCTCTTTGTCTCGTGTTGACCTCATGATCAATTGGTTGTTTAAATCGATGATCGGAATACGTTTCATTTATTAAATTAAAGAGAAAAAGTTTTTTAATGGTTAATAAACTAAAATCATCTATTGAATGCTGACAATACCTCTCTCCAAATTTTGCCCGTAAAAGGATTTTAAATATTCTATTCTGGGCCCTCTGTACCTCCATTATCCTGTATTGCGCTGCGTTCCCCCATGCAATAATTCCGTACTGCAGTATCGACTCCACCAATGAGTAGTATGCTTGCTTTAGGACACTGAATGGGGTATAATTGCTCAGATGATAAAGAGCGTAAGTAGACTGCCGAAGTCGTTTGCATAGATACTTGATGTGGTGATCCCACTTAAAATTGTAGTCTACTTCAACTCCAAGGTATCTATATACGTCAACTGTGTCTATATAATCTGTGCAAGTATCCGTAAGGATCAAAGAATTTGGATTTTTGTGCAAACACTCAAAACTGTGGAACCGTATTTTGATTGGTGTACGAACTATATGGGGTGGCCGAATATGCATTACTTTGGTTTTTTTAACATTAATAATAAGTCCATTATCATGACACCAACGTACAATATTATCAAACTCAGATTGCATAGTCTGAGTAGCACGGTCTATATTTTTGTTGCTCACCACAATAGCCGTATCATCAGCATATTGGAATCCTATGCTATTTTGCAGTACTGATAGCATATCATTCACATAGATAATAAATAGTAGGGGTCCTAGGATAGATCCTTGTGGCACACCCAGTTCAACATTTTGCGGGTTACTGAAGCAGTTCGAAATTTTGACCTTAAACTTTCTGTCACATAGATAGCTAGCAAACCAATCCAATATTGCACCTCGGATGCCTATTTTTTCCAGTTTACTGATAGTTCGTTTATGACAAAGTGTGTCGAAGGCCTTTTTAAAATCAATAAAGATTACCAGCGAGTGATGGTTCTTATTTAAATTAGTGTTGATTATGTTTGCAAATTCTTTGAGTAGTTGGTTAACATTTCTGTTTCTCAAGAACCCATACTGATTTTCATTAATGATTTTATACTTGGCAATATAGTCTTGCAATCTGTTTGCCATTACTTCTTCCATTATCTTATCTATCACTGGTAGAATAGAGATTGGACGGTAGTTCGAAGGATCATCTTTTTTTCCTGATTTATATATGGGTCGAACTATTGCTATTTTGAGTGTCTTTGGGAACCGTCTTTCTTCCAATGACATGTTTACAAGCTGGGTAGTTACCGGTACTAAAGCATTGGCATTGTACTTGAAATCTTTAACTTTGATATTGTCTACCCCAGGAGACTTATTAACACTCATTTTGCTTATAATGTTGCGAATATCACCGTCCGATACATATTCTAGGAACATGGATTGAGTTACACTTGATTCGTTAAAATTTTGTGTTCTTAAGTCACATCTATGAATAATGGACTTAATTTCCTCTGAAAATTGCTTAGCGAATTTATTTGTTATGCTATCTATATTTGTATCTGATTGGAAGTTTCGAGTGATTATTTCATCAATATTGTTAGGCATTTTTCCTAAGATGTTATTTATTAGCCTCCAGGTATTCTTTGGATCTTTTCTGTATTCCGCAAATTTGTTCATGTAGTACTCTGATTTTACATTTTTTATTCTTTTATTGACGTAGTTACGGAAATTTTTGTATAAAGCTTCATAACTCTTGCACCTTCTATTGTTTCTCCATTTGTTATAAAGCTTATCTCTTTCCTTGCATAGATTTATTATTTCGACTGTCATCCACGGATTTTGTTGTTCTCTTTTTCTTATTCTGATATTTATACGAGATTTTTCATAGACTTTATTGAAAGTGTGGACAATCTTTTCATAAAAATCATCAACACTTGTTGCATCTTCTAAAATACTCCAGTCAATCGTCGATAGTAGTTCATGTACTCTATTTTCACTTAGTATATTTTTTTGCAATGTCTTGCTATGGGAGTTAGTGTCTTTTGGTATACCACACATTAATGTGTAGTGATCCGATACGTTTGTTTCCACAATAGCTGCATAGATTTTATCATATGAACTTCTTACTAAACAGTGATCGATAGTAGTGCTTGAACCTCTATTTAGATCAACTCTTGTATTAGAAAGAGCTAAGTTTTGTAGGCCTTTGGAATTGATCATCTCTAAATATCTCGCTGTGTTTAATTCTTCATCTACCTGAACATCTATGTTTATATTTACGTCTCCCATAACTATGATATTTTGTCTTGCGTTGATTGAGTTTATGTGATTTTCCAATTCTTCGATGAAGTTGCTTTCACTCAGCTTTGGTGGTCGATAAATTGCTAATATGTTTAGTTCTTTTTCGATTACTTTGATTTGAATCTGTATGTTTTCGTAGTGCGTAGTATTATAATCAATTTTTTCATAAGATATTTCTTTTCTTACATACAGTGCAATTCCACCGCCATTTCTATTTTGTCTGTTTACGAATTCTGCGTTGAACCCGTCTAGCTGATAAAAACAGTTCTCCTCATCACAAATATTGGTTTCAGCCAAAATAATTATTTTTACAAAACGAATTACGCTCTTAATGTTACACATAAATAAATCCCAATTTTTCCTTAGTGACCTAATATTTAAATATACACATAGAAATTCTAAATTTTCCATCTCATTTTTGTTGGTGTCATTAAACGTATTATGTACCCTATAATTGATAGTTGACATTTGAACACACTCATTTGCATAGGCATCATTGATGTCAGCCATATTAGTGATATCGATTTGTTCTGTTGTTTTGACGTGTGACAGAGATCGGTATTATGCTATTTTGTTTACGTCGTCGACATCAGCGATTCGCAGAACTGTTGTGCCTTCGTCTTTGCGTGCCAGAATTTTACCATCTCGGATCCACACAAACTTCCAAGCAACAGTCCTGGCTTTTGTTTTCGCTTGCCATAGTAGTTGTTTGTTCGCTGCCGTTAGCTGGCTGTTTATGTAGACCTTGCTGTTTAAAATTTCGGTTTTTTTACTTTCGCCGATGTCGTGCAAATTCAGGTTTAGTTTAGCATTCTTCACTAATAGCGGGCCTTTTACTTTGGCAAAGTGTATCATTTTTTCTTTGCACATTGAATTTGTGAACGATACAACTATTTTTGGTGCTTTTGTGTTTTGTTTTGTGTTCAAGCGGTAGACATTATCAATATCGGTATTATTTATGTCGGTACCAATTGCTCTTGCTACTTCGGTTACCATTTCTGTTAATTTTTCACCTCTTGTGTATGGTACATTTGTTATTTCGATATTGTTTTTGATTATTTGTTGTTCCATTCTGTTTATTTGTCTTTGCATGTTTAATATTATTGTGTCTTTATATTCGCATTGTGATTTAACTCGTTGATCTGTCCTGTCAGTGCATGCAAGAGTTCATTGTTTTTGTTGATTGTCTGCGTCATGTCATCGTACCCCTTTGATAGAAACTCCACCGATCTTAAGTATTCCTTCAGCGTTTCCTTAATATCTGTGATGTCTTTTTTAACATCAGCGCTGAGTACTTCAGCAGAGCTAGCATTTTCGTTTCTCTCTGCAGGTCTATCTTCTCGAGGAGTTTGATCTCCGGCAGGACGTGAACGGCAATATTGGCACTTCCAGGACTTCTTCTGGTCGGTGGACATCCCCCTGAAAGTTCTGGCTGTGATGGTTGTACAGCCGAAATGCAACTTCCTGGTACAAGAGGAGCACCTTACACAGTCATTGTCGCTGAAGATTTCTTCCTCACAGTTTCCGCACCTCACCATTTTTGTTTTTTTTTTATAGTTCGTCATTATATCTCCTCCTCCACTCACCATCTATGCAGACGGTACCAAAAATCACACGAAGAATTTTCCTCTCGAAGCAACCAAGAACAGCTTCATCCGCTTTTGACAAAGTCCATGCCTCCGCGCCATATAGCAGGACTGGAACGATTAAGGTCTTGTAAAGCGTTACCTAGGTTGTTCGAGAGAGGGCTTTGTTTACCAATTGCTTTCTTAGCCCAAAGAAACAGCGATTAGCACGTAGGTAGACAAAGTTTTTGACTACCTAAGTTATATCTGTCTGCTGTGACGTTCTGACGGAGACGTCGGTGTTGGGTGTCCTCTCTCGTTGACAGTATATATTTGGTCTTACCCTCGCTTGCCGCTAAACCCAACTTCGCGGCTCCTTTGCAATACCCACAAAAGCGCCACTGACATCACGCTGCGTTCTTCCGATAATGTGCGAGTGGTTGGACGGACTTCTGAAAGATTGGTCCTCTGGTGTTGGCGTTCGAGTTTTCAACAATTCTTTCAAGAACGATGTTGAAAAAGTCGCATGACAGCGTGTCAGAGTGCATTGAACAGGCGTTCTGGAAATTACCATAACCTCCGATTTGTCCACGTTAACCCTCATTCCAGCATCAGCACATACGGCCATGACAGCGTGTCAGAGTGCATTGAACAGGCGTTCTGGAAATTACCATAACCTCCGATTTGTCCACGTTAACCCTCATTCCAGCATCAGCACATACGGCCATGACAGCGTGTCAGAGTGCATTGAACAGGCGTTCTGGAAATTACCATAACCTCCGATTTGTCCACGTTAACCCTCATTCCAGCATCAGCATTTTGCATTTTTATTAAAAATATAACTAATTACAAGCTATGGTAGCAAGTAGAAACAGTGTAATTTAAACGTATGGGAATTAAGTAACAACAAAACAACAGCCGGATATCACGAAAGTGACTACATTGCCATAGACACAGAAGTCCAGGAGATCCGCATTCCTTTAGCATAGTGAGCTTACTTAAGGTCACGATCACCAAATTCGATGGCGACTATTTAAAATGGACTCAATTCTTTGACCTATTCTCACAAATGGTGAACCCAATTCTGATGTGCAGACCCACTGTAGCGAGAGGTGGAAAATCTTATTCGACATCTAGCACTGACATAAGATATTTATAACACAGCAGGGACCAAGCTTCAGGACAGATACAACAACAGAATGCTTACTTCAACTCTGCTGCGACGGATAATTGGACAAGCTACACACCATCAATCAACGGCAATAGCTGTCAAGGGGCTTCACGACACATCGCAGGCGTGCTCAGTAGCACTTCGCAATATTGGTGTGGATACATCAACATGGTATCAACTTCTACTACACCTACTAGTGAGCAAACTAGATCATAATACAAGAATATTATGCGAGCAGTCATTAAAACATTCGAAAGAGCTCCAACCATGCTCGATTTTATAAAATTTGTGGAAAACTATTTCCAATCTTTGGAATCCATTGTTCATAGGAAACGACATCCAATTTGAAAGACCACTGCTTCATTGTCAATAGGTCGTAATTTTTGCGGTAATGGAGTACATGCATTATATGCTTGCAAACAATCCTTGCAACTAAAGACCTTAGAAAGTATAGCACAAACACAAACATTGCACAAATTTGCCTCAATAACGGAGATCGGACAATTACCTGCACCTCAAGAGGATGTTATCAAACTCACAATACGCGCAGGCAGCACTTGTTGTCGACACCAGTTTCACTTCCAACCATTTAGAGTAGGAATCAACAAGAATGAAAAAAATCTTCCCTTGAAAAGGTCCAGCAAAATCTACATGTAACCGAGACCATGGTTTCGACGTTTCTTCCCAGGGATGGACTATAGCTTGTGCCTTTTCCGGACGAGTCTTTTGACACACGATACACCTTTTAGCCGTCATTTCTATGTCAGCATCCATGTTCGGCCACCAGAAGCAGCTTCGGGCTAGGCTCTTCATTCGGACAATGCCTGGATGATTTAGCATGTCTCTTCTTGCAGACACTGCCGTCGAAATTATTACGCAAGAACTAGACAAATGGTAGAATCCCGAGCCATTGGGGCTCAGGTTACAATACAGAAAAATATACAGTTTTAAATATTGGAAATGGCAAGAAGGGGTCACATAAAAGCGAAAGTGTTATACTACAATCAAGCGTAAGTGACTTCACCTCTCAACTAGAAGCATATGTGTTGCCGTAAAATGTTTCACCACAACCCTGGCAATACCTCAACGTGGTATCATGGCATATGCCAAGTAATATACCACTAGCTGCTCCCCACTTCAATCAAACACTAAGGATAGACGTCTTGCTTGGAACTGAGTTTTATCACCAATTTCCCTCGATCGGGAAAATACATCTGGGAGATCACTTACCCACTATGCAAAATACAGTTTTTGGGTAGTTCCTGGACGATGTCATCGTAACCAAATAGTGGAACGTTTTTGGAAGCACGAAGAAGTCAACCCCACTCAAGAAAAACTATCAAAGAACGGAGAATTCGGAAATTTTTTCGCACAAAATACACGGCAATACAAGGAAGGGCAGTTTAATCTGAAATTACCATTTCGAGAAAGACCAACGAATCTAGGCAATTCTAAGGAAATAGCTGTCACCCGGTTTCTAGCTCTTGAGCCAAGGTTGTCCCGGAACAACGATGTGAAGAAGCACACTTCATGGATGAATACGAAAAATTAGGATACATGGATCGAATCGATATCAACGACTTACACTAACTTCACTAAAACATTACCAAACTACTTCGTTCCCCATCACTGTATTTAAAGCTGAAAGTAGTACTACCAAACTTAGAGTCGTGTTTGATGTTTCTTCAAAAAATCATCAGGAGTATCACTCAACGATATCACGTACACAGGACCTACGGTTCAGAGTTAATAGTTTGCTTTACTGCTCTATTTTGGACTTCCGAAATTTGTCTTCTGCACAGATATACAGAAAATGTACCGGCAGATAATTATGCATCCAGAAGACAAGACAGTACCAAATAATTGTCCGGAAAAGAATTGATTCCGAACCATTAAGATTTTATCAATTAAACACACAACACTCATATGGAACGAGAGCGGCACCATATCCAGAAATGAAGCGTTTGGATAGGAAACGAAGTGTTTACAAAAGAAGCCAATGAGAAATTCCCATTAGACGCCCAAGCCCTACCAGACTTTTACAAGACAAGACTTCTATGCCTGACGGGAAGTAACAAGCTGTCAACTGCAATCGAGATACAGGGTAAACTAACATCAATATTAGAAGAGGCTGGATTCAAATTTCGGAAGTGGTGCGCGAATCATCTTCGGCTACTACAAGGCATCGCAAAGAAGTTGACCCAGATTTCTCCAACGAAATTAATGCAGCCATGAAGGAGCTAGGGTTGACTTGGAAGCCAAAAACCGACAAATTGTGTATAAAAACCAAACTAATACCTTCAAGTCAATCTAAAAATCTAAACTATCCATTAGGAATAATGGGTCTAGTAATAGTTACAGCCAAAATATTCGTTCAGGAACTGTAGGTACAAAGCCTATCATGGGACGAAACATTACCAAGCAATACACATAATGGATGGCACTTAGAAATAATCGTTGGTACATACATTTACAGATGCATCGGAGAAGGAATATTTTGTGTGCCAAATTCTGTTTTGCTTCAATGAAGAAACAAACTCTACCACGTTTAGAGCTATGTGCAGCTCTGCTAGGCGCCCAACTGACGGCCAAAGTTAAAACAGATCTATGCCTTAAGGACACACCCACATAGTTATCTACGGATTCAGAAATCGTTCTGGCCTGGATCAGCTCTCCCTCAACATAATTTCAAACATTTGTGGTCAATCGAGTAGCTGCCATACAAGAATCAATATTGCCTTATCAATGGAGACATGAAGCATCAAATGATAACCCAGCAGATTTACTGTGAAGGAAATTGCAACAGCCAAGCTAATTTGTGGTTTTACGGTCCGCTTTATTTACATGGTCAAGAAGAAATGTGGCCTCAAATTATTACAAGGAACTTATCATTACAGAAGATACGGAGCTGAAGCGAAACGCATCAACAGTAGCAATAGCAATCCAGAATTCTAATGAAGACCTCATCTACAGAATTAAACACGGCAATTTGTTCAACAAGCTTCAGCGAGTGATTTGACATTAACATGCTACGGTTTAGTAACCATTCCTGGAAGAGAAAAAGTCAGCAGAATGACGACTTGTAGTTACCTCCACACGAATAAGAAAATTCCCTAGTTGTTATAATTCTAGCTATTCAATCATTTGACTTCAAAGAAAACAATTAGCGATTTGAGTAATTTCAAGGAACTGAGACAAAGCAGTCATCTCTCAAGTCTTTCTCCCTTCTTAGATGACAAGGGAATCATTCGAAAAAATATGCATTGCTAGCTGCCAGCCCATATTTGACAACAATTCTGTCCATTTAAGGGAAAAATTATAGAAATGTCAACTGTGCAACATTGTCTAAGACGCACCGGGGTGAACCCTCAGTTACTAAAACAAATAATGGGGAACCTACTTGCAACAAGCATTGCAACATCAAATCCGTTCATTAACGCAGGAGCGGAATAATGTGAACTATTCTTGATTCAGGGGTAGAGTCAGTGCACACAAGGCAAAGTTGCTGATCGCTTCCAACTTGACAGGATGCCAGCAACGATCCTTGTCGATGCATAGATTAAGTTGACATACGGCCTGCTAGCGTCGCACCAACGCGCTAACACCCGTTGTGAGGTGAACTAATGTATGCAACGACTCTCTTGTGGTTGTGCTGAGGGCTAACAATAACCCCACATAAAACAACAACAGTTACGAGAGAGCAAACTGCCTCGGATCTACGGACGTAATCATAACAAAAAGGACAACGATTTGCCAGTGTGCTCCTGGAACGTAAGAACACTCTACACTCCTGGGGCCGCTCATAAACTGGAAAAGATCCTCACGCAGTACAAGGCGGATATTACTGCGATCCAGGAAATACGCTGGATATGACAAGGAATAATGAAGGAGAAAGAGTGCGACATATATTGCAGCTGTTACAAAAGGTTGCACATATTTGGATTCGGATTCATTGTGGGAAAACGGTTAAGGTCGATAAGCGCTCGCCTGACTGTGATCTGTACCCAAGGCAGATTCCACAACATCAGCCTTATATGTGATACCGATGAGGTTGAAGACTGCGTCAAGGAGGACTATTAAGACCTCTGACATTGGACAGTCGGCGCTTCAACTGAAAATTACAGGAGTACCGGGCTAGAAAACGGGAAGAGAAGAAGCTTCCACGCCTGAAGAAAAGGTCTCTCGCAACCTCCCAGCTCAAAGACATCGAAGAGTCTAGGGATAGACAAAAAAAACGGTCCTTTTATAAAAAAGCCAAAAGCCTGGCTTCAGGCTTTAGGGAAGGCACACAGGTTCTTCGAAATCGTTAGGGTAGCCTTGTTACTTCCTACAACTGCTTAGTGGGCCTGACCAGGAGAGATTGATAGAGAATCAAGAAATTCCAACTCCAGTCGATGCAGTAGTCCTCCCGCCTAGCTTTGAAGATGTCGGAACAGCCATTAAAAGGCTGAAGAACAAAAAGGCTGCAGGCTCCGATGGCCTACCGTCAGAGATCTTCAAGGCCAGTGGCGATGTTCTGGTGGGGAGCCAGATCATCTGTAAAATTTGGGAAAAGGGGATTTGCGAAGATCGTCATAAAATTGGGAATTTGGGAAGATCCTGTCCAGCGTACTGTGTGAATGTCTAAAGCCGTTTTGCACCGCACTAATCGGCACGTACCAGTGCTGCTTCCGGCCCGGCAAATCGACTATAGACCAAATCTTCACACTAAGACAAATACTGGAGAGGACCAGTGAGTTTCAAATCGATACGCACCACCTGTTCATCGCAAGGAGCTATTCGATGCGATGGCCGAATTCGGGATCCCGGGAAAGCTGATCCTGTTGTGTCGCACCACGCAGTTTGCAGTTCGGCTCAAGGACTTACGAGCCGTTTGAAACTTGCACTGGTGTGTGTGTGACTTCTTCAATCTGGTACTGGAGAAGGTAGTGCGGAGGGCAACTGTAAACACGGAATACACTATCTTCTACAAGTGGGTATCGAACATGACATCGACATCGGAGGTCTCAAGGTCAATGAGGACAAAACAAAATATATGCTGTCGACCAAAAAACGTTCCGTCACACACCGCCTTGGACAAAATTTCACGATCGACAGCTAAAATTTCGAGGTAGTGAAGGAGTTTGTCTTCCTCGGGGCAAACATGAACTCCAAAAACGACATCACAGTGGAGATCCGTCGTAGAATCGGCCTTGGCAACCGATGCTACTTCGGTTTGTCAAAACAACTGGGCTCAAATCTCCTGACTCTAAGCACCAAGACCATGCACTCCAAAACTCTTATTTTGACAGAGCCGAAAGCTGGACACTAAGCAAAACTGCAAAATAAGATGATTAATTTGTCGCAGGGGTCACTGGCCTTACTGCAACAACGCTTCCAATTTTGTGGGAGCCAACAACTAGCTGTTGCTCAATAATAATGAAGGAATGTTGTAATAAGTCCATAAAATTAAATTTGATTCCCCCTCGAGCACCACCATTTGGAGGCATAGGGGAAGCAGCAATAATAATCATCTACTGCTAAGAAGCGTATCAACATCTTCACTGCCATACGAAGAAGTGGAGATAGTGGGAATTGAAGCAATTTTAAGTTCAAAGCCTTTAACAACAATGTCAACCGAGCCGACCTGACAGAGCTAGCTCCACGTCACTTCCTAATCGGTGAACAACTAACCATACAATAGATACTTTTGACACCATCTTAAGCACGAATCTTGGAGAAGGTGGTCGCTTGAATACCTAAACGAGCTCCAATATCGAGACAAATGGAAAGATTCTCCCGGGAACATCCATGTGGAGATATGGTTATCATAGGAGAGGACAATATGCCAGCACTTCATAATGAACTACAATCCCAGTTCATTGAGAAGGGAATATAATACAATATTAAACGGCACAATTGCGCTACAACATCAATGCAAAGAAGTGCACCAAAAAAGCACATGTGAAGAATCCTAAAAGCTGATACAATAACCATAAGTGAATTACAGTCGGAAGTGTACACCGTCTCAAGCAAACGACTTAAAATAAGAGCGGTTAATATAATTGGAAAATAGCTTTAGCTTTAGGTCTCGTTCCGAGCAGATAGAAAACAGCATTTGTCCAGCCCGTCCCTAAAACGGGCGAATCTTCGTCAGCTACTTAGTACCTTTTTTCTAACTTTTTTAATTTTGCATTTTTATTTATAAGGCGTATATCCGCCCCAAAGTGCTCTGTCTTGATCTCGGACACTTAAGGGTATTAACATGAGGAAGTGTTTACAAAATCAATTAAAAGCCCTTCAAATTATGTCAAGTTTAAATCCTGTGTTAAAAAAGATATGTAGATATTGTCAGTTAAATAGATAAAGTAAACAAGGAACTTAGGGTCTGCTAAAATTCAAATGTAGCTTTCTATGATGATTTAAATGTTTTACAGTGACGACATATGCCCTAAGTGGAGCTCCCTCTTTTATATACGTAAAATATTATCTCTGCTGAACCGATTTATTATTCGGTTCCAACATTCTATTTTATTTCATTTTATTGCTGTTGGTTGGAGTAGCTCCAGCGTTGTTAGCGAAGTCCAGAGTAACTCGTAAGCTAAGCAACACGAATGTGGTCAAGACCACCAAAAAACCTGGCATCGTGCCCGGCGCTTCGAGCACTAACTGCCAGAGGACATAAAGCTCGAAGGAAAAAGTCTGTTGGGAACAGATCAGTGGATCAATTCAAAAGATCAACTTATGCTACAAGCTCGACCTACTCCGGAGGGCAAATGAGCACCATTAAGATGCTCCAGGCGAACCTACATTACACTAAGGTCGCGTCCGCCACCCTAAATAATAAGTTCGCCCATTAAAATATAAATCTATGCCTTACACAAGACCTTGAAGCGGACACATAAAATGTCGCCGGAATGGGACAAGTAAATTAATTTACGAGTGTGGAGAACCTAGAGTGGCCAGTTTCATTAAGAGTAATATTAACTTTCTTCCCAACCCAGAATTTATAACAAGAGACCTGGTCGCACTACTCCTGGACGTAACTGCATAAAGGGAAAACAAACCATCGCGTGTGTCTCGGCGTATTTCCCCGACGACAACAACAACGACATTCTATCGAAGTTCGTCCAGGACCTCATTACCCTCATCACCTACTGTCGTAGAAGTACCCTCACTACATTATCGGTTGCGATGCAAATGCGCAACACTGTTTCGGAAGGTGTTTCGAAGTCCCAGCACAAGACCATAGATGTTTGGTATAGTACACAGACGGATCAGACGGTCCTTGGACCCAACTGTAAAGCACCACTAAAGGCACTATTGTCTAACTTTTTGGATTCCAATATAGTCAAATGTTGCTGTGACGCTTTGCAATCCCTTGCCAGACACAACAAAGTGAAACTTGGCTAGGCAATATACGCAGGTTGATTGCTGGCAATGAATCCGCTGATGAGTTCGCGATGACTGGCTCGGAGTCTGCGTTCATCGGTCCTGAACTATGTAATGTCAATTGGACAACAGCCACGCCTAGACCAGTGGAAACACGGTCATGGTCTAAGGCAACAAAACGTTTAATCGCGCCTTATTCATATAAGGAAATACTCAACCCTAATAAAGAAAACATAAGATTGCTAACAAGCTTTCCGACAGACAATTTTGGCTTGAACTACTGTGTCAAGACAAGGTCTGTTGGCTCTGACTCGAAGAGCATGAAACTTCTGAGCACATATTGTGCGAATGTCCGGCACTAATGTGTTTAAGGAAACGTATCTTCCATAGGGAGATACTCACTTCAGTGCTTTTAAAAAACACAACTACTAAAGACTTACTAGCGATCTACCTACATATCTATCCCGGGCGCAGCGTCGCTGTCTTCAAGGCATGTGTTGCACATGAGGAAAAAACAGCTCGTCTGCTATCTTCGTCGTTAAGACCCTCCTCTTCTCTCCTTATCGGTTGAATCAGTATGGTTTGCTAGTAGCTCACATCACAGCTAAACTTAGAGTGCCTCTTAGCTCGGGTGCCTTATTTGGCGGCGCTAATCTTGATACACATATATTAACTAAGTGAGTAGAACTTAACAAATGAAAAAACAACAAATAATGCTTTAGAGTGCGTTATGTCTTTTTTGGCACGTCCGTACACAGAAACTGAAAGGAGTCCCCTAAACATACTGAAAAATTGACAGCAATCGTTGCATAATCTAGTCAATTATTTTCTCACTATTCCCTTATTCCGTTAATAAAGTTACCGCGGTATGATAATTAACCTCTTGGGGAGTAGGACCAGCATGTTTCGGCAGCTTTGAATTTAATTAAAATTAAATTAAAATTAAAATGCTCAGTGATAATTTCTCATGAATGAGAACGCGATATTGTTCCCAGAAGTGAATGAACTCTTTTTAGAATCACCAGAGAATCGTTTTGGTTGCAGTTTGTCCAACAATACAGCAGTTTCAAGTAGCGGAGTAGGGGGTGGCACCATAAATGCAGAAAATGGACTCGAGTGTATTTTCGGCGTTAGTCGGCAATCCTTGGCAAAGACGAAGCTTTTTTTTTTTTATAGCGCCTTATCTCCATAATAGTATCAGCTTCTTTTAAATATTCCTCTGTCTTGATTAAGGAAAACACTTCAGCATTAGCTTTTAGTAAGCTCACATGAGCGCCTGTGAGCCGATCCAGCATGACAATTAACTCCTACTCTATATCGTACAGACTACAAACGTTTTCCGTTAACTTGGAGCCGTCCGATTTCAAATAATCGGTTGCGTTTTACACAAGTTTAGTTACCTGACCACTATGATATGATCCTTTTCTTTTACGTTTCCGTTCAAGAATCCAGGGTTTCGGCATCAGAGTCTAATAGTGATCGCCCGAATCCAAATTAATATAAAAGAAAATAATCGGTTATATTATAATTATTATTTATTATAATTGAAATGGCTTTAAATTTGAAAACTTTCAGACTGCACATATATCTGTAATGTAAGCTTCTTAAATACAGTAGGGAGAGAAATAGAACTATCTGTGCAATTCAAAGCTATATAAATTTACAGATACAAAGAGATTTTTAAGAGATATGTTGTTAGACTAAAAAGAGATAGTTATGCTATGCATTTTATTGAATATATATGAAAATCAGTGTTAATAGATGAATACGCAGGAATTTCGACGCTCCCTTTCGTACACTCTCCTTGCTCCAGTTGGTTTAATTTCGTCTCGAGTTTCGATTTAGTTGTCAGCATAGTCCGATATACTTGATCGAAGTAATTCGTGCCTCCATACAAATGACTTTCGATATAGGATTTGTGCACATTTTATTACACTGTCTCGTTGTTAGAATTCATTCCAAAGAAATGCAAGGTCATCTTTGTTAGATGAATGCGCCATTCTCTTTTGTGTATTTTTCAGATAGTTCCTTTAACCGTCTCTACAAAATGGTCAAGGTTTTCCATTTTGTTAATGTAAGGACTGTCAGTAGACATTGGGATAAGTGTGAAACTCTCTTTTTTATACTTTATTTCTCTTCAAATTTGATGCACTTTCATTTGGTACAATTATAAAACATACCATGGTTATGGTCTATGCTGTAACTGAATGATCGGAACACTTCAATAAAGCACTCAAAATAATGTCATTGTAATGTATATTATGTTATTTTTTTAGCTGGGCCGTATTAAGCAACAAATGAAATCAAACTGAAATGAGGCCCATGTACATACAGGAAAATGTATTAATGAACTCGTTGCAATCTGTTCAGTCGATGGATCCGAGGTTCATGACCTTACGCTACTACCTTCCTATCCCTCTATTTGTGACACTTTTTCGAAGCCAACAAAAGACAAACAAACACCGTACGTAAAGGCGACAATTGGGGACCTATAAAAGTGATGATATCTCCTCCTTGAGACTCCGAATTGGGAAAGCTGGCAATGCTGACAGCATGACCGACGTAGAGTGTAAACACTGCGAAGATAAACTGTAAGAGCCAGCAAAGAGCAGTAAAAAATGATTACCAATGTGCACCAAAATCAACGCGCGCCTTCTGCTGTAACCTGGGTCAACTTGGGAAAACGGCAGATGTGCTGGCGCACTTTCATATCCAGAACTCTGGGCTCGAAACAAAGAAGAAGAAAATCTGCTCTCAAAAGTAGAAACGCATCTGTAAATTTTTTGGTTAGCGGGTCTTCTCACCACTCTACGACAGTTTTGTAGTTGTTGCTTCAGCCTACGATTCTGTTCTCCGTCCACCCCTAAAGGCGGTAAGAGAACTCATAGAGTACTGCGACACCAGAAAGATGTGCCAAGTCATCTGCTGCAACGCTAATGCTAAGAATTCATTCTGGGGCAGCAGCAAATGCAACATGAGAGGGACTTATCATCTTGACTTCATACTATCGTCTCACTTAGACTTCAAAAATGTTCGTTCCCATCCAACTTTTGTTACGACAAGGAGAAAGGAATTAATCAACCAAAAACCAAAACGATACCTTAAGGAGATTAGAGACTGAATGGTGCTGCCGGAAGTCTCCATGTCAGACCATAGATACATTTTATCGAATGCAAAGCCATAACATTGCCGAAGAGGAGAAATACTAAGAACAAACTGGATAGGCTTTAATGATGAGATAGCAAACCGCACAGGCCTCTCCCTAGGCTGAGAAACAGGCGGAAGGTTGATAAGGCAGTAAAGATCTGGATAATACCATCACAAAATGTTTCAACCTGACATGAACTGGAACTGGAAGCTGTACCGATCAAAACAAAAAGGATATACGAGCATAATTCGGATATCGAAAAGTGCCTCATAGATATTTCTGTGGATAGATAGGAAATCTATAGTGAAACCAGTAGACTGGCCAAAGTTCTCAAGAAAGACGAACCAATCAGACCCTGGCAACCCGACGGTAACTACACTGCGTCGAAAACTGACACTCTCAGCATCAGCTTGAGGTTCACAACAAACTTATATTCTAGGAACTGGAGCTTAGCTGATAAATATCACACGCCGAGGCCTTGTGGCATCACATATATCCAGCTTAGCTGCAAAAGGGTATTGAACCGTTGCTACCCGTTCTGAAAAGAATATTCACTGTCAGTGCCTAGCTCTGGCTTGAATGCCGACCCACTAGCGCACAGTTAGGGTAGCATTCATGTAAGATTAATTCAAGATCATCATCATCATATATCCAGCTTAGTTGCAAAAGGGTATTGAACCGTTGCTACCCGTTCTGAAAAGAATATTCACTGTCAGTGCCTAGCTCTGGCTTAAATGCCGACCCACTAGCGCACAGTTAGGGTAGCATGTAAGATTAATTCAAGATCATCATCATCATCATCACCTTCTGACCCGCATGATCCGCTAAGGGGATAAACCGCTCACGAGAGATCTCCAGGCAACTCGATTCTCCGCCATCGACTCTAACTCATCAGGAGTACTTACTTACTTTACTTACTTATCAGGCCGGCGACCCATGAAGTGTCCGAGACTGAGCAATTGCTGCCTTCCATCCTTGACGGTTCTGGGCACGCTGGGCAGTCATCAAGTCCAAGCTGTCTTACATTCGCGATTACTTGGTCTTTATACCGGAGATTCGGTTTTCCTCGCCTTCCTCGCAGACGAGACCGGATATATCCGTCGTAGAACTTTTCTTTCGAAGGTACCCAGAATCAACTCTGCAGTTTTGCTTAGCGTCCAGCTTTCGGCTCCATAGAGCAGGACTGGCACAATAAAAGTTTTGTAGAGCATGATTTTGGTCCTACGAGTCCAGAGTTTTGAGCCCAGTTGTTTTGACAAACCGAAGTAGCACCTGTTGCAAAGGCGATTCTTCGACGGATCTGACAATTTGACAATTTAATTCATTTTATTTTCAAAAAACGTTTTACAATGATTAGATGTTTCTGCGAAGCCCTATAATGGCTTTTCGGCAGAAGATTGTGTTTCAGAGTTCGTTACAGTTAATTTTAGGTGAAGTAAGCTTTGTTACATTTTTTTCTATTCATTAGTTTAACACTAAATAGAAGAGAAAACAAAAATAAAAGTTTTAAAAATTTAGTTTACAATAATTAAATTGTTTAAAAAAAAATGTTTTATATGTTTTTTCTAGTTTTGAAGATTTCTATGTGTCTTAATTCCTGCGGAAGTGTGTTTAGAACTGCAGGTACACTGCATTTCAACTGTTTTCTCCCGTAGTTGTTGTAGAATCTGGGTTCTTCAAGCATGCCTTGCGCCCGCATGCGTTAATAAAGTTACCGCGGTATGATAATTAACCTCTTGGGGAGTAGGACCAGCATGTTTCGGCAGCTTTGAATTTAATTAAAATTAAATTAAAATTAAAATGCTCAGTGATAATTTCTCATGAATGAGAACGCGATATTGTTCCCAGAAGTGAATGAACTCTTTTTAGAATCACCAGAGAATCGTTTTGGTTGCAGTTTGTCCAACAATACAGCAGTTTCAAGTAGCGGAGTAGGGGGTGGCACCATAAATGCAGAAAATGGACTCGAGTGTATTTTCGGCGTTAGTCGGCAATCCTTGGCAAAGACGAAGCTTTTTTTTTTTTATAGCGCCTTATCTCCATAATAGTATCAGCTTCTTTTAAATATTCCTCTGTCTTGATTAAGGAAAACACTTCAGCATTAGCTTTTAGTAAGCTCACATGAGCGCCTGTGAGCCGATCCAGCATGACAATTAACTCCTACTCTATATCGTACAGACTACAAACGTTTTCCGTTAACTTGGAGCCGTCCGATTTCAAATAATCGGTTGCGTTTTACACAAGTTTAGTTACCTGACCACTATGATATGATCCTTTTCTTTTACGTTTCCGTTCAAGAATCCAGGGTTTCGGCATCAGAGTCTAATAGTGATCGCCCGAATCCAAATTAATATAAAAGAAAATAATCGGTTATATTATAATTATTATTTATTATAATTGAAATGGCTTTAAATTTGAAAACTTTCAGACTGCACATATATCTGTAATGTAAGCTTCTTAAATACAGTAGGGAGAGAAATAGAACTATCTGTGCAATTCAAAGCTATATAAATTTACAGATACAAAGAGATTTTTAAGAGATATGTTGTTAGACTAAAAAGAGATAGTTATGCTATGCATTTTATTGAATATATATGAAAATCAGTGTTAATAGATGAATACGCAGGAATTTCGACGCTCCCTTTCGTACACTCTCCTTGCTCCAGTTGGTTTAATTTCGTCTCGAGTTTCGATTTAGTTGTCAGCATAGTCCGATATACTTGATCGAAGTAATTCGTGCCTCCATACAAATGACTTTCGATATAGGATTTGTGCACATTTTATTACACTGTCTCGTTGTTAGAATTCATTCCAAAGAAATGCAAGGTCATCTTTGTTAGATGAATGCGCCATTCTCTTTTGTGTATTTTTCAGATAGTTCCTTTAACCGTCTCTACAAAATGGTCAAGGTTTTCCATTTTGTTAATGTAAGGACTGTCAGTAGACATTGGGATAAGTGTGAAACTCTCTTTTTTATACTTTATTTCTCTTCAAATTTGATGCACTTTCATTTGGTACAATTATAAAACATACCATGGTTATGGTCTATGCTGTAACTGAATGATCGGAACACTTCAATAAAGCACTCAAAATAATGTCATTGTAATGTATATTATGTTATTTTTTTAGCTGGGCCGTATTAAGCAACAAATGAAATCAAACTGAAATGAGGCCCATGTACATACAGGAAAATGTATTAATGAACTCGTTGCAATCTGTTCAGTCGATGGATCCGAGGTTCATGACCTTACGCTACTACCTTCCTATCCCTCTATTTGTGACACTTTTTCGAAGCCAACAAAAGACAAACAAACACCGTACGTAAAGGCGACAATTGGGGACCTATAAAAGTGATGATATCTCCTCCTTGAGACTCCGAATTGGGAAAGCTGGCAATGCTGACAGCATGACCGACGTAGAGTGTAAACACTGCGAAGATAAACTGTAAGAGCCAGCAAAGAGCAGTAAAAAATGATTACCAATGTGCACCAAAATCAACGCGCGCCTTCTGCTGTAACCTGGGTCAACTTGGGAAAACGGCAGATGTGCTGGCGCACTTTCATATCCAGAACTCTGGGCTCGAAACAAAGAAGAAGAAAATCTGCTCTCAAAAGTAGAAACGCATCTGTAAATTTTTTGGTTAGCGGGTCTTCTCACCACTCTACGACAGTTTTGTAGTTGTTGCTTCAGCCTACGATTCTGTTCTCCGTCCACCCCTAAAGGCGGTAAGAGAACTCATAGAGTACTGCGACACCAGAAAGATGTGCCAAGTCATCTGCTGCAACGCTAATGCTAAGAATTCATTCTGGGGCAGCAGCAAATGCAACATGAGAGGGACTTATCATCTTGACTTCATACTATCGTCTCACTTAGACTTCAAAAATGTTCGTTCCCATCCAACTTTTGTTACGACAAGGAGAAAGGAATTAATCAACCAAAAACCAAAACGATACCTTAAGGAGATTAGAGACTGAATGGTGCTGCCGGAAGTCTCCATGTCAGACCATAGATACATTTTATCGAATGCAAAGCCATAACATTGCCGAAGAGGAGAAATACTAAGAACAAACTGGATAGGCTTTAATGATGAGATAGCAAACCGCACAGGCCTCTCCCTAGGCTGAGAAACAGGCGGAAGGTTGATAAGGCAGTAAAGATCTGGATAATACCATCACAAAATGTTTCAACCTGACATGAACTGGAACTGGAAGCTGTACCGATCAAAACAAAAAGGATATACGAGCATAATTCGGATATCGAAAAGTGCCTCATAGATATTTCTGTGGATAGATAGGAAATCTATAGTGAAACCAGTAGACTGGCCAAAGTTCTCAAGAAAGACGAACCAATCAGACCCTGGCAACCCGACGGTAACTACACTGCGTCGAAAACTGACACTCTCAGCATCAGCTTGAGGTTCACAACAAACTTATATTCTAGGAACTGGAGCTTAGCTGATAAATATCACACGCCGAGGCCTTGTGGCATCACATATATCCAGCTTAGCTGCAAAAGGGTATTGAACCGTTGCTACCCGTTCTGAAAAGAATATTCACTGTCATTGCCTAGCTCTGGCTTGAATGCCGACCCACTAGCGCACAGTTAGGGTAGCATTCATGTAAGATTAATTCAAGATCATCATCATCATATATCCAGCTTAGTTGCAAAAGGGTATTGAACCGTTGCTACCCGTTCTGAAAAGAATATTCACTGTCAGTGCCTAGCTCTGGCTTAAATGCCGACCCACTAGCGCACAGTTAGGGTAGCATGTAAGATTAATTCAAGATCATCATCATCATCATCACCTTCTGACCCGCATGATCCGCTAAGGGGATAAACCGCTCACGAGAGATCTCCAGGCAACTCGATTCTCCGCCATCGACTCTAACTCATCAGGAGTACTTACTTACTTTACTTACTTATCAGGCCGGCGACCCATGAAGTGTCCGAGACTGAGCAATTGCTGCCTTCCATCCTTGACGGTTCTGGGCACGCTGGGCAGTCATCAAGTCCAAGCTGTCTTACATTCGCGATTACTTGGTCTTTATACCGGAGATTCGGTTTTCCTCGCCTTCCTCGCAGACGAGACCGGATATATCCGTCGTAGAACTTTTCTTTCGAAGGTACCCAGAATCAACTCTGCAGTTTTGCTTAGCGTCCAGCTTTCGGCTCCATAGAGCAGGACTGGCACAATAAAAGTTTTGTAGAGCATGATTTTGGTCCTACGAGTCCAGAGTTTTGAGCCCAGTTGTTTTGACAAACCGAAGTAGCACCTGTTGCAAAGGGCGATTCTTCGACGGATCTGACAATTTGACAATTTAATTCATTTTATTTTCAAAAAACGTTTTACAATGATTAGATGTTTCTGCGAAGCCCTATAATGGCTTTTCGGCAGAAGATTGTGTTTCAGAGTTCGTTACAGTTAATTTTAGGTGAAGTAAGCTTTGTTACATTTTTTTCTATTCATTAGTTTAACACTAAATAGAAGAGAAAACAAAAATAAAAGTTTTAAAAATTTAGTTTACAATAATTAAATTGTTTAAAAAAAAATGTTTTATATGTTTTTTCTAGTTTTGAAGATTTCTATGTGTCTTAATTCCTGTGGAAGTGTGTTTAGAACTGCAGGTACACTGCATTTCAACTGTTTTCTCCCGTAGTTGTTGTAGAATCTGGGTTCTTCAAGCATGCCTTGCGCCCGCCTTCTGGGTCATCTTAAAGATGTCTTCCACTCGAAGAACTTTAAATCGTTGTAGTTCCGGAACATTACGCTGGTTGAGTAATATTTTCTTCAAAACTGTGTTTTGAAGTTTCTGAAGCTTCTGGATGTGTGTTGCAGATGCATTGCCCCAAGAAAGTATTCCGTACCTTAATTTGGATTCTACTAAGGCGAAATAGACCTGCTTAAGTACGGACGTTGTAGTGTGGTATTGCAGATGGGTTAATGCGTATAATGCTTTTCATAGGATCTCACGCAATCCATTTATGTGCACATCCCAAAGAAAATTGCAATCGATGGTGACCCCGAGATATTTGTAGGTCTCTACTATATCGATAGTAGTCCATTGAGGACTTCGTATGTGCATCATCTTGGTTTTAGATGCATTAGGCCATGATCATGGCACCATTTCACAAGCGTTGCCGAACTCTTCTTGCATAATTTCTGTTGCCGTATGCAAGGACCTATGGCGCATCACTATCGCCGTATCATCTGCATATGCAAATGGTATTGCATTTTTTAATACTCTGAGCAGCTCATTGGTATACAAAATAAATAGGATTGGTCCAAGCTTTGATCCTAGAGTGGAGTCCCTCTACTACTTAATGTTCTCCTTTTGACTATATATATTGCTGATTTTGACGCTAAAAAGTCTGTTCCTTAAATATTCTCTTAGCCAATCTGCCATTAGTCCTCTTATTCCAATATGTTCTCGTGCTTCGATTAGCTTATCGTAGTTCAGTGTATCAAAAGCCTTACTGAAGTCCACGAATATCAATAAGACATGGTGGCTTTTATTTAGGCCCTCATTGATACAATTAGCGAATTCCCCTATCAACTAACCAGTACTCTTACTTTTCTGGAACCCGTACTGGCTTGTCTTAATCAGGGAACTATTGCCGATGAAATCATGTAGCCTGTTTGCCATGACTTCTTCGAGACACTTTTCTACTACAGGTAATATTGATATTGGCCTGTAATTGTTGAGTTCCATTTTGGTACCTCCTTTATAAATCGGCCTGACTACGGTAGTTTTCAAGGTTTCAGGGATCTTTGCTTGATTAATGCTCAAGTCCACGAATTTGCACAGAATTGGGACAAATATATTGGCGTGTCTTTTAATATCTCCGGCTCTTATACCGTCAAAACCTGGCGACTTGCTATCGCTTAGCGAGTTTATTATTTTTCGCATTTCTAGGAAACTTGTTTCTCTTACGAACATTGATCTAGCTAATGTTGAGCTTACGTGTGTCGAAGTAACAGCGTCACATTGATGAATAATGTTTTTTATATGAGTGCTAAAACTGTTTGCAAATGTACTAGCTAGATTACTCAGACACATTTTTCCAGAGAAGTTATTTGTGATAGTTTCATCAACTCCAAGTTTTTTCCTTTCCAGTATCTCATTTATTAAGCTCCAGGTTTTGCGGGGATTAGATCTGATTTGGTTAAACTTGGTTTTATAAAAAAAGGATTTTTTTGCCGTTATTTAATTGTTCAGTTTGTTTCTGAATGCTTTATATTCCAGTTCATAGCTTTTATTTAGTCTGTTGTTCTTCCACCTCCTGTAAAGATCGTCCATTTTTTTACATTTGGCGATCAACTCAGGTGACATCCAAGGATTATGCTTTCTTTCGTTTTTTAAATGCTTGATAGAAATCGCATTATCATAAATACAATTCATTTTTTCAGGTAATTTTGAATAAAGTCAAACAGCATCACTTTCATTAATGACTTCATCCCAATTCATTTCTATTATCAATTCGTTAACCTTTACGTTAGATATATAGGACAAGCTGACTGCGTTTTCATTAACAGAAGATTTTTGCATTGGTGGGAAGTATATGATTGGATAATGGAAACATATATAGCAACATTTGTTATCATTCAATTCATCTATGTTGATGTCACTAAAACCATTCATTACCCTACAATTCAATGCGACAATTACATCATTTGTGTTATTCATTCTGGTGTTATATTTTTGTATTTCGTTTTGCTTACACACAATTGAGTGCGATTGATTTTGCTAACATCGTCAGCGGTACTTATCAACATCGGTTGCGTACCTTCATTCTAGCCAGTATTCTTCCCGCACTCTCCCAAACAAATTTCCAGTTCTCCTGTCTCGCTCTCTCCTTTGCCATCCACATCAAGTGCTTGTTATTCTTTGTCAGCTGATTGTTCACATAAACTGTAGCATCAGGCATAGTTGCGCTCGCGCTTGCAGTGTTGTTGGTTTTTTGCAGTACTGCTTTTAGCTGGATCGAGCGAGAGGAGCGCGTTTGCTTCATAAACTGCATTTTTATAATGTTCGACGCAAATGTTGCCACTATTGTCGACCGTTCGGGGTTTTTTGTTTTTGTTCTGTAAATGTCAGTGACATCAGTGTCGTTGATCTCGAGGTTTATTGTATTTAATATTCCCTTTACTAACTCAATTAAATTTTCTTGTGGAGTAGGGGGAATGTTTTTATTTCAATATTGTTTCTGATAATTTGTTGCTCCAATGTGTTGATTTGTGTTTGCATATTTTGCATTATCACGTCTTTTTTTGTTATCTTCTTTCATTTCATTTATTTGTTTTTTATGTTGTCCAAAAGGTCGTTGTTTTTTCTCATGTGTGCGTTTAGGTCATCGTATTTTGCAGCTTGCCGCTATTTCCTTAATTTCACCCCTCAATAGACGGATTTCTGCAATAACAGCTGAGTTGTCAGTTGAGATGGAGTTGATTGAGGAACCGGGGCTGCTGAGTTCTCGCATTCTCTTGGAAGGTTGTTCCTGTAAGGTTAGTGGAGCAGGTACCACCGCATTGTTGGCTGCAGCAGTATTCTGGACATCTGCACCGTTCCTACAAGATTGGCACTTCCAACCATCTCTCCTTGTGCCCATTGTTCTCCACGATTTTTCTGTTACCGTGGTGCAATCGAAATGAAGTTTTCGCTTGCAAGCTGAACGAACAGCAAAATCGCCTTCGACGGGGAGATTTTCACCGCAATAGCCGCACATATACATGATGGATGGACAAGTTAAATTAGAGTGAAATACTAAAAGAACACAGGAAAGTTCAACAAACAGAACTGGAGATGCACTCAGATGTTTATATAAAATTTATTTAAATAAAAAGTCACTGTCTTGGGGTTTTTTTTTGATTTATACTGTTGGAAGATGTATACTTTTATATATGCAAAGAGATCACTACTTCACGGAGCGCTTGAAAAACACGTCTAGTCACGGTAAGCTTACTCAACGAAGTGTGAGTCCACTGTGATGTTGTTTGTGGAGTTCACGTTTGCCCCGAGGTAGACAAACTCCTTCACTACCTCGAAATGGTAGCTGTCGATCGTGAAATTTTGTCTAAGGTGGTGTGTGACGGAACGTTTCTTGGTCGACAGCATATATTTTGTTTTGTCCTCATTGACCTTGAGACCAGTTCGTTTCGCCTGTTCTTCAATCGCCGTAAAAGCCTCCACTACGGCACGTTGAGAACGCGCGACGATGTCGATGTCATCTGCGTACCCCAACAGTTGGACCGACTTGTGGAAGATAGTGCCTTCCGTGTTTACAGCTGCCCTGTGCACTATCTTCTCCAGTACCAGATTGAAGAAGTCAGACGACAGCGCATCTCCTTGCCGAAATCCAGTGCAAGTTTCAAACGGCTCAGAAATCCTTGAGCCGAACTGCACGGTACATCGCGTTTGTGTTAGCGTGGTGCGATACAACCGGATCAGTTTTCCCGGGATCTCGAATTCGGCCTTCGCATCAAATAGCTCATTGCGATGAATGCTGTCGTATACGGCTTTTCAATTGATGAACAGGTGGTGCGTATCGATTTAAAACTCACTGGTCTCCAGTCTCCAGTATTTGTCTTAGTGTGAAGATTTGGTCTATAGTCGATTTGCCGGGCCGGAAGCCGCACTGGTACGTGCCGATTAGTGCGGTGCAAAACGGCCTTAGAGACACAGTACGCTGGACAGGATCTTGTAGACGACGTTGAGCATTGATATACCTCTATTGTTGTTGCAAGAGGCAAGGTCGCCTTTTTTGTGGATGGGGCATATGGAGCTGATATTCCAGTCGTCGGGTATGCTTTCATCTTCCTAAATTTTACAGATGATCTGGTGCATGCTCCCCACCAGAACATCACCACCGGCCTTGAAGAGCTCTGATGGTAGGCCATCGGAACCTGCGGCTTTGTTGTTCTTCAGCCTTTTAATGGCTGTTCCGACTTCTTCAAAGCTAGGTGGGAGGACTACTTCATCGACTGGAGTTGGGATTTCCTGATTCTCTATCACTGTCTCCTGGTCAGGCCCATTAAGCAGTTGGTGGAAGTGCTGCTTAAACACATCCACTATTCCCTGCGAGTCAGTAACAAGGCTAAACTCATGATTTCGAAGAGCCTGGGTGCCTTTCCTAAAGCCTGAAGCCAGGCCTTTAGCTTTTTTATAAAATTCCCGTATTTTTTGTCTATCCCTCTTCGATGTCCTTGAGCTAGGAGGTTGCGAGAGACCTTTTCTTCAGGCGTAGAGGCTTCTTTTCCTCCCGTCTTCTAGCCCGGTACTCCTCTTGCGCAGCTCTAGTTTTCCGTTGCAGCGCTTTTTGGTATGCCTCGTCGGTTGCACGTTTCTTCTGCTCACACTTGCCATCATACCACGGGTTTCTTGTCGGGGGCGGTAGGTAGCCTAAGGTCTTTTCCGCTACCTCTTTGATGGCCGAGCGGCAATGCAACAACATCTCGTTTGCGTTGGTGTTTGACGTAGGCATACCGAAGAGTCTCTCGCTTAATTGCTCTTCGTAGGCTTTGGCAATCTCCGTTGTCTCCGCTCAGGCGTGCAATGTCAAAACTCCTCTTTGTTGGCTGGTGCAGCTTTCTGACATTGGACAGTCGGACGCTGAATCGTGCTGCCACGAGGAAATGGTTACAGTCGCCGTTTTCCCCTCTGAATGTTCGCACGTCCAGGAAATTTGACGCATGTCTTGCGTCAATGAGCACTTGGTCAATTTGGTTGGCGGTTCGACCGTCCGAAGATCGCAAGTGTGGATTCTTTTGCGAGGGAAACTTGTGCTACTTATGACCATATTACGTCCTGTCGCAAAGTCAGTGAGTCGGAAGCCGTTATCTGTTGTCGTGTCGTGGATGCTGTGCTTTCCGATCACTCCGCCAAAGATGTTTTGCTTACCGATTTTGGCATTGAAGTCTCCGAGCACGATTTTTACATCCTACTCCGGACAGGCTCCGTAGGCACCGTCCAAGAGGTTGACGGAATCTTCAGCCTCATCGGTCCAAATATGTGCATCCTTTTGTGACAGCTGTAATATATGTCGCACTCTTTCTTCTTCATTATACCTTGTCCTATGCTGCGTATTACGTGGATGGCAGTTATATCCGCCTTGTACTGCGTGAGGATCTTTTTTGTAGTTTATGAGCTGCCCCTGGAGTGTAGAGTGTTCTTACGTTATATCTGCCTGCTGTGACGTTCTGACGGAGACGTCGGTGTTGGGTGTCCTCTCTCGTTGACAGTATATATTTGGTCTTACCCTCGCTTGCCGCTAAACCCAACTTCGCGGCTCCTTTGCAATACCCACAAAAGCGCCACTGACATCACGCTGCGTTCTTCCGATAATGTGCGAGTGGTTGGACGGACTTCTGAAAGATTGGTCCTCTGGTGTTGGCGTTCGAGTTTTCAACAATTCTTTCAAGAACGATGTTGAAAAAGTCGCATGACAGCGTGTCAGAGTGCACTGAACAAGCGTTCTGGAAATTACCATAACCTCCGATTTGTCCACGTTAACCCTCATTCCAGCATCAGCACATACGGCCATGACAGCGTGTCAGAGTGCATTGAACAGGCGTTCTGGAAATTACCATAACCTCCGATTTGTCCACGTTAACCCTCATTCCAGCATCAGCACATACGGCCACAAACCTATCGAGTGCGCGTTGGAGTTCCGTCTGGGAGGATGTGAGGATAACCAAGTCATCTGCAAAAAGAAGAAGAAGATGAAGAAGATGACCTACCCTCAACTCTCTCAATGTGAAACATTCCTCACCTCGGCTGCGCTGCAACATCCAGTCCATATATACAATGAAAAGTAGAGGTGACAAGACACACCCTTGGCGAAGTCCAACGCCCACGGTGAAAGGTGTTGATTTAGCAGCGTTTACTCTAGCACAGCTAGAGGACTACTCACTCGCCAAAAGCCAGTATGTAATGTCGGAGATAAATAGACTGTACTTTCTGTCGGACGTGCCTAGCAAAAACTGGTGTAGTAGAAATGGGCTATGAGTTAACTCTCTTAAAACAGAGTTTTTTTTCTCTTCACGGGGAGTAGGAAGTTAATAGGTCTGACTCAACTAGCACTAAAAGCATTTTCCGATGGAGCTAAATATCTATGTGTTGTCCTGGATAGAAAGTTTCTCCGAAAAAAAAAAAACATTGAATCGAAATCTGTAAAGTTAGTAAAGTTATTTCTTGCAAATCATAGGGTCTATCACAAAAAGATCCCTTTTGATCTACGCGGCTATGATAATGCCCCTTCTCGTAAACATTGAGCGTTTGGAGGAATAAGCTTTGGTGTAAATACGTTACTGCTTCTTTCGCTAAGCTTCGAAGAACGGTTTGTCTCGGCTCTTGATGTACTTCTGAATCTTCATTCCGCGTGTCATTTCCGAAGCATTGCTCCGATGGGGCAATGCCCTGTGATCATAAATGTCTGAAGCTTCTTTGACTTGCCGTTGTCGTTTCCATTCCTTGTCACTGCCACTTCTTGTGAGCCATGGTGCCTTTTTTTGTATTATGTTAGAACTCGCTGCAATATGTTCAGTCAATGGATCCAAGGTTCATGACCTTCCTATTTCCTATTTGTAACACTTTTTCGAAGCCAACAAAAGACAAACAAACGCCGTACGTAAAGGTGACAATTGGGGACCTATAAAAGTGCTGCTATCTCCTTCTTGCGACTCCGAATTGGGAAAGCTGGCAATGCTGACAGCATGACCGACGTAGAGTGTAAACACTGCGAAGATCAACTGTAAGAGCCAGCAAACGTAAAAAATGATTACCGGGTCAATGAAATGATGAAATGATCCTGGGTCAACTTAGGAAAACGGCAGATGTGCTGGCTCGAAACAGAGAAGAAGAAAATCTGCTCTCAAAAGTAGAAACGCATCTGGTTAGCGGGTCTTTTCATCACTCTACAAAAGTTTTGTAGTTGTTGCTTCAGCCTACGATTCTGTTCTCCGTCCACCCCTAAAGGCGGTAAGAGAACTCATAGAGTACTGCGACCCCAGAAGATGGGCCAAGTCATCTGCTGCAACGCTAATGCTAAGAATTCATTCTGGGGCAGCAGCAAATGCAACATGCGAGGGAGTTATCATCTTGACTTCATACTAGCGTCTAACTTAGACTTCAAAAATGTTCGTTCCCATCCAACTTTTGTTACGACAAGGAGAAAGGAAGTAATCAACCAAAAACCAAAACGATACCTTAAGGAGATTAGAGACTGAATGGTGCTGCCGGAAGTCTGCATGTCAGACCATAGATACATTTTATCGAATGCAAAGCCATAACATTGCCGAAGAGGAGGAATACTAAGAACAAACTGGATAGGCTTTAATGAGGAGATAGCAAACCGCACAGGCCTCTTCCTAGGCTGAGAAACAGGCGGAAGGTTGATAAGGCAGTAAAGATCTGGATAATACCATCACGAAATGTTTCAACCCGACATGTCCAGCCATAATTAACTGTCTCTAAAACCAATTCTGGAACTGGAAGCTGTACCGATCAAAACAAAAAGGATATACGAGCATAATTCGGATATCGAAAAGTGCCTTATAGATATTTCTGTGGAAAGATAAGAAATCTATAGTGAAACCAGTAGACTGGCCAAAGTTCTCAAGAAAGACGAACCAATCAGACCCAGACAACCCGACGGTAACTACACTGCGTCGAAAACTGACACTATCAGCATCAGCTTGAGGTTCACAACAAGCTCATATTCTAGGAACTTGAGCTTAGCTGATAAATATCACACGCCGAGAACTTGTGGCATCACATATATCCAGCTTAGCTGCAAATTGGTATTGAACCGTTGTTACCCGTTCTGAAAAGAATATTCACTGTCAGTGCTTAGCTCTGGCTTAAATACCGTCCCACTAGCGCACAGCATGTAAGATTAATTCAATATCAAGATGATGATGACATCATCGTCTGACTCGCATGATCCACTGAAGGGGTCGCGGGGGTAAACCCTTCACGAGAGATCTCCAGGCAACACGATTGTCCGCCATCGACTCTAACTCATCAGGAGCAGTGCCCAAGTAACCCGGCGAATTTTTCGACTTTTACCAACCTATCCCGGCGAGTAATTCCCACAACAGCACGAAGAAATCTCATCTCAGCAGCTTGCCCTCGCGATCTTATTCTTTCGGTCATAACCCAAATTTCATGACCATAGGTGAGAGTTGGAGCAAATACTTACTTACTTACTTACTTAAGGTGGCGCTACAGTCCGAGGTGGAGCTGGGCCTCAACCAACAAGCGTCTCCAGCCAGCTCGATCCTTAGCTAGCTGTGTCCAGTTTCGTATACTGCTTTTAAATTGATGAACAGGTGGTGCGTATCGATTTGAAACTCACTGGTCTCCAGTCTCCAGTATTTGTCTTAGTGTGAAGATTTGGTCCATAGTCGATTTGCCGGGCCGGAAGCCGCACTGGTACGTGCCGATTAGTGCGGTGCAAAACGGCCTTAGAGACACAGTACGCTGGACAGGATCTTGTAGACGACGTTGAGCATTGATATACCTCTATTGTTGTTGCAAGAGGCAAGGTCGCCTTTTTTGTGGATGGGGCATATGGAGCTGATATTCCAGTCGTCGGGTATGCTTTCATCTTCCTAAATTTTACAGATGATCTGGTGCATGCTCCCTACCAGAACATCACCACCGGCCTTGAAGAGCTCTGATGGTAGGCCATCGGAACCTGCGGCTTTGTTGTTCTTCAGCCTTTTAATGGCTGTTCCGACTTCTTCAAAGCTAGGTGGGAGGACTACTTCATCGACTGGATTTGGGATTTCCTGATTCTCTATCACTGTCTCCTGGTCAGGCCCATTAAGCAGTTGGTGGAAGTGCTGCTTAAACACATCCACTATTCCCTGCGAGTCAGTAACAAGGCTAAACTCATGATTTCGAAGAGCCTGGGTGCCTTTCCTAAAGCCTGAAGCCAGGCCTTTAGCTTTTTTATAAAATTCCCGTATCGTCTATCCCTCTTCGATGTCCTTGAGCTAGGAGGTTGCGAGAGACCTTTTCTTCAGGCGTAGAAGCATCTTTTCTTCCCATCTTCTAGCCCGGTACTCCTCTTGCGCTGCTCTAGTTTTCCGTTGCAGCGCTTTTTGATATGCCTCGTCGGTAGCACGTTTCTTCTGCTCACACTTGCCATCATACCACGGGTTTCTTGTCGGGGGCGGTAGGTAGCCTAAGGTCTTTTCCGCTACCTCTTTGATGGCCGAGCGGCAATGCAACAACATCTCGTTTGCGTTGGTGTTTGACGTAGGCATACCGAAGAGTCTCTCGCTTAATTGCTCTTCGTAGGCTTTGGCAATCTCCGTTGTCTCCGCTCAGGCGTGCAATGTCAAAACTCCTCTTTGTTGGCTGGCGCAGCTTTCTGACATTGGACAGTCGGACGCTGAATCGTGCTGCCACGAGGAAATGGTTACAGTCGCCGTTTTCCCCTCTGAATGTTCGCACGTCCAGGAAATTTGACGCATGTCTTGCGTCAATGAGCACTTGGTCAATTTCGTTGGCGGTTCGACCGTCCGAAGATCGCAAGTGTGGATTCTTTTGCGAGGGAAACTTGTGCTACTTATGACCATATTACGTCCTGTCGCAAAGTCAGTGAGTCGGAAGCCGTTATCTGTTGTCGTGTCGTGGATGCTGTGCTTTCCGATCACTCCGCCAAAGATGTTTTGCTTACCGATTTTGGCATTGAAGTCTCCGAGCACGATTTTTACATCGTACTCCGGACAGGCTCCGTCCAAGAGGTTGACGGAATCTTCAGCCTCATCGGTCCAAATATGTGCATCCTTTTGTGACAGCTGTAATATATGTCGCACTCTTTCTTCTTCATTATACCTTGTCCTATGCTGCGTATTAGGTGGATGGCAGTTATATCCGCCTTGTACTGCGTGAGGATCTTTTTTGTAGTTTATGAGCTGCCCCTGGAGTGTAGAGTGTTCTTACGTTCCAGGAGCACGCTCGCAAATCGTTGTCCTTTTTCGCACTGTGTCGTCGTTGTTGTGATTCCGTCCGTTGATCCGAGACAGTTTGCTCTCTCGTAAAATTAATTATAATAATAAAAACATGTATAAGAAAATACCCGATTGACACAACATCCACAGCTGATCGTTTATTAACTACTCGTCACGAGGTGTGGCTGCCGACTGACTGTTCTCTCTTCCTTCTTTTAGGTACATGGGTGCCACTTCATCGTGGGTAATAATGTGTTGCCACTTTACATTCATACAAAAAATCGGTAAGAGGACTACTCACTCGCCAAAAGCCAGTATGTAAAGTCGGGGATAAATAGACTGTACATTCTGTAGAACGTGCCTAGCAACAATTGCTGTAGTAGAAATGGGCTATGAGTTAACTCTCTTAAAACAGAGTTTTTTCTCTTCACGGGGAATAGGAAGTTAATAGGTCTGACTCAACTAGCACTAAAAGCATTTTCCGATGGAGCTAAATATCTATGTGTTGTCCTGGATAGAAAGTTTCTCCGAAAAAAAAAAACATTGAATCGAAATCTGTAAAGTTAGTAAAGTTATTTCTTGCAAATCATAGGGTCTATCACAAAAAGATCCCTTTTGATCTACGCGGCTATGATAATGCCCCTTCTCGTAAACATTGAGCGTTTGGAGGAATAAGCTTTGGTGTAAATACGTTACTGCTTCTTTCGCTAAGCTTCGAAGAACGGTTTGTCTCGGCTCTTGATGTACTTCTGAATCTTCATTCCGCGTGCCATTTCCGAAGCATTGCTCCGATGGGGCAATGCCCTGTGATCATAAATGCCTGAAGCTTCTTTGACTTGCCGTTGTCGTTTCCATTCCTTGTCACTGCCACTTCTTATGAGCCATGGTGCCTTTTTTTGTATTATGTTAGAACTCGCTGCAATATGTTCAGTCAATGGATCCAAGGTTCATGACCTTCCTATTTCCTATTTGTAACACTTTTTCGAAGCCAACAAAAGACAAACAAACGCCGTACGTAAAGGTGACAATTGCGGACCTATAAAAGTGCTGCTATCTCCTCCTTGCGACTCCGAATTGGGAAAGCTGGCAATGCTGACAGCATGACCGACGTAGAGTGTAAACACTGCGAAGATCAACTGTAAGAGCCAGCAAACGTAAAAAATGATTTGTTTTGTAGTTGTTGCTTCAGCCTACGATTCTGTTCTCCGTCCACCCCTAAAGGCGGGAAGAGAACTCATAGAGTACTGCGACCCCAGAAGATGGGCCAAGTCATCTGCTGCAACGCTAATGCTAAGAATTTATTCTGGGGCAGCAGCAAATGCAACATGCGAGGGAGTTATCATCTTGACTTCATACTAGCGTCTAACTTAGACTTCAAAAATGTTCGTTCCCATCCAACTTTTGTTACGACAAGGAGAAAGGAAGTAATCAACCAAAAACCAAAACGATACCTTAAGGAGATTAGAGACTGAATGGTGCTGCCGGAAGTCTGCATGTCAGACCATAGATACATTTTATCGAATGCAAAGCCATAACATTGCCGAAGAGGAGGAATACTAAGAACAAACAGGATAGGCTTTAATAAGGAGATAGCAAACCGCACAGGCCTCTTCCTAGGCTGAGAAACAGGCGGAAGGTTGATAAGGCAGTAAAGATCTGGATAATACCATCACAAAATGTTTCAACCCGACATGTCCAGCCATAATTAACTGTCTCTAAAACCAATTCTGGAACTGGAAGCTGTACCGATCGAAACAAAAAGGATATACGAGCATAATTCGGATATCGAAAAGTGCCTCATAGATATTTCTGTGGAAATATAGGCAATCTATAGTGAAACCAGTAGACTGGGCAAAGTTCTCAAGAAAGACGAACCAATCAGACCCAGACAACCCGACGGTAACTACACTGCGTCGGAAACTGACACTATCAGCATCAGCTTGAGGTTCACAACAAGCTCATATTCTAGGAACTTGAGCTTAGCTGATAAATATCACACGCCGAGGCCTTGTGGCATCACATATATCCAGCTTAGCTGCAAATTGGTATTGAACCGTTGTTACCCGTTCTGAAAAGAATATTCACTGTCAGTGCTTAGCTCTGGCTTAAATGCCGACCCACTAGCGCACAGCATGTAAGATTAATTCAAGATCAAGATGATGATGACATCATCGTCTGACTCGCATGATCCACTAAAGGGGTCGCGGGGGTAAACCGCTCACGAGAGATCTCCAGGCAACACTATTGTCCGCCATCGACTCTAACTCATCAGGAGCAGTGCCCAAGTAACCCGGCGAATTTTTGGACTTTTACCAACCTATCCCGGCGAGTAATTCCCACAACAGCACGAAGAAATCTCATCTCAGCAGCTTGCCCTAGCGCTCTTATTCTTTCGGTCATTACCCAAATTTCATGACCATGGGTGAGAGTTGGAGCAAATACTTACTTACTTACTTACTTAAGGTGGCGCTACAGTCCGAGGTGGAGCTGGGCCTCAACCAACAAGCGTCTCCAGCCAGCTCCATCCTTAGCTAGATGTGTCCAGTTTCGTATACGGCTTTTAAATTGATGAACAGGTGGTGCGTATCGATTTGAAACTCACTGGTCTCCAGTCTCCAGTATTTGTCTTAGTGTGAAGATTTGGTCCATAGTCGATTTGCCGGGCCGGAAGCCGCACTGGTACGTGCCGATTAGTGCTGTGCAAAACGGCCTTAGAGACACAGTACGCTGGACAGGATCTTGTAGACGACGTTGAGCATTGATATACCTCTATTGTTGTTGCAAGAGGCAAGGTCGCCTTTTTTGTGGATGGGGCATATGGAGCTGATATTCCAGTCGTCGGGTATGCTTTCATCTTCCTATATTTTACAGATGATCTGGTGCATGCTCCCTACCAGAACATCACCACCGGCCTTGAAGAGCTCTGATGGTAGGCCATCGGAACCTGCGGCTTTGTTGTTCTTCAGCCTTTTAATGGCTGTTCCGACTTCTTCAAAGCTAGGTGGGAGGACTACTTCATCGACTGGAGTTGGGATTTCCTGATTCTCTATCACTGTCTCCTGGTCAGGCCCATTAAGCAGTTGGTGGAAGTGCTGCTTAAACACATCCACTATTCCCTGCGAGTCAGTAACAAGGCTAAACTCATGATTTCGAAGAGCCTGGGTGCCTTTCCTAAAGCCTGAAGCCAGGCCTTTAGCTTTTTTATAAAATTCCCGTATCGTCTATCCCTCTTCGATGTCCTTGAGCTAGGAGGTTGCGAGAGACCTTTTCTTCAGGCGTAGAAGCATCTTTTCTTCCCATCTTCTAGCCCGGTACTCCTCTTGCGCTGCTCTAGTTTTCCGTTGCAGCGCTTTTTGATATGCCTCGTCGGTAGCACGTTTCTTCTGCTCACACTTGCCATCATACCACGGGTTTCTTGTCGGGGGCGGTAGGTAGCCTAAGGTCTTTTCCGCTACCTCTTTGATGGCCGAGCGGCAATGCAACAACATCTCGTTTGCGTTGGTGTTTGACGTAGGCATACCGAAGAGTCTCTCGCTTAATTGCTCTTCGTAGGCTTTGGCAATCTCCGTTGTCTCCGCTCAGGCGTGCAATGTCAAAACTCCTCTTTGTTGGCTGGCGCAGCTTTCTGACATTGGACAGTCGGACGCTGAATCGTGCTGCCACGAGGAAATGGTTACAGTCGCCGTTTTCCCCTCTGAATGTTCGCACGTCCAGGAAATTTGACGCATGTCTTGCGTCAATGAGCACTTGGTCAATTTGGTTGGCGGTTCGACCGTCCGAAGATCGCAAGTGTGGATTCTTTTGCGAGGGAAACTTGTGCTACTTATGACCATATTACGTCCTGTCGCAAAGTCAGTGAGTCGGAAGCCGTTATCTGTTGTCGTGTCGTGGATGCTGTGCTTTCCGATCACTCCGCCAAAGATGTTTTGCTTACCGATTTTGGCATTGAAGTCTCCGAGCACGATTTTGACATCGTACTCCGGACAGGCTCCGTAGGCACCGTCCAAGAGGTTGACGGAATCTTCAGCCTCATCGGTCCAAATATGTGCATCCTTTTGTGACAGCTGTAATATATGTCGCACTCTTTCTTCTTCATTATACCTTGTCCTATGCTGCGTATTACGTGGATGGCAGTTATATCCGCCTTGTACTGCGTGAGGATCTTTTTTGTAGTTTATGAGCTGCCCCTGGAGTGTAGAGTGTTCTTACGTTCCAGGAGCACGCTCGCAAATCGTTGTCCTTTTTCGCACTGTGTCGTCGTTGTTGTGATTCCGTCCGTTGATCCGAGACAGTTTGCTCTCTCGTAACCTTGTTTTTGTGTGGGAGGGTTGTTAGCCCTCCGCACGCAGTGCCCAAGTAACCCGGCGAATTTTTGGACTTTTTCCAACCTATCCCGGCGAGTAATTCTCACAACAGCGCGAAGAAATCTCATCTCAGCAGCTTGCACTCGCGATCTTATTCTTTAGGTCATTACCCAAATTTCTTGACCATAAGTGAGAGTCGGAGCAAATACTTACTTACTTACTTACTTAAGGTGGAGCTACAGTCCGGGGTGGACCTGGGCCACAACCAACAAGCGTCTCCATCCAGCTCGACCGTTAGCTAGCTGTCTCCAGTTTCTCACGCATAGTTGGTTGAGGTCCCTTTCCACTTGCGTGCGCCACCCGAGTCGCGGTCTTCCTCTACAGCGCCGTCCGGCTGATTCGAAGACTTTTCGGGCCGGAGCATTTGTTTCCATCCGCTCTACATGACCTAGCCATCTCAATCGTTGGATCTTCACTCTTCTGGCTAAGTCGATGTCGCTAAACAGCCCGTATAGTTCGTCATTATATCTCCTCCTCCACTCACCATCTATGCAGACGGTACCAAAAATCACACAAAGAATTTTCCTCTCGCAGCAACCAAGAACAGCTTCATCCGCTTTTGACAAAGTCCATGCCTCCGCGCCATATAGCAGGACTGGAACGATTAAGGTCTTGTAAAGCGTTACCTTGGTTGTTCGAGAGGAGGCTTTGTTTACCAATTGCTTTCTTAGCCCAAAGAAACAGCGATTAGCACGTAGGTAGACAATGTTTTTGACTACCTAAGTTATATCTGTCTGCTGTGACGTTCTGACGGAGACGTCGGTGTTGGGTGTCCTCTCTCGTTGACAGTATATATTTGGTCTTACCCTCGCTTGCCGCTAAACCCAACTTCGCGGCTCCTTTGCAATACGCACAAAAGCGCCACTGACATCACGCTGCGTTCTTCCGATAATGTGCGAGTTTTTGGACGGACTTCTGAAAGATTGGTCCTCTGGTGTTGGCGTTCGAGTTTTCAACAATTCTTTCAAGAACGATGTTGAAAAAGTCGCATGACAGTGTCAGAGTGCATCAGCACATACGGCCATGACAGCGTGTCAGAGTGCATTGAACAGGCGTTCTGGAAATTACCATAACCTCCGATTTGTCCACGTTAACCCTCATTCCAGCATCAGCACATACGGCCACAAACCTATCGAGTGCGCGTTGGAGTTCCGTCTGGGAGGATGTGAGGATAACCAAGTCATCTGCAAAAAGAAGAAGAAGATGAAGAAGATGACCTACCCTCAACTCTCTCAATGTGAAACATTCCTCACCTCGGCTGCGCTGCAACATCCAGTCCATATATACAATGAAAAGTAGAGGTGACAAGACACACCCTTGGCGAAGTCCAACGCTCACGGTGAAAGGTGTTGATTTAGCAGCGTTTACTCTAGCACAGCTAGAGGACTACTCACTCGCCAAAAGCCAGTATGTAATGTCGGAGATAAATAGACTGTACTTTCTGTCGGACGTGCCTAGCAAAAACTGGTGTAGTAGAAATGGGCTATGAGTTAACTCTCTTAAAACAGAGTTTTTTTCTCTTCACGGGGAGTAGGAAGTTAATAGGTCTGACTCAACTAGCACTAAAAGCATTTTCCGATGGAGCTAAATATCTATGTGTTGTCCTGGATAGAAAGTTTCTCCGAAAAAAAAAAAAACATTGAATCGAAATCTGTAAAGTTAGTAAAGTTATTTCTTGCAAATCATAGGGTCTATCACAAAAAGATCCCTTTTGATCTACGCGGCTATGATAATGCCCCTTCTCGTAAACATTGAGCGTTTGGAGGAATAAGCTTTGGTGTAAATACGTTACTGCTTCTTTCGCTAAGCTTCGAAGAACGGTTTGTCTCGGCTCTTGATGTACTTCTGAATCTTCATTCCGGGTGTCATTTCCGAAGCATTGCTCCGATGGGGCAATGCCCTGTGATCATAAATGTCTGAAGCTTCTTTGACTTGCCGTTGTCGTTTCCATTCCTTGTCACTGCCACTTCTTGTGAGCCATGGTGCCTTTTTTTGTATTATGTTAGAACTCGCTGCAATATGTTCAGTCAATGGATCCAAGGTTCATGACCTTCCTATTTCCTATTTGTAACACTTTTTCGAAGCCAACAAAAGACAAACAAACGCCGTACGTAAAGGTGACAATTGGGGACCTATAAAAGTGCTGCTATCTCCTCCTTGCGACTCCGAATTGGGAAAGCTGGCAATGCTGACAGCATGACCGACGTAGAGTGTAAACACTGCGAAGATCAACTGTAAGAGCCAGCAAACGTAAAAAATGATTTGTTTTGTAGTTGTTGCTTCAGCCTACGATTCTGTTCTCCGTCCACCCCTAAAGGCGGGAAGAGAACTCATAGAGTACTGCGACCCCAGAAGATGGGCCAAGTCATCTGCTGCAACGCTAATGCTAAGAATTTATTCTGGGGCAGCAGCAAATGCAACATGCGAGGGAGTTATCATCTTGACTTCATACTAGCGTCTAACTTAGACTTCAAAAATGTTCGTTCCCATCCAACTTTTGTTACGACAAGGAGAAAGGAAGTAATCAACCAAAAACCAAAACGATACCTTAAGGAGATTAGAGACTGAATGGTGCTGCCGGAAGTCTGCATGTCAGACCATAGATACATTTTATCGAATGCAAAGCCATAACATTGCCGAAGAGGAGGAATACTAAGAACAAACAGGATAGGCTTTAATAAGGAGATAGCAAACCGCACAGGCCTCTTCCTAGGCTGAGAAACAGGCGGAAGGTTGATAAGGCAGTAAAGATCTGGATAATACCATCACAAAATGTTTCAACCCGACATGTCCAGCCATAATTAACTGTCTCTAAAACCAATTCTGGAACTGGAAGCTGTACCGATCGAAACAAAAAGGATATACGAGCATAATTCGGATATCGAAAAGTGCCTCATAGATATTTCTGTGGAAATATAGGCAATCTATAGTGAAACCAGTAGACTGGGCAAAGTTCTCAAGAAAGACGAACCAATCAGACCCAGACAACCCGACGGTAACTACACTGCGTCGGAAACTGACACTATCAGCATCAGCTTGAGGTTCACAACAAGCTCATATTCTAGGAACTTGAGCTTAGCTGATAAATATCACACGCCGAGGCCTTGTGGCATCACATATATCCAGCTTAGCTGCAAATTGGTATTGAACCGTTGTTACCCGTTCTGAAAAGAATATTCACTGTCAGTGCTTAGCTCTGGCTTAAATGCCGACCCACTAGCGCACAGCATGTAAGATTAATTCAAGATCAAGATGATGATGACATCATCGTCTGACTCGCATGATCCACTAAAGGGGTCGCGGGGGTAAACCGCTCACGAGAGATCTCCAGGCAACACGATTGTCCGCCATCGACTCTAACTCATCAGGAGCAGTGCCCAAGTAACCCGGCGAATTTTTGGACTTTTACCAACCTATCCCGGCGAGTAATTCCCACAACAGCACGAAGAAATCTCATCTCAGCAGCTTGCCCTAGCGATCTTATTCTTTCGGTCATTACCCAAATTTCATGACCATGGGTGAAAGTTGGAGCAAATACTTACTTACTTACTTACTTAAGGTGGCGCTACAGTCCGAGGTGGAGCTGGGCCTCAACCAACAAGCGTCTCCAGCCAGCTCCATCCTGAGCTAGATGTGTCCAGTTTCGCACGCATAGTTGGTTGAGGTCCCTTTCCACTTGCGGCGCCACCTGACATCAAAGGTCTCGGTTAGGTCTTTACCGACCTTGATGGAGCAGCGTGCATTCTCCATCGTCATCCTACACAAACGGACGAGTTTGGTAGGGATGCCAAAACTAGACATTGCTCTGTATAGCTCGTCTCTATAGATGCTATCATACGCGGCCATAAAATCGATGAAAAGGTGGTGGGTATCGATTTGTTGCTCCTGTGATATCTCCAAAATCTGTCGCAGTGTGAATATTTGGTCGATGGTGGATTTTCCTGGCCTAAAGCCATACTGGTATGGACCGACCAGGTTGTTGACGAATGGCTTTAGGCGTTCACAAAGTACGGCAGATAAGATTTTATATGCGATACTTAGGAGACTGATGCCTCTGTAGTTGGCGCAGATCAAAGAGTCTCCTTTTTTATTGATCGGGCAAACAATGCTGAGGTTCCATACATCGGGCATGTTTTCCTCCGACCATATTTTACAGATGAGTTGGTGCATGCTCCTTACCAAATCATCGCCTGCTGCTTTAAAAAGCTCGGCGCGTAAGCCGTCAGCTCTCTCAGCCTTGTTGTCTTTCAGTTTAGATATGGCAATCCTCACTTCATCTGGGTCGGGTGGACGGAATTGTTGATCGTCTCTTTCATTGGGGTTGAATGGTTCGTTCTGCCTGACAGCTGCATTTGGTTCTTCGTCGCCGTTATACAGTCTTCAGAAATGGTTTCTCCATATCCTTCGTAACTCTACTACGATGTTCCCTTGATCATCCTTACAGGCTTCGGTTCGGACTTTATAGCCTTGACTGGATAACTTTAACCTTTGGTAAAACTTCCTTACCTCATTCCTGCTGTAATATCCCTCTATACCGCCGACCGCGCGCTTCTCATGCTCCTTCTTTTTTCTCATGAGAAGAATGTGTTCGTCTCTCCTCTTCTGCTCGTAGAGCTCCCGTGCAGTTCTTGTCCTTCTTTGCAGTGCCGCTTTGTATGCTTCTTGCTTTGCTGCATTCGCCTGGTGGATTGAAACTCAGCACATCGGAGGCGGCATCTCTGATGGCTTTTTGGCAATGCTGCCACTGGTCTTCAATACTTGATGTTGGCGGCGTAGGATTTCTTAAGAGGTTAAGGGAGACACGATCGGAAAAGGATTTGGCAATCTCTTGCGATTGTAGCCCGCTGACGTTGAACTTCCTCACAGTATTTCTTTGTCTTGGCGGTGTTTGGGATATCCGCAACCTTACCTTGGCTACAACAAGGTGGTGGTCCGAGTCAATGTTGGCGCCTCAGAACGTTCGGACATATATAATACTGGAGGAGTGCCTTCCGTCGATCGCAATATGATCAATCTGATTGACGGTTGATTGATCAGGAGATCGCCATGTTCATTTGTGAATATCGAGATGTGGGAATCTTGTGCTGGCTACTACAACATTTCGCCCCGCAGCAAAGTCGATCAGCCTAAATCTGTTATCGGATGTAGTGTCGTGTAGGCTCTACTCTATCGTACTACCAAAGATGATCTCTTTTCCTAGCTTTGCGTTAAAATCGTTAAGGATATAAGGCTTATATAAGACTTATGTTTGCAAATTTAGCCTGGATGCGAATTGTGGTGAGGCGCTCGTCCATGGACCTGAACGATAAGACTTCTTGCCAAAGTCTGCCTCTAACGACAAATCCACATCCAAATAGGCGCTGTAATATATATCACAGTTTTTCATACTTCTTTTGCCCGGTCCATCCCATCGGACTTCTTGGATGGCGGTTATATCTGCTTTGCAGCAGTCTGTTCGGCTGCACGTGGCTTATAAAGAGATCTTACATTCCACGTACAGATCCGAAGATCGTTGTCCGTATATCCTTTGCAGAGTTCATCATCAGTAAAATTATCCGTTTCCGATGCTTGTTATTGCTTCGTAACTATATTTTTTTGTGTGGCCGGGCAGTTACCCCGACGGCACAACCTCCAACCTGGAGGGCCAGTTCCTTTTTTGTAACCCCTAGGACAAGAGGTCGGGGAGTTGGGTCTGTGCACACAGGGTAAAGTTTCTGATCGCTCCCAACTTGGCGGAACGCCAGCAACGATCCTTGTCGATGCATAGATCAAGTTGACATACAGCCTCCTAGCGGCGACCCCCCTGGATAGTCTCCACAACACCCGTTGTGAGGTGAACTAATGTATGCAACGAATCCCTTGTGGTTGTGCGGAGGGCTAACAACCCGCCCACGCAAAAAAAAACAACGTTACGAGAGAGCAAACTGCCTCGGATCAACGGACGGCATCACAACAACGACGACACGGTGCGAAAAAGGACAACGATTTTCGAGTGTGCTCCTGGAACGTAAGAACACTCTTTACTCCAGGGGCCGCTCATAAACTAGAAAAGATCATCACGCAGTACAAGGCGGATATTACTGCGATCCAGGAAATACGCTGGATAGGACAAGGTATAATGAAGAAGAAAGAGTGCGACATATATTACAGCTGTCACAAAAGGTTGCACATATTTGGATGCGGATTCGTTGTGGGATGCGGTTAAGGTCGAAGGTCATCGACTTTAAACCGATAAGCGATCGCCTGGCTGTGAGCCGTATCCAAGGCAGATTCTACAACATCAGCCTTATATGTGCACACGCCCCTACCGATGAGGCTGAAGACTCCGTCAAAGAGGACTACTACGACCTCTTGGACGGTGCCTACGGAGCCTGTCCGGAGTACGATGTCAAAATCGTGCTCGGAGACTTCAATGCCAAATTCGGTAAGGAAAACATCTTTGGCGGAGTGATCGGAAAGAACAGCCTCCACGACACGACAACAGATAACGGCTTCCGACTCACTGACTTTGCGACAGGACGTAATATGGTCATAAGTAGCACAAGATTCCCTCGCAAAATAATCCACACAGCAACCTGGCGATCTCCGGACATCGAACAGCAATACATGCGTCAAATTTCCTGGATATGCGAACATTCAGAGGATCAAACGGCGACTCTAACCATTTCCGCGTGGCAGCACGATTCAGCGTCCGACTGTCCAATGTCAGAAAGCTGCGCCAGCCAACAAAGAGGAGTTTTGACATTGCACGCCTGAGCGGAGACAACGGAGATTGCCAAAGCCTACGAAGAGCAATTAAGCGAGAGACTCTTCGGTATGCCTACGTCAAACACCAACGCAAACGAGATGTTGTTGCATTGCCGCTCGGCCATCAAAGAGGTAGCGGAAAAGACCTTAGGCTACCTACCGCCCCCGACAAGAAACCCGTGGTATGATGGCAAGTGTGAGCAGAAGAAACGTGCTACCGACGAGGCATATCAAACAGCGCTGCAACGGAAAACTAGAGCAGCGCAAGAGGAGTACCGGGCTAGAAGATGGGAAGAAAAGGTGCTTCTACGCCTGAAGAAAAGGTCTCTCCCAACCTCCTAGCTCAAGGACATCGAAGGGTCTAGGGATAGGCAAAAAATACGGGCCTTTAATAAAAAAGCCAAAAGCCTGGCTTCAACTTCTAGCTTTGAAGAAGTCGGAACAGCCATTAAAAGGCTGAAGAACAACAAAGCCGCAGGTTCCAATGGCCTACCATCAGAGCTCTTCACGGCCGGTGGCGATGTTCTGGTGGGGAGCATGCAACAGATCATCTGTAAAATTTGGGAAGATGAAAGCATGCCCGACGACTGGAATATCAGCTCCATATGCCCCATCCACAAAAAAAGGCGATCTTGCCTTTTGCAACAACTACAGAGCTATATCCCTGCTCAACGTCGCCTACAAGATCCTGTCCAGCGTACTGTGTGAACGTCTAAGGCCGTTTTGCACCGCACTAATCGGCACGTACCAGTGCGGCTTACGGCCCGGCAAATAGACTATAGATCAAATCTTCACACTAAGACAAATACTGGAGACTGGAGACCAGTGAGTTTCAAATCGATACAAACCACCTGTTCGTTGATTTCAAAGCCGCACACGACAGCATTCATCGCAATGAGCTATTCGATGCGATGGCCGAATTCGGGATCCCGGGAAAACTGATCCGGTTTTCGTCGGTGATCCGTTTGAAACTTGCATTTGATTTCGGCAAGGAGATGGGCTAGAGTACTAGAGAAGATAGTGCGGAGGGCAACTGTAAACACGGAAGGCACTATCGTCTACAAGTCGGTCTAACTGTTGTGGTACGCAGATGACATTGACATCGTCGCGCATTCTCAACGTGCCGTAGTGGAGGCTTTTACGGCGATTGAAGAACAGGCGAAACGAACTGGTCTCAAGGTCAATGAGGACAAAACAAAATATATGCTGTCGACCAAAAAACGTTATGTCACACACCACCTTGGAGAAAATCTCACGATCGACAGCTACAATTTCGAGGTAGTGAAGGAGTTTGTCTACTACCTCGGGGCAAACGTGAACGTGAACACAAACGACATCACAGTGGAGATACGTCGTAGAATCGCCCTTGGCAACCTGTGCTACTTCGGTTTGTCAAAACAACTGGACCCAAAACTCCTGACTCGAAGGACCAAAATCATGCTCTACAAGACTCTTATTTTGCCAGTCCTGCTCTATGGAGCCGAATGCTGGACGCGAAGCAAAACTGCAGAGTTGATTCTTGGTACCTTCGAAAGAAGAGTTCTACGACGGATATATGGTCCCGTCTGCGAGGAAGGCGATTGGAGGAGAAGACATAACCGTGAACTCTACGAGCTGTACCAGGATGTGGATGTAGTCCGGAGGGCAAAAATCCGTCGAATGCACTGGCTCGCCCACATCGAGCGCATGGACAACAATGCTCCAGCAAAGAGGGTCTTTGAATCCGAGCCGACTGGTTCGAGAAGGAGAGGAAGACCGAATCTCCGGTATACAGACGAAGTAATCGCGGATGCAAGACAGCTTTGTCTTGATGACTGGAAGCAGCGTGCCCAGGACCGTCAACGATGGAAGGCAGCAATTGCTCAGACTCGGACCCTTCATGGGTCGTCGGCCTGATAAGCAAGTAAGTAAGTAGGACAAGAGGTCGCACTTATAAATTTGGCAAGTTGAGCTCGGGTGAACCCGATGGCTACCTCTTGAATGTAAAATAAGCACAATTGGTGTGTAGAAAAAATTAAAGCACTGGGCATCGCCAGGTTGACGAAAGTCAGTGCCTACCCGATTCCCACAACACCCAGCCATTAAATGAGTTGAAAACCGCTAACTTGCCTTTGACACCATGCTTGGCCTTTCTGATTACAGACCTACCACGCTGTGTCAAAACCGACCCAGCTTGACCAATCCTACAGGAAAGCTCAGCATTACTCCTTCCATCACTGGTGAAAAATACCCCGAGATACTTAAACTTCGCCACCTGCTTCAATGGGACTCCACTAATATGCAGAGTGCATTGAACAGGGGTTTTGGAAATTACCATAACCTCCGATTTGTCCACGTTAACCCTCATTCCAGCATCAGCACATACGGCCACAAACCTATCGAGTGCGCGTTGGAGTTCCGTCTGGGAGGATGTGAGGATAACCAAGTCATCTGCAAAAACAAGATGACTTACCCTCAACTCTCCCAATGTGAAACATTCCTCACCACGGCTGCGCTGCAACATCCAGTCCATATATACAATGAAAAGGAGAGGTGACAAGACACACCCTTGGCGAAGTCCAACGCTCACGGTGAAAGGTGTTGATTTAGCACAGTTTACCTGCAGTCAGGAGAGGACCATCAATCCTCCTGCAGGTGACTTCAGAGTTTACCTCGAAGGACTCGGTCATATGCCTTCCTCAAATCTACAAAATAACTATAGAAGGGTTTAGGGGTGTACGAGCTTATTATCGTACAGCCCAAACCTGACTAACGAAGCGCAAACACCCCTCATGACACGCAGAAAAAGATTGGCCTCGGATAATGCCTACTCTGGTGTGCCCCATTTGGAACCAGGCCTGAATGGTGGCGAGCGTCTGGTGGCCGGCCTGTCCCGCTCGGCAGCTGGTCGGGCTCAGCCCGAAGGAATTACGAGCAACCCATCAGTGGCCTCGTGAGCCGCTGGAGATGGGGGGGTCACGCCATACACTAACCAGTGCGTGCGATTAGTAATTCACAAAATTAATTATAATAATAAAAACATGTATAAGAAAATACCCGATTGACACAACATCCACAGCTGATCGTTTATTAACTACTCGTCACGAGGTGTGGCTGCCGACTGACTGTTCTCTCTTCCTTCTTTTAGGTACATGGGTGCCACTTCATCGTGGGTAATAATGTGTTGCCACTTTACATTCATACAAAAAATCGGTAAGAGGACTACTCACTCGCCAAAAGCCTCGGGGTAAAGTCGGGGATAAATATACTGTACTTTCTGTAGAACGTGCCTAGCAACAATTGCTGTAGTAGAAATGGGCTATGAGTTAACTCTCTTAAAACAGAGCTTTTTCTCTTCACGGGGAATAGGAAGTTAATAGGTCTGACTCAACTAGTACTAAAAGCATTTTCCGATGGGGCTAAATATCTATGTGTAGTCCTGGATAGAAAATTTCTCTGGAAACAAAAAAACATTGAATCGAAATCCGTATTTCTTGCAAATCATAGGGTCTATCACAAAAAGCTCCGTTTTGATCTACGCGGCTATGACAAGGCCCCTTCTCAATGGATCCAAGGTTCATGACCTTCCTATTTCCTATTTGTAACACTTTTTCGAAGCCAACAAAAGACAAACAAACGCCGTACGTAAAGGTGACAATTGGGGACCTATAAAAGTGCTGCTATCTCCTCCTTGCGACTCCGAATTGGGAAAGCTGGCAATGCTGACAGCATGACCGACGTAGAGTGTAAACACTGCGAAGATCAACTGTAAGAGCCAGCAAACGTAAAAAATGATTTGTTTTGTAGTTGTTGCTTCAGCCTACGATTCTGTTCTCCGTCCACCCCTAAAGGCGGGAAGAGAACTCATAGAGTACTGCGACCCCAGAAGATGGGCCAAGTCATCTGCTGCAACGCTAATGCTAAGAATTTATTCTGGGGCAGCAGCAAATGCAACATGCGAGGGAGTTATCATCTTGACTTCATACTAGCGTCTAACTTAGACTTCAAAAATGTTCGTTCCCATCCAACTTTTGTTACGACAAGGAGAAAGGAAGTAATCAACCAAAAACCAAAACGATACCTTAAGGAGATTAGAGACTGAATGGTGCTGCCGGAAGTCTGCATGTCAGACCATAGATACATTTTATCGAATGCAAAGCCATAACATTGCCGAAGAGGAGGAATACTAAGAACAAACAGGATAGGCTTTAATAAGGAGATAGCAAACCGCACAGGCCTCTTCCTAGGCTGAGAAACAGGCGGAAGGTTGATAAGGCAGTAAAGATCTGGATAATACCATCACAAAATGTTTCAACCCGACATGTCCAGCCATAATTAACTGTCTCTAAAACCAATTCTGGAACTGGAAGCTGTACCGATCGAAACAAAAAGGATATACGAGCATAATTCGGATATCGAAAAGTGCCTCATAGATATTTCTGTGGAAATATAGGCAATCTATAGTGAAACCAGTAGACTGGGCAAAGTTCTCAAGAAAGACGAACCAATCAGACCCAGACAACCCGACGGTAACTACACTGCGTCGGAAACTGACACTATCAGCATCAGCTTGAGGTTCACAACAAGCTCATATTCTAGGAACTTGAGCTTAGCTGATAAATATCACACGCCGAGGCCTTGTGGCATCACATATATCCAGCTTAGCTGCAAATTGGTATTGAACCGTTGTTACCCGTTCTGAAAAGAATATTCACTGTCAGTGCTTAGCTCTGGCTTAAATGCCGACCCACTAGCGCACAGCATGTAAGATTAATTCAAGATCAAGATGATGATGACATCATCGTCTGACTCGCATGATCCACTAAAGGGGTCGCGGGGGTAAACCGCTCACGAGAGATCTCCAGGCAACACGATTGTCCGCCATCGACTCTAACTCATCAGGAGCAGTGCCCAAGTAACCCGGCGAATTTTTGGACTTTTACCAACCTATCCCGGCGAGTAATTCCCACAACAGCACGAAGAAATCTCATCTCAGCAGCTTGCCCTAGCGATCTTATTCTTTCGGTCATTACCCAAATTTCATGACCATGGGTGAAAGTTGGAGCAAATACTTACTTACTTACTTACTTAAGGTGGCGCTACAGTCCGAGGTGGAGCTGGGCCTCAACCAACAAGCGTCTCCAGCCAGCTCCATCCTGAGCTAGATGTGTCCAGTTTCGCACGCATAGTTGGTTGAGGTCCCTTTCCACTTGCGGCGCCACCTGACATCAAAGGTCTCGGTTAGGTCTTTACCGACCTTGATGGAGCAGCGTGCATTCTCCATCGTCATCCTACACAAACGGACGAGTTTGGTAGGGATGCCAAAACTAGACATTGCTCTGTATAGCTCGTCTCTATAGATGCTATCATACGCGGCCATAAAATCGATGAAAAGGTGGTGGGTATCGATTTGTTGCTCCTGTGATATCTCCAAAATCTGTCGCAGTGTGAATATTTGGTCGATGGTGGATTTTTCTGGCCTAAAGCCATACTGGTATGGACCGACCAGGTTGTTGACGAATGGCTTTAGGCGTTCACAAAGTACGGCAGATAAGATTTTATATGCGATACTTAGGAGACTGATGCCTCTGTAGTTGGCGCAGATCAAAGAGTCTCCTTTTTTATTGATCGGGCAAACAATGCTGAGGTTCCATACATCGGGCATGTTTTCCTCCGACCATATTTTACAGATGAGTTGGTGCATGCTCCTTACCAAATCATCGCCTGCTGCTTTAAAAAGCTCGGCGCGTAAGCCGTCAGCTCTCTCAGCCTTGTTGTCTTTCAGTTTAGATATGGCAATCCTCACTTCATCTGGGTCGGGTGGACGGAATTGTTGATCGTCTCTTTCATTGGGGTTGAATGGTTCGTTCTGCCTGACAGCTGCATTTGGTTCTTCGTCGCCGTTATACAGTCTTCAGAAATGGTTTCTCCATATCCTTCGTAACTCTACTACGATGTTCCCTTGATCATCCTTACAGGCTTCGGTTCGGACTTTATAGCCTTGACTGGATAACTTTAACCTTTGGTAAAACTTCCTTACCTCATTCCTGCTGTAATATCCCTCTATACCGCCGACCGCGCGCTTCTCATGCTCCTTCTTTTTTCTCATGAGAAGAATGTGTTCGTCTCTCCTCTTCTGCTCGTAGAGCTCCCGTGCAGTTCTTGTCCTTCTTTGCAGTGCCGCTTTGTATGCTTCTTGCTTTGCTGCATTCGCCTGGTGGATTGAAACTCAGCACATCGGAGGCGGCATCTCTGATGGCTTTTTGGCAATGCTGCCACTGGTCTTCAATACTTGATGTTGGCGGCGTAGGATTTCTTAAGAGGTTAAGGGAGACACGATCGAAAAGGATTTGGCAATCTCTTGCGATTGTAGCCCGCTGACGTTGAACTTCCTCACAGTATTTCTTTGTCTTGGCGGTGTTTGGGATATCCGCAACCTTACCTTGGCTACAACAAGGTGGTGGTCCGAGTCAATGTTGGCGCCTCAGAACGTTCGGACATATATAATACTGGAGGAGTGCCTTCCGTCGATCGCAATATGATCAATCTGATTGACGGTTGATTGATCAGGAGATCGCCATGTTCATTTGTGAATATCGAGATGTGGGAATCTTGTGCTGGCTACTACAACATTTCGCCCCGCAGCAAAGTCGATCAGCCTAAATCTGTTATCGGATGTAGTGTCGTGTAGGCTCTACTCTATCGTACTACCAAAGATGATCTCTTTTCCTAGCTTTGCGTTAAAATCGTTAAGGATATAAGGCTTATATAAGACTTATGTTTGCAAATTTAGCCTGGATGCGAATTGTGGTGAGGCGCTCGTCCATGGACCTGAACGATAAGACTTCTTGCCAAAGTCTGCCTCTAACGACAAATCCACATCCAAATAGGCGCTGTAATATATATCACAGTTTTTCATACTTCTTTTGCCCGGTCCATCCCATCGGACTTCTTGGATGGCGGTTATATCTGCTTTGCAGCAGTCTGTTCGGCTGCACGTGGCTTATAAAGAGATCTTACATTCCACGTACAGATCCGAAGATCGTTGTCCGTATATCCTTTGCAGAGTTCATCATCAGTAAAATTATCCGTTTCCGATGCTTGTTATTGCTTCGTAACTATATTTTTTTGTGTGGCCGGGCAGTTACCCCGACGGCACAACCTCCAACCTGGAGGGCCAGTTCCTTTTTTGTAACCCCTAGGACAAGAGGTCGGGGAGTTGGGTCTGTGCACACAGGGTAAAGTTTCTGATCGCTCCCAACTTGGCGGAACGCCAGCAACGATCCTTGTCGATGCATAGATCAAGTTGACATACAGCCTCCTAGCGGCGACCCCCCTGGATAGTCTCCACAACACCCGTTGTGAGGTGAACTAATGTATGCAACGAATCCCTTGTGGTTGTGCGGAGGGCTAACAACCCGCCCACGCAAAAAAAAACAACGTTACGAGAGAGCAAACTGCCTCGGATCAACGGACGGCATCACAACAACGACGACACGGTGCGAAAAAGGACAACGATTTTCGAGTGTGCTCCTGGAACGTAAGAACACTCTTTACTCCAGGGGCCGCTCATAAACTAGAAAAGATCATCACGCAGTACAAGGCGGATATTACTGCGATCCAGGAAATACGCTGGATAGGACAAGGTATAATGAAGAAGAAAGAGTGCGACATATATTACAGCTGTCACAAAAGGTTGCACATATTTGGATGCGGATTCGTTGTGGGATGCGGTTAAGGTCGAAGGTCATCGACTTTAAACCGATAAGCGATCGCCTGGCTGTGAGCCGTATCCAAGGCAGATTCTACAACATCAGCCTTATATGTGCACACGCCCCTACCGATGAGGCTGAAGACTCCGTCAAAGAGGACTACTACGACCTCTTGGACGGTGCCTACGGAGCCTGTCCGGAGTACGATGTCAAAATCGTGCTCGGAGACTTCAATGCCAAATTCGGTAAGGAAAACATCTTTGGCGGAGTGATCGGAAAGAACAGCCTCCACGACACGACAACAGATAACGGCTTCCGACTCACTGACTTTGCGACAGGACGTAATATGGTCATAAGTAGCACAAGATTCCCTCGCAAAATAATCCACACAGCAACCTGGCGATCTCCGGACATCGAACAGCAATACATGCGTCAAATTTCCTGGATATGCGAACATTCAGAGGGGCAAACGGCGACTCTAACCATTTCCGCGTGGCAGCACGATTCAGCGTCCGACTGTCCAATGTCAGAAAGCTGCGCCAGCCAACAAAGAGGAGTTTTGACATTGCACGCCTGAGCGGAGACAACGGAGATTGCCAAAGCCTACGAAGAGCAATTAAGCGAGAGACTCTTCGGTATGCCTACGTCAAACACCAACGCAAACGAGATGTTGTTGCATTGCCGCTCGGCCATCGGACCAAAGAGGTAGCGGAAAAGACCTTAGGCTACCTACCGCCCCCGACAAGAAACCCGTGGTATGATGGCAAGTGTGAGCAGAAGAAACGTGCTACCGACGAGGCATATCAAACAGCGCTGCAACGGAAAACTAGAGCAGCGCAAGAGGAGTACCGGGCTAGAAGATGGGAAGAAAAGGTGCTTCTACGCCTGAAGAAAAGGTCTCTCCCAACCTCCTAGCTCAAGGACATCGAAGGGTCTAGGGATAGGCAAAAAATACGGGCCTTTAATAAAAAAGCCAATAGCCTGGCTTCAACTTCTAGCTTTGAAGAAGTCGGAACAGCCATTAAAAGGCTGAAGAACAACAAAGCCGCAGGTTCCAATGGCCTACCATCAGAGCTCTTCACGGCCGGTGGCGATGTTCTGGTGGGGAGCATGCAACAGATCATCTGTAAAATTTGGGAAGATGAAAGCATGCCCGACGACTGGAATATCAGCTCCATATGCCCCATCCACAAAAAAAGGCGATCTTGCCTTTTGCAACAACTACAGAGCTATATCCCTGCTCAACGTCGCCTACAAGATCCTGTCCAGCGTACTGTGTGAACGTCTAAGGCCGTTTTGCACCGCACTAATCGGCACGTACCAGTGCGGCTTACGGCCCGGCAAATAGACTATAGATCAAATCTTCACACTAAGACAAATACTGGAGACTGGAGACCAGTGAGTTTCAAATCGATACAAACCACCTGTTCGTTGATTTCAAAGCCGCACACGACAGCATTCATCGCAATGAGCTATTCGATGCGATGGCCGAATTCGGGATCCCGGGAAAACTGATCCGGTTTTCGTCGGTGATCCGTTTGAAACTTGCATTTGATTTCGGCAAGGAGATGGGCTAGAGTACTAGAGAAGATAGTGCGGAGGGCAACTGTAAACACGGAAGGCACTATCGTCTACAAGTCGGTCTAACTGTTGTGGTACGCAGATGACATTGACATCGTCGCGCATTCTCAACGTGCCGTAGTGGAGGCTTTTACGGCGATTGAAGAACAGGCGAAACGAACTGGTCTCAAGGTCAATGAGGACAAAACAAAATATATGCTGTCGACCAAAAAACGTTATGTCACACACCACCTTGGAGAAAATCTCACGATCGACAGCTACAATTTCGAGGTAGTGAAGGAGTTTGTCTACTACCTCGGGGCAAACGTGAACGTGAACACAAACGACATCACAGTGGAGATACGTCGTAGAATCGCCCTTGGCAACCTGTGCTACTTCGGTTTGTCAAAACAACTGGACCCAAAACTCCTGACTCGAAGGACCAAAATCATGCTCTACAAGACTCTTATTTTGCCAGTCCTGCTCTATGGAGCCGAATGCTGGACGCGAAGCAAAACTGCAGAGTTGATTCTTGGTACCTTCGAAAGAAGAGTTCTACGACGGATATATGGTCCCGTCTGCGAGGAAGGCGATTGGAGGAGAAGACATAACCGCGAACTCTACGAGCTGTACCAGGATGTGGATGTAGTCCGGAGGGCAAAAATCCGTCGAATGCACTGGCTCGCCCACATCGAGCGCATGGACAACAATGCTCCAGCAAAGAGGGTCTTTGAATCCGAGCCGACTGGTTCGAGAAGGAGAGGAAGACCGAATCTCCGGTATACAGACGAAGTAATCGCGGATGCAAGACAGCTTTGTCTTGATGACTGGAAGCAGCGTGCCCAGGACCGTCAACGATGGAAGGCAGCAATTGCTCAGACTCGGACCCTTCATGGGTCGTCGGCCTGATAAGCAAGTAAGTAAGTAGGACAAGAGGTCGCACTTATAAATTTGGCAAGTTGAGCTCGGGTGAACCCGATGGCTACCTCTTGAATGTAAAATAAGCACAATTGGTGTGTAGAAAAAATTAAAGCACTGGGCATCGCCAGGTTGACGAAAGTCAGTGCCTACCCGATTCCCACAACACCCAGCCATTAAATGAGTTGAAAACCGCTAACTTGCCTTTGACACCATGCTCGGCCTTTCTGATTACAGACCTACCACGCTGTGTCAAAACCGACCCAGCTTGACCAATCCTACAGGAAAGCTCAGCATTACTCCTTCCATCACTGGTGAAAAATACCCCGAGATACTTAAACTTCGCCACCTGCTTCAATGGGACTCCACTAATATGCAGAGTGCATTGAACAGGCGTTTTGGAAATTACCATAACCTCCGATTTGTCCACGTTAACCCTCATTCCAGCATCAGCACATACGGCCACAAACCTATCGAGTGCGCATTGGAGTTCCGTCTGGGAGGATGTGAGGATAACCAAGTCATCTGCAAAAACAAGATGACTTACCCTCAACTCTCCCAATGTGAAACATTCCTCACCACGGCTGCGCTGCAACATCCAGTCCATATATACAATGAAAAGGAGAGGTGACAAGACACACCCTTGGCGAAGTCCAACGCTCACGGTGAAAGGTGTTGATTTAGCACAGTTTACCTGCAGTCAGGAGAGGACCATCAATCCTCCTGCAGGTGACTTCAGAGTTTACCTCGAAGGACTCGGTCATATGCCTTCCTCAAATCTACAAAATAACTATAGAAGGGTTTGGGGGTGTACGAGCTTATTATCGTACAGCCCAAACCTGACTAACGAAGCGCAAACACCCCTCATGACACGCAGAAAAAGATTGGCCTCGGATAATGCCTACTCTGGTGTGCCCCATTTGGAACCAGGCCTGAATGGTGGCGAGCGTCTGGTGGCCGGCCTGTCCCGCTCGGCAGCTGGTCGGGCTCAGCCCGAAGGAATTACGAGCAACCCATCAGTGGCCTCGTGAGCCGCTGGAGATGGGGGGGTCACGCCATACACTAACCAGTGCGTGCGATTAGAATTCACAAAATTAATTATAATAATAAAAACATGTATAAGAAAATACCCGATTGACACAACATCCACAGCTGATCGTTTATTAACTACTCGTCACGAGGTGTGGCTGCCGACTGACTGTTCTCTCTTCCTTCTTTTAGGTACATGGGTGCCACTTCATCGTGGGTAATAATGTGTTGCCACTTTACATTCATACAAAAAATCGGTAAGAGGACTACTCACTCGCCAAAAGCCTCGGGGTAAAGTCGGGGATAAATATACTGTACTTTCTGTAGAACGTGCCTAGCAACAATTGCTGTAGTAGAAATGGGCTATGAGTTAACTCTCTTAAAACAGAGTTTTTTCTCTTCACGGGGAATAGGAAGTTAATAGGTCTGACTCAACTAGTACTAAAAGCATTTTCCGATGGGGCTAAATATCTATGTGTAGTCCTGGATAGAAAATTTCTCTGGAAACAAAAAAACATTGAATCGAAATCCGTATTTCTTGCAAATCATAGGGTCTATCACAAAAAGCTCCGTTTTGATCTACGCGGCTATGACAAGGCCCCTTCTCGTAAACATTGGTCGTTTGGAGGAATAAGCTTTGGTGTAAATACGTAACTGCTTCATTCGCTAAGCTTCAAAGAACGGTTTGTCTCGGCTCTTGATGTACTTCTGAATCTTCATCCCGCGTTCCATTTCCGAAGCATAGCTCCGATGGGGCAATGCCCTGTAATCACAAATACCTGAAGCTTCTTTGACTTGCCGTTGTCGTTGCCATTCCTTGTCTCTGTTCACTGTCACTTCTTGTGAGCCAGGGTGCCTTTTTTTGTATTGTGTTGGAACTCGCTGCAATATGTTCAGTCAATGAATCCAAGGTTCATGACCTTCCTATTTCCTATTTGTGACACTTTTTCGAAGCCAACAAAAGACAAACAAAGACCGTACGTAAAGGCGACAATTGGGGACCTATAAAAGTGCTGCTATCTCCTCCTTGCGATTCCGAATTGGGAAAGCTGGCAATGCTGACAGCATGACCGACGTAGAGTGTAAACACTGCGAAGATCAACTGTAAGAGCCAGCAAACGTAAAAAATGATTACCAATGTGCACCAAAATCAACGCGCGCCGTCTGCTGGATCCTGGGTCAACTTAGGAAAACGGCAGATGTTCTGGCGCACTTTCATATCCAGAACCCTGGGCTCGAAACAGAGAAGAAGAAAATCTGCCCTCAAGAGTAGAAACGCATCTGTAGATTTGTTGGTTAGCAGGGCTTCTCACCACTCTACAGCGAACGTCTTTTACAGTTTTGTAATTGTTACTTTAGCCTACGATTCTGTTCTCCTTCCAACCCTAACGGCGGTAAGAGAACTCATTGAGTACTGCCACACCAGAAAGATGGGCTAAGTCATCTCTTGCAACGCTAATGCTAAGAATTCATTCTGGGGCAGGAGCAAATGCAACATGAGAGGGACTTATCACCTTGACTTCATACGATTGTCTCATTTAGGCTTCAAAAATATTCCAAAAACCAAAACGATACCTTAAGGAGATTAGAGACTGAATGGTGCTGACGGAAGTCTCCATGTCAGACCATAGATACATTTTATCGAATGCAAAGCCATAACATTGCCGAAGAGGACGAATACTAAGAACAAACTGGATATACTTTAATGATGAGATAGCAAACCGCACAGGCCTCTCCCTAGGCTGAGAAACAGGCGGAAGGTTGATAAGGCAGTAAAGGTCTGGATAAAACCATCACAAAATGTTTCAACCTGACATGTAAAGCCATAATTAACTGTTTCTAAAAACCAATTCAGAGGACAACTGGAAGCTGTACCGATCAAAACAAAAAGGATATTAGAGCATAATTCGGATATCGAAAAGTGCCTCATAGATATTTCTGTGGAAAGATAGGAAATCTATAGTGAAACCAGTAGACTGGCCAAAGTTCTCAAGAAAGACGAACCCATCAGACCCAGACAACCCTACGGTAACTACACTGCGTCGAAAACTGACACTCTCAGCTCATATTCTAGGAACTGGAGCTAGCTGATAAATATCACACTCCGAGGCCTTGTGGCATCACATATATCCAGCTTAGCTGCAAAAGGGTATTGAACAGTTGCTACCCGTTCTGAAAAGAATATTAAGTGCCAGTCTAGCTCTGGCTTAAATGCCGACAGTTTTTCACAGTTTTTCATACTTCCTTTGCCCGGTCCATCCTCTCGCACTTCTTGGATGGCGGTTATAGCTGCTTTGCAGCAGTCTGTTCGGCTGCACGTGGCTTATAAAGGGATCTTACATTCCACGTACACATCCGAAGATCGTTATCCGTATATCCTTTGCAGGGTTCGTCATGAGTAAAATTATCCGTTTTCCGTAACTATATTTTTTTGTGTGGCCGCGCAGTTACCCCGACGGCACAACCTCCAACCTGGAGGGCCAGTTCCTTTTTTGTAAAAATACCCCGAGATACTCAAACTTCTCCACCTGCTTCAATGGGTATCCACTAATATGCAGAGTGCATTGAACAGGCGTTCTGGAAATTACCATAGCTTCCGATTTGTCCACGTTAACCCTCATTCCAGCATCAGCACATACGGCCATAAACCTATCGAGTGCGTGTTGGAGTTCCGTCTGGGAGGATGTGAAGATAACCAAGGCATCTGCAAAAAGAAGATGACATACCCTCAACTCTCCCAATGTGAAGCATTCCTCAGATCGGCTGCGCTGCAACATCCATTCCATATATACAATGAAAAGGAGAGGTGACAAGACACAACCTTGGCGAAGTCCAACGCTCACGGTGAAAGGTGTTGATTTAGCACAGTTTACCTGCAGTCAGGAGAGGACCATCAATCCTCCGGCAGGACACTTTACCTCGAAGGACTCGGTCATACGCATTCTCCAAATCTACAAAACAACTATAGATGGGTTTGGGATTGTACGAGTCTATTTTCGTACAGCCCAAACCTGGCTAACGAAGCGCAAACACCACTCATGACACGCAGAAAAAGATTGGCCTCGGATAATGCCTACTCTGGTGTGCCCCATTTGGAACCAGGCCTGAATGGTGGCGAGCGTCTGGTGGCCGGCCTGTCCCGCTCGGCAGCTGGTCGGGCTCAGCCCGAAGAAATTACGAGCAACCCATCAGTGGCCTCGTGAGCCGCTGGGGGTGAGGGAGTCACGCCATACACTAACCAGTGCGTGAGATTAAAAAGGCGTCGACTTAATTCAAGATTTATTGAGTAATTCACAAAAGGTTGTAATAAAATTATTTATAATAATAAAAACATACATAAGAAAATACCCGATTGACAAAACATCCACAGCTGATCGTCTATTAACTGCTCGTCACGAGGTGTGACTGCCGACTGACTGTTCTCTCTTCCTTCTATTAGGTACAGGGGTGCCACTTCATCGTAGGTAATAATGTGTTGCCACTTTACCTTCATACAAAAAATGGGTAAGAGGATAACTCTCTCGTCAATAGCCAGTATGTAATGTCGGGGACAAATAGACTGTACTTTCTGTCGCACGTGCCTAACAACAACTGGTGTAGTAGAAATGGGCTATGAGTTAACGCTCTTACAACAGAGTTTTTTCTCTTCACGGGGAGTAGGAAGTTAATAGGTCTGACTCAACTAGTACTAGAAGCATTTTCCGATGGATGTGTGTGTTGTCCTGGATAGAAAATTTCTCTGGAAAAAAAGAGCATTGAATCGAATCCTGTAAATTAGTAAAGTTATTTCTTGCAAATCATAGGGTCTACCACAAAAAGATCTCTTTTGACCTGCGCGGCTATGATAAGGCCTCTTCTCGTAAACATTGATCGTTTGGAGGAATAAGCTTTGGTGTAAATACGTAACTGCTTCTTTCGCTAAGCTTCAAAGAAGGGTTTGTCTCGGCTCTTGATGTACTTCTGAATTTGGATTCCGCGTTCCATTTCCGAAGCATTGCTCCGATGGAGCAATGCCCTGTGATCACATATGCCTGAAGCTTCTTTGACTTGCCGTTGTCCATTTCAGACCCTTGGCTAGTTTGTCTGCCCTCCCGTACCCCCGCTATTGTGCAAACTGAAACCCAGCAGAATTTGTCATCATTACCTATTTTACAGGTTAATATTGACTTCAGAGCAGCCTGACTGTCAACAAAGATAGTGCTACCTAATTGTGACGTATCCGTTGCTAATATGTGTTTGGCTGCTTTCGCTACTGCCAGAATCTCTGCTTGGACATGCTCCACATGTGTCAGAGAGCCTAAGAGATTTTTGTTATTGCACGGTGTCCGAGTGGAAGCCAACTCCAGCATCTGTGGCGTTCGAAAGCCATTTTTCTCAGGAACCAGAATTTGTATTCTGAGGGAGAAATCGTTATGGGGAGATTTATAGCTGGTTGTAGCGAGGCTCTTGTCTCTTTTCTATGTCATCTATTATTCTGATTATGGCACCATGTCTATTGCTCGCAAGTTTCCAAAGCAAGGATTCATGGTCTGAGAGAGTATTTTGCTGCTGCAGGCTGCTGTCCTCTGTACTATGCTCCAGGGCCTAGGTAGTAATAGGTCTAATGATCCATGATTACATCCAATGTATAATGCACGTTTGCAAGCCCCATCTTTTGCCGAAGGTATTTTTGCAAGCATATGTGACGTGACGTCTAATCTTTCTTCATTATTACCTACATGATCTTCTTCCAATAGTGTTTGGAGTTAAGAATGATGCCTAGATACTCGGCATCCATTGTGAATTGCGAATTGAATGATACTTTCGGGATTTTTCTTTTCCTGGTGAATAAAACCAGCTCAGTTTTACTTATATTGAAATGAATATTCCTTTACTGTAGAATGTTGTTGTTGTTCGCTTCTAGTTGATTAACGTAAAGACTTTAAGGATAGTGTTGACTGTAAGAAGCCACGGTAGGGGATACGTCGGGATCTATTGATTTACAGAAGCCACGCGAGGTTTTAAATTTTCCGTGCTCGTCTGCATTCTTTTGTTTGCTTGCATTCGTTGAAGCCGGATATGTAATAGTAAGAGTGCTTAGATATTTTGCTGACTGTTTTAGCTTCTCATTAATTTAAGTAGTTCGAGGTTAGTCCAAGAATGTCTTCTCTGAATTGGACCTGGTCTAGTACCGAAATACCACGAAATTTCAGTAAATGTAGATTACTGCCTGGTAGTTCAATATTTGATTTTATCTTCTTGAAAGTGTTTTTATGAGTTTCAGTCTGCTTCAATTTGTAAGTAAACTAAATAGATATGCAACTCAAATCGATGCACGTCCCGGTCTATTTATATCAAACACATTGTATTCACAGTCAATCCAAGGCAAGCTGAGTGCTGTTATCTTAGACTGTTGTTAATGTCGCCGGCCCAACGTCAATTCAAATTTCGAAAGTGAATGGACAATAGTATTCAACGTAAAGATGCGTGGCTTCGGGAACACGACAGACAGTTTGAATGTATACTTGCTGAAGCTGGATTAAACTGTACAGCACATCTGATAATCTTTACTGAACTGCAGAATTCAACATTAAGCGTCGAATGTTTTATATGTTTTAATATGGTACCATTTGTCGATGATTGTCGATGCCAATGTTGGTGATATTTTTAGTAAAGGATCGTCAACCACTATCAGGATTCCTTCGCCTCAATATCCAATATCCGTCAACATTTGTGATATCGTATCGTTAGTAACATTTTTTGGAAAACATTTGGTACATTTTCCATTTCCCAATAAAGGTGATGAAGGATTTTCAGATGGACCATAAATCATGCTTGCTGTAACAAAGGAAAATATAATATCCCCGGTTATATTACTGAGTCGAATACATCAAGCAACGTGTGCATTTAATATCGTAGTGAAATCTATTAATAACTTTAATTCTTGTTTAAAAAGAGGTGCTGTGATTGTTTTGCATTTTGGCCAAACAATTGTAAAGACGAAATTGAATTCAAATCGGACCAGCTGTTTTGCGTCATCAGATAAAATTACACCACACGCAGAAGAAGTCTATATAAATAATAAGCACTTATCTAATCCTATTAAAAATATTCCAATTAAAAAAATAATGATAACGGTATTAATCATACATATAATAGATCCACTGGAAATTCTAAACATCCTTAATCAATTTAGTATACTTACAAGTCATGCCAATGTTGAAAATGAAGTAGTATAGTCAGTGTATTGTGCTAACCATTACACGCCGCAGGTATACAATGGGCCTCAGACTCCGTGGATGATGAGGAAGACAAAATGTTAGAAAATAAGAAGATGGAGATAGCATCATGATCGCAATATACAGTAATAAAATCGATTTGTGGAGTTAGTTAGTTTTCATAGCTTCCGATTTGTCCACGTTAACCCTCATTCCAGCATCAGCACATACGGCCATAAACCTATCGAGTGCGTGTTGGAGTTCCGTCTGGGAGGATGTGAAGATAACCAAGGCATCTGCAAAAAGAAGATGACATACCCTCAACTCTCCCAATGTGAAGCATTCCTCAGATCGGCTGCGCTGCAACATCCATTCCATATATACAATGAAAAGGAGAGGTGACAAGACACACCCTTGGCGAAGTCCAACGCTCACGGTGAAAGGTCTTGATTTAGACAGTTTACCTGCAGTCAGGAGAGGACCATCAATCCTCCGGCAGGACACTTTACCTCTACACTTTACCTCGAAGGACTCGGTCATACGCATTCTCCAAATCTACAAAACAACTATAGATGGGTTTGGGGGTGTACGAGTCTATTTTCGTACAGCCCAAACCTGGCTAACGAAGCGCAAACACCACTCATGACACGCAGAAAAAGATTGGCCTCGGATAATGCCTACTCTGGTGTGCCCCATTTGGAACCAGGCCTGAATGGTGGCGAGCGTCTGGTGGCCGGCCTGTCCCGCTCGGCAGCTGGTCGGGCTCAGCCCGAAGAAATTACGAGCAACCCGTCAGTGGCCTCGTGAGCCGCTGGGGGTGAGGGAGTCACGCCATACACTAACCAGTGCGTGAGATTAAAAAGGCGTCGACTTAATTCAAGATTTATTGAGTAATTCACAAAAGGTTGTAATAAAATTAATTATAATAATAAAAACATACATAAGAAAATACCCGATTGACAAAACATCCACAGCTGATCGTCTATTAACTGCTCGTCACGAGGTGTGACTGCCGACTGACTGTTCTCTCTTCCTTCTATTAGGTACAGGGGTGCCACTTCATCGTAGGTAATAATGTGTTGCCACTTTACCTTCATACAAAAAATGGGTAAGAGGATAACTCTCTCGTCAATAGCCAGTATGTAATGTCGGGGACAAATAGACTGTACTTTCTGTCGCACGTGCCTAACAACAACTGGTGTAGTAGAAATGGGCTATGAGTTAACGCTCTTACAACAGAGTTTTTTCTCTTCACGGGGAGTAGGAAGTTAATAGGTCTGACTCAACTAGTACTAGAAGCATTTTCCGATGGATGTGTGTGTTGTCCTGGATAGAAAATTTCTCTGGAAAAAAAGAGCATTGAATCGAAACCTGTAAATTAGTAAAGTTATTTCTTGCAAATCATAGGGTCTACCACAAAAAGATCTCTTTTGACCTGCGCGGCTATGATAAGGCCTCTTCTCGTAAACATTGATCGTTTGGAGGAATAAGCTTTGGTGTAAATACGTAACTGCTTCTTTCGCTAAGCTTCAAAGAAGGGTTTGTCTCGGCTCTTGATGTACTTCTGAATTTGGATTCCGCGTTCCATTTCCGAAGCATTGCTCCGATGGAGCAATGCCCTGTGATCACATATGCCTGAAGCTTCTTTGACTTGCCGTTGTCCATTTCAGACCCTTGGCTAGTTTGTCTGCCCTCCCGTACCCCCGCTATTGTGCAAACTGAAACCCAGCAGAATTTGTCATCATTACCTATTTTACAGGTTAATATTGACTTCAGAGCAGCCTGACTGTCAACAAAGATAGTGCTACCTAATTGTGACGTATCCGTTGCTAATATGTGTTTGGCTGCTTTCGCTACTGCCAGAATCTCTGCTTGGACATGCTCCACATGTGTCAGAGAGCCTAAGAGATTTTTGTTATTGCACGGTGTCCGAGTGGAAGCCAACTCCAGCATCTGTGGCGTTCGAAAGCCATTTTTCTCAGGAACCAGAATTTGTATTCTGAGGGAGAAATCGTTATGGGGAGATTTATAGCTGTTTGTAGCGAGGCTCTTGTCTCTTTTCTATGTCATCTATTATTCTGATTATGGCACCATGTCTATTGCTGGCAAGTTTCCAAAGCAAGGATTCATGGTCTGAGAGAGTATTTTGCTGCTGCAGGCTGCTGTCCTCTGTACTATGCTCCAGGGCCTAGGTAGTAATAGGTCTAATGATCCATGATTACATCCAATGTATAATGCACGTTTGCAAGCCCCATCTTTTGCCGAAGGTATTTTTGCAAGCATATGTGACGTGACGTCTAATCTTTCTTCATTATTACCTACATGATCTTCTTCCAATAGTGTTTGGAGTTAAGAATGATGCCTAGATACTCGGCATCCATTGTGAATTGCGAATTGAATGATACTTTCGGGATTTTTCTTTTCCTGGTGAATAAAACCAGCTCAGTTTTACTTATATTGAAATGAATATTCCTTTACTGTAGAATGTTGTTGTTGTTCGCTTCTAGTTGATTAACGTAAAGACTTTAAGGATAGTGTTGACTGTAAGAAGCCACGGTAGGGGATATGTCGGGATCTATTGATTTACAGAAGCCACGCGAGGTTTTAAATTTTCCGTGCTCGTCTGCATTCTTTTGTTTGCTTGCATTCGTTGAAGCCGGATATGTAATAGTAAGAGTGCTTAGATATTTTGCTGACTGTTTTAGCTTCTCATTAATTTAAGTAGTTCGAGGTTAGTCCAAGAATGTCTTCTCTGAATTGGACCTGGTCGAGTACCGAAATACCACGAAATTTCAGTAAATGTAGATTACTGCCTGGTAGTTCAATATTTGATTTTATCTTCTTGAAAGTGTTTTTATGAGTTTCAGTCTGCTTCAATTTGTAAGTAAACTAAATAGATATGCAACTCAAATCGATGCACGTCCCGGTCTATTTATATCAAACACATTGTATTCACAGTCAATCCAAGGCAAGCTGAGTGCTGTTATCTTAGACTGTTGTTAATGTCGCCGGCCCAACGTCAATTCAAATTTCGAAAGTGAATGGACAATAGTATTCAACGTAAAGATGCGTGGCTTCGGGAACACGACAGACAGTTTGAATGTATACTTGCTGAAGCTGGATTAAACTGTACAGCACATCTGATAATCTTTACTGAACTGCAGAATTCAACATTAAGCGTCGAATGTTTTATATGTTTTAATATGGTACCATTTGTCGATGATTGTCGATGCCAATGTTGGTGATATTTTTAGTAAAGGATCGTCAACCACTATCAGGATTCCTTCGCCTCAATATCCAATATCCGTCAACATTTGTGATATCGTATCGTTAGTAACATTTTTTGGAAAACATTTGGTACATTTTCCATTTCCCAATAAAGGTGATGAAGGATTTTCAGATGGACCATAAATCATGCTTGCTGTAACAAAGGAAAATATAATATCCCCGGTTATATTACTGAGTCGAATACATCAAGCAACGTGTGCATTTAATATCGTAGTGAAATCTATTAATAACTTTAATTCTTGTTTAAAAAGAGGTGCTGTGATTGTTTTGCATTTTGGCCAAACAATTGTAAAGACGAAATTGAATTCAAATCGGACCAGCTGTTTTGCGTCATCAGATAAAATTACACCACACGCAGAAGAAGTCTATATAAATAATAAGCACTTATCTAATCCTATTAAAAATATTCCAATTAAAAAAATAATGATAACGGTATTAATCATACATATAACAGATCCACTGGAAATTCTAAACATCCTTAATCAATTTAGTATACTTACAAGTCATGCCAATGTTGAAAATGAAGTAGTATAGTCAGTGTATTGTGCTAACCATTACACGCCGCAGGTATACAATGGGCCTCAGACTCCGTGGATGATGAGGAAGACAAAATGTTAGAAAATAAGAAGATCGAGATAGCATCATGATCGCAATATACAGTAATAAAATCGATTTGTGGAGTTAGTTTTCATAACATGGAAAATATATTACTGTGTCACAGGCTTTTTAAATTTAAGCCGTAACAAAATCTGTAAAATAAAACAAGTGTCAGCTCAAAGAATTAAAGTTTTGTACAAAACCTTTAAATTACATTCCAACATTTGATAGACCAATTTGCTCATGTTTGATATATGTACAAGTTATAAGTCGCGAAAATATATTTTTTTTTTTCCTTCGTGCTTCAATATTTAGATGATGATTTAGGTTATTGAATTTGTTTTTTTTCAAATTAATTCTTTGAATTGCTCTAGATTTACGGTGGAAATGGCAATTTGAAAAAACACGTGGAAAACTGTGCCAATAAACGTGTGCAACTTTTGCTGAATGGTAACAAGCAAATCACGAGACCACTCAAAGAAATCGTAGGGTGAGAATTAGCGAAATAAGGTATGCTTTTCCCGTTCCACGCATCTAAAAAAATGATCCACCCTGTCCTGCTGAAACTGCGAAATAGCATAATGCGGTCGCAAATGGTTGTTTGGTCTTTAACCAATAACTGGACGTTGCGAGAGCAATTGCTGCCATTTCTACAGCATTGTATTATTATTCACGATTCACTTCAACGTTCCATCAAATCATATGTACTCTGATTAGGCAAGTGCATACCAAAATGAGTGCCATTATATCTTCGGGTTTATCACACAATATCAGTGCTCTAGTTGGAAAACATGTAGTAAACACTATAGCGAATAATATACGTTTTTACTTTGCTGTACAGTTTAATCCAGCTTGTGCAGAATATATTACATGCGGTGGGTGTAGTTTTCGATCTATAGAACGATCAATAGAAATACACATGTTGACCGTTTACAATTTTTTCTATATTAGTTCCCAACTGTGCGAGGTTGGAATCGATCATTATTAATAAAGAAATCAATATAGATAGGGTTGCTGGTTCAAAATTATGTCATGTGCCAATATTGAAAATGAATTATTATAGTGAAAGTATTGTCTTACAATTACACGCCGCAGTTATACAATGGGTCTAGTTCATTTCGTAGGTATATCTTCCTACCTGCTCCTAGACTCACTGGATTATGACGAAAACAAAACGTTAGATATTAAGAAGATAGAATTAGGATCATGCTCGTAGCAATATACCGAAATTAGATCTATTTGTAGAGTTAGTTTTCATAACATGGAAAATAGATTACTAAAGTGTTACAGCTCAAAGAATTAATATTTTTAATTAAGCCATAAGAAAATCTTCAAGCAAACTACAGTGTCAGCTTAAAGAATTAATATTATCTATTTAAGCCATAACAAGACCTTTAAAATATATAGATCAACTTTCTCATGTTTGCAGTTAATAGGAAAGGTTTTAAAAAAAACACATAAAATTGCATGAAATCTTTATTTGAATCCATAAAACTGTTCATATTATTTAACGTTTGAAGATTATTTCATGCAAATGTTAACCTTGAATGATCCATCCGCTTTGTCCAATTTTGGCATACTCTTTCCAACATTTCGGCCGGTATCTCACGAGTAAATGCTTCAATGTTGTCTTCCAATGCGGCAATTGAAGCGGGCTTGTCTGCATAGACATGAGCTTTACATAGCCCCCAAAAAAATAGTCTAAAGGCCTTAAGTCGCACGATCTAGGCAGCCATTTGCCCGGTCCCGAATGTGAAATAAAATGTTCACCGTAGTCGCCCCTCAATAAACCCCTTGTTGCACGTGCGTGTGGCATTTGGCACCGTCTTGTTGAAATCACATGTCGTGCAAGTCAAACTCTTGCATTTTGGGCAAAAAAAAGTTGGATATCATCTCACGGTAGCGCTCACCATTCTGCTTATTTACGTTCCCATTAAGCCAAAAATGAGCTCCGTCGCTGAACACAATTTTTCGGTAAAAAAGTGGATCTTCGGCCAACTTTCCAAGATCCCATTCGCGATGAACTTTCTTAACATAACACGCATTTTGATAGTAAAATTCAATAATTTGCAAGCTTTTTGGGTTGTAAAACGACTCATGGTAACATTATAGACCGAACTGTACATTTGTGACAGTGAAACAAAACACGAAACGTGCGTCAGCTGTTTAAACCAATCTTGCCAAAAAGATAAAATCACCCTTTACAAACAAAAGTCGAGAATATTTCAATTTTGCTACTTGCTTATATGTTTAGCTGATGATTTAGGTGAATGAGTTTGTTCTTTTAAAATGAATTCTATGTATTGCTCTAGATTTACGGTGGGAATGGCAACTTCAAACAGCACGTGGAAAACTGTGCCAATAATGGTATGACAACTTTTACTGAATGGTAACATGCAAAACACGAGACCACTCGAAGAAATCGTACGGTGAGAATTAGCGAAAAAAGGCTTTTCCAGTTCCACGTGGGCTTCTAAAAAAATATCCACCTTGTCCTGCTGAAACTGCGAAATAGCATAATGCGGTCGTAAATGGTTCATCATCATTAATGGAACATTGCGAGACCAATTACTGCCATTTCTACAGTTTTGTATTGTTATTCACGTGTTGTTTCAACATTCCATCAAATCAGATGTACTCTGATTAGGCGGATGCGTACCAAAATTAGTGGTAAGTTGGCAATGATGATGCAAAGATCCTTAATTGCAATCAGTGCTTCATATCATTGTTCAATACATACGGGTTTATCCCACCAATATCAGTGCTCTAGTTGGAAAGCATGTAGTCAACACTATAGCGAATAATATACATTTTTGTTTTGCTGTACTGTTTAATCCAGCTTCAGCAGAATATGTTCTAGCTGCTTGTCGTCTTCCTGCATGCCGAGTGCTATATTGAATACTATTCTCCATTAACTTTTCAGTTTTGAATTGACTTTAACAGATGTGCTGTGATTGCTTCGCATTTTGGCAATAGTATTGAAGTATAAGTATAGTATAAAATTTATTTAATAAAAATTTATTGTTGCGCATTGAGAACAGCCGTGGCTTATGTGATATTCCTGAAGTAGTGTTTCGAAAATAACGCCCTTGAACATTTACAGGTGACTCTTGGAGATCGGATCATACTCTTAGCAATATACTGAAATAAAATTTGTAGAGTTAGTTTTCATAACATGGAAAATATATTACTAAAGTGTCAGCTCAAAGAATTAATATTTTGTATTTAAGCCGTAACAAAATCTTTAAATTACATTCCAACATTTGATAGATCAAATTTCCCATTTTGGTGATGGTGATTTAGGTTAATGACTTTGTTCTTTTAAATTAATTCTATAAATTGCTCTAGATTTGCCGTGGAAATATCGCACGGTGTGAAATAGCGAAATAAGGATGTTTTTTCAGTTCCACGTGGGGCATATAAAATAAATGATTCACCTAAATGGTCCTTAATCAGTAATATATGTATTTACTTTGCTGTACAGTTTAATGCAGCTTCAGCAGAACTGTTGCCGTCTTTTTGCAAGCCGAGTGCTACTTTGAATACTGAAGCAATTCATAGAATTCATTTAAAACTAAATCATCATCTAAAGCACGTAGCAAGTTGTTAGACTACCTATTGACCAAATTCACAAAGAATCTGCCAGGATCTCTATCATCATTTATTAGAGAAGTGGAAATTTTTATTCCATACAACGAAACAACTCTACGAAGATATTTCTTACAAAGTATTGTAGTAAACAAAATACAAGGACCTTTACAAACCATAAGGACTCTGGGAGACAATATGAGCTGATAAGGAACTATGGCGTTAGGGAGCATTATCATTCCCTATATCACCAAGCAATTGATTTAAGAAACTACAATGTAAGCGATATGCGAAAAATAATTTAGATATTTTTATTTAGATAATTTAGATATTTTTATTTAGATACATTTTATTTCAAATATGAATGTGATTCAGAATAACCTGTAGATTTTTGTTAAAATAGTAACGAAAAAAAGATTATAAGAACATTTCTCGATGGCTTAGACCAACATTTAGCAAGTGTCTTACCTAGTAGGTGATAGTCTCAGGGAAGCATTCCATACGTGATAGTCTCAGGGAAACATTCCATACGTTGGAACTGGGAGGATTATTAAGAAATTGACAGGATAATAACAGTTACAATAGGGCATATCAACAAAATGAGAATAGGAGACAGAATAGTGGACACAATATGAATAACAGAGAACAACCAAGTCTAGATAGACAGAACGTAATTAACAATTATAATAATAGGACACAGAATAATAACTCAAATAATTATAACGTGGATACTATACTAAGCACAAGAAGACAACCTTATAGGAATAATACCGATAATAACAGAATAGAAATAATAATAATTTTGGCCAGTATAGGAACCAGGGACTTTCAAAATATAACCAAATTAGAAATGTGAATCCTAATGCCATGAGCGTAGACCACGTTGAGAATGTAAATATTTATTTGGCATGTCGCGAAAAGATTTGCATTCAATATATCTAACGAAAAGATTCGCTGTTTGATAGATAGGGGTTCTCCGACAACGCTGCTAAATAAAAAATCAACTTAAATTTTATAAAAGAAATCCATTCAAAAATAAAATATGTTTTTGACCAGAAAGTTAATTTATTATCGATAGTGAAATAATAACCCCTTTACCTAATGAATTCGATAAATCTGCAGGAGAATTATCTCCAAATAAACAATAAGAAAATACCTTTCCGCGATTCATCTCCATTTTCAAATGGTGAGGTTTTCACTAGAGGAATCAAAAGATTTAACAGAAGTTCTCATTAGAAAATATCTGAATTCCGAAGAATCAGAATTACTAAGAAAGCTTTCAAAAACCGCGATTTATTCTGTGAAGAAGGGCATCAATTAACCCATACAAACGAAATACCAGTATTCTCTATAATATATATAGATATCTCCAAATTCACAAGGAAGAAATAAATAAGCAAATAAAAGATAGTTGCATCAGGGAATAATACAAGAGAGCAGCTCACTTTTATTTGTACCTTGAAGGCAGACAGCTCTAGAATTAAAAAGTATCGCATAGTCACAGACTACAGAAAACTTAATGAAATACCATTGACGAAGAATAGGGAACTTATTCCAAATATTGACACATATTGGCAAAGCTAGGATGATCACAATGCTAGCATAGCAAACAGGTTTTACCAGATTTTAGTCAAGAAATGTGACAGAAAAACAAATGGCATCACTTTGAATAACTTCGAATATATGTTTTAATATGGTACCACCAACCGATTGTCGATGCCAATGTTGGTGATATTTTTAGTAAACGATCGTCAACCACTATCAGGATTCCTTCGCCTCAATATCCGTCAACATTTGTGATATCGTATCGTTAGTAAAATTTTTTGGAAAACATTTGGCACAATATCCCATTTCCCAATAAAGGTGATGAAGGATTTTCAGATGGACAATAAATCATGCTTGCAAAAGAAAATATAATATCCCCGGTTCTATTACTGAGTCGAATACATCAAGCAACGTGTGCATTTAATATCGTAGTGAAATCTATTAATAACCTTAATTCTTGTTTAAAAAGAGGTGCTGTGATTGTTTCCATTTTGGCCAAACAATTGTAAGGACGAAATTGAATTCAAATCGGACCAGCTGTTTTGCGTCATCAGATAAAATTACACCACACGCAGAAGAAGTCTATATAAATAATAAGCACTTATCTAATCCTATTAAAAATATTCCAATTAAAAAAATAATGATAACGGTATTAATCATACATATAATAGATCCACTGGAAATTCTAAACATCCTTAATCAATTTAGTATACTTACAAGTCATGCCAATGTTGAAAATGAAGTAGTATAGTCAGTGTATTGTGCTAACCATTACACGCCGCAGGTATACAATGGGCCTCAGACTCCGTGGATGATGAGGAAGACAAAATGTTAGAAAATAAGAAGATGGAGATAGCATCATGATCGCAATATACAGTAATAAAATCGATTTGTGGAGTTAGTTTTCATAACATGGAAAATATATTACTGTGTCACAGGCTTTTTAAATTTAAGCCGTAACAAAATCTGTAAAATAAAACAAGTGTCAGCTCAAAGAATTAAAGTTTTGTACAAAACCTTTAAATTACATTCCAACATTTGATAGACCAATTTGCTCATGTTTGATATATGTACAAGATTATAAGTCGCGAAAATATATTTTTTTTTCCATCGTGCTTCAATATTTAGATGATGATTTAGGTTATTGAATTTGTTTTTTTTCAAATTAATTCTTTGAATTGCTCTAGATTTACGGTGGAAATGGCAATTTGAAAAAACACGTGGCAAACTGTGCCAATAAACAAGCAAATCACGAGACCACTCAATGAAATCGTAGGGTGAGAATTAGCGAAATAAGGAATGCTTTTCCCGTTCCACGCATCTAAAAAAATGATCCACCCTGTCCTGCTGAAACTGCGAAATAGCATAATGCGGTCGCAAATGGTTGTTTGGTCTTTAACCAATAACTGGACGTTGCGAGAGCAATTGCTGCCATTTCTACAGCATTGTATTATTATTCACGATTCACTTCAACGTTCCATCAAATCAGATGTACTCTGATTAGGCAAGTGCATACCAAAATGAGTGCCATTATATCTTCGGGTTTATCACACAATATCAGTGCTCTAGTTGGAAAACATGTAGTAAACACTATAGCGAATAATATACGTTTTTACTTTGCTGTACAGTTTAATCCAGCTTGTGCAGAATATATTACATGCGGTGGGTGTAGTTTTCGATCTATAGAACGATCAATAGAAATACACATGTTGACCGTTTACAATTTTTTCTATATTAGTTCCCAACTGTGCGAGGTTGGAATCGATCATTATTAATAAAGAAATCAATATAGATAGGGTTGCTGGTTCAAAATTATGTCATGTGCCAATATTGAAAATGAAATATTATAGTGAAAGTATTGTCTTACCATTACACGCCGCAGTTATACAATGGGTCTAGTTCATTTCGTAGGTATATCTTCCTACCGGCTCCTAGACTCACTGGATTATGATGAAAACAAAACGTTAGATATTAAGAAGATAGAATTAGGATCATGCTCGTAGCAATATACCGAAATTAGATCTATTTGTAGAATTAGTTTTCATAGCATGGAAAATAGATTACTAAAGTGTTACAGCTCAAAGAATTAATATTTTGAATTAAGCCATAAGAAAATCTTCAAGCAAACTACAGTGTCAGCTTAAAGAATTAATATTTTCTATTTAAGCCATAACAAGACCTTTAAAATACATTCCAACGTTTGATAGATCAACTTTCTCATGTTTGCAGTTAATAGGAAAGTTTTTAAAAAAAACACATAAAATTCAGAAAAATGCATGAAATCTTTATTTGAATCCATAAAACTGTCCATATAATTTAACGTTTGAAGATTATTTCATGCAAATGTTGACCTTGACTGGTCCATCTGCTTTGTCCAATTTTGGCATACTCTTTCCAACATTTCGGCAGGTATCTCACGAGTAAATGCTTCAATGTTGTCTTCCAATGCGGCAACTGAAGCTGGCTTGTCTGCATAGACATGAGCTTTACATAGCCCCCAAAAAAATAGTCTAAAGGCCTTAAGTCGCACGATCTAGGCAGCCATTTGCCCGGTCCCGAATGTGAAATAAAATGTTCACCGTAGTCGCCCCTCAATAAACCCCTTGTTGCACGTGCGTGTGGCATTTGGCACCGTCTTGTTGAAACCACATGTCGTACAAGGCAAGCTGTTGCATTTTGGGCAAAAAAAAGTTGGATATCATCTCACGGTAGCGCTCACCATTCTGCTTATTTACGTTCCCATTAAGCCAAAAATGAGCTCCGTCACTGAACACAATTTTTCGGTAAAAAAATGGATCTCCAGCCAACTTTCCAAGATTCCATTCGCGATGAACTTTCTTAGCAGAACACTCATTTTGATAGTAAAATTCAATAATTTGCAAGCTTTTTGGGTTGTAAAACGACTCATGGTAACATTATAGACCGAACTGTACATTTGTGACAGTGAAACAAAACACGAAACGTGCGTCAGCTGTTTAAACCAGTCTTGCCAAAAAGATAATAGCTAAAAAATCGAGCGAGAATATTTCATTTTTGCTACTTGCTTACATGTTTAGGTGACGATTTAGGTCAATGAATTTGTTCTTTTAAAATGAATTCTATGTATTGCTCTAGATTTACGGTGGGAATGGCAACTTGAAACAACACATGGAAAACTGTGCCAATAATGGTATGACAACTTTTACTGAATGGTAACATGCAAAACACGAGACCACTCGAAGAAATCGTGCGGTGAGAATTAGCGAAAAAAGGAATGCTTTTAAAGTTCCACGTGGGCATCTAAAAAGAATATCCACCTTGTCCTGCTGAGACTGCGAAATAGCATAATGTGGTCGTAAATGGTCACATCGTCATTAATGGTACATTGCGAGACCAATTACTGCCATTCCTACGGTTTTGTATTGTTATTCACGATTTGTTTCAACATTCCATCAAATCAGATTTACTCCGATTAGGCGAATGCGTACCAAAATTAGTGGTAAGTTGGCAATGATGATGCAAAAATCCTTAATGGCAATCAGTGCTGCGTATCATTTTTCATTACATACGGGTTTATCCCACAATATCAGTGCTCTAGTTGGAAAGCATGTAGTAGTATAGCGAATAATATACATTTTTGTTTTGCATATCATACATATCGTCCATAAATTGTCGACAAAGCACACGGCATCGTGGAATAACTTTGTCCTGATCGCATCTAATCCTCAACAGAGACTCCTATAGTCCTTTGCACAGACATTTTTTTTTTGTTTCGGCACATGTTGTGGGATGTCGCTGTTTAATATTTATGCATCTTGTATCCATATTGTCTGTCGGGTTATGCGTATCGGGTTATCAAGGTATCTCTCGCACCATAGTTCCAGACTGGTAGGTGGTGAGGATAATTGATTTTAAAATGTATATGAAATGAACGAGGCCCATTTACACCTGCGTAGTGTAACCTTTTGGACAGTACTTTAAACATACTACCTCATTTGTAAGTATATTATTATACTATAATATTATAGTGGAAGTATTGTCTTACCATTACTCGCGGCAGGTATAAAATGGGTCTAGTTCATTTCGTAGGTATATCTTTCTACCGGCTCCTAGACTTGCTGGATTATGATGAAAACAAAACGTTATATTAAGAAGACGGATTTGATTAATTAGGATCATGCTCGTAGCAATATACTGAAATAAAATCTATTTGTAGTGTTAGTTTTCATAACATGGAAAATAGATTACTAAAGTGTTACAGCTCAAAGAATTAATATTTTCTATTTCAGCCATAACAGGACCTTTAAAATACATTCCAACGTTTGATAGATCAACTTTCTCATGTTTGCAGTTAATAGGAAAGTTTTTAAAAAAAACACATAAAAATTAGAAAAATGCAAGAAATCTTTATCTGAATCTACAAAACGGTCCATATAATTTAATGTTTGAAGTTTATTTTATGCAAATGTTAACCTTGACTGCGCCTCGAATGATCCATCCGCTTTGTCCAATTTTGGCATACTCTTTCCAACATTTCGGCAGGTATCTCACGAGAAAATGCTTCAATGTTGTCTTCCAATGGGTCAATTGAAGCGGGCTTGTCTGTATAGACATAAGCTTTATCATAGCCCCCCAAAAAATAGTCTAAAGGCGTTTAGCCAATCGACCATTAGACCATTGTTGCACGTGCAGTGTGGCATGTGGCACCATCTTGTTAAAACCTCATGTCGTGCAAGTCAAGCTCTTGCATTTTGGGCAAAAAAAAAATTGGATATCATCTCACGGTAGCGCTCACCATTCACAGCTGCGTTACGTTTCGCACCATCTTTGAAGAAGTACGTAAGTATCTACAATTCTGCTTATTTACGTACCCATTAAGCCAAAAATGAGCTCCGTCGCTCTTCGGCCAACTTTCCAAGATCCCATTCAATATGAACTTTCTTAACAGAGCACGCATTTTGATAGTAAAATATAGTAAAATAATTTGCAAGCCTTTTTGGTTTGTAAGACGATTCATGGTACCATTATAGACCGAACTGTATATTTGTGACAGTGAAACAAAACACGAAACGTGCGTCAGCTGTTTAAACCAGTCTTGCCAAAAAGATAATAGCTAAATAATGATACTTTACAAACAAAAGTCGAGAATATTTCATTTTTGCTACTTGCTTATATGTATAGGTGATGATTTATGTGAATGAGTTTGTTCTTTTAAAATTAATTCTATGTAATGCTCTAGATTTACGGTGGGAATGGCAATTTCAAACAACACGTGGAAAACTGTGCCAATAATGGTATGACAACTTTTACTGAATGGTCACATGCAAAACACGAGACCACTCGAAGAAATCGTACGGTGAGAATTAGCGAAAAAAGGCTTTTCCAGTTCCACTTGGGCTTCTAAAAAAATATCCACCTTGTCCTGCTGAAACTGCGAAATAGCATAATGCGGTCGTAAACAGTTATTTGGTCTTTAATTATTAATGGAACATTGCGAGAGCAATTGCTGCCATTTCTTCAGTTTTGTATTACGATTGATTTCAACATTCCATCAAACCAGACCAGAATATATGTCGTCTTCCTGCAAGCCGAGTGCTACTTTGAATACAATTCTCCATTCACTTTTCTGTTTTGAGTTGACATTGGGCCGGCGACATTAACCAACAACAGTCGAATAAAAAGTATCTCATTCTGCATTGTCTGCATTGGATTGACTGTAAATACAAATTATTGGATTTAAATATATCGAGATACTTATAAAGTACCGACTGTGCCAGTTAAATGAGGATTGAAGCGGATTGAGTTTTTGAAACGAACAAATTTTATTGAATGAACCGTGTCGTGAAATCTTATTTCTACTTTTCCCGCCTCGATACTTATTGTGTTCCTAATTGAATTGTTCGGCGACAGTAGCGTGATCGTCTGGTCTGCCTTCTTCCTGGTATTGATCCTAACTGCTGTCCTCTATTGGGGAATGAGTGTGGTGTTTTTACTGCTGAGTCCTTTCCTTGCTGACTCGTATCCTTGGACGAATAAGTGTATGTCGTTTCATCTGCTGGAGGTATCCAATTCCGACACAAACCGCTTGACTTGCACTCGAGGAAAAAGACAAACAGTGGCAATGTTTGAAGGTGGTACAGCAAATCAAAAACGTCTATTATGTGCGCTGATATCGTTGGATAAACCCAAAGATTTGATGATTGATGATATAAAGCACTGATTGCAAATGAGGACCTTTGCATCAGCATTGCCAACTTACATTTTGGTATGCATTCACCTAATGTGTTTCGCTTGTTACCATTCAGTAAACCTTGTCATACGTTTATTCCTCTATTAAAATATATATATAATAGGCACTAAATATTTCACAAGATAAATAAAGGCAACATAAGCGTTATTTATGCCTAACAATAAATTTGTAACATATACTTGCTGCGGCGTTTTTGTTACGTTTCAAATCAATTGAACAGCAATATTCCTAAAGTAATGTCTCGAGTATTTAAATTTACAGATGACGCTTGTTGCACCATGACCTGTAGTACACTTGTATGTAGCAATACACTGAAATAAATCGAAATAAAATCTAAAATGTCAGCTCAAAGAATTAATATTTTGAATTTATGCCATAACAAAATCTTTAAATTACATTTCAACGATCCATCAAATTGACTCATGTGAAATATGTCTCACTTTTTTTTATTTTTTTCATGAAAAATCATTCGCAAAAGGGCATCAATCCAGATTACGAATATTCACTGCCAGTCTACACTAGCATATATCCAGACTCCGTGGAGCACAGTTTGACGTTGCTACAAGCTCGCCAAGAATTTCAGACCGGTCGGTTTAACCTATTTCTTGCCGAAAAGCATGTAAAGGATGGTTGAGCTACATTTGCTCTAGAATACGCATAACTAAATATTGAATATGTTGAGTATATTTATAATTTCCTATGGATCCATTATATGTATGACTACGTCATAATTTTCAACCAGCAAATTTGTCTAAATTGATTTCCGACTGCGCGAGGTACGAATCGATCATTATAGAAAAAGTTGTTCAAAATTACGGCGTAGTCATACATAAATAGATCCACTAGAAATTATAAATATTAATAAATTCAGTAACATGCAAATATGCCAATGTCGAAAATGAAGTAGTATATACAATGTTTTGTCCTAATCATTAAATGCCGCAGATATGCAATGGGCATCGTTCATTTCGTAGGTAAATCTTTCTACTGGCTCCTAGACTCACTGGATGATGATGGAGTCAAAACATTAAAAAATAAGAAGGTGGAGATAGATTGTGCTAGTGTGCTAGTGTAGAGTTAGTTTTCACAATATGGAAGTTATATTACTAAAGTTTCACAGCTCAAAGAATTAATTCTGAATTTAAGCCATAAGAAAATATTTAAACAAACTGTCAGTTCAAAAAATTACTTTCCAACATTTGAAGGCCAACTTTCTCATTTTTGCAGTTAAATGACAAAATTACCACGCAGATATTGTACAAAATTAAAAGTCGGGAATATTTCTTTTTTGCTACGTGGTTTAGATGATGATTTAGTTTTAAATGAATTCTATGAGTTGCTTCAGATCTACTTTGGATATGGCAAGTGAGATAACATTTGGAAATCTGTGCCAATAAACGTATGACAAGGTTTAATGAATGGTAACAAGCAAAACACGACACCACTCGAACAAATTGTACTTTCGAGATACAATATTCATTTAAACATTCCATCAAATCAGATGTACTCCGATTATGCGAATACATAGCAAAATGAGTGGTAAGTTGGTCCCCAATTGCAATCAGTGCTTTATATCATCAATCATTAAATCTTTGGGTTTAACCAACAATATCAGTGCTCTAGTAGTCAAGACTTTAGCGAATAATAGACGTCTTAGTATTGCTGTACAGTTTAATCCACCTTCAGCACGCATACATTACCACAGTTCGTCTTCTTCCAGCAAACCGCGTGACTTGTTTATGTCGGAATTGGGGACCACCAGCAGAGGAAACGACGTACTCATTCGTCCAAGGAGACGAGTCAGCAGTTATAAACTCCAAATGTTCATCCGACCAAGGAAACGACTCAGCAGTAAAAAATACCACACACTCATTCCCCAATAGAGATAAGACAGCAGCTATCATCAATACCAGGAAGAAGACAGAACAGACGATCGTGCTACTGTCGCCGAACAATTCTATTAGGAACACAATAAGGCGAGAAAAGTAGAAATAAGATTTCACGACGCGGTTCATTCAATAAAATTCGTTCGTTCTTAAAAACTCTCGTATGAAACGTTGAAAGCTTACTTATCGTAAATTTTGAAATGACATTGGGCCGGCGACGTTAACCAACAATAGTGAATACAAGGTGTTGGATTTAAATAAATCGACCTGAGGCCGTTGCTTGCGGTGCATCCAGTCTATTGTTGCAGCCCAAGTTGAACAGCTGAATACAATCATTTCCGCACCACAACACAAAAAATGCAATGGGTGTAGTTTTCGGTCGATCCATAGCGACATCAATAGACATACAAACGACTGTTTTCAAGGTGAACAGCTAAATATAAATGCTGAATCCCGTTTATGGATTGAGATACCAAAGATTCGCCAAAAAGCTTCATTCGAGCTGACGCTCGATATTTCATCTTTCTTATTCACCGAAGCATAATTCATATCCATATTTTCAACTCGAAATAAAGCCACATCACTAACTTTATTCGCATACTTGAAAATATATTTGATAATCCTTACTGAACTGCGGAATTCGTGCAGAATGCTCAGCGCTCTTTACTGAACTGCAGCGTCGGCGTTTCTGACAAATGTATTCCTCTGCATCTATTGATTAAATCGCTTGTATCGTAATCTCATCGTTCACTCTCTATTGTCACAAAAGCGGCATCGTAGAACGGCGATACGAAATTTAATTCACATCGGTTCAGCCGTTTTGCGTCAGAAGTTTAAAGATTAATGTGTAGCATAATTCCATTCCTCTATTAAAATTACACCACTCGAAGAAGATAACTATATAATTTATAAACACTTATTAGTTCACATAATAAACAAAAGCAAAAGAAACTTGAATCATTTCGAGTCAACTTATTTCACTCTTCAAAATAAATCAAATAAATTAATTGATTTTGATGGATCAAATTTCTGATGTTTGCAGTTAAATGACAATATGCTGTTTTGAATATCGTTCAAAATCATAAATGGAGAAGTCTTTTTTGCTACGTGTTTCCATTTTCAAGGATTATGACAATTTAGATGAATGCGGTTGTTATTTTAAGTTAATTTCTAAGAATTGCACTAGATTTATAGTGGAAAAAGATACTTTGAAAATTGTACCAATAAAACTATGAGAACTTTTACTGAATGGGAATAAGCAAAACACGAAAAATATCTCGTATGGGGATTTTAACGAAGTCGTGTGCAGAAGTTCATCCGAAGGCTAGAGCTCAATTTGAATTCAGTATTTCAGTGGCCGATCACTGGTAAACCTTAACAAATATTTATGAAATTTCGCGCAACAATAACTTGGCTGATTTGGCATTATACCAATGCAAATCACAGTTTCTCGTTTCGATTATACTAACCTTATCTACCAGTTTCTATCCAAAAAGTAAAGGGAGGGAAACTGACTCGAAAACCAGTAAATAAGAGAGCTCTTATGGAATTCGGGACAATAATAAGTCGTCATCCGAAACTAAGAAACAATTCCCTCTCTGCTCAAGCCATCGTATGCAATATGAAGTATATAAGTATTATTAAATATAAGTATTATTCACAAATACTTTATGAGTGGACATTCTGTTAAAGAGAGGAAAGTCATGCAACAAGTTCTATCTAATACAGCACCTAATTCAAACTGCACAAAATTAAAAAAAATGTTAGTTGTTTTTTTGTGAGTTGGACAATTTAGAGTTAAAATATTCCCCGGTATATTAAAATTGATTTCATGAATCACTCTGGATTTATTGTAAAAATAGCAACTGGAAACCGTCACGTTGAAAGCAGTGACAACTTTCATAGATACTTTTGGTAATGAGCAGAACACGCATATTACATGAGTCACCAGTACCACGCCGAAATCGAGTACAATTTTCAAACGGATCGGAGATCCTTGAGGCTGTTCTTTCCCGTAATCCCGAATTCGGCCAATAAAAGCACTCAGTCTGTCTTTGATTGACAGTAAATACTCGCTCCCATGGGTTTGGATTTAAACAGGCCGGTACATGCATTACCCCTTGCTTGCGATGCATAGATATTCTTTTTGCAGCCCGGGTGAAACAGTTTACATCTGAGTACAATAATATCCGTGCAAAAGCACCAAACGCAATATTACACAATTAAAAAAATGCAGTGCGTGTACTTTTCGGTCGAATAGAAATACAAACGCTGACCGTTTTCAAGAAGAACAGCTAAATAAGTAAACGCTGAATCCGGTTCACTAATTGATCGAGCTGACGTATCGGCCAATTTGGTAAAGCGACGACCGTTCTTATTCAGGATCATTCATATCTGTATTTGCAACTCGAAATACGGCCATTACACTACATTGATTCTACTACATGCAAATAAATTCAATAATCTTTACTGAACTGCAGAATTCGACATAAATATGTCAATGTCAATGTTGCTGATAATTTTAGTAAACGATTGTCTGGCACTATCGGGATTCCTTCGACGATATATTGTGTATCCGTCAGCATTTGTGATTGAATCGTTAGTAATATTTTTTGGAAAACTATTTGTACATTTTCCTTTTCCCATTCAAGGCGATAAAGGATTTAGACTACAACGTGACCATATGCTTGCTGTAAAAAAAAAAAATGTGCATGAGGTAATCCCCGCGTCTATTACTGAGCCGAATACATCCAGCAACGCGAGAGATTTAATTTCGTAATGAAAAGTATTAATGACTTTAATTTTTGCTCCGGCCATTTTGGACTATACGTGAATGTAATAAACAAACATGATCTGGTGTACGCTCCCCACCAGAACTTCGCCACAGGCCTTGAAGAGTCATCTGAGCATTAGGCCTTAATGTGCTTCAGCCGTTTAAAGGCTGTGCCAAAATCTTCATACCTATGTGGGAGGACTACTTCATCGACTGGAGTTGGTTTGGACTGGTTTCTTGACACCCTATCAGCGCTGTTTAAACACATCCACGATTTCCTGTGGGTCAGTAACAAGACTACCATCGTGATTTCGAAGAGCAACACTGTCCCAAGACTGATGCCAATACTACTCTGGCGCTGCTTTAGTTTTCCGTTACAGTGGTTTTTGGTATGCATCGTCAGTTGCACGTTTTTTTCTGCTCACACTCGCCATCATACCACGGGTTTTTTGTCGGTGGTTATTGGTATCCTTAGGTTGTTTCCGTTACCTCCTTGATGGCCGTATGGCAATGGAACCACAACTCTTTGTCGTCGGCGTTCGACGTAGGCATACCGGAGTGTCTCTCGCTTAGTTGCTTTTCTTAGGCTCTGGCCATCTCCGTTATTCTCAGGCGCTCAAAGCTCTCTTTGTTGTCTGGTGCTGCTTTCCGACACTGGACAGTCGGGCTCTGAGTCATGCTGCCACGAGGAAATAGCCAGTGTAGATGTTTGCCCCACTGAATATTCGCACATCCAGAATATTTGACGCATGTCTTCCATCAGTAAGCACATGGTCTATTTGGTTGGCGATTCGACCGTCCGTAGATCGGTTGCTGTGCAGATTCTTTTGCGAGGGAATCTTGTGCTACTTGAGACTATATTACGGCCTGTAGCAAAATCAGTGAGTCGGAAGCCGTTACCTGTTGTCGTGTGGTGGAGGCTGTGATTTCCGATCACTCCGCCAATGATGTCTACGAACACGATTACGACATCGTGCTCCTGGCGGGCTCCGTAGCTCGTAATAGTCCTCTTTGACATAGTATTCAGAAGACAACAGCAAGTAAACTCATGATGCAAAGTAGACTCATTAGTTCACAAAATAAATAAAAGCAAAAGAAACTTGAATCATTTCGAGTCAACTTCTTCAACACTCTTCAAAATAAATCAAATAAATTAATTGAATTTGATGGACCAAAGCTCTGATGTTTGCAGTTGAATGAGAAGTTTAAAGATTAATGCCTAACTGTGTAGCATAATTCCATTCTTCTGTTAAAATTTCACCTCTCGAAGAAGATAACTATATAATTTATAAACATTTATTAGTTCACAAAATAAATAAAAGCAAAAGAAACTTGAATCATTTCGAGTCGACTTATCTTATCTTATCTCTTCAATAAATAAATTAATTGAATTTGACGGATCAAATTTCTTGATTTTCCGATGTTTGCAGTTAAATGACAATATGATGTTTTGGATATCGTACAAAATTATAAATCGAGAAGTCTTTTTTGCTACGTGTTTCCATTTTCAAGAGTTATGACAATTTACATGAATGCGTTTGTTATTTTACGGATTTGGATTTGGATTTTACGTATTTACGCAATTTCTAAGAACTGCTCTAGATTTATAGTGGGAAAAGCTACTTTGACAAATTGTACCAATAAAAGTATGACGTATAATATGGTGATTTTCACGAAGTCGTGTGCCGAAGTTCATCCGAAGGCTAGAGTTCAATGTGAATTTAGTATTTCATTGGTCGATCACTGGTAACAATCACTGGCCTTAACAAATCTTTATGAAATTTCGCGCAACAATAACTTGGCAGAGTTGGTTAACAAAGTCGAAATGAAAGCATTATTTCAATGCATATCACAGTCTCTCGTTTCGATTATACTACTTGTTTTTTCTACCAGTTACTATCCAAAAAGTAAAAGGAAGGAAACGGACACGAAAACCAGTAAATAAGAGAGCTCTTATGGAATTCGGGACAATAATAGGTCGTCATCCGAAACTAAGAAAGTATTATTCACAAATACTTTATGCGTGGACATTCTGTTAAAGAGAGGAAAGTCATGAGACAAGTTCTGTCTAACACAGCACCCAATTCAAACTGAAATGGAGAAACAGGACACGATAAGCATTACAAAGCATTTAGACATAAGGAACAGCCAAAGTATAGGAAACTATGATCTTGTAACATACATACACCCGACAAACAGATTGTTGATATTGATATATATATGATACTAAAGGATACAATTGGCAAGGATGGAAAACGAATTTAAGCTAAATCAAACGAGACAGATGCAATATTAAAGGACTTTTCGCCAAACTTACATATTTAGAATCTCTATTGAGGATAGGAATCATTAAGGAAAATGCTGCACATATTCTGGCTAATATCGCTTCAAGTAGGTTAGGAATAATGAGCAGCAGTATATTTATTATGGCAGAAATACTAAACACAACATAGATTTGGTAAATTAAGATTATACAAGTAAGGGACGGCAAAATATAACGACAATCAAACTGTTTTCGCTGTATATGAACATGAAGAAATAAAAGAAATATCAAAATACTTGATTATTGTTATGACAGATAATGAATCAAATGAAACTATTATATCAAATGAACCCATTGTAAAAATAAATGAAAAATGTTATACATTTAGAATATTCGGACCTTAAAGAATTAGAAAGGTCCACTATGATAATTGTATCAAAACAAAGACTACTAAAAGTTGATTGAAGAAATTGAAAATGGATTGTTAGTAATAAATAATTATACGAACAGATTACGAATATTCACTGCCAGTCTACACTAGCATATATCCAGACTCCGTGGAGCACAGTTTGACGTGGCTACAAGCTCGCCAAGAATTTCAGACCGGTCGGTTTAACCTATTTCTTGCTGAAAAGCATGTAAAGGATGGTTGAGCTACATTTGCTCTAGAATACGCATAAGTAAATATTGAATATGTTGAGTATATTTATAATTTCCTATGGATCCATTATATGTATGACTACGTCATAATTTTCAACCAGCAAATTTGTCTAAATTGATTTCCGACTGTGCGAGGTACGAATCGATAATTATAGAAAAAGTTATTCAAAATTAGGGCGTAGTCATACATAAACAGATCCACTAGAAATTATAAATATCCTTAATAAATTCAGTAACATGCAAATATGCCAATGTCGAAAATGAAGTAGTATATACAATGTTTTGTCCTAATCATTAAATGCCGCAGATATGTAATGGGCATCGTTCATTTCGTAGGTAAATCTTTCTACTGGCTCCTAGACTCACTGGATGATGATGGAGTCAAAACATTAAAAAATGAGAAGGTGGAGATAGATTGTGCTAGTTGCCATATAATGTAATAAAGTCGATTTGTAGAGTTAGTTTTCACAACATGGAAGTTATGTTACTAAAGTTTCACAGCTCAAAGAATTAATTCTGAATTTAAGCCATAAGAAAATATTTAAACAAACTGTCAGTTCAAAAAATTACTTTCCAACATTTGATAGGCCAACTTTCTCATTTTTGCAGTTAAATGACAAAATTACCACTCAGATATTGTACAAAATTAAAAGTCGGGAATATTTCTCTTTTGCTACGTGGTTTAGATGATGATTTAGTTTTAAATGAATTCTATGAATTGCTTCAGATCTACTTTGGATATGGCAAGTGAGATAACATTTGGAAATCTGTGCCAATAAACGTATGACAAGGTTTAATGAATGGTAACAAGCAAAACACGACACCATTCGAACAAATTGTACTTTCGAGATACAATATTCATTTAAACATTCCATCAAATCAGATGTACTCCGATTATGCGAATACATAGCAAAATGAGTGGTAAGTTGGTCCTCAATTGCAATCAGTGCTTTATATCATCAGTCATTAAATCTTTGGGTTTAACCAACAATATCAGTGCTCTAGTAGTCAAGACTTTAGCGAATAATAGACGTCTTAGTATTGCTGTACAGTTTAATCCACCTTCAGCACGCATACATTACCACAGTTCGTCTTCTTCCAGCAAACCGCGTGACTTGTTTATGTCGGAATTGGGGACCACCAGCAGAGGAAACGACGTACTCATTCGTCCAAGGAGACGAGTCAGCAGTTATAAACTCCAAATGTTCATCCGACCAAGGAAACGACTCAGCAGTAAAAAATACCACACACTCATTCCCCAATAGAGATAAGACAGCAGCTATCATCAATACCAGGAAGAAGACAGAACAGACGATCGTGCTACTGTCGCCGAACAATTCTATTAGGAACACAATAAGGCGAGAAAAGTAGAAATAAGATTTCACGACGCGGTTCATTCAATAAAATTCGTTCGTTCTTAAAAACTCTCGTATGAAACGTTGAAAGCTTACTTATCGTAAATTTTGAAATGACATTGGGCCGGCGACGTTAACCAACAATAGTGAATACAAGGTGTTGGATTTAAATAAATCGACCTGAGGCCGTTGCTTGCGGTGCATCCAGTCTATTGTTGCAGCCCAAGTTGAACAGCTGAATACAATCATTTCCGCACCACAACACAAAAAATGCAATGGGTGTAGTTTTCGGTCGATCCATAGCGACATCAATAGACATACAAACGACTGTTTTCAAGGTGAACAGCTAAATATAAATGCTGAATCCCGTTTATGGATTGAGATACCAAAGATTCGCCAAAAAGCTTCATTCGAGCTGACGCTCGATATTTCATCTTTCTTATTCACCGAAGCATAATTCATATCCATATTTTCAACTCGAAATAAAGCCACATCACTAACTTTATTCGCATACTTGAAAATATATTTGATAATCCTTACTGAACTGCGGAATTCGTGCAGAATGCTCAGCGCTCTTTACTGAACTGCAGCGTCGGCGTTTCTGACAAATGTATTCCTCTGCATCTATTGATTAAATCGCTTGTATCGTAATCTCATCGTTCACTCTCTATTGTCACAAAAGTATCGACCATAAATTGTCGAAAAAGCTCACGGCATAGTAGAACGCCGATACTCGTAGTAATCCATTGCATTGAATCCGTCTTGTCCCTTCCAGAACATAGGCCTACCGAATGTATATACGAAATTTAATTCACATCGGTTCAGCCGTTTTGCGTCAGAAGTTTAAAGATTAATGTGTAGCATAATTCCATTCCTCTATTAAAATTACACCACTCGAAGAAGATAACTATATAATTTATAAACACATTATAAACACACATAATAAACAAAAGCAAAAGAAACTTGAATCATTTCGAGTCAACTTATTTCACTCTTCAAAATAAATCAAATAAATTAATTGAATTTGATGGATCAAATTTCTGATGTTTGCAGTTAAATGACAATATGTTGTTTTGAATATCGTGCAAAATCACAAATGGAGAAGTCTTTTTTGCTACGTGTTTCCATTTTCAAGGGTTATGACAATTTAGATGAATGCGTTTGTTATTTTAAGTTAATTTCTAAGAATTGCGCTAGATTTATAGTGGAAAAAGATACTTTGAAAATTGTACCAATAAAAGTATGACAACTTTTACTGAATGGGAATAAGCAAAACACGAAAAATATCTCGTATGGGGATTTTAACGAAGTCGTGTGCAGAAGTTCATCCGAAGGCTAGAGCTCAATTTGAATTCAGTATTTCAGTAGCCGATCACTGGTAAACCTTAACAAATATTTATGAAATTTCGCGCAACAATAACTTGGCTGATTTGGCATTATACCAATGCAGATCACAGTTTCTCATTTCGATTATACTAACCTTATCTACCAGTTTCTATCCAAAAAGTAAAGGGAGGGAAACTGACTCGAAAACCAGTAAATAAAAGAGCTCTTATGGAATTCGGGACAATAATAAGTCGTCATCCGAAACTAAGAAACAATTCCTGTTCTGCTCAGGCCATCGTATTTAATATGAAGTATATAAATATAAGTATTATTCACAAATACTTTATGAGTGGACATTCTGTTAAAGAGAGGAAAGTCATGCAACAAGTTCTATCTAATACAGCACCTAATTCAAACTGCACAAAATTAAAAAAAATGTTAGTTGTTTTTTTTGTGAGTTGGGCAATTTAGAGTTAAAATATTCCCCGGTATATTAAAATTGATTTCATGAATCACTCTGGATTTATTGTAAAAATAGCAACTGGAAACCGTCACGTTGAAAGCAGTGACAACTTTCATAGATACTTTTGGTAATGAGCAGAACACGCATATTACATGAGTCACCGGTACCACGCCGAAATCGAGTACAATTTTCAAACGGATCGGAGATCCTTGAGGCTGTTCTTTCCCGTAATCCCGAATTCGGCCAATAAAAGCACTCAATCTGTCTTTGATTGACAGTAAATACTCGCTCCCATGGGTTTGGATTTAAACAGGCCGGTACATGCATTACCCCTTGCTTGCGATGCATAGATATTCTTTTTGCAGCCCGGGTGAAACAGTTTACATCTGAGTACAATAATATCCGTGCAAAAGCACCAAACGCAATATTACACAATTAAAAAAATGCAGTGCGTGTACTTTTCGGTCGAATAGAAATACAAACGCTGACCGTTTTCAAGAAGAACAGCTAAATAAGTAAACGCTGAATCCGGTTCACTAATTGATCGAGCTGACGTATCGGCCAATTTGGTAAAGCGACGATCGTTCTTATTTAGGATCATTCATATCTGTATTTGCAACTCGAAATACGGCCATTACACTACATTGATTCGCCTACATGCAAATAAATTCAATAATCTTTACTGAACTGCAGAATTCGACATAAATATGTCAATGTCAATGTTGCTGATAATTTTAGTAAACGATTGTCTGGCACTATCGGGATTCCTTCGACGATATATTGTGTATCCGTCAGCATTTGTAATTGAATCGTTAGTAATATTTTTTGGAAAACTATTTGTACATTTTCCTTTTCCCATTCAAGGCGATAAAGGATTTAGACTACAACGTGACCATATGCTTGCTGTAAAAAAAAAAAATGTGCATGAGGTAATCCCCGCGTCTATTACTGAGCCGAATACATCCAGCAACGCGAGAGATTTAATTTCGTAATGAAAAGTATTAATGACTTTAATTTTTGCTAAGGCCATTTTGGATTATACTTGAATGTAATAAACAAACATGATCTGGTGTACGCTCCCAACCAGAACGTCGCCACAGGCCTTGAAGAGTCATCTGAGCATTAGGCCTTATTGTGCTTCAGCCGTATAAAGGCTGTGCCAAAATCTTCATACCTATGTGGGAGGACTACTTCATCGACTGGAGTTTGTTTGGACTGGTTTCTTGACACCCTATCAGCGCTGTTTAAACACATCCACGATTTCCTGTGGGTCAGTAACAAGACTACCATCGTGATTTCGAAGAGCAAGACTGTCCCAAGACTGATGCCAATACTACTCTGGCGCTGCTTTAGTTTTCCGTTGCAGCGGTTTTTGGACGTTTTTTTCTGCTCACACTCGCCATCATACCACGGGTTTTTTGTCGGTGGTTATTGGTAGCCTTAGGTTGTTTCCGTTACCTCCTTGATGGCCGTATGGCAATGGAACCACAACTCATTGTCGTCGGCGTTCGACGTAGGCATAACGGAGTGTCTCTCGCTTAGTTGCTTTTCTTAGGCTCTGGCCATCTCCGTTATTCTCAGGCGCTCAAAGCTCTCTTTGTTGTCTGGTGCTGCTTTCCGACACTGGACAGTCGGGCTCTGAGTCGTGCTGCCACGAGGAAATAGCCAGTGTCGATGTTTGCCCCTCTGAATATTCGCACATCCAGAATATTTGACGCATGTCTTCCATCAGTAAGCACATGGTCTATTTGGTTGGCGATTCGACCGTCCGTAGATCGGTTGCTGTGCAGATTCTTTTGCGAGGGAATCTTGTGCTACTTGCGACTATATTACGGCCTGTAGCAAAATCAGTGAGTCGGAAGCCGTTACCTGTTGTCGTGTGGTGGAGGCTGTGATTTCCGATCACTCCGCCAATGATGTCTACGAACACGATTATGACATCGTGCTCCTGACAGGCTCCGTAGCTCGTAATAGTCCTCTTTGACATAGTATTCAGAAGACAAGAGCAAGTAAACTCATGATGCAAAGTAAACTCATTAGTTCACAAAATAAATAAAAGCAAAAGAAACTTGAATCATTTCGAGTCAACTTCTTCAACACTCTTCAAAATAAATCAAATAAATTAATTGAATTTGATGGACCAAAGCTCTGATGTTTGCAGTTGAATGAGAAGTTTAAAGATTAATGCCTAACTGTGTAGCATAATTCCATTCTTCTATTAAAATTTCACCTCTCGAAGAAGATAACTATATAATTTATAAACATTTATTAGTTCACAAAATAAATAAAAGCAAAAGAAACTTGAATCGTTTCGAGTCAACTTATATCACTCTTCAATAAATAAATTAATTGAATTTGACGGATCAAATTTCTTGATTTTCCGATGTTTGCAGTTAAATGACAATATGATGTTTTGGATATCGTACAAAATTATAAATCGAGAAGTCTTTTTTGCTACGTGTTTCCATTTTCAAGAGTTATGACAATTTACATGAATGCGTTTGTTATTTTACTGATTTGGATTTTACGTATTTACGCTATTTCTAAGAACTGCTCTAGATTTATAGTGGGAAAAGTTACTTTGACAAATTGTACCAATAAAAGTCTGACAACTTTTACCGAATGGGAATAAGCAAAACACGTATAATATGGTGATTTTCACGAAGTCGTGTGCCGAAGTTCATCCGAAGGCTAGAGCTCAATGTGAATTTAGTATTTCATTGGTCGATCACTGGTAACAATCACTGGCCTTAACAAATCTTTATGAAATTTCGCGCAACAATAACTTGGCAGAGTTGGTTAACTAAGTCGAAATGAAAGCATTATTCCAATGCATATCACAGTCTCTCGTTTCGATTATACTACTTGTTTTTTCTACCAGTTACTATCCAAAAAGTAAAAGGAAGGAAACGGACACGAAAACCAGTAAATAAGAGAGCTCTTATGGAATTCGGGACAACAATAGGTCGTCATCCGAAACTAAGAAAGTATTATTCACAAATACTTTATGCGTGGACATTCTGTTAAAGAGAGGAAAGTCATGAGACAAGTTCTATCTAACACAGCACCCAATTCAAACTGAAATAGAGAAACAGGACACGATAAGCATTACAAAGCATTTAGACATAAGGAACAGCCAAAGTATAGGAAACTATGATCTTGTAACATACATACACCCGACAAACAGATTGTTGATATTGATATATATATGATACTAAAGGATACAATTGGCAAGGATGGAAAACGAATTTAAGCTAAATCAAACGAGACAGATGCAATATTAAAGGACTTTTCGCCAAACTTACATATTTAGAATCTCTATTAAGGATAGGAATCATTAAGGAAAATGCTGCACATATTCTGGCTAATATCGCTTCAAGTAGGTTAGGAATAATGAGCAGCTGTATATTTATTATGGCAGAAATACTAAACACAACATAGATTTGGTAAATTAAGATTATACAAGTAAGGGACGGCAAAATATAACGACAATCAAACTGTTTTCGCTGTATATGAACCTGAAGAAATAAAAGAAATATCAAAATACTTGATTATTGTTATGACAGATAATGAATCAAATGAAACTATTATATCAAATGAACCCATTGTAAAAATAAATGAAAAATGTTATACATTTAGAATATTCGGACCTTGAAGAATTAGAAAGGTCCACTATGATAATTGTATCAAAACAAAGAATACTAAAAGTATGATTCAAGAAATTGAAAATGGATTGTTAGTAATAAATAATTATACAAATATCAATTTAACAAGTAGAAGAGAAAAATAAAACTAAACGGATATTAAATATACACTCAAAATTGGAAACAGAATCTTTCATAATACAATAAATGTACTCGAAGAAAAATCTATCATAACATACAATAATATACTAAATTTTACAAAAAACCATAACACCAAACGTTCATCCGACCAAGTAAACGACTCAGCAGTAAGAGATACCCCACACTCATTCCCCAATAGAGATAAGAGAGTAGCTATAATCAATACCAGGAGGAAGGCAGACCAGGTGATCATGCTACTGTCGCCGAAACAAGAACGAGGCGAAAAAAGTAGTCTTTCAGTTTCTGAAAGCTCAATCCGCTTCAATCCTCATTTAACTCGCGTATGAAACGTTGAAAGCCATTGTCCATTCACTTATCGTAAGTTGTGAAATGACATTGGGCCGGCGACGTTAACCAACAATAGTCGAAGATAAAAGCATTCACTCTGCCTTGATTTAATACAAAGTGTTGGATTTACATAAATCGACCTAAGGGCCTTGCTTGCGGTGCATCCAGTTTATTGTTGCAGCCCAAGTGAAACAGTGCTGAATACAATAATTTCCGCACCACAACACAAAAAATGCAACGGGCGACTGTTTTCAAGGTGGACAGCTAAATATAAATGAAGCTGAATCCCGTTTATGGATTGAGATACCAAAAGCTTCATTCGAGCTGACGCACCGGTAAAGTGATATTTCATCGTCGAACAGCGAGTAGTAACCCATTGCATTGAATCTGTCTTGTCCCTTCCAGAACATACGCCTACCGAATGTATATACGAAATTCAATCCAAATCGATTCAGCCGTTTTGCGTCAGAAGTTTAAAGATTAATTCCTAGCTGTGTAGCATAATTCCACTCCCACTCGAAGAAGATAACGGTATAATTTATAAACACTTATTAGTTCACATAATAAACAAAAGCAAAAGAAACTGAATCATTCGAGTCAACTTATTTCACTCTTCAAAATAAATCAAATAAATTAATTGAATTTGATGGATCAAATTTCTCATTTTTGCAGTAAAATGACAATATGATGTTTTGAATATCGTGCAAAATCATAAATGGAGATGTCTTTTTTGCTACGTGTTTCCATTTTCAATTTAGATGAATGCGTTTATTATTTTAGGTTAATTTCAAAGAATTGCTCTAGATTTATAGTGGAAAAAGCTACTTTGAAAATTGTACCAATAAAAGTATGACAACTTTTACTGAATGGGAATAAGCAAAACACGAAAAATATCTCGTATTGTGATTTTAACGAAGTCGTCTGCAGAAGTTCATCCGAAGGCTAGAGCTCAAAGCGAATTCAGTATTTCAGTGGCCGATCACTGGTAATAATACCTTAACAAATCTTTATGAAATTTCGCGCAACAATAACTTGGCTGATTTGGCATTATAACAATGTAGATCACTGTTTCTCGTTTCGATTATACTCTTCTACTCTACCAGTTTCTGTCCAAAAAGTAAAAGGAAGGAAACCAGTAAATAAGGGAGCTCTTATGGAATTCGGGACAATAATAAGTCGTCATCCGAAACTAAGAAACAATTCCCTCTCTGCTCAAGCCATCGTATGCAATATGAAGTATATAAGTATTATTAAATATAAGTATTATTCACAAATACTTTATGAGTGGACATTCTGTTAAAGAGAGAAAAGTCATGAAACAGATTCTATCTAACACAGCACCTAATTCAAACTGCACAAAATTAAAAAAAATGTTAGTTGTTTTTTTTTGTGAGTTGGACAATTTAGAGTTATTCAAATATTTTTTGTGATTTATTGTGAAAATAGCAACTGGAAACCACTGTCACTTTGAAAGCAGTGACAACTTTCATAGATACTTTTGGTAATGAGCAGAACAGGCATATTATATGAGTCACCAGTACCTTGCCAAAATCCAGTGCAGTTTTCAAACGGCTCGGAGATCCTTGATGTTGTTTTTTCCCGTAATCCCGAATTCGGCCAATAAAAGCACTCAGTCTGTCTTTGATTGACAGTAAATACTCGCCCCCATGGGGTTGGATTTAAATAGACCGGGACATGCATTACCCCTTGCTTGCGATGCATAGAGATTCTTGTTGCAGCCCGGGTGAAACAGTTGGTACATCTGAGTACAATAATATCCGTGCAAAGGCACTAAACGCAAGATTACACAATTCAAAAAATGCAGTGCGTGTACTTTTCGGTCGGATAGAAATACAAACGCTGACCGTTTTCAAGAAGAACAGCCAAATAAGTAAACGCTGAATCCGGTTCACTAATTGAGAAACCTAAGATTAGCCAAAAAGTTTCACTCGAGCTGACGTATCGGCCAATTTGGTAAAGCGACGATCGTTCTTATTCAGGATCATTCATATCTGTATTTGCAACTCGAAATAGGGCCATTACATTACATTGATTCGCCTACTTGCAAATATATTCGATAATATTAACTGAACTGCAGAATTCGACATTAATATGTCAATGTCAATGTTGCTGATAATTTTAATAAACGATTGTCTGACACTATCGCGATTCCTTCGACGATATCAGCATTTGTGATTGAATCGTTAGTAATATTTTTTGGAAAACTATTTGTACATTTTCCTTTTCCCATTCAAGGCGATGAAGGATTTAGACTACAACGTGACCATATGCTTGCTGTAAAAAAAAAAAAATGTGCATGAGGTAATCCCCGCTTCTATTACTGAGCCGAATACATCCAGCAATGCGAGAGACCAAGTACATTTAATTTCGTAATGAAAAGTATTAATGACTTTAATTTTTGCTCCGGCCATTTTGGATTATACGTGAATGTAATAAACAAACATGATCTGGTGTACGCTCCCCACCAGAACTTCGCCACAGGCCTTGAAGAGTCATCTGAGCATTAGGCCTTATTGTGCTTCAGCCGTTTAAAGGCTGTGCCAAAATCTTCATACCTATGTGGGAGGACTACTTCATCGACTGGAGTTGGTTTGGACTGGTTTCTTGACACCCTATCAGCGCTGTTTAAACACATCCACGATTTCCTGTGGGTCAGTAACAAGACTACCATCGTGATTTCGAAGAGCAACACTGTCCCAAGACTGATGCCTCTGGCGCTGCTTTAGTTTTCCGTTACAGTGGTTTTTGGTATGCATCGTCAGTTACACGTTTTTTTCTGCACACTAGCCTTCATACCACGGGTTTCTTGTCGGTGGTTATTGGTAGCCTTAGGTTGTTTCCATTACCTCCTTGATGGCCATGTGGCAATGGAACCACAACTCTTTGTCGTCGGCGTTCGACGTAGGCATAACGGAGTGTCTCTCGCTTAGTTGCTTTTCGTAGGCTCTGGCCATCTCCGTTATTCTCAGGCGCTCAAAACTCTCTTTGTTGTCTGGTGCTGCTTTCCGACACTGGACGGTCGGGCTCTGAGTCGTGCTGCCACGAGGAAATAGCCAGTGTCGACGTTTGCCCCTCTGAATATTCGCACATCCAGAATATTTGACGCATGTCTTCCATCAGTAAGCACATGGTCTATTTGGTTGGCGATTCGACCGTCCGTAGATCGGTTGCTGTGCAGATTCTTTTGCGAGGGAATCTTGTGCTACTTGCGACTATATTACGGCCTGTAGCAAAATCAGTGGAGGCTGTGATTTCCGATCACTCCGCCAATGTAAACTCATGATGCAAAGTAAACTCATGATGCAAAGTAAACTCATTAGTTCACAAAATAAATAAAAGCAATAGAAACTTGAATCATTTCGAGTCAACTTCTTCAACACTCTTCAAAATAAATCAAATAAATTAATTGAATTTGATGGACCAAAGCTCTGATGTTTGCAGTTAAATGAGAAGTTTAAAGATTAATGCCTAACTGTTTCTTCTTTTAAAATTTCATCTCTCGAAGAAGATAACTATATAATTTATAAGCATTAGTTCACAAAATAAATAAAAGCAAAAGAAACTTGAATCATTTCGAGTCAACTTATATCACTCTTCAATAAATAAATTAATTGAAAATTTCTTGATTTTCCGATGTTTGCAGTTAAATGACAATATGATGTTTTGGATATCGTACAAAATTATAAATCGAGAAGTCTTTTTTGCTACGACAATTTACATGAATGCGTTTGTTATTTTACGGCAATTTCAAGAACTGCTCTAGATTTATAGTGGGAAAAGCTACTTTGACAAATTGTACCAATAAAAGTATGACAACTTTTACCGAATGGGAATAAGCAAAACACGTATAATATGGTGATTTTCACGAAGTCGTGTGCCGAAGTTCATCCGAAGGCTGGAGCTCAATGTGAATTTAGTATTTCATTGGTCGATCACTGGTAACAATCACTGGCCTTAACAAATCTTTATGAAATTTCGCGCAACAATAACTTGGCAGAGTTGGTTAACTAAGTCGAAATGAAAGCATTATTCCAATGCATATCACAGTCTCTCGTTTCGATTATACTACTTGTTTTTTCTACCAGTTACTATCCAAAAAGTAAAAGGAAGGAAACGGACACGAAAACCAGTAAATAAGAGAGCTCTTATGGAATTCGGGACAACAATAGGTCGTCATCCGAAACTAAGAAAGTATTATTCACAAATACTTTATGCGTGGACATTCTGTTAAAGAGAGGAAAGTCATGAGACAAGTTCTATCTAACACAGCACCCAATTCAAACTGAAATAGAGAAACAGGACACGATAAGCATTACAAAGCATTTAGACATAAGGAACAGCCAAAGTATAGGAAACTATGATCTTGTAACATACATACACCCGACAAACAGATTGTTGATATTGATATATGAATGAATGAATTTAAGCTAAATCAAACGAGACAGATGCAATACTAAAGGACTTTTCGCCAAACTTACATATTTAGAATCTCTCTATCTGGCTAATATCGCTTCAAGCAGGTTAGGAATAATGAGCAGCAGTATATTTATTATGGCAGAAATACTAAACACAACATAGATTTGGTAAATTAAGATTATACAAGTAAGGGACGGCGAAATATAACGACAATCAAACTGTTTTCGCTGTATATGAACCTGAAGAAATATCAAAATACTTGATTATTGTTATGACAGATAATGAATCAAATGAAACTATTATATCAAATGAACCCATTGTAAAAATAAATGAAAAATGTTATACATTTAGAATATTCGGACCTTAAAGAATTAGAAAGGTCCACTATGATAATTGTATCAAAACAAAGAATACTAAAAGTATGATTGAAGAAATTGAAAATGGATTGTTAGTAATAAATAATTATACAAATATCAATTTAACAAGTAGAAGAGAAAAATAAAACTAAACGGATATTAACTATACACTCAAAATTGGAAACAGAATCTTTCATAATACAATAAATGTACTCGAAGAAAAATCTATCATAACATACAATAATATACTAAATTTTACAAAAAACCATAACACCAAACGTTCATCCGACCAAGTAAACGACTCAGCAGTAATAGATAACCCACACTCATTCCCCAATAGAGATAAGAGAGTAGCTATAATCAATACCAGGAGGAAGGCAGACCAGGTGATCATGCTACTGTCGCCGAAACAAGAACGAGGCGAAAAAAGTAGAATTAAGTTTTTCAGTTTCTGAAAGCTCAATCCGCTTCAATCCTCATTTAACTCGCGTATGAAACGTTGAAAGCCATTGTCCATTTACTTATCGTAAGTTTTGAAATGACATTGGGCCGGCGACGTTAACCAACAATAGTCGGAGATAAAAGCATTCACTCTGCCTTGATTGAATACAAAGTGTTGGATTTACATAAATCGACCTAAGGGCCTTGTTTGCGGTGCATCCAGTTTATTGTTGCAGCCCAAGTGAAACAGTGCTGAATACAATTGCCGCACCACAACACAAAAAATGCAACGGGCGACTGTTTTCAAGGTGGACAGCTAAATATAAATGCTGAATCCCGTTTATGGCTTGAGATACTAAAAGCTTCATTCGAGCTGACGCACCGGTAAAGTGATATTTCATCTTTCTTATTCACCGAAGGATAACTCATATCCATATTTTCAACTTGAAATAAAGCCATATCACTAACTTTATTCGCATACTTGAAAATATATTTGATAATCCTTACTGAACTGCAGAATTCATGCAGAATGCTCAGCGTTCTTTACTGAACTGCAGCGTCGGCGTTTCTGACAAATGTATTCCTCTGCTTCTATTGATTAAATCGCTTGCATCGTAATTTAATCGTTCGCTCTCTATTGTCACAAAAGTATCGACCATAAATTGTCGAAAAAGCTCACGGCATCGTCGAACAGCGAGTAGTAACCCATTGCATTGAATCTGTCCTTTCCCTTCCAGAACATAGGCATACCGAATGTATATACGAAATTTAATTCAAATCGGTTCAGCCGTTTTGCGTCAGAAGTTTAAAGATTAATTCCTAGCTGTGTAGCATAATTCCATTCCTCTATTAAAATTACACCACTCGAAGAAGATAACGGTATAATTTATAAACACTTATTAGTTCACATAATAAACAAAAGCAAAAGAAACTGAATCATTCGAGTCAACTTATTTCACTCTTCAAAATAAATCAAATAAATTAATTGAATTTGATGGATCAAATTTCTGATGTTTGCAGTAAAATGACGATATGATGTTTTGAATATCGTGCAAAATCATAAATGGAGAAGTCTTTTTTGCTACGTGTTTCTATTTTCAAGGGCTATGACAATTTAGATGAATGCGTTTATTATTTTAGGTTAGTTTCTAAGAATTGCTCTAGATTTATAGTGGAAAAAGCTACTTTGAAAATTGTACCAATAAAAGTATGACAACTTTTACTGAATGGGAATAAGCAAAACACGAAAAATATCTCGTATTGTGATTTTAACGAAGTCGTCTGCAGAAGTTTATCCGAAGGCTAGAGCTCAAGGCGAATTCAGTATTTCAGTGGCCGATCACTGGTAATAATACCTTAACAAATCTTTATGAAATTTCGCGCAACAATAACTTGGCTGATTTGGCATTATACCAATGTAGATCACAGTTTCTCGTTTCGATTATACTCTTCTACTCTACCAGTTTCTGTCCAAAAAGTAAAAGGAAGGAAACTAGTAAATAAGGGAGCTCTTATGGAATTCGGGACAATAATAAGTCGTCATCCGAAACTAAGAAACAATTCCCTCTCTGCTCAAGCCATCGTATGCAATATGAAGTATATAAGTATTATTAAATATAGGTATTATTCACAAATACTTTATGAGTGGACATTCTGTTAAAGAGAGAAAAGTCATGAAACAGGTTCTATCTAACACAGCACCTAATTCAAACTGCACAAAATTAAAAAAAATGTTAGTTGTTTTTTTTGTGAGTTGGACAATTTAGAGTTATTCAAATATTTTTTGTGATTTATTGTGAAAATAGCAACTGGAAACCACTGTCACTTTGAAAGCAGTGACAACTTTCATAGATACTTGCCAAAATCCAGTGCAGTTTTCAAACGGCTCGGAGATCCTTGAGGTTGTTTTTCCCGTAATCCCGAATTCGGCCAATAAAAGCACTCAGTCTGTCTTTGATTGACAGTAAATACCGGGACATGCATTACCCCTTGCTTGCGATGCATAGAGACTCTTGTTGCAGCCCGGGTGAAACAGTTTGGTACATCTGAGTACAATAGATGTATCAGATCCGTGCAAAGGCACCAAACGCAAGATTACACAATTCAAAAAATGCAGTGCGTGTACTTTTCGGTCGGATAGAAATACAAACGCTGACCGTTTTCAAGAAGAATAGCCAAATAAGTAAACGCTGAATCCGGTTCACTAATTGAGAAACCTAAGATTAGCCAAAAAGTTTCACTCGAGCTGACGTATCGGCCAATTTGGTAAAGCGACGATCGTTCTTATTCAGGATCATTCATATCTGTATTTGCAACTCGAAATACGGCCATTACATTACATTGATTCGCCTACTTGCAAATATATTCGATAATATTAACTGAACTGCAGAATTCCACATTAATATGTCAATGTCAATGTTGCTGATAATTGTAATAAACGATTGTCTGACACTAACGCGATTCCTTCGACGATATCAGCATTTGTGATTGAATCGTTAGTAATATTTTTTGGAAAACTATTTGTACATTTTCCTTTTCCCATTCAAGGCGATGAAGGATTTAGACTACAACGTGACCATATGCTTGCTGTAAAAAAAAAAAAATGTGCATGAGGTAATCCCCGCTTCTATTACTGAGCCGAATACATCCAGCAACGCGAGAGACCAAGTACATTTAATTTCGTAATGAAAAGTATTAATGACTTTAATTTTTGCTCCGGCCATTTTGGATTATACGTGAATGTAATAAACAAACATGATCTGGTGTACGCTCCCCACCAGAACTTCGCCACAGGCCTTGAAGAGTCATCTGAGCATTAGGCCTTATTGTGCTTCAGCCGTTTAAAGGCTGTGCCAAAATCTTCATACCTATGTGGGAGGACTACTTCATCGACTGGAGTTGGTTTGGACTGGTTTCTTGACACCCTATCAGCGCTGTTTAAACACATCCACGATTTCCTGTGGGTCAGTAACAAGACGACCATCGTGATTTCGAAGAGCAACACTGTCCCAAGACTGATGCCTCTGGCGCTGCTTTAGTTTTCCGTTACAGTGGTTTTTGGTATGCATCGTCAGTTACACGTTTTTTTCTGCTCACACTAGCCTTCATACCACGGGTTTCTTGTCGGTGGTTATTGGTAGCCTTAGGTTGTTTCCATTACCTCCTTGATGGCCATGTGGCAATGGAACCACAACTCTTTGTCGTCGGCGTTCGACGTAGGCATAACGGAGTGTCTCTCGCTTAGTTGCTTTTCGTAGGCTCTGGCCATCTCCGTTATTCTCAGGCGCTCAAAACTCTCTTTGTTGTCTGGTGCTGCTTTCCGACACTGGACGGTCGGGCTCTGAGTCGTGCTGCCACGAGGAAATAGCCAGTGTCGACGTTTGCCCCTCTGAATATTCGCACATCCAGAATATTTGACGCATGTCTTCCATCAGTAAGCACATGGTCTATTTGGTTGGCGATTCGACCGTCCGTAGATCGGTTGCTGTGCAGATTCTTTTGCGAGGGAATCTTGTGCTACTTGCGACTATATTACGGCCTGTAGCAAAATCAGTGGAGGCTGTGATTTCCGATCACTCCGCCAATGATGTCTACGAACACGATTATGACATCGTGCTCCTGACAGGCTCCGTAGCTCGTAATAGTCCTCTTTGACATAGTATTCAGAAGACAAGAGCAAGTAAACTCATGATGTAAACTCATTAGTTCACAAAATAAATAAAAGCAAAAGAACTTGAATCATTTCGAGTCAACTTCTTCAACACTTCAAAATAAATCAAATAAATTAATTGAATTTGATGGACCAAAGCTCTGATGTTTGCAGTTAAATGAGAAGTTTAAAGATTAATGCCTAACTGTGTAGCATAATTCCATTCTTCTATTAAAATTTCACCTCTCGAAGAAGATAACTATATAATATATAAACATTTATTAGTTCACAAAATAAAAAAAAGCAAAAGAAACTTGAATCATTTCGAGTCAACTTATATCACTCTTAAATAAATAAATTAATTGAATTTGACGGATCAAATTTCTTGATTTTCCGATGTTTGCAGTTAAATGACAATATGATGTTTTGGATATCGTACAAAATTATAAATCGAGAAGTCTTTTTTGCTACGTGTTTCCATTTTCAAGAGTTATGACAATTTACATGAATGCGTTTGTTATTTTAGTGCAATTTCTAAGAACTGCTCTAGATTTATAGTGGGAAAAGCTACTTTGACAAATTGTACCAATAAAAGTATGACAACTTTTACCGAATGGGAATAAGCAAAACACGTATAATATGGTGATTTTCACGAAGTCGTGTGCCGAAGTTCATCCGAAGGCTAGAGCTCAATGTGAATTTAGTATTTCATTGGTCGATCACTGGTAACAATCACTGGCCTTATTTCGCGAAATTTCGCGCAACAATAACTTGGCAGAGTTGGTTAACTAAGTCGAAATGAAAGCATTATTCCAATGCATATCACAGTCTCTCGTTTCGATTATACTACTTGTTTTTTCTACCAGTTACTATCCAAAAAGTAAAAGGAAGGAAACGGACACGAAAACCAGTAAATAAGAGAGCTCTTATGGAATTAGGGACAACAATAGGTCGTCATCCGAAACTAAGAAAGTATTATTCACAAATACTTTATGCGTGGACATTCTGTTAAAGAGAGGAAAGTCATGAGACAAGTTCTATCCAACACAGCACCCAATTCAAACTGAAATAGAGAAACAGGACACGATAAGCATTACAAAGCATTTAGACATAAGGAACAGCCAAAGTATAGGAAACTATGATCTTGTAACATACATACACCCGACAAACAGATTGTTGATATTGATATATATATGATACTAAAGGATACAATTGGCAAGGATGGAAAACGAATTTAAGCTAAATCAAACGAGACAGATGCAATACTAAAGGACTTTTCGCCAAACTTACATATTTAGAATCTCTATTAAGGATAGGAATCATTAAGGAAAATGCTGCACATATTCTGGCTAATATCGCTTCAAGTAGGTTAGGAATAATGAGCAGCAGTATATTTATTATGGCAGAAATACTAAACACAACATAGATTTGGTAAATTAAGATTATACAAGTAAGGGACGGCAAAATATAACGACAATCAAACTGTTTTCGCTGTATATGAACCTGAAGAAATATCAAAATACTTGATTATTGTTATGACAGATAATGAATCAAATGAAACTATTATATCAAATGAACCCATTGTAAAAATAAATGAAAAATGTTATACATTTAGAATATTCGGACCTTAAAGAATTAGAAAGGTCTACTATGATAATTGTATCAAAACAAAGAATACTAAAAGTATGATTGAAGAAATTGAAAATGGATTGTTAGTAATAAATAATTATACAAATATCAATTTAACAAGTAGAAGAGAAAAATAAAACTAAACGGATATTAACAATACACTCAAAATTGGAAACAGAATCTTTCATAATACAATAAATGTACTCGAAGAAAAATCTATCATAACATACAATAATATACTAAATTTTACAAAAACCATAACACCAAACGTTCATCCGACCAAGTAAACGACTCAGCAGTAATAGATACCCCACACTCATTCCCCAATGGAGATAAGAGAGTAGCTATAATCAATACCAGGAGGAAGGCACACCAGGTGATCATGCTACTGTCGCCGAAACAAGAACGAGGCGAAAAAAGTAGAATTAAGTCTTTCAGTTTCTGAAAGCTCAATCCGCTTCAATCCTCATTTAACTCGCGTATGAAACGTTGAAAGCCATTGTCCATTCACTTATCGTAAGTTTTGAAATGACATTGGGCCGGCGACGTTAACCAACAATAGTCGAAGATAAAAGCATTCACTCTGCCTTGATTGAATACAAAGTGTTGAATTTACATAAATCGACCTAAGGGCCTTGCTTGCGGTGCATCCAGTTTATTGTTGCAGCCCAAGTGAAACAGTGCTGAATACAATAATTTCCGCACCACAACACAAAAAATGCAACGGGCGACTGTTTTCAAGGTGGACAGCTAAATATAAATGCTGAATCCCGTTTATGGATTGAGATACAAAAAGCTTTATTCGAGCTGACGCACCGGGCAATTTGGTAAAGTGATATTTCATCTTTCTTATTCACCGAAGGATAACTCATATCCATATTTTCAACTTGAAATGTCACTAACTTTATTCGCATACTTGAAAATATATTTGATAATCCTTACTGAACTGCAGAATTCATGCAGAATGCTCAGCGTTCTTTACTGAACTGCAGCGTCGGCGTTTCTGACAAATGTATTCCTCTGCTTCTATTGATTAAATCGCTTGCATCGTAATTTAATCGTTCACTCTCTATTGTCACAAAAGTATCGACCATAAATTGTCGAAAAAGCTCACGGCATCGTCGAAAAGCGAGTAGTAACCCATTGCATTGAATCTGTCTTGTCCCTTAAAGAACATAGGCCTACCGAATGTATAAAGATTAATTCCTAGCTGTGTAGCATAATTCCATTCCTCTATTAAAATTACACCACTCGAAGAAGATAACGGTATAATTTATAAACACTTATTAGTTCACATAATAAACAAAAGCAAAAGAAACTGAATCATTCGAGTCAACTTATTTCACTCTTCAAAATAAATCAAATAAATTAATTGAATTTGATGGATCAAATTTCTGATGTTTGCAGTAAAATGACAATATGATGTTTTGAATATCGTGCAAAATCATAAATGGAGATGTCTTTTTTGCTACGTGTTTCCTTTTTCAAGGGTTATGACAATTTAGATGAATGCGTTTATTATTTTAGGTTAATTTCTAAGAATTGCTCTAGATTTATAGTGGAAAAAGCTACTTTGAAAATTGTACCAATAAAAGTATGACAACTTTTACTGAATGGGAATAAGCAAAACACGAAAAATATCTCGTATTGTGATTTTAACGAAGTCGTCTGCAGAAGTTCATCCGAAGGCTAGAGCTCAAAGCGAATTCAGTATTTCAGTGGCCGATCACTGGTAATAATACCTTAACAAATCTTTATGAAATTTCGCGCAACAATAACTTGGCTGATTTGGCATTATACCAATGTAGATCACAGTTTCTCGTTTCGATTATACTCTTCTACTCTACCAGTTTCTGTCCAAAAAGTAAAAGGAAGGAAACCAGTAAATAAGGGAGCTCTTATGGAATTCGGGACAATAATAAGTCGTCATCCGAAACTAAGAAACAATTCCCTCTCTGCTCAAGCCATCGTATGCAATATGAAGTATATAAGTAGTAATATAAGTAATATAAGTAATATAAGTAGTATTCACAAATACTTTATGAGTGGACATTCTGTTAAAGAGAGAAAAGTCATGAAACAGGTTCTATCTAACACAGCACCTAATTCAAACTGCACAAAATTAAAAAAAATGTTAGTTGTTTTTTTTGTGAGTTGGACAATTTAGAGTTATTCAAATATTTTTTGTGATTTATTGTGAAAATAGCAACTGTAAACCACTGTCACTTTGAAAGCAGTGACAACTTTCATAGATACTTTTGGTAATGAGCAGAACACGCATATTATATGAGTCACCAGTACCTTGCCAAAATCTAGTGCAGTTTTCAAACGGCTCGGCGATCCTTGGGGTTGTTTTTTCCCGTAATCCCGAATTCGGCCAATAAAAGCACTCAGTCTGTCTTTGATTGACAGTAAATACTCGACCCCATGGGGTTGGATTTAAATAGACCGGGACATGCATTACACCTTGCTTGCGATGCATAGAGATTCTTGTTGCAGCCCGGGTGAAACAGTTTGGACATCTGAGTACAATAATATCCGTGCAAAGGCACCAAACGCAAGATTACACAATTCAAAAAATGCAGTGCGTGTACTTTTCGGTCGGATAGAAATACAAACGCTGACCGTTTTCAAGAAGAATAGCCAAATAAGTAAACACTGAATCCGGTTCACTAATTGAGAAACCTAAGATTAGCCAAAAAGTTTCACTCGAGCTGACGTATCGGCCAATTTGGTAAAGCGACGATCGTTCTTATTCAGGATCATTCATATCTGTATTTGCAACTCGAAATACGGCCATTACATTACATTGATTCGCCTACTTGCAAATATATTCGATAATATTAACTGAACTGCAGAATTCCACATTAATATGTCAATGTCAATGTTGCTGATAATTTTAATAAACGATTGTCTGACACTATCGCGATTCCTTCGACGATATCAGCATTTGTGATTGAATCGTTAGTAATATTTTTTGGAAAACTATTTGTACATTTTCCTTTTCCCATTCAAGGCGATGAAGGATTTAGACTACAACGTGACCATATGCTTGCTGTAAAAAAAAAAAAATGTGCATGAGGTAATCCCCGCTTCTATTACTGAGCCGAATACATCCAGCAACGCGAGAGACCAAGTACATTTAATTTCGTAATGAAAAGTATTAATGACTTTAATTTTTGCTCCGGCCATTTTGGATTATACGTGAATGTAATAAACAAACATGATCTGGTGTACGCTCCCCACCAGAACTTCGCCACAGGCCCTGAAGAGTCATCTGAGCATTAGGCCTTATTGTGCTTCAGCCGTTTAAAGGCTGTGCCAAAATCTTCATACCTATGTGGGAGGACTACTTCATCGACTGGAGTTGGTTTGGACTGGTTTCTTGACACCCTATCAGCGCTGTTTAAACACATCCACGATTTCCTGTGGGTCAGTAACAAGACTACCATCGTGATTTCGAAGAGCAACACTGTCCCAAGACTGATGCCAATACTACTCTGGCGCTGCTTTAGTTTTCCGTTACAGTGGTTTTTGGTATGCATCGTCAGTTACACGTTTTTTTCTGCTCATACTAGCCTTCATACCACGGGTTTCTTGTCGGTGGTTATTGGTAGCCTTAGGTTATTTCCATTACCTCCTTGATGGCCATGTGGCAATGGAACCACAACTCTTTGTCGTCGGCGTTCGACGTAGGCATAACGGAGTGTCTCTCGCTTAGTTGCTTTTCGTAGGCTCTGGCCATGTCCGTTATTCTCAGGCGCTCAAAACTCTCTTTGTTGTCTGGTGCTGCTTTCTGACACTGGACAGTCGGGCTCTGAGTCGTGCTGCCACGAGGAAATAGCCAGTGTCGACGTTTGCCCCTCTGAATATTCGCACATCCAGAATATTTGACGCATGTCTTCCATCAGTAAGCACATGGTCTATTTGGTTGGCGATTCGACCGTCCGTAGATCGGTTGCTGTGCAGATTCTTTTGCGAGGGAATCTTGTGCTACTTGCGACTATATTACGGCCTGTAGCAAAATCAGTGAGTCGGAAGCCGTTACCTGTTGTCGTGTGGTGGAGGCTGTGATTTCCGATCACTCCGCCAATGATGTCTACGCACACGAATGACATCGTGCTCCTGACAGGCTCCGTAGCTCGTAATAGTCCTCTTTGACATAGTATTCAGAAGACAAGAGCAAGTAAACTCATGATGCAAAGTAAACTCATTAGTTCACAAAATAAATAAAAGCAATAGAAACTTGAATCATTTCGAGTCAACTTCTTCAACACTCTTCAAAATAAATCAAATAAATTAATTGAATTTGATGGACCAAAGCTCTGATGTTTGCAGTTAAATGAGAATTTTAAAGATTAATGCCTAACTGTGTAGCATAATTCCATTCTTCTATTAAAATTTCACCTCTCGAAGAAGATAACTCTATAATTTATAAACATTTATTAGTTCACAGAATAAATAAAAGCAAAAGAAACTTGAATCATTTCGAGTCAACTTATATCACTCTTCAATAAATAAATTAATTGAATTTGACGGATCAAATTTCTTGATTTTCCGATGTTTGCTGTTAAATGACAATATGATGTTTTGGATATCGTACAAAATTATAAATCGAGAAGTCTTTTTTTTGCTACGACAATTTACATGAATGCGTTTGTTATTTTACGGCAATTTCAAGAACTGCTCTGGATTTACAGTGGGAAAAGCTACTTTGACAAATTGTACCAATAAAAGTATGACAACTTTTACCGAATGGGAATAAGCAAAACACGTATAATATGGTGATTTTCACGAAGTCGTGTGCCGAAGTTCATCCGAAGGCTAGAGCTCAATGTGAATGTAGTATTTCGATTTCGGTCGATCACTGGTAACAATCACTGGCCTTAACAAATCTTTATGAAATTTCGCGCAACAATAATTTGGCAGAGTTGGTTAACTAAGTCGAAATGAAAGCATTATTCCAATGCATATCACAGTCTCTCGTTTCGATTATACTACTTGTTTTTTCTACCAGTTACTATCCAAAAAGTAAAAGGAAGGAAACGGACACGAAAACCAGTAAATAAGAGAGCTCTTATGGAATTCGGGACAACAATAGGTCGTCATCCGAAACTAAGAAAGTATTATTCACAAATACTTTATGCGTGGACATTCTGTTAAAGAGAGGAAAGTCATGAGACAAGTTCTATCTAACACAGCACCCAATTCAAACTGAAATAGAGAAACAGGACACGCTAAGCATTACAAAGCATTTAGACATAAGGAACAGCCAAAGTATAGGAAACTATGATCTTGTAACATACATACACCCGACAAACAGATTGTTGATATTGATATATGAATGAATGAATTTAAGCTAAATCAAACGAGACAGATGCAATACTAAAGGACTTTTCGCCAAACTTACATATTTAGAATCTCTATTAAGGATAGGAATCATTAAGGAAAATGCTGCACATATTCTGGCTAATATCGCTTCAAGTAGGTTAGGAATAATGAGCAGCAGTATATTTATTGTGGCAGAAATACTAAACACAACATAGATTTGGTAAATTAAGATTATACAAGTAAGGGACGGCAAAATATAACGTAGAATTAAGTAGAATTAAGTCTTTCAGTTTCTGAAAGCTCAATCCGCTTCAATCCTCATTTAACTCGCGTATGAAGCATTGAAAGCCATTGTCCATTCACTTATCGTAAGTTTTGAAATGACATTGGGCCGGCGACGTTAACCAACAATAGTCGAAGATAAAAGCATTCACTCTGCCTTGATTGAATACAAAGTGTTGAATTTACATAAATCGACCTAAGGGCCTTGCTTGCGGTGCATCCAGTTTATTGTTGCAGCCCAAGTGAAACAGTGCTGAATACAATAATTTCCGCACCACAACACAAAAAATGCAACGGGCGACTGTTTTCAAGGTGGACAGCTAAATATAAATGCTGAATCCCGTTTATGGATTGAGATACAAAAAGCTTTATTCGAGCTGACGCACCGGGCAATTTGGTAAAGTGATATTTCATCTTTCTTATTCACCGAAGGATAACTCATATCCATATTTTCAACTTGAAATAAAGCCATATCACTAACTTTATTCGCATACTTGAAAATATATTTGATAATCCTTACTGAACTGCAGAATTCATGCAGAATGCTCAGCGTTCTTTACTGAACTGCAGCGTCGGCGTTTCTGACAAATGTATTCCTCTGCTTCTATTGATTAAATCGCTTGCATCGTAATTTAATCGTTCACTCTCTATTGTCACAAAAGTATCGACCATAAATTGTCGAAAAAGCTCACGGCATCGTCGAAAAGCGAGTAGTAACCCATTGCATTGAATCTGTCTTGTCCCTTAAAGAACATAGGCCTACCGAATGTATAAAGATTAATTCCTAGCTGTGTAGCATAATTCCATTCCTCTATTAAAATTACACCACTCGAAGAAGATAACGGTATAATTTATAAACACTTATTTGTTCACATAATAAACAAAAGCATAAGAAACTGAATCATTCGAGTCAACTTATTTCACTCTTCAAAATAAATCAAATAAATTAATTGAATTTGATGGATCAAATTTCTGATGTTTGCAGTAAAATGACAATATGATGTTTTGAATATCGTGCAAAATCATAAATGGAGATGTCTTTTTTGCTACGTGTTTCCTTTTTCAAGGGTTATGACAATTTAGATGAATGCGTTTATTATTTTAGGTTAATTTCTAAGAATTGCTCTAGATTTATAGTGGAAAAAGCTACTTTGAAAATTGTACCAATAAAAGTATGACAACTTTTACTGAATGGGAATAAGCAAAACACGAAAAATATCTCGTATTGTGATTTTAACGAAGTCGTCTGCAGAAGTTCATCCGAAGGCTAGAGCTCAAAGCGAATTCAGTATTTCAGTGGCCGATCACTGGTAATAATACCTTAACAAATCTTTATGAAATTTCGCGCAACAATAACTTGGCTGATTTGGCATTATACCAATGTAGATCACAGTTTCTCGTTTCGATTATACTCTTCTACTCTACCAGTTTCTGTCCAAAAAGTAAAAGGAAGGAAACCAGTAAATAAGGGAGCTCTTATGGAATTCGGGACAATAATAAGTCGTCATCCGAAACTAAGAAACAATTCCCTCTCTGCTCAAGCCATCGTATGCAATATGAAGTATATAAGTAGTAATATAAGTAATATAAGTAATATAAGTAATATAAGTAGTATTCACAAATACTTTATGAGTGGACATTCTGTTAAAGAGAGAAAAGTCCACTGTCACTTTGAAAGCAGTGACAACTTTCATAGATACTTTTGGTAATGAGCAGAACACGCATATTATATGAGTCACCAGTACCTTGCCAAAATCTAGTGCAGTTTTCAAACGGCTCGGCGATCCTTGGGGTTGTTTTTTCCCGTAATCCCGAATTCGGCCAATAAAAGCACTCAGTCTGTCTTTGATTGACAGTAAATACTCGACCCCATGGGGTTGGATTTAAATAGACCGGGACATGCATTACACCTTGCTTGCGATGCATAGAGATTCTTGTTGCAGCCCGGGTGAAACAGTTTGGACATCTGAGTACAATAATATCCATGCAAAGGCACCAAACGCAAGATTACACAATTCAAAAAATGCAGTGCGTGTACTTTTCGGTCGGATAGAAATACAAACGCTGACCGTTTTCAAGAAGAATAGCCAAATAAGTAAACGCTGAATCCGGTTCACTAATTGAGAAACCTAAGATTAGCCAAAAAGTTTCACTCGAGCTGACGTATCGGCCAATTTGGTAAAGCGACGATCGTTCTTATTCAGGATCATTCATATCTGTATTTGCAACTCGAAATACGGCCATTACATTACATTGATTCGCCTACTTGCAAATATATTCGATAATATTAACTGAACTGCAGAATTCCACATTAATATGTCAATGTCAATGTTGCTGATAATTGTAATAAACGATTGTCTGACACTAACGCGATTCCTTCGACGATATCAGCATTTGTGATTGAATCGTTAGTAATATTTTTTGGAAAACTATTTGTACATTTTCCTTTTCCCATTCAAGGCGATGAAGGATTTAGACTACAACGTGACCATATGCTTGCTGTAAAAAAAAAAAAATGTGCATGAGGTAATCCCCGCTTCTATTACTGAGCCGAATACATCCAGCAACGCGAGAGACCAAGTACATTTAATTTCGTAATGAAAAGTATTAATGACTTTAATTTTTGCTCCGGCCATTTTGGATTATACGTGAATGTAATAAACAAACATGATCTGGTGTACGCTCCCCACCAGAACTTCGCCACAGGCCTTGAAGAGTCATCTGAGCATTAGGCCTTATTGTGCTTCAGCCGTTTAAAGGCTGTGCCAAAATCTTCATACCTATGTGGGAGGACTACTTCATCGACTGGAGTTGGTTTGGACTGGTTTCTTGACACCCTATCAGCGCTGTTTAAACACATCCACGATTTCCTGTGGGTCAGTAACAAGACTACCATCGTGATTTCGAAGAGCAACACTGTCCCAAGACTGATGCCAATACTACTCTGGCGCTGCTTTAGTTTTCCGTTACAGTGGTTTTTGGTATGCATCGTCAGTTACACGTTTTTTTCTGCTCATACTAGCCTTCATACCACGGGTTTCTTGTCGGTGGTTATTGGTAGCCTTAGGTTGTTTCCATTACCTCCTTGATGGCCATGTGGCAATGGAACCACAACTCTTTGTCGTCGGCGTTCGACGTAGGCATAACGGAGTGTCTCTCGCTTAGTTGCTTTTCGTAGGCTCTGGCCATCTCCGTTATTCTCAGGCGCTCAAAACTCTCTTTGTTGTCTGGTGCTGCTTTCTGACACTGGACAGTCGGGCTCTGAGTCGTGCTGCCACGAGGAAATAGCCAGTGTCGACGTTTGCCCCTCTGAATATTCGCACATCCAGAATATTTGACGCATGTCTTCCATCAGTAAGCACATGGTCTATTTGGTTGGCGATTCGACCGTCCGTAGATCGGTTGCTGTGCAGATTCTTTTGCGAGGGAATCTTGTGCTACTTGCGACTATATTACGGCCTGTAGCAAAATCAGTGAGTCGGAAGCCGTTACCTGTTGTCGTGTGGTGGAGGCTGTGATTTCCGATCACTCCGCCAATGATGTCTACGCACACGAATGACATCGTGCTCCTGACAGGCTCCGTAGCTCGTAATAGTCCTCTTTGACATAGTATTCAGAAGACAAGAGCAAGTAAACTCATGATGCAAAGTAAACTCATTAGTTCACAAAATAAATAAAAGCAATAGAAACTTGAATCATTTCGAGTCAACTTCTTCAACACTCTTCAAAATAAATCAAATAAATTAATTGAATTTGATGGACCAAAGCTCTGATGTTTGCAGTTAAATGAGAATTTTAAAGATTAATGCCTAACTGTGTAGCATAATTCCATTCTTCTATTAAAATTTCACCTCTCGAAGAAGATAACTATATAATTTATAAACATTTATTAGTTCACAAAATAAATAAAAGCAAAAGAAACTTGAATCATTTCGAGTCAACTTATATCACTCTTCAATAAATAAATTAATTGAATTTGACGGATCAAATTTCTTGATTTTCCGATGTTTGCAGTTAAATGACAATATGATGTTTTGGATATCGTACAAAATTATAAATCGAGAAGTCTTTTTTGCTACGTGTTTCCATTTTCAAGAGTTATGACAATTTACATGAATGCGTTTGTTATTTTACGGCAATTTCTAAGAACTGCTCTAGATTTATAGTGGGAAAAGCTACTTTGACAAATTGTACCAATAAAAGTATGACAACTTTTACCGAATGGGAATAAGCAAAACACGTATAATATGGTGATTTTCACGAAGTCGTGTGCCGAAGTTCATCCGAAGGATAGAGCTCAATGTGAATTTAGTATTTCATTGGTCGATCACTGGTAACAATCACTGGCCTTAACAAATCTTTATGAAATTTCGCGCAACAATAACTTGGCAGAGTTGGTTAACTAAGTCGAAATGAAAGCATTATTCCAATGCATATCACAGTCTCTCGTCTCGATTATACTACTTGTTTTTTCTACCAGTTACTATCCAAAAAGTAAAAGGAAGGAAACGGACACGAAAACCAGTAAATAAGAGAGCTCTTATGGAATTCGGGACAACAATAGGTCGTCATCCGAAACTAAGAAAGTATTATTCACAAATACTTTATGCGTGGACATTCTGTTAAAGAGAGGAAAGTCATGAGACAAGTTCTATCTAACACAGCACCCAATTCAAACTGAAATAGAGAAACAGGACACGATAAGCATTACAAAGCATTTAGACATAAGGAACAGCCAAAGTATAGGAAACTATGATCTTGTAACATACATACACCCGACAAACAGATTGTTGATATTGATATATATATATGATACTAAAGGATACAATTGGCAAGGATGGAAAACGAATTTAAGCTAAATCAAACGAGACAGATGCAATATTAAAGGACTTTTCGCCAAACTTACATATTTAGAATCTCTATTAAGGATAGGAATCATTAAGGAAAATGCTGCACATATTCTGGCTGATATCGCTTCAAGTAGGTTAGGAATAATGAGCAGCAGTATATTTATTATGGCAGAAATACTAAACACAACATAGATTTGGTAAATTAAGATTATACAAGTAAGGGACGGCAAAATATAACGACAATCAAACTGTTTCCGCTGTATATGAACCTGAAGAAATAAAAGAAATATCAAAATACTTGATTATTGTTATGACAGATAATGAATCAAATGAAACTATTATATCAAATGAACCCATTGTAAAAATAAATGAAAAATGTTATACATTTAGAATATTCGGACCTTAAAGAATTAGAAAGGTCCACTATGATAATTGTATCAAAACAAAGAATATGGATTGAAAATGGATTGTTAGTAATAAATAATTATACAAATATCAATTTAACAAGTAGAAGAGAAAAACAAAACTAAACGGATATTAACTATACACTCAAAATCGGAAACAGAATCTTTCATAATACAATAAATGTACTCGTACTAACATACAATAATATACTAAATTTTACAAAAAACCATAACACCAAACGTTCATCCGACCAAGTAAACGACTCAGCAGTAATAGATACCCCACACTCATTCCCCAATGGAGATAAGAGAGTAGCTATAATCAATACCAGGAGGAAGGCACACCAGGCGATCATGCTACTGTCGCCGAAACAAGAACGAGGCGAAAAAAGTAGAATTAAGTCTTTCAGTTTCTGAAAGCTCAATCCGCTTCAATCCTCGCGTATGAAACGTTGAAAGCCATTGTCCATTCACTTATCGTAAGTTTTGAAATGACATTGGGCCGGCGACGTTAACCAACAATAGTCGAAGATAAAAGCATTCACTCTGCCTTGATTGAATACAAAGTGTTGGATTTACATAAATCGACCTAAGGGCCTTGCTTGCCCATTTTATTGTTGCAGCCCAAGTGAAACAGTGCTGACTACAATAATTTCCGCACCACAACACAAAAAATGCAACGGGCGACTGTTTTCAAGGTGGACAGCTAAATATAAATGCTGAATCCCGTTTATGGATTGAGATACCAAAAGCTTCATTCGAGCTGACGCACCATGCAATTGTAAAGTGATATTTCATCTTTCTTATTCACCGAAGGATAACTCATATCCATATTTTCAACTTGAAATAAAGCCATATCACTAACTTTATTCGCATACTTGAAAATATATTTGATAATCCTTACTGAACTGCAGAATTCATGCAGAATGCTCAGTGTTATTTACTGAACTGCAGCGTCGGCGTTTCTGACATATGTATTCCTCTGCTTCTATTGATTAAATCGCTTGCATCGTAATTTATACGTTCACTCTCTATTGTCACAAAAGTATCGACCATAAATTGTAGAAAAAGCTCACGGCATCGTGAACAGCGAGTAGTAACCCATTGCATTGAATCTGTCTTGTCCCTTCCAGAACATAGGCCTACCGAATGTATATACGAAATTTAATTCAAATCGGTTCAGCCGTTTTGCGTCAGAAGTTTAAAGATTAATTCCTAGCCATTCCTCTATTAAAATTACACCACTCGAAGAAGATAACGGTATAATTTATAAACACTTATTAGTTCACATAATAAACAAAAGCAAAAGAAACTGAATCATTCGAGTCAACTTATTCAAAATAAATCAAATAAATTAATTGAATTTGATGGATCAAATTTCTGATGTTTGCAGTAAAATGACAATATGATGTTTTGAATATCGTGCAAAATCATAAATGGAGAAGTCTTTTTTGCTACGTGTTTCCATTTTCAAGTGTTATGACAATTTAGATGAATGCGTTTGTTATTTTAGGTTAATTTCTAAGAATTGCTCTAGATTTATAGTGGAAAAAGCTACTTTGAAAATTGTACCAATAAAAGTATGACAACTTTTACTGAATGGGAATAAGCAAAACACGAAAAATATCTCGTATTGTGATTTTAACGAAGTCGTCTGCAGAAATTCATCCGAAGGCTAGAGCTCAAAGCGAATTCAGTATTTCAGTGGCCGATCACTGGTAATAATACCTTAACAAATCTTTATGAAATTTCGCGCAACAATAACTTGGCTGATTTGGCATTATACCAATGTAGATCACAGTTTCTCGTTTCGATTATACTAATCTTTTCTACCAGTTTGGCATTATACCAATGTAGATCACAGTTTCTCGTTTCGATTATACTCTTCTACTCTACCAGTTTCTGTCCAAAAAGTAAAAGGAAGGAAACCAGTAAATAAGGGGCTCTTATGGAATTCGGGACAATAATAAGCCGTCATCCGAAACAAAGAAACAATTCCCTCTCTGCTCAAGCCATCGTATGCAATATGAAGTATATAAGTATTATTAAATATAAGTATTATTCGCAAATACTTTATGAGTGGACATTCTGTTAAAGAGAGAAAAGTCATGAAACAGGTTCTATCTAACACAGCACCTAATTCAAACTGCACAAAATTAATGTTAGTTGTTTTTTTTGTGAGTTGGACAATTTAGAGTTATTCAAATATTTTTTGTGATTTATTGTGAAAATAGCAACTGGAAACCACTGTCACTTTGAAAGCAGTGACAACTTTCATAGATACTTTTGGTAATGAGCAGAACACGCATATTATATGAGTCACCAGTACCTTGCCAAAATCTAGTGCAGTTTTCAAACGGCTCGGCGATCCTTGGGGTTGTTTTTTCCCGTAATCCCGAATTCGGCCAATAAAAGCACTCAGTCTGTCTTTGATTGACAGTAAATACTCGACCCCATGGGGTTGGATTTAAATAGACCGGGACATGCATTACCCCTTGCTTGCGATGCATAGAGATTCTTGTTGCAGCCCGGGTGAAACAGTTTGGACATCTGAGTACAATAATATCCGTGCAAAGGCACCAAACGCAAGATTACACAATTCAAAAAATGCAGTGCGTGTACTTTTCGGTCGGATAGAAATACAAACGCTGACCGTTTTCAAGAAGAATAGCCAAATAAGTAAACACTGAATCCGGTTCACTAATTGAGAAACCTAAGATTAGCCAAAAAGTTTCACTCGAGCTGACGTATCGGCCAATTTGGTAAAGCGACGATCGTTCTTATTCAGGATCATTCATATCTGTATTTGCAACTCGAAATACGGCCATTACATTACATTGATTCGCCTACTTGCAAATATATTCGATAATATTAACTGAACTGCAGAATTCCACATTAATATGTCAATGTCAATGTTGCTGATAATTTTAATAAACGATTGTCTGACACTATCGCGATTCCTTCGACGATATCAGCATTTGTGATTGAATCGTTAGTAATATTTTTTGGAAAACTATTTGTACATTTTCCTTTTCCCATTCAAGGCGATGAAGGATTTAGACTACAACGTGACCATATGCTTGCTGTAAAAAAAAAAAAATGTGCATGAGGTAATCCCCGCTTCTATTACTGAGCCGAATACATCCAGCAACGCGAGAGACCAAGTACATTTAATTTCGTAATGAAAAGTATTAATGACTTTAATTTTTGCTCCGGCCATTTTGGATTATACGTGAATGTAATAAACAAACATGATCTGGTGTACGCTCCCCACCAGAACTTCGCCACAGGCCCTGAAGAGTCATCTGAGCATTAGGCCTTATTGTGCTTCAGCCGTTTAAAGGCTGTGCCAAAATCTTCATACCTATGTGGGAGGACTACTTCATCGACTGGAGTTGGTTTGGACTGGTTTCTTGACACCCTATCAGCGCTGTTTAAACACATCCACGATTTCCTGTGGGTCAGTAACAAGACTACCATCGTGATTTCGAAGAGCAACACTGTCCCAAGACTGATGCCAATACTACTCTGGCGCTGCTTTAGTTTTCCGTTACAGTGGTTTTTGGTATGCATCGTCAGTTACACGTTTTTTTCTGCTCATACTAGCCTTCATACCACGGGTTTCTTGTCGGTGGTTATTGGTAGCCTTAGGTTATTTCCATTACCTCCTTGATGGCCATGTGGCAATGGAACCACAACTCTTTGTCGTCGGCGTTCGACGTAGGCATAACGGAGTGTCTCTCGCTTAGTTGCTTTTCGTAGGCTCTGGCCATGTCCGTTATTCTCAGGCGCTCAAAACTCTCTTTGTTGTCTGGTGCTGCTTTCTGACACTGGACAGTCGGGCTCTGAGTCGTGCTGCCACGAGGAAATAGCCAGTGTCGACGTTTGCCCCTCTGAATATTCGCACATCCAGAATATTTGACGCATGTCTTCCATCAGTAAGCACATGGTCTATTTGGTTGGCGATTCGACCGTCCGTAGATCGGTTGCTGTGCAGATTCTTTTGCGAGGGAATCTTGTGCTACTTGCGACTATATTACGGCCTGTAGCAAAATCAGTGAGTCGGAAGCCGTTACCTGTTGTCGTGTGGTGGAGGCTGTGATTTCCGATCACTCCGCCAATGATGTCTACGCACACGAATGACATCGTGCTCCTGACAGGCTCCGTAGCTCGTAATAGTCCTCTTTGACATAGTATTCAGAAGACAAGAGCAAGTAAACTCATGATGCAAAGTAAACTCATTAGTTCACAAAATAAATAAAAGCAATAGAAACTTGAATCATTTCGAGTCAACTTCTTCAACACTCTTCAAAATAAATCAAATAAATTAATTGAATTTGATGGACCAAAGCTCTGATGTTTGCAGTTAAATGAGAATTTTAAAGATTAATGCCTAACTGTGTAGCATAATTCCATTCTTCTATTAAAATTTCACCTCTCGAAGAAGATAACTCTATAATTTATAAACATTTATTAGTTCACAGAATAAATAAAAGCAAAAGAAACTTGAATCATTTCGAGTCAACTTATATCACTCTTCAATAAATAAATTAATTGAATTTGACGGATCAAATTTCTTGATTTTCCGATGTTTGCTGTTAAATGACAATATGATGTTTTGGATATCGTACAAAATTATAAATCGAGAAGTCTTTTTTTTGCTACGACAATTTACATGAATGCGTTTGTTATTTTACGGCAATTTCAAGAACTGCTCTGGATTTACAGTGGGAAAAGCTACTTTGACAAATTGTACCAATAAAAGTATGACAACTTTTACCGAATGGGAATAAGCAAAACACGTATAATATGGTGATTTTCACGAAGTCGTGTGCCGAAGTTCATCCGAAGGCTAGAGCTCAATGTGAATGTAGTATTTCGATTTCGGTCGATCACTGGTAACAATCACTGGCCTTAACAAATCTTTATGAAATTTCGCGCAACAATAATTTGGCAGAGTTGGTTAACTAAGTCGAAATGAAAGCATTATTCCAATGCATATCACAGTCTCTCGTTTCGATTATACTACTTGTTTTTTCTACCAGTTACTATCCAAAAAGTAAAAGGAAGGAAACGGACACGAAAACCAGTAAATAAGAGAGCTCTTATGGAATTCGGGACAACAATAGGTCGTCATCCGAAACTAAGAAAGTATTATTCACAAATACTTTATGCGTGGACATTCTGTTAAAGAGAGGAAAGTCATGAGACAAGTTCTATCTAACACAGCACCCAATTCAAACTGAAATAGAGAAACAGGACACGCTAAGCATTACAAAGCATTTAGACATAAGGAACAGCCAAAGTATAGGAAACTATGATCTTGTAACATACATACACCCGACAAACAGATTGTTGATATTGATATATGAATGAATGAATTTAAGCTAAATCAAACGAGACAGATGCAATACTAAAGGACTTTTCGCCAAACTTACATATTTAGAATCTCTATTAAGGATAGGAATCATTAAGGAAAATGCTGCACATATTCTGGCTAATATCGCTTCAAGTAGGTTAGGAATAATGAGCAGCAGTATATTTATTGTGGCAGAAATACTAAACACAACATAGATTTGGTAAATTAAGATTATACAAGTAAGGGACGGCAAAATATAACGTAGAATTAAGTAGAATTAAGTCTTTCAGTTTCTGAAAGCTCAATCCGCTTCAATCCTCATTTAACTCGCGTATGAAGCATTGAAAGCCATTGTCCATTCACTTATCGTAAGTTTTGAAATGACATTGGGCCGGCGACGTTAACCAACAATAGTCGAAGATAAAAGCATTCACTCTGCCTTGATTGAATACAAAGTGTTGAATTTACATAAATCGACCTAAGGGCCTTGCTTGCGGTGCATCCAGTTTATTGTTGCAGCCCAAGTGAAACAGTGCTGAATACAATAATTTCCGCACCACAACACAAAAAATGCAACGGGCGACTGTTTTCAAGGTGGACAGCTAAATATAAATGCTGAATCCCGTTTATGGATTGAGATACAAAAAGCTTTATTCGAGCTGACGCACCGGGCAATTTGGTAAAGTGATATTTCATCTTTCTTATTCACCGAAGGATAACTCATATCCATATTTTCAACTTGAAATAAAGCCATATCACTAACTTTATTCGCATACTTGAAAATATATTTGATAATCCTTACTGAACTGCAGAATTCATGCAGAATGCTCAGCGTTCTTTACTGAACTGCAGCGTCGGCGTTTCTGACAAATGTATTCCTCTGCTTCTATTGATTAAATCGCTTGCATCGTAATTTAATCGTTCACTCTCTATTGTCACAAAAGTATCGACCATAAATTGTCGAAAAAGCTCACGGCATCGTCGAAAAGCGAGTAGTAACCCATTGCATTGAATCTGTCTTGTCCCTTAAAGAACATAGGCCTACCGAATGTATAAAGATTAATTCCTAGCTGTGTAGCATAATTCCATTCCTCTATTAAAATTACACCACTCGAAGAAGATAACGGTATAATTTATAAACACTTATTTGTTCACATAATAAACAAAAGCATAAGAAACTGAATCATTCGAGTCAACTTATTTCACTCTTCAAAATAAATCAAATAAATTAATTGAATTTGATGGATCAAATTTCTGATGTTTGCAGTAAAATGACAATATGATGTTTTGAATATCGTGCAAAATCATAAATGGAGATGTCTTTTTTGCTACGTGTTTCCTTTTTCAAGGGTTATGACAATTTAGATGAATGCGTTTATTATTTTAGGTTAATTTCTAAGAATTGCTCTAGATTTATAGTGGAAAAAGCTACTTTGAAAATTGTACCAATAAAAGTATGACAACTTTTACTGAATGGGAATAAGCAAAACACGAAAAATATCTCGTATTGTGATTTTAACGAAGTCGTCTGCAGAAGTTCATCCGAAGGCTAGAGCTCAAAGCGAATTCAGTATTTCAGTGGCCGATCACTGGTAATAATACCTTAACAAATCTTTATGAAATTTCGCGCAACAATAACTTGGCTGATTTGGCATTATACCAATGTAGATCACAGTTTCTCGTTTCGATTATACTCTTCTACTCTACCAGTTTCTGTCCAAAAAGTAAAAGGAAGGAAACCAGTAAATAAGGGAGCTCTTATGGAATTCGGGACAATAATAAGTCGTCATCCGAAACTAAGAAACAATTCCCTCTCTGCTCAAGCCATCGTATGCAATATGAAGTATATAAGTAGTAATATAAGTAATATAAGTAATATAAGTAATATAAGTAGTATTCACAAATACTTTATGAGTGGACATTCTGTTAAAGAGAGAAAAGTCCACTGTCACTTTGAAAGCAGTGACAACTTTCATAGATACTTTTGGTAATGAGCAGAACACGCATATTATATGAGTCACCAGTACCTTGCCAAAATCTAGTGCAGTTTTCAAACGGCTCGGCGATCCTTGGGGTTGTTTTTTCCCGTAATCCCGAATTCGGCCAATAAAAGCACTCAGTCTGTCTTTGATTGACAGTAAATACTCGACCCCATGGGGTTGGATTTAAATAGACCGGGACATGCATTACACCTTGCTTGCGATGCATAGAGATTCTTGTTGCAGCCCGGGTGAAACAGTTTGGACATCTGAGTACAATAATATCCATGCAAAGGCACCAAACGCAAGATTACACAATTCAAAAAATGCAGTGCGTGTACTTTTCGGTCGGATAGAAATACAAACGCTGACCGTTTTCAAGAAGAATAGCCAAATAAGTAAACGCTGAATCCGGTTCACTAATTGAGAAACCTAAGATTAGCCAAAAAGTTTCACTCGAGCTGACGTATCGGCCAATTTGGTAAAGCGACGATCGTTCTTATTCAGGATCATTCATATCTGTATTTGCAACTCGAAATACGGCCATTACATTACATTGATTCGCCTCCTTTACATATATTCGATAATATTAACTGAACTGCAGAATTCCACATTAATATGTCAATGTCAATGTTGCTGATAATTTTAATAAACGATTGTCTGACACTAACGCGATTCCTTCGACGATATCAGCATTTGTGATTGAATCGTTAGTAATATTTTTTGGAAAACTATTTGTACATTTTCCTTTTCCCATTCAAGGCGATGAAGGATTTAGACTACAACGTGACCATATGCTTGCTGTAAAAAAAAAAAAATGTGCATGAGGTAATCCCCGCTTCTATTACTGAGCCGAATACATCCAGCAACGCGAGAGACCAAGTACATTTAATTTCGTAATGAAAAGTATTAATGACTTTAATTTTTGCTCCGGCCATTTTGGATTATACGTGAATGTAATAAACAAACATGATCTGGTGTACGCTCCCCACCAGAACTTCGCCACAGGCCTTGAAGAGTCATCTGAGCATTAGGCCTTATTGTGCTTCAGCCGTTTAAAGGCTGTGCCAAAATCTTCATACCTATGTGGGAGGACTACTTCATCGACTGGAGTTGGTTTGGACTGGTTTCTTGACACCCTATCAGCGCTGTTTAAACACATCCACGATTTCCTGTGGGTCAGTAACAAGACTACCATCGTGATTTCGAAGAGCAACACTGTCCCAAGACTGATGCCAATACTACTCTGGCGCTGCTTTAGTTTTCCGTTACAGTGGTTTTTGGTATGCATGCGTCAGTTACACGTTTTTTTCTGCTCATACTAGCCTTCATACCACGGGTTTCTTGTCGGTGGTTATTGGTAGCCTTAGGTTGTTTCCATTACCTCCTTGATGGCCATGTGGCAATGGAACCACAACTCTTTGTCGTCGGCGTTCGACGTAGGCATAACGGAGTGTCTCTCGCTTAGTTGCTTTTCGTAGGCTCTGGCCATCTCCGTTATTCTCAGGCGCTCAAAACTCTCTTTGTTGTCTGGTGCTGCTTTCTGACACTGGACAGTCGGGCTCTGAGTCGTGCTGCCACGAGGAAATAGCCAGTGTCGACGTTTGCCCCTCTGAATATTCGCACATCCAGAATATTTGACGCATGTCTTCCATCAGTAAGCACATGGTCTATTTGGTTGGCGATTCGACCGTCCGTAGATCGGTTGCTGTGCAGATTCTTTTGCGAGGGAATCTTGTGCTACTTGCGACTATATTACGGCCTGTAGCAAAATCAGTGAGTCGGAAGCCGTTACCTGTTGTCGTGTGGTGGAGGCTGTGATTTCCGATCACTCCGCCAATGATGTCTACGCACACGAATGACATCGTGCTCCTGACAGGCTCCGTAGCTCGTAATAGTCCTCTTTGACATAGTATTCAGAAGACAAGAGCAAGTAAACTCATGATGCAAAGTAAACTCATTAGTTCACAAAATAAATAAAAGCAATAGAAACTTGAATCATTTCGAGTCAACTTCTTCAACACTCTTCAAAATAAATCAAATAAATTAATTGAATTTGATGGACCAAAGCTCTGATGTTTGCAGTTAAATGAGAATTTTAAAGATTAATGCCTAACTGTGTAGCATAATTCCATTCTTCTATTAAAATTTCACCTCTCGAAGAAGATAACTATATAATTTATAAACATTTATTAGTTCACAAAATAAATAAAAGCAAAAGAAACTTGAATCATTTCGAGTCAACTTATATCACTCTTCAATAAATAAATTAATTGAATTTGACGGATCAAATTTCTTGATTTTCCGATGTTTGCAGTTAAATGACAATATGATGTTTTGGATATCGTACAAAATTATAAATCGAGAAGTCTTTTTTGCTACGTGTTTCCATTTTCAAGAGTTATGACAATTTACATGAATGCGTTTGTTATTTTACGGCAATTTCTAAGAACTGCTCTAGATTTATAGTGGGAAAAGCTACTTTGACAAATTGTACCAATAAAAGTATGACAACTTTTACCGAATGGGAATAAGCAAAACACGTATAATATGGTGATTTTCACGAAGTCGTGTGCCGAAGTTCATCCGAAGGATAGAGCTCAATGTGAATTTAGTATTTCATTGGTCGATCACTGGTAACAATCACTGGCCTTAACAAATCTTTATGAAATTTCGCGCAACAATAACTTGGCAGAGTTGGTTAACTAAGTCGAAATGAAAGCATTATTCCAATGCATATCACAGTCTCTCGTCTCGATTATACTACTTGTTTTTTCTACCAGTTACTATCCAAAAAGTAAAAGGAAGGAAACGGACACGAAAACCAGTAAATAAGAGAGCTCTTATGGAATTCGGGACAACAATAGGTCGTCATCCGAAACTAAGAAAGTATTATTCACAAATACTTTATGCGTGGACATTCTGTTAAAGAGAGGAAAGTCATGAGACAAGTTCTATCTAACACAGCACCCAATTCAAACTGAAATAGAGAAACAGGACACGATAAGCATTACAAAGCATTTAGACATAAGGAACAGCCAAAGTATAGGAAACTATGATCTTGTAACATACATACACCCGACAAACAGATTGTTGATATTGATATATATATATGATACTAAAGGATACAATTGGCAAGGATGGAAAACGAATTTAAGCTAAATCAAACGAGACAGATGCAATATTAAAGGACTTTTCGCCAAACTTACATATTTAGAATCTCTATTAAGGATAGGAATCATTAAGGAAAATGCTGCACATATTCTGGCTGATATCGCTTCAAGTAGGTTAGGAATAATGAGCAGCAGTATATTTATTATGGCAGAAATACTAAACACAACATAGATTTGGTAAATTAAGATTATACAAGTAAGGGACGGCAAAATATAACGACAATCAAACTGTTTCCGCTGTATATGAACCTGAAGAAATAAAAGAAATATCAAAATACTTGATTATTGTTATGACAGATAATGAATCAAATGAAACTATTATATCAAATGAACCCATTGTAAAAATAAATGAAAAATGTTATACATTTAGAATATTCGGACCTTAAAGAATTAGAAAGGTCCACTATGATAATTGTATCAAAACAAAGAATATGGATTGAAAATGGATTGTTAGTAATAAATAATTATACAAATATCAATTTAACAAGTAGAAGAGAAAAACAAAACTAAACGGATATTAACTATACACTCAAAATCGGAAACAGAATCTTTCATAATACAATAAATGTACTCGTACTAACATACAATAATATACTAAATTTTACAAAAAACCATAACACCAAACGTTCATCCGACCAAGTAAACGACTCAGCAGTAATAGATACCCCACACTCATTCCCCAATGGAGATAAGAGAGTAGCTATAATCAATACCAGGAGGAAGGCACACCAGGCGATCATGCTACTGTCGCCGAAACAAGAACGAGGCGAAAAAAGTAGAATTAAGTCTTTCAGTTTCTGAAAGCTCAATCCGCTTCAATCCTCGCGTATGAAACGTTGAAAGCCATTGTCCATTCACTTATCGTAAGTTTTGAAATGACATTGGGCCGGCGACGTTAACCAACAATAGTCGAAGATAAAAGCATTCACTCTGCCTTGATTGAATACAAAGTGTTGGATTTACATAAATCGACCTAAGGGCCTTGCTTGCCCATTTTATTGTTGCAGCCCAAGTGAAACAGTGCTGACTACAATAATTTCCGCACCACAACACAAAAAATGCAACGGGCGACTGTTTTCAAGGTGGACAGCTAAATATAAATGCTGAATCCCGTTTATGGATTGAGATACCAAAAGCTTCATTCGAGCTGACGCACCATGCAATTGTAAAGTGATATTTCATCTTTCTTATTCACCGAAGGATAACTCATATCCATATTTTCAACTTGAAATAAAGCCATATCACTAACTTTATTCGCATACTTGAAAATATATTTGATAATCCTTACTGAACTGCAGAATTCATGCAGAATGCTCAGTGTTATTTACTGAACTGCAGCGTCGGCGTTTCTGACATATGTATTCCTCTGCTTCTATTGATTAAATCGCTTGCATCGTAATTTATACGTTCACTCTCTATTGTCACAAAAGTATCGACCATAAATTGTAGAAAAAGCTCACGGCATCGTGAACAGCGAGTAGTAACCCATTGCATTGAATCTGTCTTGTCCCTTCCAGAACATAGGCCTACCGAATGTATATACGAAATTTAATTCAAATCGGTTCAGCCGTTTTGCGTCAGAAGTTTAAAGATTAATTCCTAGCCATTCCTCTATTAAAATTACACCACTCGAAGAAGATAACGGTATAATTTATAAACACTTATTAGTTCACATAATAAACAAAAGCAAAAGAAACTGAATCATTCGAGTCAACTTATTCAAAATAAATCAAATAAATTAATTGAATTTGATGGATCAAATTTCTGATGTTTGCAGTAAAATGACAATATGATGTTTTGAATATCGTGCAAAATCATAAATGGAGAAGTCTTTTTTGCTACGTGTTTCCATTTTCAAGTGTTATGACAATTTAGATGAATGCGTTTGTTATTTTAGGTTAATTTCTAAGAATTGCTCTAGATTTATAGTGGAAAAAGCTACTTTGAAAATTGTACCAATAAAAGTATGACAACTTTTACTGAATGGGAATAAGCAAAACACGAAAAATATCTGGTATTGTGATTTTAACGAAGTCGTCTGCAGAAATTCATCCGAAGGCTAGAGCTCAAAGCGAATTCAGTATTTCAGTGGCCGATCACTGGTAATAATACCTTAACAAATCTTTATGAAATTTCGCGCAACAATAACTTGGCTGATTTGGCATTATACCAATGTAGATCACAGTTTCTCGTTTCGATTATACTAATCTTTTCTACCAGTTTGGCATTATACCAATGTAGATCACAGTTTCTCGTTTCGATTATACTCTTCTACTCTACCAGTTTCTGTCCAAAAAGTAAAAGGAAGGAAACCAGTAAATAAGGGGCTCTTATGGAATTCGGGACAATAATAAGCCGTCATCCGAAACAAAGAAACAATTCCCTCTCTGCTCAAGCCATCGTATGCAATATGAAGTATATAAGTATTATTAAATATAAGTATTATTCGCAAATACTTTATGAGTGGACATTCTGTTAAAGAGAGAAAAGTCATGAAACAGGTTCTATCTAACACAGCACCTAATTCAAACTGCACAAAATTAATGTTAGTTGTTTTTTTTGTGAGTTGGACAATTTAGAGTTATTCAAATATTTTTTGTGATTTATTGTGAAAATAGCAACTGGAAACCACTGTCACTTTGAAAGCAGTGACAACTTTCATAGATACTTGCCAAAATCCAGTGCAGTTTTCAAACGGCTCGGAGATCCTTGAGGTTGTTTTTTCCCGTAATCCCGAATTCGGCCAATAAAAGCACTCAGTCTGTCTTTGATTGACAGTAAATACTCGACCCCATGGGGTTGGATTTAAATAGACCGGGACATGCTTGCGATGCATAGAGATTCTTGTTGCAGCCCGGGTGAAACAGTTTGGTACATCTGAGTACAATAATATCCGTGCAAAGGCACCAAACGCAAGATTACACAATTCAAAAAATGCAGTGCGTGTACTTTTCGGTCGGATAGAAATACAAACGCTGACCGTTTTCAAGAAGAACAGCTAAATAAGTAAACGCTGAATACGGTTCACTAATTGAGAAACCTAAGATTACCCAAAAAGTTTCACTCGAGCTGACGTATCGGCCAATTTGGTAAAGCGACGATCGTTCTTATTCAGGATCATTCATATCTGTATTTGCAACTCGAAATACGGCCATTAAATTACATTGATTCGCCTACTTGCAAATATATTCGATAATATTAACTGAACTGCAGAATTCGACATTAATATGTCAATGTCAATGTTGCTGATAATTTTAATAAACGATTGTCTGACACTATCGCGATTCCTTCGACGATATCAGCATTTGTGATTGAATCGTTAGTAATATTTTTTGGAAAACTATTTGTACATTTTCCTTTTCCCATTCAAGGCGATGAAGGATTTAGACTACAACGTGACCATATGCTTGCTGTAAAAAAAAAAAATGTGCATGAGGTAATCCCCGCTTCTATTACTGAGCCGAATACATCCAGCAATGCGAGAGACCAAGTACATTTAATTTCGTAATGAAAAGTATTAATGAATTTAATTTTTGCTCCGGCCATTTTGGATTATACGTGAATGTAATAAACAAACATGATCTGGTGTACGCTCCCCACCAGAACTTCGCCACAGGCCTTGAAGAGTCATCTGAGCATTAGGCCTTATTGTGCTTCAGCCGTTTAAAGGCTGTGCCAAAATCTTCATATCTATGTGGGAGGACTACTTCATCGACTGGATTTGGTTTGGACTGGTTTCTTGACACCCTATCAGCGCTGTTTAAACACATCCACGATTTCCTGTGGGTCAGTAACAAGACTACCATCGTGATTTCGAAGAGCAACACTGTCCCAAGACTGATGCCTCTGGCGCTGCTTTAGTTTTCCGTTACAGTGGTTTTTGGTATGCATCGTCAGTTACACGTTTTTTTCTGCTCACACTAGCCTTCATACCACGGGTTTCTTGTCGGTGGTTATTGGTAGCCTTAGGTTGTTTCCATTACCTCCTTGATGGCCATGTGGCAATGGAACCACAACTCTTTGTCGTCGGCGTTCGACGTAGGCATAACGGAGTGTCTCTCGCTTAGTTGCTTTTCGTAGGCTCTGGCCATCTCCGATATTCTCAGGCGCTCAAAACTCTCTTTGTTGTCTGGTGCTGCTTTCTGACACTGGACAGTCGGGCTCTGAGTCGTGCTGCCACGAGGAAATAGCCAGTGTCGACGTTTGCCCCTCTGAATATTCGCACATCCAGAATATTTGACGCATGTCTTCCATCAGTAACAACATGGTCTATTTGGTTGGCGATTCGACCGTCCGTAGATCGGTTGCTGTGCAGATTCTTTTGCGAGGGAATCTTGTGCTACATGCGACTATATTACGGCCTGTAGCAAAATCAGTGAGTCGGAAGCCGTTACCTGTTGTCGTGTGGTGGAGGCTGTGATTTCCGATCACTCCGCCAATGATGTCTACGAACACGATTATGACATCGTGCTCCTGACAGGCTCCGTAGCTCGTAATAGTCCTCTTTGACATAGTATTCAGAAGACAAGAGCAAGTAAACTCATGATGCAAAGTAAACTCATTAGTTCACAAAATAAATAAAAGCAAAAGAAACTTGAATCATTTCGAGCCAACTTCTTCAACACTCTTCAAAATAAATCAAATAAATTAATTGAATTTGATGGACCAAAGCTCTGATGTTTGCAGTTAAATGAGAAGTTTAAAGATTAATGCCTAACTGTGTAGCATAATTCCATTCTTCTATTAATATTTCACCTCTCGAAGAAGATAACTATATAATTTATAAACATTTATTAGTTTACAAAATAAATAAAAGCAAAAGAAACTTGAATCATTTCGAGTCATCTTATATCACTCTTCAATAAATAAATTAATTGAATTTGACGGATCAAATTTCTTGATTTTCCGATGTTTGCAGTAAAATGACAATATGATGTTTTGAATATCATAAATGGAGAAGTCTTTTTTGCTACGTGTTTCTATTTTCAAGGGTTATGACAATTTAGATGAATGCGTTTATTATTTTAGGTTAATTTCTAAGAATTGCTCTAGATTTATAGTGGAAAAAGCTACTTTGAAAATTGTACCAATAAAAGTATAACAACTATTACTGAATGGGAATAAGCAAAACACGAAAAATATCTCGTATTGTGATTTTAACGAAGTCGTCTGCAGAAGTTCATCCGAAGGCTAGAGCTCAAAGCGAATTCAGTATTTCAGTGGCCGATCACTGGTAATAATACCTTAACAAATCTTTATGAAATTTCGCGCAACAATAACTTGGCAGAGTTGGTTAACTAATTCAAAATGAAAGCATTATTCCAATGCATATCACAGTTTCTAGTTTCGATTATACTACCTATCTTTTCTACCAGTTACAATCCAAAAAGTAAAAGGAAGGAAACGGACTCGAAAACCAGTAAATAAGAGAGCTCTTATGGAATTCGGGACAGTAATAAGTCGTCATCCGAAACTAAGAAACAATTGCCTTTCTGCTCAGGCTATCGTAAGCAATATGAATTCGTTATTTTAAGTATTATTCACAAATACATAATGAGTGGACATTCTGTTAAAGAGAGGAAAGTCATGAGACAAGTTCTATCTAAAACAGCACCTAATTCAAACTGCACAAAGTTTCCGTTACCTCCTTGATGGCCGTATGGCAATAGAACCACAACTCTTTATCGTCGGCGTTCGACGTAGGCATACCGGAGTGTCTCTCGCTAAGTTGCTTTTCGTAGGCTCTGGCCATCTCCGTTAATGCATATCACAGTTTCTCGTTTCGATTATACTACTTATCTTTTCTACCAGTTACTATCCAAAAAGTAAAAGGAAGGAAACGGACTCGAAAACCAGTAAATAAGAGAGCTCTTATGGAATTCGGGACAATAATAAGTCGTCATCCGAAACTAAGAAACAATTCCCTTTCTGCTCAGGCTATATTTTAAGTATTATTCACAAATACTTAATGAGTGCACATTCTGTTGAAGAAAGTCATGAGACAAGTTCTATCTAAAACAGCACCTAATTCAAAGTGCACAATATTAAAAAAAATGTTAGTTGTTTTTTTTTGTGAGTTGGACAATTTAGAGTTATTCAAATATTCCCCGGTATACTGTAGCAAAATCAGTGGAGGCTGTGATTTCCGATCACTCCGCCAATGATGTCTACGAACACGATTATGACATCGTGCTCCTGACAGGCTCCGTAGCTCGTAATAATCCTCTTTGACATAGTATTCAGAAGACAAGAGCAAGTAAACTCATGATGCAAAGTAAACTCATTAGTTCACAAAATAAATAAAAGCAAAAGAACTTGAATCATTTCGAGTCAACTTCTTCAACACTCTTCAACATAAATCAAATAAATTAATTGAATTTGATGGACCAAAGCTCTGATGTTTGCAGTTAAATGAGAAGTTTAAAGATTAATGCCTAACTGTGTAGCATAATTCCATTCTGCTATTAAAATTTCACCTCTCGAAGAAGATAACTATATAATTTATAAACATTTATTAGTTCACAAAATAAATAAAAGCAAAAGAAACTTGAATCATTTCGAGTCAACTTATATCACTCTTAAATAAATAAATTAATTGAATTTGACGGATCAAATTTCTTGATTTTCCGATGTTTGCAGTTAAATGACAATATGATGTTTTGGATATCGTACAAAATTATAAATCGAGAAGTCTTTTTTGCTACGTGTTTCCATTTTCAAGAGTTATGACAATTTACATGAATGCGTTTGTTATTTTACGGCAATTTCTAAGAACTGCTCTAGATTTATAGTGGGAAAAGCTACTTTGACAAATTGTACCAATAAAAGTATGACAACTTTTACCGAATGGGAATAAGCAAAACATGTATAATATGGTGATTTTCACGAAGTCGTGTGCCGAAGTTCATCCGAAGGCTAGAGCTCAATGTGAATTTAGTATTTCATTGGTGGATCACTGGTAACAATCACTGGCCTTAACAAATCTTTATGAAATTTCGCGCAACAATAACTTGGCAGAGTTGGTTAACTAAGTCGAAATGAAAGCATTATTCCAATGCATATCACAGTCTCTCGTCTCGATTATACTACTTGTTTTTTCTACCAGTTACTATCCAAAAAGTAAAAGGAAGGAAACGGACACGAAAACCAGTAAATAAGAGAGCTCTTATGGAATTAGGGACAACAATAGGTCGTCATCCGAAACTAAGAAAGTATTATTCACAAATACTTTATGCGTGGACATTCTGTTAAAGAGAGGAAAGTCATGAGACAAGTTCTATCCAACACAGCACCCAATTCAAACTGAAATAGAGAAACAGGACACGATAAGTATTACAAAGCATTTAGACATAAGGAACAGCCAAAGTATAGGAAACTATGATCTTGTAACATACATACACCCGACAAACAGATTGTTGATATTGATATATATATGACACTAAAGGATACAATTGGCAAGGATGGAAAACGAATTTAAGCTAAATCAAACGAGACAGATGCAATACTAAAGGACTTTTCGCCAAACTTACATATTTAGAATCTCTATTAAGGATAGGAATCATTAAGGAAAATGCTGCACATATTCTGGCTAATATCGCTTCATGTAGGTTAGGAATAATGAGCAGCAGTATATTTATTATGGCAGAAATACTAAACACAACATAGATTTGGTAAATTAAGATTATACAAGTAAGGGACAAAATCAAACTGTTTTCGCTGTATATGAACCTGAAGAAATATCAAACTACTTGATTATTGTTATGACAGATAATGAATCAAATGAAACTATTATATCAAATGAACCCATTGTAAAAATAAATGAAGAATGTTATACATTTAGAATATTCGGACCTTAAAGAATTAGAAAGGTCTACTATGATAATTGTATCAAAACAAAGAATACTAAAAGTATGATTGAAGAAATTGAAAATGGGTTGTTAGTAATAAATAATTATACAAATATCAATTTAACAAGTAGAAGAGAAAAATAAAACTAAACGGATATTAACAATACACTCAAAATTGGAAACAGAATCTTTCATAATACAATAAATGTACTCGAAGAAAAATCTATCATAACATAAAATAATATACTAAATTTTACAAAAAACCATAACACCAAACGTTCATCCGACCAAGTAAACGACTCAGCAGTAATAGATACCCCACACTCATTCCCCAATGGAGATAAGAGAGTAGCTATAATCAATACCAGGAGGAAGGCACACCAGGTGATCATGCTACTGTCGCCGAAACAAGAACGAGGCGAAAAAAGTAGAATTAAGTCTTTCAGTTTCTGAAAGCTCAATCCGCTTCAATCCTCATTTAACTCGCGTATGAAACGTTGAAAGCCATTGTCCATTCACTTATCGTAAGTTTTGAAATGACATTGGGCCGGCGACGTTAACCAACAATAGTCGAAGATAAAAGCATTCACTCTGCCTTGATTGAATACAAAGTGTTGAATTTACATAAATCGACCTAAGGGCCTTGCTTGCGGTGCATCCAGTTGATTGTTGCAGCCCAAGTGAAACAGTGCTGAATACAATAATTTCCGCACCACAACACAAAAAATGCAACGGGCGACTGTTTTCAAGGTGGACAGCTAAATATAAACGCTGAATCCCGTTTATGGATTGAGATACAAAAAGCTTTATTCGAGCTGACGCACCGGGCAATTTGGTAAAGTGATATTTCATCTTTCTTATTCACCGAAGGATAACTCATATCCATATTTTCAACTTGAAATAAAGCCATATCACTAACTTTATTCGCATACTTGAAAATATATTTGATAATCCTTACTGAACTGCAGAATTCATGCAGAATGCTCACCGTTCTTTACTGAACTGCAGCGTCGGCGTTTCTGACAAATGTATTCCTCTGCTTCTATTGATTAAATCGCTTGCATCGTAATTTAATCGTTCACTCTCTATTGTCACAAAAGTATCGACCATAAATTGTCGAAAAAGCTCACAGCATCGTCGAACAGCGAGTAGTAACCCATTGCATTGAATCTGTCTTGTCCCTTAAAGAACATAGGCCTACCGAATGTATAAAGATTAATTCCTAGCTGTGTAGCATAATTCCATTCCTCTATTAAAATTACACCACTCGAAGAAGATAACGGTATAATTTATAAACACTTATTAGTTCACGTAATAAACAAAAGCAAAAGAAACTGAATCATTCGAGTCAACTTATTTCACTCTTCAAAATAAATCAAATAAATTAATTGAATTTGATGGATCAAATTTCTGATGTTTGCAATAAAATGACAATATGATGTTTTGAATATCGTGCAAAATCATAAATGGAGATGTCTTTTTTGCTACGTGTTTCCATTTTCAAGGGTTATGACAATTTAGATGAATGCGTTTATTATTTTAGGTTAATTTCTAAGAATTGCTCTAGATTTATAGTGGAAAAAGCTACTTTGAAAATTGTACCAATAAAAGTATGACAACTTTTACTGAATGGGAATAAGCAAAACACGAAAAATATCTCGTATGGGAATAAGCAAAACACGAAAAATATCTCGTATTGTGATTTTAACGAAGTCGTCTGCAGAAGTTCATCCGAAGGCTAGAGCTCAAAGCGAATTCAGTATTTCAGTGGCCGATCACTGGTAATAATACCTTAACAAATCTTTATGAAATTTCGCGCAACAATAACTTGGCTGATTTGGCATTATACCAATGTAGATCACAATTTCTCGTTTCGATTATACTCTTCTACTCTACCAGTTTCTGTCCAAAAAGTAAAAGGAAGGAAACCAGTAAATAAGGGAGCTCTTATGGAATTCGGGACAATAATAAGTCGTCATCCGAAACTAAGAAACAATTCCCTCTCTGCTCAAGCCATCGTATGCAATATGAAGTATATAAGTATTATTAAATATAAGTAGTATTCACAAATACTTTATGAGTGGACATTCTGTTAAAGAGAGAAAAGTCATGAAACAGGTTCTATCTAACACAGCACCTAATTCAAACTGCACAAAATTAAAAAAATTGTTAGTTGTTTTTTTTGTGAGTTGGACAATTTAGAGTTATTCAAATATTTTTTGTGATTTATTGTGAAAATAGCAACTGTAAACCACTGTCACTTTGAAAGCAGTGACAACTTTCATAGATACTTTTGGTAATGAGCAGAACACGCATATTATATGAGTCACCAGTACCTTGCCAAAATCTAGTGCAGTTTTCAAACGGCTCGGAGATCCTTGAGGTTGTTTTTTCCCGTAATCCCGAATTCGGCCAATAAAAGCACCCAATCTGTCTTTGATTGACAGTAAATACTCGACCCCATGGGGTTGGATTTAAATATACCGGGACATGCATTACCCCTTGCTTGCGATGCATAGAGATTCTTGTTGCAGCCCGGGTGAAACAGTTTGGACATCTGAGTACAATAATATCCGTGCAAAGGCACCAAACGCAAGATTACACAATTCAAAAAATGCAGTGCGTGTACTTTTCGGTCGGATAGAAATACAAACGCTGACCGTTTTCAAGAAGAATAGCCAAATAAGTAAACGCTGAATCCGGTTCACTAATTGAGAAACCTAAGATTAGCCAAAAAGTTTCACTCGAGCTGACGTATCGGCCAATTTGGTAAAGCGACGATCGTTCTTATTCAGGATCATTCATATCTGTATTTGCAACTCGAAATACGGCCATTACATTACATTGATTCGCCTACTTGCAAATATATTCGATAATATTAACTGAACTGCAGAATTCCACATTAATATGTCAATGTCAATGTTGCTGATAATTTTAATAAACGATTGTCTGACACTATCGCGATTCCTTCGACGATATCAGCATTTGTGATTGAATCGTTAGTAATATTTTTTGGAAAACTATTTGTACATTTTCCTTTTCCCATTCAAGGCGATGAAGGATTTAGACTACAACGTGACCATATGCTTGCTGTAAAAAAAAAAAATGTGCATGAGGTAATCCCCGCTTCTATTACTGAGCCGAATACATCCAGCAACGCGAGAGACCAAGTACATTTAATTTCGTAATGAAAAGTATTAATGACTTTAATTTTTGCTCCGGCCATTTTGGATTATACGTGAATGTAATAAACAAACATGATCTGGTGTACGCTCCCCACCAGAACTTCGCCACAGGCCTTGAAGAGCCATCTGAGCATTAGGCCTTATTGTGCTTCAGCCGTTTAAAGGCTGTGCCAAAATCTTCATACCTATGTGGGAGGACTACTTCATCGACTGGAGTTGGTTTGGACTGGTTTCTTGATCCACATCCACGATTTCCTGTGGGTCAGTAACAAGACTACCATCGTGATTTCGAAGAGCAACACTGTCCCAAGACTGATGCCAATACTACTCTGGCGCTGCTTTAGTTTTCCGTTACAGTGGTTTTTGGTATGCATCGTCAGTTACACGTTTTTTTCTGCTCACACTAGCCTTCATACCACGGGTTTCTTGTCGGTGGTTATTGGTAGCCTTAGGTTGTTTCCATTACCTCCTTGATGGCCATGTGGCAATGGAACCACAACTCTTTGTCGTCGGCGTTCGACGTAGGCATAACGGAGTGTCTCTCGCTTAGTTGCTTTTCGTAGGCTCTGGCCATCTCCGATATTCTCAGGCGCTCAAAACTCTCTTTGTTGTCTGGTGCTGCTTTCTGACACTGGACAGTGGGGCTCTGAGTCGTGCTGCCACGAGGAAATAGCCAGTGTCGACGTTTGCCCCTCTGAATATTCGCACATCCAGAGTATTTGACGCATGTCTTCCATCAGTAACAACATGGTCTATTTGGTTGGGATTCGACCGTCCGTAGATCGGTTGCTGTGCAGATTCTTTTGCGAGGGAATCTTGTGCTACTTGCGACTATATTACGGCCTGTAGCAAAATCAGTGAGTCGGAAGCCGTTACCTGTTGTCGTGTGGTGGAGGCTGTGATTTCCGATCACTCCGCCAATGATGTCTACGAACACGATTATGACATCGTGCTCCTGACAGGCTCCGTAGGTCGTAATAGTCCTCTTTGACATAGTATTCAGAAGACAAGAGCAAGTAAACTCATGATGCAAAGTAAACTCATTAGTTCACAAAATAAATAAAAGCAAAAGAACTTGAATCATTTCGAGTCAACTTCTTCAACACTTCAAAATAAATCAAATAAATTAATTGAATTTGATGGACCAAAGCTCTGATGTTTGCAGTTAAATGAGAAGTTTAAAGATTAATGCCTAACTGTGTAGCATAATTCCATTCTTCTATTAATATTTCACCTCTCGAAGAAGATAACTATATAATTTATAAACATTTATTAGTTTACAAAATAAATAAAAGCAAAAGAAACTTGAATCATTTCGAGTCATCTTATATCACTCTTCAATAAATAAATTAATTGAATTTGACGGATCAAATTTCTTGATTTTCCGATGTTTGCAGTAAAATGACAATATGATGTTTTGGATATCGTACAAAATTATAAATCGAGAAGTCTTTTTTGCTACGACAATTTACATGAATGCGTTTGTTATTTTACGGCAATTTCAAGAACTGCTCTGGATTTATAGTGGGAAAAGCTACTTTGACAAATTGTACCAATAAAAGTATGACAACTTTTACAGAATGGGAATAAGCAAAACACGTATAATATGGTGATTTTCACGAAGTCGTGTGCGGAAGTTCATCCGAAGGCTAGAGCTCAATGTGAATGTAGTATTTCGATTTCGGTCGATCACTGGTAACAATCACTGGCCTTAACAAATCTTTATGAAATTTCGCGCAACAATAATTTGGCAGAGTTTTTTTAACTAAGTCGAAATGAAAGCACTATTCCAATGCATATCACAGTCTCTCGTTTCGATTATACTACTTGTTTTTTCTACCAGTTACTATCCAAAAAGTAAAAGGAAGGAAACGGACACGAAAACCAGTAAATAAGAGAGCTCTTATGGAATTCGGGACAACAATAGGTCGTCATCCGAAACTAAGAAAGTATTATTCACAAATACTTTATGCGTGGACATTCTGTTAAAGAGAGGAAAGTCATGAGACAAGTTCTATCTAACACAGCACCCAATTCAAACTGAAATAGAGAAACAGGACACGGTAAGCATTACAAAGCATTTAGACATAAGGAACAGCCAAAGTATAGGAAACTATGATCTTGTAACATACATACACCCGACAAACAGATTGTTGATATTGATATATGAATGAATGAATTTAAGCTAAATCAAACGAGACAGATGCAATACTAAAGGACTTTTCGCCAAGCTTACATATTTAGAATCTCTCTATCTGGCTAATATCGCTTCAAGTAGGTTAGGAATAATGAGCAGCAGTATATTTATTATGGCAGAAATACTAAACACAACATAGATTTGGTAAATTAAGATTATACAAGTAAGGGACGGCAAAATATAACGACAATCAAACTGTTTTCGCTGTATATGAACCTGAAGAAATAAAAGATATATCAAAATACTTGATTATTGTTATGACAGATAATGAATCAAATGAAACTATTATATCAAATGAACCCATTGTAAAAATAGATGAAAAATGTTATACATTAAGAATATTCGGACCTTAAAGAATTAGAAAGGTCCACTATGATAATTGTATCAAAACAAAGAATACTAAAAGTATGATTGAATAAATTGAAAATGGATTGTTAGTAGTAAATAAATATACAAATATCAATTTAACAAGTAGAAGAGAAAAATAAAACTAAACGGATATTAACTATACACTCAAAATTGGAAACAGAATCTTTCATAATACAATAAATGTACTCGAAGAAAAATCTATGATAACATACAATAATATACTAAATATTACAAAAAACCATAACACCAAACGTTCATCCGACCAAGTAAACGACTCAGCAGTAATAGATACCCCACACTCATTCCCCAATGGAGATAAGAGAGTAGCTATAATCAATACCAGGAGGAAGGCACACCAGGCGATCCTTACTGAACTGCAGAATTCATGCAGAATGCTCAGCGTTCTTTACTGAACTGCAGCGTCGGCGTTTCTGACAAATGTATTCCTCTGCTTCTATTGATTAAATCGCTTGCATCGTAATTTAATCGTTCACTCTCTATTGTCACAAAAGTATCGACCATAAATTGTCGAAAAAGCTCACGGCATCGTCGAACAGCGAGTAGTAACCCATTGCATTGAATCTGTCTTTTCCCTTCCAGAACATAGGCCTACCGAATGTATATATGAAATTTAATTCAAATCGGTTCAGCCGTTTTGCGTCAGAAGTTTAAAGATTAATTCCTAGCTGTGTAGCATAATTCCATTCCTCTATTAAAATTACACCACTCGAAGAAGATAACGGTATAATTTATAAACACTTATTAGTTCACATAATAAACAGAAGCAAAAGAAACTGAATCATTCGAGTCAACTTATTTCACTCTTCAAAATAAATCAAATAAATTAATTGAATTTGATGGATCAAATTTCTGATGTTTGCAGTAAAATGACAATATGATGTTTTGAATATCGTGCAAAATCATAATTAGGTTAATTTCTAAGAATTGCTCTAGATTTATAGTGGAAAAAGCTACTTTGAAAATTGTACCAATAAAAGTATGACAACTTTTACCGAATGGGAATAAGCAAAACAAGTATAATATGGTGATTTTCACGAAGTCGTGTGCCGAAGTTCATCCGAAGGCTAGAGCTCAATGTGAATTTAGTATTTCATTGGTGGATCACTGGTAACAATCACTGGCCTTAACAAATCTTTATGAAATTTCGCGCAACAATAACTTGGCAGAGTTGGTTAACTAAGTCGAAATGAAAGCATTATTCCAATGCATATCACAGTCTCTCGTCTCGATTATACTACTTGTTTTTTCTACCAGTTACTATCCAAAAAGTAAAAGGAAGGAAACGGACACGAAAACCAGTAAATAAGAGAGCTCTTATGGAATTCGGGACAACAATAGGTCGTCATCCGAAACTAAGAAAGTATTATTCACAAATACTTTATGCGTGGACATTCTGTTAAAGAGAGGAAAGTCATGAGACAAGTTCTATCCAACACAGCACCCAATTCAAACTGAAATAGAGAAACAGGACACGATAAGCATTACAAAGCATTTAGACATAAGGAATAGCCAAAGTATAGGAAACTATGATCTTGTAACATACATACACCCGACAAACAGATTGTTGATATTGATATATATATGATACTAAAGGATACAATTGGCAAGGATGGAAAACGAATTTAAGCTAAATCAAACGAGACAGATGCAATACTAAAGGACTTTTCGCCAAACTTACATATTTAGAATCTCTATTAAGGATAGGAATCATTAAGGAAAATGCTGCACATATTCTGGCTAATATCGCTTCAAGTAGGTTAGGAATAATGAGCAGCAGTATATTTATTGTGGCAGAAATACTAAACACAACATAGATTTGGTAAATTAAGATTATACAAGCAAGGGACGGCAAAATATAACGTAGAATTAAGTAAAATTAATTCGTTCAGTTTCTGAAAGCTCAATCCGCTTCAATCCTCATTTAACTCGCGTATGAAGCATTGAAAGCCATTGTCCATTCACTTATCGTAAGTTTTGAAATGACATTGGGCCGGCGACGTTAACCAACAATAGTCGAAGATAAAAGCATTCACTCTGCCTTGATTGAATACAAAGTGTTGAATTTACATAAATCGACCTAAGGGCCTTGCTTGCGGTGCATCCAGTTTATTGTTGCAGCCCAAGTGAAACAGTGCTGAATACAATAATTTCCGCACCACAACACAAAAAATGCAACGGGCGACTGTTTTCAAGGTGGACAGCTAAGTATAAATGCTGAATCCCGTTTATGGATTGAGATACCAAAAGCTTCATTCGAGCTGACGCACCGGGCAATTTGGTAAAGTGATATTTCATCTTTCTTATTCACCGAAGGATAACTCATATCCATATTTTCAACTTGAAATAAAGCCATATCACTAACTTTATTCGCATACTTGAAAATATATTTGATAATCCTTACTGAACTGCAGAATTCATGCAGAATGCTCACCGTTCTTTACTGAACTGCAGCGTCGGCGTTTCTGACAAATGTATTCCTCTGCTTCTATTGATTCTATTGCTTGCATCGTAATTTAATCGTTCACTCTCTATTGTCACAAAAGTATCGACCATAAATTGTCGAAAAAGCTCACGGCATCGTCGAACAGCGAGTAGTAACCCATTGCATTGAATCTGTCTTGTCCCTTAAAGAACATAGGCCTACCGAATGTATAAAGATTAATTCCTAGCTGTGTAGCATAATTCCATTCCTCTATTAAAATTACACCACTCGAAGAAGATAACGGTATAATTTATAAACACTTATTAGTTCACATAATAAACAAAAGCAAAAGAAACTGAATCATTCGAGTCAACTTATTTCACTCTTCAAAATAAATCAAATAAATTAATTGAATTTGATGGATCAAATTTCTGATGTTTGCAGTAAAATGACAATATGATGTTTTGAATATCGTGCAAAATCATAAATGGAGAAGTCTTTTTTGCTACGTGTTTCTATTTTCAATGGTTATGACAATTTAGATGAATGCGTTTATTATTTTAGGTTAATTTCTAAGAATTGCTCTAGATTTACAGTGGAAAACGCTACTTTGAAAATTGTACCAATAAAAGTATGACAACTTTTACTGAATGGGAATAAGCAAAACACGAAAAATATCTCGTATTGTGATTTTAACGAAGTCGTCTGCAGAAATTCATCCGAAGGCTAGAGCTCAAAGCGAATTCAATATTTCAGTGGCCGATCACTGGTAATAATACCTTAACAAATCTTTATGAAATTTCGCGCAACAATAACTTGGCTGATTTGGCATTATACCAATGTAGATCACAGTTCCTCGTTTCGATTATACTAATCTTTTCTACCAGTTTCTGTCCAAAAAGTAAAAGGAAGGAAACCAGTAAATAACTGAGCTCTTATGGAATTCGGGACAATAATAAGTCGTCATCCGAAACTAAGAAACAATTCCCTCTCTGCTCAAGCCATCGTATGCAATATGAAGTATATAAGGATTATTAAATATAAGTATTATTCACAAATACTTTATGAGTGGACATTCTGTTAAAGAGAGAAAAGTCATGAAACAGGTTCTATCTAACACAGCACCAAACTGCACAAAATTAAAAAAAATGTTAGTTGTTTTTTTTGTGAGTTGGACAATTTAGAGTTATTCAAATATTTTTTGTGATTTATTGTGAAAATAGCAACTGGAAACCACTGTCACTTTGAAAGCAGTGACAACTTTCATAGATACTTTTGGTAATGAGCAGAACACGCATATTATATGAGTCACCAGTACCTTGCCAAAATCCAGTGCAGTTTTCAAACGGCTCGGAGATTCTTGAGGTTGTTTTTTCCCGTAATCCCGAATTCGGCCAATAAAAGCACTCGGTCTGTCTTCGATTGACAGTAAATACTCGCCCTCATGGGGTTGGATTTAAATAGACCGGGACATGCATTACCCCTTGCTTGCGATGCATAGAGATTCTTGTTGCAGCCCGGGTGAAACAGTTTGGTGCATCTGAGTACAATAATATCCGTGCAAAGGCTCCAAACGCAAGATTACACAATTCAAAAAATGCAGTGCGTGTACTTTTCGGTCGAATAGAAATACAAACGCTGACCGTTTTCAAGAAGAACAGCTAAATAAGTAAACGCTGAATACGGTTCACTAATTGAGAAACCTAAGATTAGCCAAAAAGTTTCACTCGAGCTGACGTGTCGGCCAATTTGGTAAAGCGACGATCGTTCTTATTCAGGATCATTCATATCTGTATTTGCAACTCGAAATACCGCCATTACATTACATTGATTCGCCTACTTGCAAATATATTCGATAATATTAACTGAACTGCAGAATTCGACATTAATATGTCAATGTCAATGTTGCTGATAATTTTAATAAACGATTGTCTGACACTATCGCGATTCCTTCGACGATATATTGTGTATCCGTCAGCATTTGTGATTGAATCGTTAGTAATATTTTTTGGAAAACTATTTGTACATTTTCCTTTTCCCATTCAAGGCGATGAAGGATTTAGACTACAACGTGACCATATGCTTGCTGTAAAAAAAAAAAAATGTGCATGAGGTAATCCCCGCTTCTATTACTGAGCCGAATACATCCAGCAACGCGAGAGACCAAATACATTTAATTTCGTAATGAAAAGTATTAATGACTTTAATTTTTGCTCCGGCCATTTTGGATTATACGTGAATGTAATAAACAAACATGATCTGGTGTACGCTCCCCACCAGAACTTCGCCACAGGCCTTGAAGAGTCATCTGAGCATGAGGCCTTATTGTGCTTCAGCCGTTTAAAGGCTGTGCCAAAATCTTCATACCTATGTGGGAGGACTACTTCATCGACTGGAATTGGTTTGGACTTGTTTCTTGACACCCTATCAGCGCTGTTTAAACACATCCACTATTTCCTGTGGGTCAGTAACAAGACTACCATCGTGATTTCGAAGAGCAACACTGTCCCAAGACTGATGCCAATACTACTCTGGCGCTGCTTTAGTTTTCCGTTACAGTGGTTTTTGGTATGCATCGTCAGTTACACGTTTTTTTCTGCTCACACTAGCCATCATACCACGGGTTTCTTGTCGGTGGTTATTGGTAGCCTTAGGTTGTTTCCATTACCTCCTTGATGGCCATGTGGAAATCACAACTCTTTGTCGTCGGCTCTGGCCATCTCCGTTATTGTCAGGCGCTCAAAACTCTCTTTGTTGTCTGGTGCTGCTTTCCGACACTGGACAGTCGGGCTCTGAGTCGTGCTGCCACGAGGAAATAGCCAGTGTCGACGTTTGTCAGAAGTTTAAAGATTAATTCCTAGCTGTGTAGCATAATTCCATTCCTCTATTAAAATTACACCACTCGAAGAAGATAACGGTATAATTCATAAACACTTATTAGTTCACATAATAAACAAAAGCAAAAGAAACTGAATCATTCGAGTCAACTTATTTCACTCTTCAAAATAAATCAAATAAATTAATTGAATTTGATGGATCAAATTTCTGATGTTTGCAGTAAAATGACAATATGATGTTTTGAATATCGTGCAAAATAATAATTAGGTTAATTTCTAAGAATTGCTCTAGATTTATAGTGGAAAAAGCTACTTTGAAAATTGTACCAATAAAAGTATGACAACTTTTACCGAATGGGAATAAGCAAAACAAGTATAATATGGTGATTTTCACGAAGTCGTGTGCCGAAGTTCATCCGAAGGCTAGAGCTCAATGTGAATTTAGTATTTCATTGGTGGATCACTGGTAACAATCACTGGCCTTAACAAATCTTTATGAAATTTCGCGCAACAATAACTTGGCAGAGTTGGTTAACTAAGTCGAAATGAAAGCATTATTCCAATGCATATCACAGTCTCTCGTCTCGATTATACTACTTGTTTTTTCTACCAGTTACTATCCAAAAAGTAAAAGGAAGGAAACGGACACGAAAACCAGTAAATAAGAGAGCTCTTATGGAATTCGGGACAACAATAGGTCGTCATCCGAAACTAAGAAAGTATTATTCACAAATACTTTATGCGTGGACATTCTGTTAAAGAGAGGAAAGTCATGAGACAAGTTCTATCCAACACAGCACCCAATTCAAACTGAAATAGAGAAACAGGACACGATAAGCATTTAGACATAAGGAATAGCCAAAGTATAGGAAACTATGATCTTGTAACATACATACACCCGACAAACAGATTGTTGATATTGATATATATATGATACTAAAGGATACAATTGGCAAGGATGGAAAACGAATTTAAGCTAAATCAAACGAGACAGATGCAATACTAAAGGACTTTTCGCCAAACTTACATATTTAGAATCTCTATTAAGGATAGGAATCATTAAGGAAAATGCTGCACATATTCTGGCTAATATCGCTTCAAGTAGGTTAGGAATAATGAGCAGCAGTATATTTATTGTGGCAGAAATACTAAACACAACATAGATTTGGTAAATTAAGATTATACAAGTAAGGGACGGCAAAATATAACGTAGAATTAAGTAGAATTAATTCTTTCAGTTTCTGAAAGCTCAATCCGCTTCAATCCTCATTTAACTCGCGTATGAAGCATTGAAAGCCATTGTCCATTCACTTATCGTAAGTTTTGAAATGACATTGGGCCGGCGACGTTAACCAACAATAGTCGAAGATAAAAGCATTCACTCTGCCTTGATTGAATACAAAGTGTTGAATTTACATAAATCGACCTAAGGGCCTTGCTTGCGGTGCATCCAGTTTATTGTTGCAGCCCAAGTGAAACAGTGCTGAATACAATAATTTCCGCACCACAACACAAAAAATGCAACGGGCGACTGTTTTCAAGGTGGACAGCTAAATATAAATGCTGAATCCCGTTTATGGATTGAGATACCAAAAGCTTCATTCGAGCTGACGCACCGGGCAATTTGGTAAAGTGATATTTCATCTTTCTTATTCACCGAAGGATAACTCATATCCATATTTTCAACTTGAAATAAAGCCATATCACTAACTTTATTCGCATACTTGAAAATATATTTGATAATCCTTACTGAACTGCAGAATTCATGCAGAATGCTCACCGTTCTTTACTGAACTGCAGCGTCGGCGTTTCTGACAAATGTATTCCTCTGCTTCTATTGATTCTATTGCTTGCATCGTAATTTAATCGTTCACTCTCTATTGTCACAAAAGTATCGACCATAAATTGTCGAAAAAGCTCACGGCATCGTCGAACAGCGAGTAGTAACCCATTGCATTGAATCTGTCTTGTCCCTTAAAGAACATAGGCCTACCGAATGTATAAAGATTAATTCCTAGCTGTGTAGCATAATTCCATTCCTCTATTAAAATTACACCACTCGAAGAAGATAACGGTATAATTTATAAACACTTATTAGTTCACATAATAAACAAAAGCATAAGAAACTGAATCATTCGAGTCAACTTATTTCACTCTTCAAAATAAATCAAATAAATTAATTGAATTTGATGGATCAAATTTCTGATGTTTGCAGTAAAATGACAATATGATGTTTTGAATATCGTGCAAAATCATAAATGGAGAAGTCTTTTTTGCTACGTGTTTCCATTTTCAATGGTTATGACAATTTAAATGAATGCGTTTATTATTTTAGGTTAATTTCTAAGAATTGCTCTAGATTTACAGTGGAAAACGCTACTTTGAAAATTGTACCAATAAAAGTATGACAACTTTTACTGAATGGGAATAAGCAAAACACGAAAAATATCTCGTATTGTGATTTTAACGAAGTCGTCTGCAGAAATTCATCCGAAGGCTAGAGCTCAAAGCGAATTCAATATTTCAGTGGCCGATCACTGGTAATAATACCTTAACAAATCTTTATGAAATTTCGCGCAACAATAACTTGGCTGATTTGGCATTATACCAATGTAGATCACAGTTCCTCGTTTCGATTATACTAATCTTTTCTACCAGTTTCTGTCCAAAAAGTAAAAGGAAGGAAACCAGTAAATAACTGAGCTCTTATGGAATTCGGGACAATAATAAGTCGTCATCCGAAACTAAGAAACAATTCCCTCTCTGCTCAAGCCATCGTATGCAATATGAAGTATATAAGTATTATTAAATATAAGTATTATTCACAAATACTTTATGAGTGGACATTCTGTTAAAGAGAGAAAAGTCATGAAACAGGTTCTATCTAACACAGCACCAAACTGCACAAAATTAAAAAAAATGTTAGTTGTTTTTTTTGTGAGTTGGACAATTTAGAGTTATTCAAATATTTTTTGTGATTTATTGTGAAAATAGCAACTGGAAACCACTGTCACTTTGAAAGCAGTGACAACTTTCATAGATACTTTTGGTAATGAGCAGAACACGCATATTATATGAGTCACCAGTACCTTGCCAAAATCCAGTGCAGTTTTCAAACGGCTCGGAGATTCTTGAGGTTGTTTTTTCCCGTAATCCCGAATTCGGCCAATAAAAGCACTCGGTCTGTCTTCGATTGACAGTAAATACTCGCCCCCATGGGGTTGGATTTAAATAGACCGGGACATGCATTAGCCCTTGCTTGCGATGCATAGAGATTCTTGTTGCAGCCCGGGTGAAACAGTTTGGTACATCTGAGTACAATAATATCCGTGCAAAGGCTCCAAACGCAAGATTACACAATTCAAAAAATGCAGTGCGTGTACTTTTCGGTCGAATAGAAATACAAACGCTGACCGTTTTCAAGAAGAACAGCTAAATAAGTAAACGCTGAATATGGTTCACTAATTGAGAAACCTAAGATTAGCCAAAAAGTTTCACTCGAGCTGACGTGTCGGCCAATTTGGTAAAGCGACGATCGTTCTTATTCAGGATCATTCATATCTGTATTTGCAACTCGAAATACCGCCATTACATTACATTGATTCGCCTACTTGCAAATATATTCGATAATATTAACTGAACTGCAGAATTCGACATTAATATGTCAATGTCAATGTTGCTGATAATTTTAATAAACGATTGTCTGACACTATCGCGATTCCTTCGACGATATATTGTGTATCCGTCAGCATTTGTGATTGAATCGTTAGTAATATTTTTTGGAAAACTATTTGTACATTTTCCTTTTCCCATTCAAGGCGATGATTTAGACTACAACGTGACCATATGCTTGCTGTAAAAAAAAAAAAATGTGCATGAGGTAATCCCCGCTTCTATTACTGAGCCGAATACATCCAGCAACGCGAGAGACCAAATACATTTAATTTCGTAATGAAAAGTATTAATGACTTTAATTTTTGCTCCGGCCATTTTGGATTATACGTGAATGTAATAAACAAACATGATCTGGTGTACGCTCCCCACCAGAACTTCGCCACAGGCCTTGAAGAGTCATCTGAGCATTAGGCCTTATTGTGCTTCAGCCGTTTAAAGGCTGTGCCAAAATCTTCATGCCTATGTGGGAGGACTACTTCATCGACTGGAATTGGTTTGGACTTGTTTCTTGACACCCTATCAGCGCTGTTTAAACACATCCACTATTTCCTGTGGGTCAGTAACAAGACTACCATCGTGATTTCGAAGACTGATGCCAATACTACTCTGGCGCTGCTTTAGTTTTCCGTTACAGTGGTTTTTGGTATGCATCGTCAGTTACACGTTTTTTTCTGCTCACACTAGCCATCATACCACGGGTTTCTTGTCGGTGGTTATTGGTAGCCTTAGGTTGTTTCCATTACCTCCTTGATGGCCATGTGGCAATGGAACCACAACTCTTTGTCGTCGGCTCTGGCCATCTCCGTTATTGTCAGGCGCTCAAAACTCTCTTTGTTGTCTGGTGCTGCTTTCCTCAGAGCCCGACTGTCCAGGGGCTCTGAGTCGTGCTGCCACGAGGAAATAGCCAGTGTCGACGTTTGCCCGTCTGAATATTCGCACATCCAGAATATTTGACGCATGTCTTCCATCAGTAAGCACATGGTCTATTTGGTTGGCGATTCGACCGTCCGTAGATCGGTTGCTGTGCAGATTCTTTTGCGAGGGAATCTTGTGCTACTTGCGACTATATTACGGCCTGTAGCAAAATCAGTGAGTCGGAAGCCGTTACCTGTTGTCGTGTGGTGGAGGCTGTGATTTCCGATCACTCCGCCAATGATGTCTACGAACACGATTATGACATCGTGTTCCTGACAGGCTCCGTAGCTCGTAATAGTCCTCTTTGACATAGTATTCAGAAGACAAGAGCAAGTAAACTCATGATGCAAAGTAAACTCATTAGTTCACAAAATAAATAAAAGCAAAAGAAACTTGAATCATTTCGAGTCAACTTATATCACTCTTCAATAAATAAATTAATTGAATTTGACGGATCAAATTTCTTGATTTTCCGATGTTTGCAGTTAAATGACAATATGATGTTTTGGATATCGTACAAAATTATAAATCGAGAAGTCTTTTTTGCTACGTGTTTCCATTTTCAAGAGTTATGACAATTTACATGAATGCGTTTGTTATTTTACGGCAATTTCTAAGAACTGCTCTAGATTTATAGTGGGAAAAGCTACTTTGACAAATTGTACCAATAAAAGTATGACAACTTTTACCGAATGGGAATAAGCAAAACACGTATAATATGCTGATTTTCACGAAGTCGTGTGCCGAAGTTCATCCGAAGGCTAGAGCTCAATGTGAATTTAGTATTTCATTGGTCGATCACTGGTAACAATCACTGGCCTTAACAAATCTTTATGAAATTTCGCGCAACAATAACTTGGCAGAGTTGGTTAACTAAGTCGAAATGAAAGCATTATTCCAATGCATATCACAGTCTCTCGTCTCGATTATACTACTTGTTTTTTCTACCAGTTACTATCCAAAAAGTAAAAGGAAGGAAACGGACACGAAAACCAGTAAATAAGAGAGCTCTTATGGAATTCGGGACAACAATAGGTCGTCATCCGAAACTAAGAAAGTATTATTCACAAATACTTTATGCGTGGACATTCTGTTAAAGAGAGGAAAGTCATGAGACAAGTTCTATCCAACACAGCACCCAATTCAAACTGAAATAGAGAAACAGGACACGATAAGCATTACAAAGCATTTAGACATAAGGAACAGCCAAAGTATAGGAAACTATGATCTTGTAACATACATACACCCGACAAACAGATTGTTGATATTGATACATATATGTTACTAAAGGATAAAATTGGCAAGGATGGAAAACGAATTTAAGCTAAATCAAACGAGACAGATGCAATACTACAGGACTTTTCGCCAAACTTACATATTTAGAATCTCTATTAAGGATAGGAATCATTAAGGAAAATGCTGCACATATTCTGGCTAATATCGCTTCAAGTAGGTTAGGAATAATGAGCAGCAGTATATTTATTGTGGCAGAAATACTAAACACAACATAGATTTGGTAAATTAAGATTATACAAGTAAGGGACGGCAAAATATAACGTAGAATTAAGTAGAATTAATTCTTTCAGTTTCTGAAAGCTCAATCCGCTTCAATCCTCTTTTAACTCGCGTATGAAGCATTGAAAGCCATTGTCCATTCACTTATCGTAAGTTTTGAAATGACATTGGGCCGGCGACGTTAACCAACAATAGTCGAAGATAAAAGCATTCACTCTGCCTTGATTGAATACAAAGTGTTGAATTTACATAAATCGACCTAAGGGCCTTGCTTGCGGTGCATCCAGTTTATTGTTGCAGCCCAAGTGAAACAGTGCTGAATACAATAATTTCCGCACCACAACACAAAAAATGCAACGGGCGACTGTTTTCAAGGTGGACAGCTAAATATAAATGCTGAATCCCGTTTATGGATTGAGATACCAAAAGCTTCATTCGAGCTGACGCACCGGGCAATTTGGTAAAGTGATATTTCATCTTTCTTATTCACCGAAGGATAACTCATATCCATATTTTCAACTTGAAATAAAGCCATATCACTAACTTTATTCGCATACTTGAAAATATATTTGATAATCCTTACTGAACTGCAGAATTCATGCAGAATGCTCACCGTTCTTTACTGAACTGCAGCGTCGGCGTTTCTGACAAATGTATTCCTCTGCTTCTATTGATTCTATTGCTTGCATCGTAATTTAATCGTTCACTCTCTATTGTCACAAAAGTATCGACCATAAATTGTCGAAAAAGCTCACGGCATCGTCGAACAGCGAGTAGTAACCCATTGCATTGAATCTGTCTTGTCCCTTAAAGAACATAGGCCTACCGAATGTATAAAGATTAATTCCTAGCTGTGTAGCATAATTCCATTCCTCTATTAAAATTACACCACTCGAAGAAGATAACGGTATAATTTATAAACACTTATTAGTTCACATAATAAACAAAAGCAAAAGAAACTGAATCATTCGAGTCAACTTATTTCACTCTTCAAAATAAATCAAATAAATTAATTGAATTTGATGGATCAAATTTCTGATGTTTGCAGTAAAATGACAATATGATGTTTTGAATATCGTGCAAAATCATAAATGGAGAAGTCTTTTTTGCTACGTGTTTCTATTTTCAATGGTTATGACAATTTAGATGAATGCGTTTATTATTTTAGGTTAATTTCTAAGAATTGCTCTAGATTTACAGTGGAAAACGCTACTTTGAAAATTGTACCAATAAAAGTATGACAACTTTTACTGAATGGGAATAAGCAAAACACGAAAAATATCTCGTATTGTGATTTTAACGAAGTCGTCTGCAGAAATTCATCCGAAGGCTAGAGCTCAAAGCGAATTCAATATTTCAGTGGCCGATCACTGGTAATAATACCTTAACAAATCTTTATGAAATTTCGCGCAACAATAACTTGGCTGATTTGGCATTATACCAATGTAGATCACAGTTCCTCGTTTCGATTATACTAATCTTTTCTACCAGTTTCTGTCCAAAAAGTAAAAGGAAGGAAACCAGTAAATAAGGGAGCTCTTATGGAATTCGGGACAATAATAAGTCGTCATCCGAAACTAAGAAACAATTCCCTCTCTGCTCAAGCCATCGTATGCAATATGAAGTATATAAGTAGTAATATAAGTAATATAAGTAATATAAGTAATATAAGTAGTATTCACAAATACTTTATGAGTGGACATTCTGTTAAAGAGAGAAAAGTCCACTGTCACTTTGAAAGCAGTGACAACTTTCATAGATACTTTTGGTAATGAGCAGAACACGCATATTATATGAGTCACCAGTACCTTGCCAAAATCCAGTGCAGTTTTCAAACGGCTCGGAGATTCTTGAGGTTGTTTTTTCCCGTAATCCCGAATTCGGCCAATAAAAGCACTCGGTCTGTCTTTGATTGACAGTAAATACTCGCCCCCATGGGGTTGGATTTAAATAGACCGGGACATGCATTACCCCTTGCTTGCGATGCATAGAGATTCTTGTTGCAGCCCGGGTGAAACAGTTTGGTACATCTGAGTACAATAATATCCGTGCAAAGGCTCCAAACGCAAGATTACACAATTCAAAAAATGCAGTGCGTGTACTTTTCGGTCGAATAGAAATACAAACGCTGACCGTTTTCAAGAAGAACAGCTAAATAAGTAAACGCTGAATACGGTTCACTAATTGAGAAACCTAAGATTAGCCAAAAAGTTTCACTCGAGCTGACGTATCGGCCAATTTGGTAAAGCGACGATCGTTCTTATTCAGGATCATTCATATCTGTATTTGCAACTCGAAATACGGCCATTACATTACATTGATTCGCCTACTTGCAAATATATTCGATAATATTAACTGAACTGCAGAATTCGACATTAATATGTCAATGTCAATGTTGCTGATAATTTTAATAAACGATTGTCTGACACTATCGCGATTCCTTCGACGATATATTGTGTATCCGTCAGCATTTGTTATTGAATCGTTAGTAATATTTTTTGGAAAACTATTTGTACATTTTCCTTTTCCCATTCAAGGCGATGAAGGATTTAGACTACAACGTGACCATATGATTGCTGTAAAAAAAAAAAAATGTGCATGAGGTAATCCCCGCTTCTATTACTGAGCCGAATACATCCAGCAACGCGAGAGACCAAATACATTTAATTTCGTAATGAAAAGTATTAATGACTTTAATTTTTGCTCCGGCCATTTTGGATTATACGTGAATGTAATAAACAAACATGATCTGGTGTACGCTCCCCACCAGAACTTCGCCACAGGCCTTGAAGAGTCATCTGAGCATGAGGCCTTATTGTGCTTCAGCCGTTTAAAGGCTGTGCCAAAATCTTCATACCTATGTGGGAGGACTACTTCATCGACTGGAATTGGTTTGGACTTGTTTCTTGACACCCTATCAGCGCTGTTTAAACACATCCACTATTTCCTGTGGGTCAGTAACAAGACTACCATCGTGATTTCGAAGAGCAACACTGTCCCAAGACTGATGCCAATACTACTCTGGCGCTGCTTTAGTTTTCCGTTACAGTGGTTTTTGGTATGCATCGTCAGTTACACGTTTTTTTCTGCTCACACTAGCCATCATACCACGGGTTTCTTGTCGGTGGTTATTGGTAGCCTTAGGTTGTTTCCATTACCTCCTTGATGGCCATGTGGCAATGGAACCACAACTCTTTGTCGTCGGCTCTGGCCATCTCCTTTATTCTCAGGCGCTCAAAACTCTCTTTGTTGTCTGGTGCTGCTTTCCGACACTGGACAGTCGGGCTCTGAGTCGTGCTGCCACGAGGAAATAGCCAGTGTCGACGTTTGCCCCTCTGAATATTCGCACATCCAGAATATTTGACGCATGTCTTCCATCAGTAAGCACATGGTCTATTTGGTTGGCGATTCGACCGTCCGTCCGACCGTAGATCGGTTGCTGTGCAGATTCTTTTGCGAGGGAATCTTGTGCTACTTGCGACTATATTACGGCCTGTAGCAAAATCAGTGAGTCGGAAGCCGTTACCTGTTGTCGTGTGGTGGAGGCTGTGATTTCCGATCACTCCGCCAATGATGTCTACGAACACGATTATGACATCGTGTTCCTGACAGGCTCCGTAGCTCGTAATAGTCCTCTTTGACATAGTATTCAGAAGACAAGAGCAAGTAAACTCATGATGCAAAGTAAACTCATTAGTTCACAAAATAAATAAAAGCAAAAGAAACTTGAATCATTTCGAGTCAACTTCTTCAACACTCTTCAAAATAAATCAAATAAATTAATTGAATTTGATGCACCAAAGCTCTGATGTTTGCAGTTAAATGAGAAGTTTAAAGATTAATGCCTAACTGTGTAGCATAATTCCATTCTTCTATTAAAATTTCACCTCTCGAAGAAGATAACTATATAATTTATAAACATTTATTAGTTCACAAAATAAATAAAAGCAAAAGAACTTGAATCATTTCGAGTCAACTTATATCACTCTTCAATAAATAAATTAATTGAATTTGACGGATCAAATTTCTTGATTTTCCGATGTTTGCAGTTAAATGACAATATGATGTTTTGGATATCGTACAAAATTATAAATCGAGAAGTCTTTTTTGCTACGTGTTTCCATTTTCAAGAGTTATGACAATTTACATGAATGCGTTTGTTATTTTACGGCAATTTCTAAGAACTGCTCTAGATTTATAGTGGGAAAAGCTACTTTGACAAATTGTACCAATAAAAGTATGACAACTTTTACCGAATGGGAATAAGCAAAACACGTATAATATGGTGATTTTCACGAAGTCGTGTGCCGAAGTTCATCCGAAGGCTAGAGCTCAATGTGAATTTAGTATTTCATTGGTCGATCACTGGTAACAATCACTGGCCTTAACAAATCTTTATGAAATTTCGCGCAACAATAACTTGGCAGAGTTGGTTAACTAAGTCGAAATGAAAGCATTATTCCAATGCATATCACAGTCTCTCGTCTCGATTATACTACTTGTTTTTTCTACCAGTTACTATCCAAAAAGTAAAAGGAAGGAAACGGACACGAAAACCAGTAAATAAGAGAGCTAAATAATTATACAAATATCAATTTAACAAGTAGAAGAGAAAAATGAAACTAAACGGATATTAACTATACACTCAAAATTGGAAACAGAATCTTTCATAATACAATAAATGTACTCGAAGAAAAATCTATCATAACATACAATAATATACTAAATTTTACAAAAAACCATAACACCAAACGTTCATCCGACCAAGTAAACGACTCAGCAGTAATAGATACCCAAAACTCATTCCCCAATAGAGATAAGAGAGTAGCTATAATCAATACCAGGAGGAAGGCAGACCAAGTGATCATGCTACTGTCGCCGAAACAAGAACGAGGCGAAAAAAGTAGAATTAAGTCTTTCAGTTTCTGAAAGCTCAATCCGCTTCAATCCTCGCGTATGAAACGTTGAAAGCCATTGTCCATTCACTTATCGTAAGTTTTGAAATGACATTGGGCCGGCGACGTTAACCATTCACTCTGTCTTGATTGAATACAAAGTGTTGGATTTACATAAATCGACCTAAGGGCCATGCTTGCGGTGCATCCAGTTTATTGTTGCAGCCCAAGTGACAATAATTCACCACAACACAAAAAATGCAACGGGCGACTGTTTTCAAGGTGGACAGCTAAATATAAATGCTGAATCCCGTTTATGGATTGAGATACCAAAAGCTTCATTCGAGCTGACGCACCATGCAATTGTAAAGTGATATTTCATCTTTCTTATTCACCGAAGGATAACTCATATCCATATTTTCAACTTGAAATAAAGCCATATCACTAACTTTATTCGCATACTTGAAAATATATTTGATAATCCTTACTGAACTGCAGAATTCATGCAGAATGCTCAGTGTTCTTTACTGAACTGCAGCGTCGGCGTTTCTGACAAATGTATTCCTCTGCTTCTATTGATTAAATCGCTTGCATCGTTATTTAATCGTTCACTCTCTATTGTCACAAAAGTATCGACCATAAATTGTCGAAAAAGCTCACGGCATCGTCATTGAATTTGCATTGAATTTGTCTTGTCCCTTCCAGAACATAAGAAACAATTGCCTTTCTGCTCAGGCTATCGTAAGCAATATGAATTCGTTATTTTAAGTATTATTCACAAATACTTAATGAGTGCACATTCTGTTGAAGAAAGTCATGAGACAAGTTCTATCTAAAACAGCACCTAATTCAAACTGCACCATATTAAAAAAAATGTTAGTTGTTTTTTTTTTGTGAGTTGGACAATTTAGAGTTATTCAAATATTCGCCGGTATACTAAAATTGATTTCATGAATCACTCTAGATTTATTGTGAAAATAGCAACTGGAAACCGTCACGTTGAAAGCAATGACAACTTTCATATATACTTTTGGTAATGAGCAGAACACGCATATTATATGAGTCACCAGTACCTTGCTAAAATCCAGTGCAATTTTCAAACGGATCAGAGACCCTTGAACCTGTTTTTTACCGTAATCCCGAATTCGGCCAATAAAAGCAATCAGTCTGCCTTTGATTGACAGTAAATACTCGCCGCCATGGGGTTGGATTTAAACAGACCGGGACATGCATTACCCCTTGCTTGCGATGCATAGAGATTCTTGTTGCAGCCCGGGTGAAACAGTTTGGTACATCTGAGAACAATAATATCCGTGCAAAGGCACCAAACGCAAGATTACACAATTCAAAAAATGCAGTGCGTGTACTTTTCGGTCGAATAGAAATACAAAAGCTCACCGTTTTCAAGAAGAACAGCTAAATAAGTAAACGCTGAATCCGGTTCACTAATTGAGAAACGTATCGAGCTGACGTATCGGCCAATTTGGTAAAGCGACGATCGTTCTTATTCAGGATCATTCATATCTATATTTCCAACACGAAATACGGCCATTACACTACATTGATTCGCCTACATGCAAATATATTTGATAATCTTTACTGAACTGCAGAATTCGACATAAATATGTCAATGTCAAAGTTGCTGATAATTTTAATAAACGATTGTCTGGCACTATCGGGATTCCTTCGACGATATTTGTCAAGAAGAACAGCTAAATAAATAAACGCTGAATCCGGTTCACTAATTGAGAAACCAAAGATTAGCCAAAAAGTTTCACTCGAGCTGACGTATCGGCCAATTTGGTAAAGCGACGATCGTTCTTATTCAGGATCATTCATATCTGTATTTGCAATTCGAAATACGGCCATTACACTACATTGATTCGCCTACATGCAAATACATTCAATAATCTTTACTGAACTGCAGAATTCGACATAAATATGCAATGTCAATGTTGCTGATAATTTTAGTAAACGATTGTCTGGCACTATCGGGATTCTTTCGACGATATATTGTGTATCCGTCAGCATTTGTGACATTTTGTACATTTGCACATTTTCCTTTTCCCATTCAAGGCGATGAAGGATTTAGACTACCACGTGACCATATGCTTGCTGAAAAAAAAAAAAATGTGCATGAGGTAATCCCCGCTTCTGTTACTGAGCCGAATACATCCAGCAACGCGAGAGACCAAATACATTTAATTTCGTAATGAAAAGTATTAATGACTTTAATTTTTGCTCCGGCCATTTTGGATTACACCACCAGAACTTCGCCACAGGCCTTGAAGAGTCATCTGAGCATGAGGCCTTATTGTGCTTCAGCCGTTTAAAGGCTGTGCCAAAATCTTCATACCTATGTGGGAGGACTACTTCATCGACTGGAATTGGTTTGGACTTGTTTCTTGACACCCTATCAGCGCTGTTTAAACACATCCACTATTTCCTGTGGGTCAGTAACAAGACTACCATCGTGATTTCGAAGAGCAACACTGTCCCAAGACTGATGCCAATACTACTCTGGCGCTGCTTTAGTTTTCCGTTACAGTGGTTTTTGGTATGCATCGTCAGTTACACGTTTTTTTCTGCTCACACTAGCCATCATAATACGGGTTTCTTGTCGGTGGTTATTGGTAGCCTTAGGTTGTTTCCATTACCTCCTTGATGGCCATGTGGCAATGGAACCACAACTCTTTGTCGTCGGCTCTGGCCATCTCCTTTATTCTCAGGCGCTCAAAACTCTCTTTGTTGTCTGGTGCTGCTTTCCGACACTGGACAGTCGGGCTCTGAGTCGTGCTGCCACGAGGAAATAGCCAGTGTCGACGTTTGCCCCTCTGAATATTCGCACATCCAGAATATTTGACGCATGTCTTCCATCAGTAAGCACATGGTCTATTTGGTTGGCGATTCGACCGTCCGTCCGACCGTAGATCGGTTGCTGTGCAGATTCTTTTGCGAGGGAATCTTGTGCTACTTGCGACTATATTACGGCCTGTAGCAAAATCAGTGAGTCGGAAGCCGTTACCTGTTGTCGTGTGGTGGAGGCTGTGATTTCCGATCACTCCGCCAATGATGTCTACGAACACGATTATGACATCGTGTTCCTGACAGGCTCCGTAGCTCGTAATAGTCCTCTTTGACATAGTATTCAGAAGACAAGAGCAAGTAAACTCATGATGCAAAGTAAACTCATTAGTTCACAAAATAAATAAAAGCAAAAGAAACTTGAATCATTTCGAGTCAACTTCTTCAACACTCTTCAAAATAAATCAAATAAATTAATTGAATTTGATGCACCAAAGCTCTGATGTTTGCAGTTAAATGAGAAGTTTAAAGATTAATGCCTAACTGTGTAGCATAATTCCATTCTTCTATTAAAATTTCACCTCTCGAAGAAGATAACTATATAATTTATAAACATTTATTAGTTCACAAAATAAATAAAAGCAAAAGAAACTTGAATCATTTCGAGTCAACTTATATCACTCTTCAATAAATAAATTAATTGAATTTGACGGATCAAATTTCTTGATTTTCCGATGTTTGCAGTTAAATGACAATATGATGTTTTGGATATCGTACAAAATTATAAATCGAGAAGTCTTTTTTGCTACGTGTTTCCATTTTCAAGAGTTATGACAATTTACATGAATGCGTTTGTTATTTTACGGCAATTTCCAAGAACTGCTCTAGATTTATAGTGGGAAAAGCTACTTTGACAAATTGTACCAATAAAAGTATGACAACTTTTACCGAATGGGAATAAGCAAAACACGTATAATATGGTGATTTTCACGAAGTCGTGTGCCGAAGTTCATCCGAAGGCTAGAGCTCAATGTGAATTTAGTATTTCATTGGTCGATCACTGGTAACAATCACTGGCCTTAACAAATCTTTATGAAATTTCGCGCAACAATAACTTGGCAGAGTTGGTTAACTAAGTCGAAATGAAAGCATTATTCCAATGCATATCACAGTCTCTCGTCTCGATTATACTACTTGTTTTTTCTACCAGTTACTATCCAAAAAGTAAAAGGAAGGAAACGGACACGAAAACCAGTAAATAAGAGAGCTCTTATGGAATTCGGGACAACAATAGGTCGTCATCCGAAACTAAGAAAGTATTATTCACAAATACTTTATGCGTGGACATTCTGTTAAAGAGAGGAAAGTCATGAGACAAGTTCTATCTAACACAGCACCCAATTCAAACTGAAATAGAGAAACAGGACACGATAAGCATTACAAAGCATTTAGACATAAGGAACAGCCAAAGTATAGGAAACTATGATCTTGTAACATACATACACCCGACAAACAGATTGTTGATATTGATATATATATATGATACTAAAGGATACAATTGGCAAGGATGGAAAACGAATTTAAGCTAAATCATACGAGACAGATGCAATATTAAAGGACTTTTCGCCAAACTTACATATTTAGAATCTCTATTAAGGATAGGAATCATTAAGGAAAATGCTGCACATATTCTGGCTGATATCGCTTCAAGTAGGTTAGGAATAATGAGCAGCAGTATATTTATTATGGCAGAAATACTAAACACAACATAGATTTGGTAAATTAAGATTATACAAGTAAGGGACGGCAAAATATAACGACAATCAAACTGTTTTCGCTGTATATGAACCTGAAGAAATAAAAGAAATATCAAAATACTTGATTATTGTTATTGACAAGACAAGATCAATCAAATGAAACTATTATATCAAATGAACCCATTGTAAAAATAAATGAAAAATGTTATACATTAAGAATATTCGGACCTTAAAGAATTAGAAAGGTGCACTATGATAATTGTATCAAAACAAAGAATACTAAAAGTATGATTGAAGAAATTGAAAATGGATTGTTAGTAATAAATAATTATACAAATATCAATTTAACAAGTAGAAGAGAAAAATGAAACTAAACGGATATTAACTATACACTCAAAATTGGAAACAGAATCTTTCATAATACAATAAATGTACTCGAAGAAAAATCTATCATAACATACAATAATATACTAAATTTTACAAAAAACCATAACACCAAACGTTCATCCGACCAAGTAAACGACTCAGCAGTAATAGATACCCAAAACTCATTCCCCAATAGAGATAAGAGAGTAGCTATAATCAATACCAGGAGGAAGGCAGACCAAGTGATCATGCTACTGTCGCCGAAACAAGAACGAGGCGAAAAAAGTAGAATTAAGTCTTTCAGTTTCTGAAAGCTCAATCCGCTTCAATCCTCGCGTATGAAACGTTGAAAGCCATTGTCCATTCACTTATCGTAAGTTTTGAAATGACATTGGGCCGGCGACGTTAACCATTCACTCTGTCTTGATTGAATACAAAGTGTTGGATTTACATAAATCGACCTAAGGGCCATGCTTGCGGTGCATCCAGTTTATTGTTGCAGCCCAAGTGACAATAATTTCCGCACCACAACACAAAAAATGCAACGGGCGACTGTTTTCAAGGTGGACAGCTAAATATAAATGCTGAATCCCGTTTATGGATTGAGATACCAAAAGCTTCATTCGAGCTGACGCACCATGCAATTGTAAAGTGATATTTCATCTTTCTTATTCACCGAAGGATAACTCATATCCATATTTTCAACTTGAAATAAAGCCATATCACTAACTTTATTCGCATACTTGAAAATATATTTGATAATCCTTACTGAACTGCAGAATTCATGCAGAATGCTCAGTGTTCTTTACTGAACTGCAGCGTCGGCGTTTCTGACAAATGTATTCCTCTGCTTCTATTGATTAAATCGCTTGCATCGTTATTTAATCGTTCACTCTCTATTGTCACAAAAGTATCGACCATAAATTGTCGAAAAAGCTCACGGCATCGTCATTGAATTTGCATTGAATTTGTCTTGTCCCTTCCAGAACATAAGAAACAATTGCCTTTCTGCTCAGGCTATCGTAAGCAATATGAATTCGTTATTTTAAGTATTATTCACAAATACTTAATGAGTGCACATTCTGTTGAAGAAAGTCATGAGACAAGTTCTATCTAAAACAGCACCTAATTCAAACTGCACCATATTAAAAAAAATGTTAGTTGTTTTTTTTTGTGAGTTGGACAATTTAGAGTTATTCAAATATTCGCCGGTATACTAAAATTGATTTCATGAATCACTCTAGATTTATTGTGAAAATAGCAACTGGAAACCGTCACGTTGAAAGCAATGACAACTTTCATATATACTTTTGGTAATGAGCAGAACACGCATATTATATGAGTCACCAGTACCTTGCTAAAATCCAGTGCAATTTTCAAACGGATCAGAGACCCTTGAACCTGTTTTTTACCGTAATCCCGAATTCGGCCAATAAAAGCAATCAGTCTGCCTTTGATTGACAGTAAATACTCGCCGCCATGGGGTTGGATTTAAACAGACCGGGACATGCATTACCCCTTGCTTGCGATGCATAGAGATTCTTGTTGCAGCCCGGGTGAAACAGTTTGGTACATCTGAGAACAATAATATCCGTGCAAAGGCACCAAACGCAAGATTACACAATTCAAAAAATGCAGTGCGTGTACTTTTCGGTCGAATAGAAATACAAAAGCTCACCGTTTTCAAGAAGAACAGCTAAATAAGTAAACGCTGAATCCGGTTCACTAATTGAGAAACGTATCGAGCAGACGTATCGGCCAATTTGGTAAAGCGACGATCGTTCTTATTCAGGATCATTCATATCTATATTTCCAACACGAAATACGGCCATTACACTACATTGATTCGCCTACATGCAAATATATTTGATAATCTTTACTGAACTGCAGAATTCGACATAAATATGTCAATGTCAAAGTTGCTGATAATTTTAATAAACGATTGTCTGGCACTATCGGGATTCCTTCGACGATATTTGTCAAGAAGAACAGCTAAATAAATAAACGCTGAATCCGGTTCACTAATTGAGAAACCAAAGATTAGCCAAAAAGTTTCACTCGAGCTGACGTATCGGCCAATTTGGTAAAGCGACGATCGTTCTTATTCAGGATCATTCATATCTGTATTTGCAATTCGAAATACGGCCATTACACTACATTGATTCGCCTACATGCAAATACATTCAATAATCTTTACTGAACTGCAGAATTCGACATAAATATGCAATGTCAATGTTGCTGATAATTTTGGTAAACGATTGTCTGGCACTATCGGGATTCTTTCGACGATATATTGTGTATCCGTCAGCATTTGTGACATTTTGTACATTTGCACATTTTCCTTTTCCCATTCAAGGCGATGAAGGATTTAGACCACCACGTGACCATATGCTTGCTGAAAAAAAAAAAAATGTGCATGAGGTAATCCCCGCTTCTGTTACTGAGCCGAATACATCCAGCAACGCGAGAGACCAAATACATTTAATTTCGTAATGAAAAGTATTAATGACTTTAATTTTTGCTCCGGCCATTTTGGATTACACCACCAGAACTTCGCCACAGGCCTTGAAGAGTCATCTGAGTGAGGCCTTATTGTGCTTCAGCCGTTTAAAGGCTGTGCCAAAATCTTCATACCTATGTGGGAGGACTACTTCATCGACTGGAGTTGTTTTGGACTGGTTTCTTGACACCCTATCAGCGCTGTTTAAACACATCCACTATTTCCTGTGGGTCAGTAACAAAACTACCATCGTGATTTCGAAGAGCAAGACTGTCCCAAGACTGATGCCAATACTACTCTGGCGCTGCTTTAGTTTTCCGTTGCAGCGGTTTTTGGTAAGCATCGTCAGTTGCACGTTTTTTTCTGCTCACACTCGCCATCGTACCACGGGTTTCTTGTCGGTGGTTATTGGTAGCCTTAGGTTGTTTCCGTTACCTCCTTGATGGCCGTATGCCAATCGAACCACAACTCTTTTTCGTCGGCGTTCGACGTAGGCATACCGGAGTGTCTCTCGCTTAGTTGCTTTTCGTAGGCTCTGGCCATCTCCGTTAATGCATATCACAGTTTCTCGTTTCGATTATACTACTTATCTTTTCTACCAGTTACTATCCAAAAAGTAAAAGGAAGGAAACGGACTCGAAAACCAGTAAATAAGAGAGCTCTTATGGAATTCGGGACAATAATAAGTCGTCATCCGAAACTAAGAAACAATTCCCTTTCTGCTCAGGCTATCGTAAGCAATATGAATTCGTTATTTTAAGTATTATTCACAAATACTTAATGAGTGCACATTCTGTTGAAGAGAGTAAAGTCATGAGACAAGTTCTATCTAAAACAGCACCTATTTCAAACTGCACAATATTAAAAAAAATGTTAGTTGTTTTTTTTTGTGAGTTGGACTATTTAGAGTTATTCAAATATTCCCCGGTATACTAAAATTGATTTCATGAATCACTCTAGATTTATTGTGAAAATAGCAACTGGAAACCGTCACGTTGAAAGCAATGACAACTTTCAATACTTTTGGTAATGAGCAGAACACGCATATTATATGAGTCACCAGTACCTTGCCTTTGATTGACAGTAAATACTCGCCGCCATGGGTTTGGATTTAAATAGACCGGGACATGCATTACCCCTTGCTTGCGATGCATAGAGATTCTTGTTGCAGCCCGGGTGAAACAGTTTGGTACATCTGAGTACAATAATATCCGTGCAAAGGCACCAAACGCAAGATTACACAATTCAAAAAATGCAGTGCGTGTACTTTTCGGTCGAATAGAAATACAAAAGCTGACCGTTTTCAAGAAGAACAGCTAAATAAGTAAACGCTGAATCCGGTTCACTAATTGAGAAACCAAAGATTAGCCAAAAAGTTTCACTCGAGCTGACGTATCGGCCAATTTGGTAAAGCGACGATCGTTCTTATTCAGGATCATTCATATCTGTATTTGCAACTCGAAATACGGCCATTACACTACATTGATTCGCCTACATGCAAATATATTCGATAATTTTTACTGAACTGCAGAATTCGACATAAATATGTCAATGTCAATGTTGCTGATAATTTTAATAAACGATTGTCTGGCACTATCGGGATTCCTTCGACGATATATTGTGTATCCGTCAGCATTTGTGATTGAATCGTTAGTAATATTTTCTGGAAAACTATTGTACATTTTCCTTTTCCCATTCAAGGCGATGAAGGATTTAGACTACCACGTGACCATATGCTTGCTGAAAAAAAAAAATGAGCATGAGGTCATCCCCGCTTCTATTACTGAGCCGAATACATCCAGCAACGCGAGAGACCAAATACATTTAATTTCGTAATGAAAAGTATTAATGACTTTAATTTTTGCTCCGGCCATTTTGGATTACACGTGAATGTAATAAACAAACATGATCTGGTGTACGCTCCCCACCAGAACTTCGCCACAGGCCTTGAAGAGTCATCTGAGCATGACGCCTTATTGTGCTTCAGCCGTTTAAAGGCTGTGCCAAAATCTTCATACCTATGTGGGAGGACTACTTCATCGACTGGAGTTGTTTTGGACTGGTTTCTTGACACCCTATCAGCGCTGTTTAAACACATCCACTATTTCCTGCGGGTCAGTAACAAGACTACCATCGTGATTTCGAAGAGCAAGACCGTCCCAAGACTGATGCCAGCTATACTACTCTGGCGCTGCTTTAGTTTTCCGTTGCAGCGGTTTTTGGTATGCATCGTCAGTTGCACGTTTTTTTCTGCTCAGACTCGCCATCATAGCACGGGTTTCTTGTCGGTGGTTATTGGTAGCCTTAGGTTGTTTCTGTTACCTCCTTGATGGCCGTATGGCAATGGAACCACAGCTCTTTGTCGTCGGCGTTCGACGTAGGCATACCGGAGTGTCTCTCGCTTAGTTGCTTTTCTTAGGCTCTGGCCATCTCCGTTATTCTCAGGCGCTCAAAGCTCTCTTTGTTGTCTGGTGCTGCTTTCCGACACTGGACAGGGCTCTGAGTAGTGCTGCCACGAGGAAATAGCCAGTGTCGATGTTTGCCCCTCTGAATATTCGCACATCCAGAATATTTGACGCATGTCTTCCTTCAATAAGCACATGGTCTATTTGGTTGGCGAATCGACCGTCCGTAGATCGGTTGCTGTGCAGATTCTTTTGCGAGGGAATCTTGTGCTGCTTGTGACTATATTACGGCCTGTAGCAAAATCAGTGAGTCGGAAGCCGTTACCTGTTGTCGTGTCGTGGAAGCTGTGATATCCGATCACTCCGCCAATGATGTCTACGAGCACGATTATGATATCGTAATAGTCCTCTTTGACATAGTATTTAGAAGGCAAGAGCTCAAAGTAAACTCATGATTTCACAGACGAAACATAGCAGAACAATTACAAATTACTACTTACAAATAATCACAACACTATTACACAGTTCGACAACCAGATTATTGATATTGATATATTTATGATACTAAGGGAAACAATTGACAAAGATAGAAAACGAATTTTTGCTAAATCAAACGAGACAGATGCAATATTAAAGGACATTTTGCCAAACTTACATATTTAGAAACTCTATTAAGGATAGGAATCATTAAGGAAAATGCTGCACATATTCTGGCTAATATCGCTTCAAGTAGGTTAAGAATAATGAGCAGCAGTATATTTATTATGGCAGAAATACTAAACACAACATAGATTTTGAAAGATTATCCAAGTTAGGGACGGCAAAATATAATGACAATAAAATTGTTTTCGCTGTAGATGTACCTAAAGAAATAAAAGAAATATCAAAATACATGATTATTGCTATGACAGATAATGAATCAAATGAAACTATTATATCAAATGAACCCAATGTAAAAATAAATGAAATATGTTATACATTTAAGAAAATTCAGACCTTAAGGAATTAAAAAGGACTACTATGAGAATTGTATCAAAACAAAGAGTACTAAAAGTATGATTGAAGAAATCGAAAATGGATTGTTAGTAATAAAGAATTATAAAAATATCAATTTAACAAGTAGAAGAGAAAAATAAAATTAAACGGAAATTACCAATAAACTTTAATACACTTAAAATTGGAAACAGAATCTTTCATAATTCAACAAATGTACTCGAAGAAAAATGTATCATAACATACAATAATATACTAAATTTTACAAAAAACCATAACACCAAACGTTCATCCGATCAAGTAAACGACTCAGCAGTAATAGTTACCCCACACTCATCACTCAGGAGGAAGGCAGACCAGGTGATAATGCTACTGTCGCCGAAACAAGAACGAGGAGAGAAAAGTAGAATTAAGTCTTTCAGTTTTTAGAAACTCAATCCGCTTCAATCCTCATTAAACTCTCGTATGAAACGTTGAAAGCTATTGTCCATTCACCTATCGTAAATTTTGAAATGACATTGGGCCGGCGACGTTAACCAACAATAGTCGAAGATAAAAGCATTCACTCTGCCTTGGATTGACTGTGAATACAAGGTTTTGGATTTAAATAAATCGACCTAAGGGCGTTGCTTGCGGTGCATCCAGTTTATTGTTGCAGCCCAAGTTAAACCGCTGAATACAATCATTTCCGCACCACAACACAAAAAATGCAATGGGTGTAGTTTTCGGTCGATCCATAGCGACATCAATAGAATACAAACGACTGTTTTTAAGGTGGACATCTAAATATAAATGCTGAATCCCGTTTATGGATTGAGATACCAAAGAAGTGATATTTCATCTATCTTAGTCACCGAAGGATAATTCATATCCATATTTTCAACTCGAAATAAAGTCACATCACTAAATTTATTCGCATACTTGAAAATATATTTGATAATCCTTACTGAACTGCAGAATTCATGCAGAATGCTCAGCGTTCTTTACTGAAATGCAGCGTCGGCGTTTCTGACAAATGTATTCCTCTGCATACAACTGCTATTGATTAAATCGCTTGTATCGTCATTTCATCGTTCACTCTCTATTGTCACAAAAGCATCGACCATAAATTGTCGAAAAAGCTCACGGCATAGTAGAACAGCGATACACGTAGTAATTACATTACGTTATTATTTGTGTCGGCACATGTTGCGCGATCTCGCTCTTTAATATTTATGCAGAATCCGTCTTGTCCCTTCCAGAACATAACCACAACATAGGCCTACCGAATGTATATACGAAATTTAATTCAAATCGGTTCAGCCGTTTTGCGTCAGAAGTTTAAAGATTAACGAAAAATGCTGCCTAACTGTGTAGCAAAATTCTATTCCTCTGTAAAAATTACACCACTCGAAGAAAATAACTATATAATTATAAACACTTATTACTTCACAAAATAAATAAAAGCAAATGAATCATCAAATGAACTTGAATCATTTCGAGTCAACTTATTTCACTCTTCAAAATAAATCAAATAAATTAATTGAATTTGATGGATCAAATTTCTGATGTTTGCAGTTAAATGACAATATGATGTATTGGATATCGTACAAAATTATAAATCGAGAAGTCTTTTTTGCTACGTGTTTCCATTTTCAAGAGTTATGACAATTTACATGAATGCGTTTGTTATTTTGATGTAATTTTTAAGAATTGCTCTAGATTTATAGTGTACCAATAAAAGTATGACGACTTTTACCGAATTGGAATAAGCAAAACACGTATAATATGGTGATTTTAACGAAGTCGTCGAAGTTCATCCGAAGGCTAGAGCTCAATGTGAATTCAGTATTTCAATGGCCGATCACTGGTAATAATGCCTTAACAAATCTTTATGAAATTTCGCGCAACAATAACTTGGCTGACTTGGTTAACTAATTCAAAATGAAAGCATTATTCCAATGCATATCACAGTTTCTAGTTTCGATTATACTACTTATCTTTTCTACCAGTTACAATCCAAAAAGTAAAAGGAAGGAAACGGACTCGAAAACCAGTAAATAAGAGAGCTCTTATGGAATTCGGGACAATAATAAGTCGTCATCCGAAACTAAGAAACAATTCCCTTTCTGCTCAGGCTATCGTAAGCAATATGGATTCTTTATTTTAAGTATTATTCACAAATCTTAATGAGTGGACATTCTGTTAAAGAGACGAAAGTCGTGAAACAAGTTCTATCTAACACAGCACCTAATTCAAACTGCACAAAATTAAAAAAAATGTTAGTTGTTTCTTTTTTTTAGTTAGGCAATTTAGAGTCATTCAAATATTCCAAGGTATATTAAAATTGATTTCATGAATCACTCTGGATTTATTGTGAAAATAGCAACTGGAAACCGTCACGTTGAAAGCAGCAACAACAACGCATATTATATGAGTCACCAGTACCTTGCCGAAATCCAGTGCAAGTCCAAAAAGTTTCACTCGAGCTGACGTATCGGCCAATTTGGTAAAGCGGCGATCGTTCTTATTCAGGATCATTCATATCTGTATTTGCAACTCGAAATACCTCCATTACACTACATTGATTCGCCTACATGCAAATATATTCGATAATATTAACTGAACTGCAGAATTCGACATTAATATGTCAATGTCAATGTTGCTGATAATTTTAATAAGCGATTGTCTGACACTATCGGGATTCCTTCGACGATATATTGTGTATCCGTCAACATTTGTGATTGAATCGTTAGTAATATTTTTTGGAAAACTATTTGTACATTTTCCTTTTCCCATTCAAGGCGATGAAGGATTTAGACTACGACGTGACCATATGCTTGCTGTAAGGAAAAAAAAATGTGCATGAGGTAATCCCCGCTTCTATTACAGAGCCGAATACATCCAGCAACGCGAGAGACCAAATACATTTAATTTCGTAATGAAAAGTATTAATGACTTTAATTTTTGCTCCGTCCATTTCGGATTACACGTGAATGTAATAAACAAACATGATCTGGGGTACGCTCCCCACCAGAACGTCGCCACAGGCCTTGAAGAGTCATCTGAGCATAAGGCCTTATTGTGCTTCAGCCGTTTAAAGGCTGTGCCAAAATCTTCATACCTATGTGGGAGGACTACTTCATCGACTGGAGTTGGTTTGGACTGGTTTCTTGACACCGTATCAGCGCTGTTTAAACACATCCATGATTTCCTGTGGGTCAGTAACAAGACTACCATCGTGATTTCGAAGAGCAAGACTGTCCCAAGACTGATGCTACTCTGGCGCTGCTTTAGTTTTCCGTTGCAGCGGTTTTTGGTATGCATCGTCAGTTGCACGTTTTTTTCTGCTCACACTCGCCATCATACCACGGGTTTCTTGTCGGTGGTTATTGGTAGCCTTAGGTTGTTTCCGTTACCTCCTTGATGGCCGTATGGCAATGGAACCACAGCTCTTTGTCGTCGGCGTTCGACGTAGGCATACCGGAGTGTCTCTCGCTTAATTGCTTTTCTTAGGCTCTGGCCATCTCCGTTATTCTCAGGCGCTCAAAGCTCTCTTTGTTGTCTGGTGCTGCTTTCCGACCCTGGACGGGCTCTGAGTCGTGCTGCCACGAGGAAATAGCCAGTGTCGATGTTTGCCCCTCTGAATATTCGCACATTCAGAATATTTGACGCATGTCTTCCATCAGTAAGCACATGGTCTATTTGGTTGGCGATTCGACCGTCCGTAGATCGGTTTCTGTGCAGATTCTCTTGCGAGGGAATCTTGTGCTACTTGTGACTATATTACGGCCTGTAGCAAAATCAGTGAGTCGGAAGCCGTTACCTGTTGTCGTGTCGTGGAGGCTGTGATTTCCGATCACTCCGCCAATGATGTCTACGAACACGATTATGATATCGTAATAGTCCTCTTTGACATAGTATTCAGAAGGCAAGAGCTCAAAGTAAACTCATGATTTCAGTTGCAGGCCACAGCGAATAATGATGTAGAAAATCTTGTGCGCAATCTGAAATAGAGAGAACCAAGGCGAAAAGTAAAAGTCGGAAAGTTGTCCATTATGTAGAACGATGCATCTTCTGGCCACAGCGAATAATGATGTAGAAAATCTTGTGCGCAACCTGAAATAGAGAGAACCAAGGCGAGAAGTAAAAAGTCGGAAAGTTGTCCATTATGTAGAACGATGCATCTTGCGGCATGATAAGATTCCTTTATAATAGCAACAGTCTTCGGAGGAATCCCTCTCCTATCCTATGGCCAGAGCCTACGAAAAGCAAATAAGCGAGAGACACTTCAGTATGCCTACGTCACGCGTCAAATATGATGGATGTGCGAACATTCAGAGGGGCAAACGTCAACGCCGACCATTTCCTCGTGGCAGCACGATTCAGAGATTGACTGTAAAATGTCAGAAAGCCAACAAAGAGGAGTTCTGACATTGGACGCCTAAGCATACCGGAGACTGCCAGATCCTACAAGGAGCAATTGAGCGAAAGACTCTCCGGTATGCCTGCGTCGAGCAATAACGCCAACAAGATGTGGTTGCATTGCCGCTCTGCCATTAAAGATGTAGCGGAAACTACCTTAGGCTATCTACCACCCCCGACAATATGATGGCGAGTGTGAGCAGAAAAAAAGTGCAACCGACGAGGCATACCAAAAAGCGCTGCAACTGAAAACAAGAGCGCAAGAGGAGTACCGGCTGGAAGACGGGATGAGAAGACGCTTCTACGTCTGAAGAAAAAGTCTCACGCAACCACCCAGCTCAAGGGCGTCGAAGTCTTACTGTTACCTTTGTGCATTTCAGACGCGTTTCTGTTGTTTCCGTTTCCATTTTTTATTAATTACCTCTAAATTGCCCCCTTATTTCATCACGATTTGCTGTGCGCTACATTTTTTGTTCCGTACGCTCTTCGCATACCCCGTGACCTACCATAATATCGAAATGGAAAAGTGCTGTGCTGGTGAAATGCGCTCGGTCGGCTCAAATATCGTTTGTGACATGATTATGTGTAGTGGACTCTGTGGAAAATCGTATCACCCCGCGTGCGTAGGCATAAAAGGTCGTTACACAACCTACCTCAAAGACGTCATGCAATATGTGTGCCCTAATTGCAAGGAATTGTCGGCATCGCATATCATGCTTGCAATAAAATGCCATAACGATTCAATGACATCCCTATTTGCCGATCTTACCCATTAACCGCCTTAAAGTGGCTGCTATACACGTCTCCACGGATGTTCACTATGGTCCTTTGATGAATCAACTCGTCCAAGAGATTCATGACTCAATAACCGAATCGGTTAAGAGGCTGGATAAAAGTATAACGGCGCTCACAGAGATCATTCGATCAAAAAACGACGAAATTAACAACACCAACGATGCCGTCAACTGTATCCGTACGGACTTGGACATCCTTCTTCAGTCATCCACCACGTCGGCACCACCGATCTTCCCAACTAATGCGAACAACTAAGCGGCGATCGAATCTCTGTGCGAACGACAGTCTACAATATTTGGTAAAATGGACAATGCAATTACTTTACTCAGAGACGAAACTCAGCTCCTAACAGCGAGAAACACCAACACCACTCCTTCGCTTGAGTCTATCAACAACAACAAATCGTTAATGGAGGAACTTTTCTGCGAAACTTCAGCCTCTGACATTGCCATTCCCTTATGCGAGATCTTCAACACCGGCTCACAAACTTCGGCTATTCCCTCTCAAGACCCTCTCCCTCCTAAACTTAACTTTTTCGGCATAACCTGGACGAAATCAGAGTGGGATTCGAGAATAACAAGACTTCAGAAGAACAACCGATGTCACGATAATGACCTGTCTGCATTTATCATTAGCGATGCCCCACGTAACATATCAGTCAAGTCTTTTATTAAACAGAGGCTCAACCTTGACATCAACCAATGGAAAAAGCTGAGAAAGGGACGAATCGTGATCTTCATTCCCAGGAAATATGAATGGCTTATTACCAACCCTTTCGGAGGCAACTTTAATTTAAGAAGTTTAAGTATAAGAAACTGTTCAACTTCCCCTAATCCCCGTCAGGATTCCGTTTCTCAGAAGTCTCCTTCTCTTAACATTGGCCCTAGATCTCGCCCACCAACCTCCAACCCTTCTTCTCTTAACAATCTCACTAGATCTCGCCCAACTAGCGCCTAATCGTCCGTTGTCCAACAATCCAGTAAGTAGTAATTGGTCTTTTAAAACGTGCTTGTATCCTAACTTCAAAAGAGGTACGAGATTCCCTTACTCCAAACGCGTATCTTTTGACCTTAACGCATCCTCCTCTATCAAACCTTCCCTCAAATACCCAAACTTTATTCATTCTCACACTCTCAACCCCAATCGTCCTCCAGTGCCTGTACCAGCAAAGCCACTTTCCGCGTCTACTCCATCTTCTTCCGATAGTTCGAATACTAACCATTCAAAATCGTTAGCTCCACCGCGTTCCTTCATTGATCCGCTGTTTCCTCCTACTGCTAAACTAACGAAACAACTGACCGACTCTGGGGATGATGGACGTTATGTCCTTTCACGCTTACGTGATCGTAAGATCTACTAAAACATTCGTCTCTATCTAGCGTATTTGCATGACAAGGATGACTCCATCTGCATCGACGGTATTACCAAAACAAATGTTATGATTTCGCTCCACGAAGAAGGCCTCCCAACCGAACCTTCCGAATTAAAACAGATTTTCGTCCATTTCGTCCATTTCCATGAGAGTCTTAATATTCCCCCTACTAATGTTGCTAACGATTTATCCACATTCGCCTCTCATATCGCTTCAAAACGAATCGCCCATCTTCAACGAACTCGCGCTAATTTCAAAAACTATTCTCGTTCCTAACGATTCCGATACCGCCATTAGTCGCCAATTTATATATTACCAAAACGTTCGGGGATTGCGCACTAAATCATACACCGTATGTCTGAACTCTCAAAATCTGCCTTACGACGTTTTTGCCCTCACAGAAACAAACCTCTCTTCATCCTTTAACAGTTACGAGTTCTTTACTTCTAACTTCAGTGTTTTCCGTGATGATGGTTTGGGTAAAGCCGATAACTCGTCTGGGCGCGGCGTTCTCCTGGCTATCAATAACAAATATGATTCCTCACTCTTTAAATCATCGCACACCGCCGATTTCGAGTTAATTTGTGTTAAGCTATCTATTCTTAAACGAAATCTATATCTCTTTTGTTGTTAGATTCGCCCGTCTCAACCAATTCTAATGACGATGTCATAGTCATGGGTGATTATATAACCTTCCCCGTCTACAATGGGTTCAATCTGATGATGAGACACATTTTGTTTCTCTAATGCAACTGCTGCAAAGGAATTTCTCTTTCTAGAATGTCTCCCTAACACCGGCCTATATCAAATAAGTAGTATTACCAACTGCCTTGGTAGACAACTGGATCTTATATTTTCATCTGACATTATTAACAGCATTGTCATTGAAAGCGATCATCTTCTGTCTACTTTAGACCGATACCATCCCCTCTTTGTTTCCTTTTCCTACAGTAATTTGATTCGAAAAAATCATTCGCCAAACTCTTGTAGCCTTAACTTTCGTAAAACTGATTTCGTCAAGCTCAATTTTTTGCTAAGCCGCGTTAATTGCTTACATTAATATTGAAACCGTCCTTTCGTCCTTCTACTCTATCATCTCCGGTTGTCTCGTTAAAGCTGTACCTCTCAAATACTATGCAAATTGTCCCACATCCCCTCCTTGGTATAATAAACAATTACGATCACTTCGTAACAAAAGAAACAAACTCTGGAAAGCTTACCTCAAATCTCGCTATGGCTTCGACCACTCCATTTACCAGCTTACTCACCTAAGATTTACTAAACTTTCTGAATCTCTCTATCTGCAATATATCGACCGAATGCAATCCAATCTCATAACGGACCCTAAGAATTTTTACCGATTTATTAATACCAGGCGAAAATGTGATAGTTATCCCACTAATCTCAAATTTGGCAACAATGCCTCGTCTGATCCCAAACCATCGCAAACTTATTCGCCGATTTCTTCAGTCAATCGTACAATGGTTGTTCCACTGAGCTCGATCAAGATTACTTATCATATCTGAACAATTCCGCCCAAACATCATTAGCTTCTATTCACGTAACTGCGCGCCTTGTTGAAGAAAATATCAACACACTTAAGGACGACTATAACCCAGGTCCGATGGGTTGCCTGCAATTGTGCTTAAGAAATGCGCTGAATCAATATGTCCCTTTCACAAGGATGTTTCCCCCAGCTCTGGAAGAACTCTTTTATTATCCCTATACATAAGAATCATCGCTAAGCTATCTTGCGTACCTAAACTATTCGAAAGCAATGTGTACGATTCTATGTTTTTTCACTGCAAAGCATTATTTTCAACTTCCCAACACAGTTTTCTGAAAGGCAGATCGACGACTAGGAACCTTAGTGAATTTGTGTATCAGGCATTATGTGCATTTGAAGACGGCAAAGAAGTCGATGTAATAGCCACCGACTTTAGTTAGGTATTCGATAAAATTTCGCACCAAGTCATTATATTTAAACTTACAGCTCTAGGTTTTCAACCTCACTTCATCAAATGGATCAAATCCTATTTGGAAAGCAGAGAATATGCTGTTACCTTCAGATCGTCTGTCTCCAAACCCATCAAAGCTACTTCTGGCGTACCACCTCGGTCCACTAATATTCGTACTTATGATGTTGACCGTATTATTATGAACTCTCATCTCTCTGTTTACGCCGATGATATGAAAATATATTCGTTCATCTCCTCCCCCTCTGACTCCTGCTCACTTCAAGATGACCTAAATAGTTTTTCCTTTTGGTGTCAAAAAAACGATCTCCAACTTAACATCAGTAAATGTCAATCCACTACATACTCCCGCAAACGTCCACCGCATCCCCATAGAAACTATTTCCTCAGCAATGAACTAGTACCGTCAGTATCATCTTTAAGTAATCTGTGATCGTGAGCTCAACTTTCGTTCCCATATTGACAATATTATAAGAAGAGCAAATTCTACGCTTGGCTTTATCAAACGCTGGTCAAAAGAATTTTAGAATCCCTATGTCACAAAATCTCTATACACCACCTTCGTCAGACCCATTCTCGAACATGCCAGGCAAGTATGGTCACCTCATTACGCGGTCCACATTCGTCGTATCGAAGTTCTACGTGATCTTGCCTGGACTGACAGAACCAACTAACCTCCTTGCTCTGATCGCTTTAAACTAATTCGCCTCGAGTTCCTCGAAAACCGTCGTAAAACTGCCGATCTGCTCTTCCTCCACCAACTGATCTTGAATGTGTGTCTCTTAGCGTCAACCCCTACAATTTAAGGTCTGCATCCCTCTTCCGCATTAGACCACATCGGACTAATTACGGCTTGAACTCACCGGTATCAAGAATGTTAGCCTGACTCTTTCGATTTCCACCTTAGAAAAACCTCACTTCGAACCACCTCCAATCCCATTCTTTCCTGCGCTAGACCTCCCTTTATTTCTCTACCATCTAGGTTAAGCCTTAGTTTTTAAGTTTAGATTGTTTGAGTTATCTGCTTGTATTAAGTTTAATAAATTGGGGGTGTTGCCCCCACTACTACTACTACTACCACAGAGCTCTTCAAGGTCGGTGGCGACGTTCTGGTAGGTTGGTAGGGAGATCATCTGAAGAATTTAGGAAGACGAAAGCATGACCGTGGACTTGAATATCAGCAGCATATCCATAAAAAGGCGATCTGACCAGTTTCAACAACTGTAGAGCTAGTGCGGCTTCCGGTCCCGGCAAATCGGCAGTACACAAAGTCTTCACGCTAAGGCAAATCCTGGAGAAGACCAGCGAGTTTCAAATAGATACGCACCGCCTTTTTATCGATTTCAAGGCCCCATTCGACAGCATTCATCGCAAGGAGCTATTCGATGCGATGACCGAATTCGTTATCCCGGGAAAATTGATCCGGATATCGCACCGCGCTTACACACGCAATGCACCGTGCAGTTCGGCACAAGGATTTCCGAGCCGTTTGAAACCTGCACTGGATTTCGGCAAGGAGATGCGCTGTCGTTTCATTTCCATAATCTGGTACTGGGAAGGTAGTGCGGAGGGCAGCTGTAAACACGGAAGGAACTATCTTCTACAATTCGGTCCAACTGTTGGTGTACGCAGATGACATCGACATCATCACGCGTTCCAACGTTCCATAGTGGAGGCTTTTACTGCGATTGAAGAATAGTCGAAACGAGCTGTCTCAAGTCTCAAGGTCAATGAGGACAAAACAAAATATATGCTGTCGACCAAGAAACGTTCCGTCACATACCACCTTGGACAAAACTTAACGATCAACACCTACAATTTCGAGGTAGTAAAGGAGTTCTAGGTACCTGCGAAAGAAAAACTCTACGTCGGATATACTGTCCCGTCTGCGAGGAAGGCGAATCCGTCGACTGCATTGGCCCAGACACATCGAGCGTATGTATGATGACTGGAAGCAGCAATTGCTCAGACTCGGACCCTCCATGGGTCGCCAGTGAATAGAACAGAATTGCGATACTTGCTATAAACGAATAATCTCTGTGGCATCTGGTAAAGTACCACCAAATGTCTACAGGAAGGAAAGTAACATATCTGCGCCCTCCAACTCAGAAAAAGCCAGACAGGTAACCAACCCAACTGACGCTAAACATCCACGGAGTTGTGTACCAAAATGGGCTTGGGGGGTGTCTCTAATCTATCCTCAAGACACCTGACTGTAGCCATAAGAGAAGAAGACAGGACAGAAGACTGACGATTGGAAAATCGGAAGACTAGGAACCCTTAGGGGTGCGCACACAGGACAAAGTTGCTGATCGGTCGCAACTTGGCGGGATGCCAGCAACGTTCCTTGTCGATGCATTGATCAAGTTAACATACAGCCTCCTAATGGTGCAGCCTGGAAGTATTTGAGTCTGTAGCAACAGCCTAGCTGTGCTTAACCACTTCCAGGATAGGCCAAGTATGCAAGTCTTCTCTGAGCCTCGGGGTCCCGGGCCACCACGGGATCACGGAAAATTAGATCGCCGTTGAGATCGTTAGACAAGTAGATACTTTTAGGACCGAGATACTTTTGCTGACGACTTACCGGCATAATAACAGGCCACTACACCTTAGCCACAGTCATGCCATCAAAAGCAATACTCGGATCAGCCGTAACGATAACTATTTAAGCGTAACAGGCGGAGCCTAACCGCTAATTTCTCTATATTTCCAACTCAAACTACCGAACGTATCGTAGAGTGGGAGGCGAGAATCTTTGGCGATTCCTTTGTCAGCTCCGCTACTGGCGCGGGGTTTGGGGAGTATGATGATTGGGGCCTCCAGAATCATTGCCCCATCCGTAGTCGAGAAGACTACGTCCCGATAGACAAGTGGAGAAAACTTGTCTGCCAGAAGACTGACGATTAAAAAATCGGAAGACTAGGACCCTTAAGGGGATGCCAGCAACGATCCTTGTCGATGCATAGATCAAGTTGCTATACAGCCTCCTAGCGATGCCGCCTGGATAGCCTACGCAACATCCGTAGTGAGGTGCACTAGTGTATGCAACGTCCCCTTTGTGGTTGTGCGGAGTGCCAACAACCCACAACCACGACACGGCGCGAAAAAGGACAACTATTTGTGAGTGTGCTCGTGGAATGTAAGAGCACTCCAGGGGCCGTTCATAACTGGCGGATATTACCACGATTCAGGCAGTAAGCTGGATAGGACAGGGGATAATGAAGAATAAAGAGTGCGACATATATTACAGCTGTCACAAACGGTTGCACATATTTGGATGAGGATTCGTTGTGGGAAACGGTTAAGGTCGGAGGTCATAGACTTTAAATTGATAAGTGATCGCAGATTTTACAACATCAGCCTTATACGCGCACACGTCCCCACCGATGAGGCTGAAGACTATGTCAAACAGGACTAATATGACCTCTTGGACGGTGCCTACCTAGCCTCTCCGGAGAACGATGTCAAAAGCATGCTCGGAGACCGCAATGGCAAAATCGGTCTTTACGGAGTGATCGGAAAGTACAACTTAAACGAAACGACAAACGACAGATAACGGCTTCCCAAGCAGTGAGTTCTTTGCGACAGGTTATAAGTAGCAGAAGGTTCCCTCGTAAAAAATCCAAACAGCAACCTGGCGGTCTTCGTGCGGTCGAAACGCCAAGCAATTCGACCATGTGCTCATTGACGCAGGACATGCGTCAAATATGATGGATGTGAGAACATTCAGAGGGGCAAACGTCAACTCCGACCATTTCCTCGTTACAGCACGACTCAGAGATTGACTGTAAAATGTCAGAAAGCCAACAAAGAGGAGTTCTGACATTGGACGCCTAAGCATACCGGAGACTGCCAGATCCTACAAGGAGCAATTGAGCGAAAGACTCTCCGGTATGCCTGCGTCGAGCAATAACGCCAACAAGATGTGGTTGCATTGCCGCTCTGCCATTAAAGATGTAGCGGAAACTACCTTAGGCTATCTACCACCCCCGACAATATGATGGCGAGTGTGAGCAGAAAAAAAGTGCAACCGACGAGGCATACCAAAAAGCGCTGCAACTGAAAACAAGAGCGCAAGAGGAGTACCGGCTGGAAGACGGGATGAGAAGACGCTTCTACGTCTGAAGAAAAAGTCTCACGCAACCACCCAGCTCAAGGGCGTCGAAGTCTTACTGTTACCTTTGTGCATTTCAGACGTGTTTCTGTTGTTTCCGTTTCCATTTTTTATTAATTACCTCTAAATTGCCCCCTTATTTCATCACGATTTGCTGTGCGCTACATTTTTTGTTCCGTACGCTCTTCGCATACCCCGTGACCTACCATAATATCGAAATGGAAAAGTGCTGTGCTGGTGAAATGCGCTCGGTCGGCTCAAATATCGTTTGTGACATGATTATGTGTAGTGGACTCTGTGGAAAATCGTATCACCCCGCGTGCGTAGGCATAAAAGGTCGTTACACAACCTACCTCAAAGACGTCAAGCAATATGTGTGCCCTAATTGCAAGGAATTGTCGGCATCGCATATCATGCTTGCAATAAAATGCCATAACGATTCAATGACATCCCTATTTGCCGATCTTACCCATTAACCGCCTTAAAGTGGCTGCTAAACACGTCTCCACGGATGTTCACTATGGTCCTTTGATGAATCAACTCGTCCAAGAGATTCATGACTCAATAACCGAATCGGTTAAGAGGCTGGATAAAAGTATAACGGCGCTCACAGAGATCATTCGATCCAAAAACGACGAAATTAACAACACCAATGATGCCGTCAACTGTATCCGTACGGACTTGGACATCCTTCTTCAGTCATCCACCACGTCGGCACCACCGCTCTTCCCAACTAATGCGAACAACTAAGCGGCGATCGAATCACTGTGCGAACGACAGTCTACAATATTTGGTAAAATGGACAATGCAATTACTTTACTCAGAGACGAAACTCAGCTCCTAACAGCGAGAAACACCAACACCACTCCTTCGCTTGAGTCTATCAACAACAACAAATCGTTAATGGAGCTTTTCTGCGAAACTTCAGCCTCTGACATTGCCATTCCCTTATGCGAGATCTTCAACACCGGCTCACAAACTTCGGCTATTCCCTCTCAAGACCCTCTCCCTCCTAAACTTAACTTTTTTGGCATAACCTGGACGAAATCAGAGTGGGATTCGAGAATAACAAGACTTCAGAAGAACAACCGATGTCACGATAATGACCTGTCTGCATTTATCATTAGCGATGCCCCACGTAACATATCAGTCAAGTCTTTTATTAAACAGAGGCTCAACCTTGACATCAACCAATGGAAAAAGCTGAGAAAGGGACGAATCGTGATCTTCATTCCCAGGAAATATGAATGGCTTATTACCAACCCTTTCGGAGGCAACTTTAATTTAAGAAGTTTAAGTATAAGAAACTGTTCAACTTCCCCTAATCCCCGTCAGGATTCAGTTTCTCAGAAGCCTATTTCTCTTAACATTGGCCCTAGATCTCGCCCACCAACCTCCAACCCATCTTCTCTTAACAATCTCACTAGATCTGGCCCAACTACATCTAACCCCCCTATTATCGCACCTAATCGTCCGTTGTCCAACAATCCAGTAAGTAATTGGTCTTTTAAAACGGGCTTGTATCCTAACTTCAAAACAGGTACGAGATTCCCTAACTCCAAACGCGTATCTTTTGACCTTAACGCATCCTCCTCTATCAAACCTTCCCTCAAATACCCAAACTTTATTCATTGTCACACTCTCAACCCCAATCGTCCTCCAGTGTCTGTACCAGCAAAGCCACTTTCCGCGTCTACTCCATCTTCTTCCGATAGTTCGAATACTAACCATTCAAAATCGCTAACTCCACCTCGTTCCTTCATTGATCCGCTGTTTCCTCCTACTGCTAAACTAACGAAACAACTGACCGACTCTGGGTATGATGGACGTTATGTCCTTTCACGCTTACGTGATCGTAAGATCTACTAAAACATTCGTCTCTATCTAGCGCATTTGCATGACAAGGATGACTCCATCTGCATCGACGAGATTACCAAAACAAATGTTATGATTTCGCTCCACGAAGAAGGCCTCCCAACCGAACCTTCCGAATTAAAAAAGATTTTCGTCCATTTCCATGAGAGTCTTAATATTCCCCCTACTAATGTTGCTAACGATTTATCCACATTCGCCTCTCATATCGCTTCAAAACGAATCGCCCATCGAACTCGCGCTAATTTCAAAAACTATTCTCGTTCCTAACGATTCCGATACCGCCATTAGGCACCTATCTATATATTACCAAAACGTTCGGGGATTGCGCACTAAATCATACACCGTATTTCTGAACTCTCAAAATCTGCCTTACGACGTTTTTGCCCTCACAGAAACAAACCTCTCTTCATCCTTTAACAGTTACGAGTTCTTTACTTCTAACTTCAGTGTTTTCCGTGATGATGGTTTGGGTAAAGCCGATAACTCGTCTGGGCGCGGCGTTCTCCTGGCTATCAATAACAAATATGATTCCTCACTCTTTAAATCATCGCACACCGCCGATTTCGAGTTAATTTGTGTTAAGCTATCTATTCTTAAACGAAATCTATATCTCTTTTGTTGTTAGATTCGCCCGTCTCAACCAATTCTAATGACGATGTCATAGTCATGGGTGATTATATAACCTTCCCCGTCTACAATGGGTTCAATCTGATGATGAGACACATTTTGTTTCTCTAATGCAACTGCTGCAAAGGAATTTCTCTTTCTAGAATGTCTCTCTAACACCGGCCTATATCAAATAAGTAGTATTACCAACTGCCTTGGTAGACAACTGGATCTTATATTTTCATCTGACATTATTAACAGCATTGTCATTGAAAGCGATCATCTTCTGTCTACTTTAGACCGATACCACTCTTTGTTTCCTTTTCCTACAGTAATTTGATTCGAAAAAATCATTCGCCAAACTCTTGTTAACTTTCGTAAAACTGATTTCGTCAAGCTCAATTTTTTGCTAAGCCGCGTTAATTTTAATATTGCTTACATTAATATTGAAACCGTCCTTTCGTCCTTCTACTCTATCATCTCCGGTTGTCTCGTTAAAGCTGTACCTCTCAAATACCATGCAAATTGTCCCACATCCCCTCCTTGGTATAATAAACAATTACGATCACTTCGTAACAGAAGAAACAAACTCTGGAAAGCTTACCTCAAATCTCGCTATGGCTTCGACCACTCCATTTACCAGTTTACTCACCTAAGATTTACTAAACTTTCTGAATCTCTCTATCTGCAATATATCGACCGAATGCAATCCAATCTCATAACGGACCCTAAGAATTTTTACCGATTTATTAATACCAGGCGAAAATGTGATAGTTATCCCACTAATCTCAAATTTGGCAACAATGCCTCGTCTGATCCGCAAACCATCGCAAACTTATTCGCCGATTTCTTCAGTCAATCGTACAATGGTTGTTCCACTGAGCTCGATCAAGATTACTTATCATATCTGAACAATTCCGCCCAAACATCATTAGCTTCTATTCACGTAACTGCGCGCCTTGTTGAAGAAAATATCAACACACTTAAGGACGACTATAACCCAGGTCCGATGGGTTGACTGCAATTGTGCTTAAGAAATGCGCTGGACACCTGGCTCAACCCCTAGCAACTCCTTTCAATATGTCCCTTTCACAAGGATGTTTCCCCCAGCTCTGGAAGAACTCTTTTATTATCCCTATACATAAGAATCATCGCTAAGCTATCTTGCGTACCTAAACTATTCGAAAGCAATGTGTACGATTCTATGTTTTTTCACTGCAAAGCATTATTTTCAACTTCCCAACACAGTTTTCTGAAAGGCAGGTCGACGACTACGAACCTTAGTGAATTTGTGTCTCAGGCATTATGTGCATTTGAAGACGGCAAAGAAGTCGATGTAATAGCCACCGACTTTAGTAAGGTATTCGATAAAATTTCGCACCAAGTCATTATATTTAAACTTACAGCTCTAGGTTTTCAACCTCACTTCATCAAATGGATCAAATCCTATTTGGAAAGCAGAGAATATGCTGTTACCTTCAGATCGTCTGTCTCCAAACCCATCAAAGCTACTTCTGGCGTACCACCTCGGTCCACTAATATTCTTGCTTATGATGTTGTCCGTATTATTATGAACTCCCATCTCTCTGTTTACGCCGATGATATGAAAATATATTCGTTCATCTCCTCCCCCTCTGACTCCTGCTCACTTCAAGATGACCTAAATAGTTTTTCCTTTTGGTGTCAAAAAAACGATCTCCAACTTAACATCAGTAAATGTCAATCCACTACATACTCCCGCAAACGTCCACCGCATCCCCATAGAAACTATTTCCTCATCAATGAACTAGTACCGTCAGTATCATCTTTAAGTAATCTGTGATCGTGAGCTCAACTTTCGTTCCCATATTGACAATATTATAAGTAGAGCAAATTCTACGCTTGGCTTTATCAAACGCTGGTCAAAAGAATTTTAGAATCCCTATGTCACAAAATCTCTATACACCACCTTCGTCAGACCCATTCTCGAACATGCCAGGCAAGTATGGTCACCTCATTACGCGGTCCACATTCGTCGTATCGAAGCTCTACGTGATCTTGCCTGGACTGACAGAACCAACTAACCTCCTTGCTCTGATCGCCTAAACTAATTCGCCTCGAGTCCCTCGAAAACCGTCGTAAAACTGCCGATCTGCTCTTCCTCCACCAACTGATCTTGAATTTGTGTCTCTTAGCGTCAACCCCTACAATTTAAGGTCTGCATCCCTCTTCCGCATTAGACCACATCGGACTAATTACGGCTTGAACTCACCGGTATCAAGAATGTTAGCCTGACTCTTTCGATTTCCACCTTAGAAAAACCTCACTTCGAAACCACCTCCAATCCCATTCTTTCCTGCGCTAGACCTCCCTTTATTTCTCTACCATCTAGGTTAAGCCTTAGTTTTTAAGTTTAGATTGTTTGAGTTATCTGCTTGTATTAAGTTTAATAAATTGGGGGTGTTGCCCCCACTACTACTACTACTACCACAGAGCTCTTCAAGGTCGGTGGCGACGTTCTGGTAGGGAGCATGCACCAGATCATCTGAAGAATTTAGGAAGACGAAAGCATGACCGTGGACTTGAATATCAGCAGCATATCCATAAAAAGGCGATCCAGTTTCAACAACTATAGAGCTAGTGCGGCTTCCGGTCCCGGCAAATCGGCAGTACACAAAGTCTTCACGCTAAGGCAAATCCTGGAGAAGACCAGCGAGTTTCAAATAGATACGCACCGCCTTTTTATCGATTTCAAAGCCCCATTCGACAGCATTCATCGCAAGGAGCTATTCGATGCGATGACCGAATTCGTTATCCCGGGAAAATTGATCCGGATATCGCACCGCGCTTACACACGCAATGCACCGTGCAGTTCGGCACAAGGATTTCCGAGCCGTTTGAAACCTGCACTGGATTTCGGCAAGGAGATGCGCTGTCGTTTCATTTCCTTAATCTGGTACTGGGAAGGTAGTGCGGAGGGCAGCTGTAAACACGGAAGGAACTATCTTCTACAATTCGGTCCAACTGTTGGTGTACGCAGATGACATCGACATCATCACGCGTTCCAACGTGCCATAGTGGAGGCTTTTACTGCGATTGAAGAATAGTCGAAACGAGCTGTCTCAAGTCTCAAGGTCAATGAGGACAAAACAAAATATATGCTGTCGACCAAGAAACGTTCCGTCACATACCACCTTGGACAAAACTTAACGATCAACACCTACAATTTCGAGGTAGTAAAGGAGTTCTAGGTACCTGCGAAAGAAAAACTCTACGTCGGATATACTGTCCCGTCTGCGAGGAATGCGAATCCGTCGACTGCATTGGCCCAGACACATCGAGCGTATGTATGATGACTGGAAGCAGCAATTGCTCAGACTCGGACCCTCCATGGGTCGCCAGTGAATAGAACAGAATTGCGATACTTGCTATAAACGAATAATCTCTGTGGCATCTGGTAAAGTACCACCAAATGTCTACAGGAAGGAAAGTAACATATCTGCGCCCTCCAACTCAGAAAAAGCCAGACAGGTAACCAACCCAACTGACGCTAAACATCCACGGAGTTGTGTACCAAACTGGGATTGGGGGGTGTCTCTAATCTATCCTCAAGACACCTGACTGTAGCCATAAGAGAAGAAGACAGGACAGAAGACTGACGATTGGAAAATCGGAAGACTAGGAACCCTTAGGGGTGCGCGTACAGGACAAAGTTGCTGATCGGTCCCAACTTGGCGGGATGCCAGCAACGTTCCTTGTCGATGCATTGATCAAGTTAACATACAGCCTCCTAGTGGTGCAGCCTGGAAGTATTTGAGTCTGTAGCAACAGCCTAGCTGTGCTTAACCACTTCCAGGATAGGCCAAGTATGCACGCCTTCTCTGAGCCCCGGGGTCCCGGGCCACCACGGGATCACGGGAAATTAGATCGCCGTTGAGATCGTTAGACAAGTAGATACTTTTAGGACCGAGATACTTTTGCTGGCGACTTACCGGCATACTAACAGGCCACTACACCTTAGCCACAGTCATGCCATCAAAAGCAATACTCGGATCAGCCGTAACGATAACTAATTAAGCGTAACAGGCAGAGCCTAACCGCTAATTTCTCTATATTTCCAACTCAAACTACCGAACGTATCGTAGAGTGGGAGGCGAGAATCTTTGGCGATTCCTTTGTCAGCTCCGCTACTGGCGCGGGGTTTGGGGAGTATGATGATTGGGGCCTCCAGAATCATTGCCCCATCCGTAGTCGAGAAGACTATGCATCCCGATAGACAAGTGGAGAAAACTTGTCTGCCAGAAGACTGACGATTAAAAAATCGGAAGACTAGGACCCTTAAGGGGATGCCAGCAACGATCCTTGTCGATGCATAGATCAAGTTGCCATACAGCCTCCTAGCGATGCCGCCTGGATAGCCTACGCAACATCCGTAGTGAGGTGCACTAGTGTATGGAACGTCTCCTTTGTGGTTGTGCGGAGTGCCAACAACCCACAACCACGACACGGCGCGAAAAAAGACAACTATTTGTGAGTGTGCTCGTGGAATGTAAGAGCACTCCAGGGGCCGTTCATAACTGGCGGATATTACCACGATTCAGGCAATAAGCTGGATAGGACAGGGGATAATGAAGAATAAAGAGTGCGACATATATTACAGCTGTCACAAACGGTTGCACATATTTGGATGAGGCTGAAGACTATGTCAAACAGGACTAATATGACCTCTTGGACGGTGCCTACCTAGCCTGTCCGGAGAACGATGTCAAGAGCATGAACGGAGACCGCAATGCCAAAATCGGTAAGGAAAACATCTTTGCGGAGTGATCGGAAAGTACAACTTCCACGAAACGACAACAGATAACGGCTTCCCAAGCAGTGAGTTCTTTGCGACAGGTTATAAGTAGCAGAAGGTTCCCTCGTAAAAAATCCAAACAGCAACCTGGCGGTCTTCGTGCGGTCGAAACGCCAAGCAATTCGACCATGTGCTCATTGACGCAGGACATGCGTCAAATATGATGGATGTGCGAACATTCAGAGGGGCAAACGACTCAGAGATTGACTGTAAAATGTCAGAAAGCCAACAAAGAGGAGTTCTGACATTGGACGCCTAAGCATACCGGAGACTGCCAGATCCTACAAGGAGCAATTGAGCGAAAGACTCTCCGGTATGCCTGCGTCGAGCAATAACGCCAACAAGATGTGGTTGCATTGCCGCTCAGCCATTAAAGATGTAGGCTATCTACCACCCCCGACAATAAGCCCGTGGTATGATGGCGATTGTGAGCAGAAAAAACGTGCAACCGACGAGGCATACCAAAGAGCGCTGCAACTGAAAACAAGAGCGCAAGAGGAGTACCGGCTGGAAGACGGGATGAGAAGACGCTTCTACGTCTGAAGAAAAAGTCTCACGCAACCACCCAGCTCAAGGGCGTCGAAGTCTTACTGTTACCTTTGTGCATTTCAGACGTGTTTCTGTTGTTTCCGTTTCCATTTTTTATTAATTACCTCTAAATTGCCCCCTTATTTCATCACGATTTGCTGTGCGCTACATTTTTTGTTCCGTACGCTCTTCGCATACCCCGTGACCTACCATAATATCGAAATGGAAAATTGCTGTGCTGGGGAAATGCGCTCGGTCGGCTCAAATATCGTTTGTGACATGATTATGTGTAGTGGACTCTGTGGAAAATCGTATCACCCCGCGTGCGTAGGCATAAAAGGTCGTTACACAACCTACCTCAAAGACGTCATGCAATATGTGTGCCCTAATTGCAAGGAATTGTCGGCATCGCATATCATGCTTGCAATAAAATGCCATAACGATTCAATGACATCCCTATTTGCCGATCTTACCCCTTAACCGCCTTAAAGTGACTGCTAAACACGTCTCCACGGATGTTCACTTTGGTCCTTTGATGAATCAACTCGTCCAAGAGATTCATGACTCAATAACCGAATCGGTTAAGAGGCTGGATAAAAGTATAACGGCGCTCACAGAGATCATTCGATCCAAAAACGACGAAATTAACAACACCAACGATGCCGTCAACTGTATCCGTACGGACTTGGACATCGTTCTTCAGTCATCCACCACGTCGGCACCACCGCTCTTCCCAACTAATGCGAACAACGAAGCGGCGATCGAATCTCTGTGCGAACGACAGTCTACAATATTTGGTAAAATGGACAATGCAATTACTTTACTCAGAGACGAAACTCAGCTCCTAACAGCGAGAAACACCAACACCACTCCTTCGCTTGAGTCTATCAACAACAACAAATCGTTAATGGAGCTTTTCTTGCGTACCTAAACTATTCGAAAGCAATGTGTACGATTCTATGTTTTTTCACTGCAAAGCATTATTTTCAACTTCCCAACACAGTTTTCTGAAAGGCAGGTCGACGACTACGAACCTTAGTGAATTTGTGTCTCAGGCATTATGTGCATTTGAAGACGGCAAAGAAGTCGATGTAATAGCCACCGACTTTAGTAAGGTATTCGATAAAATTTCGCTCCAAGTCATTATATTTAAACTTACAGCTCTAGGTTTTCAACCTCACTTCATCAAATGGATCAAATCCTATTTGGAAAGCAGAGAATATGCTGTTACCTTCAGATCGTCTGTCTCCAAACCCATCAAAGCTACTTCTGGCGTACCACCTCGGTCCACTAATATTCGTACTTATGATGTTGTCCGTATTATTATGAACTCCCATCTCTCTGTTTACGCCGATGATATGAAAATATATTCGTTCATCTCCTCCCCCTCTGACTCCTGCTCACTTCAAGATGACCTAAATAGTTTTTCCTTTTGGTGTCAAAAAAACGATCTCCAACTTAACATCAGTAAATGTCAATCCACTACATACTCCCGCAAACGTCCACCGCATCCCCATAGAAACTATTTCCTCATCAATGAACTAGTACCGTCAGTATCATCTTTAAGTAATCTGTGATCGTGAGCTCAACTTTCGTTCCCATATTGACAATATTATAAGTAGAGCAAATTCTACGCTTGGCTTTATCAAACGCTGGTCAAAAGAATTTTAGAATACCTAGGTCACAAAATCTCTATACACCACCTTCGTCAGACCCATTCTCGAACATGCCAGGCAAGTATGGTCACCTCATTACGCGGTCCACATTCGTCGTATCGAAGCTCTACGTGATCTTGCCTGGACTGACAGAACCAACTAACCTCCTTGCTCTGATCGCCTAATCTAATTCGCCTCGAGTCCCTCGAAAACCGTCGTAAAACTGCCGATCTGCTCTTCCTCCACCAACTGATCTTGAATTTGTGTCTCTTAGCGTCAACCCCTACAATTTAAGGTCTGCATCCCTCTTCCGCATTAGACCACATCGGACTAATTACGGCTTGAACTCACCGGTATCAAGAATGTTAGCCTGACTCTTTCGATTTCCACCTTAGAAAAACCTCACTTCGAAACCACCTCCAATCCCATTCTTTCCTGCGCTAGACCTCCCTTTATTTCTCTACCATCTAGGTTAAGCCTTAGTTTTTAAGTTTAGATTGTTTGAGTTATCTGCTTGTATTAAGTTTAATAAATTGGGGGTGTTGCCCCCACTACTACTACTACTACCACAGAGCTCTTCAAGGTCGGTGGCGACGTTCTGGTAGGGAGCATGCACCAGATCATCTGAAGAATTTAGGAAGACGAAAGCATGACCGTGGACTTGAATATCAGCAGCATATCCATAAAAAGGCGATCTGACCAGTTTCAACAACTATAGAGCTAGTGCGGCTTCCGGTCCCGGCAAATCGGCAGTACACAAAGTCTTCACGCTAAGGCAAATCCTGGAGAAGACCAGCGGGTTTCAAATAGATACGCACCGCCTTTTTATCGATTTCAAAGCCCCATTCGACAGCATTCATCGCAAGGAGCTATTCGATGCGATGACCGAATTCGGGATCCCGGGAAAATTGATCCGGATATCGCACCGCGCTTACACACGCAATGCACCGTGCAGTTCGGCACAAGGATTTCCGAGCCGTTTGAAACCTGCACTGGATTTCGGCAAGGAGATGCGCTGTCGTTTCATTTCCTTAATCTGGTACTGGGAAGGTAGTGCGGAGGGCAGCTGTAAACACGGAAGGAACTATCTTCTACAATTCGGTCCAACTGTTGGTGTACGCAGATGACATCGACATCATCACGCGTTCCAACGTGCCATAGTGGAGGCTTTTACTGCGATTGAAGAATAGTCGAAACGAGCTGTCTCAAGTCTCAAGGTCAATGAGGACAAAACAAAATATATGCTGTCGACCAAGAAACGTTCCGTCACATACCACCTTGGACAAAACTTAACGATCAACACCTACAATTTCGAGGTAGTAAAGGAGTTCTAGGTACCTGCGAAAGAAAAACTCTACGTCGGATATACTGTCCCGTCTGCGAGGACTGCGAATCCGTCGACTGCATTGGCCCAGACACATCGAGCGTACGGCGCTCACAGAGATCATTCGATCCAAAAACGACGAAATTAACAACACCAACGATGCCGTCAACTGTATCCGTACGGACTTGGACATCGTTCTTCAGTCATCCACCACGTCGGCACCACCGCTCTTCCCAACTAATGCGAACAACGAAGCGGCGATCGAATCTCTGTGCGAACGACAGTCTACAATATTTGGTAAAATGGACAATGCAATTACTTTACTCAGAGACGAAACTCAGCTCCTAACAGCGAGAAACACCAACACCACTCCTTCGCTTGAGTCTATCAACAACAACAAATCGTTAATGGAGCTTTTCTTGCGTACCTAAACTATTCGAAAGCAATGTGTACGATTCTATGTTTTTTCACTGCAAAGCATTATTTTCAACTTCCCAACACAGTTTTCTGAAAGGCAGGTCGACGACTACGAACCTTAGTGAATTTGTGTCTCAGGCATTATGTGCATTTGAAGACGGCAAAGAAGTCGATGTAATAGCCACCGACTTTAGTAAGGTATTCGATAAAATTTCGCTCCAAGTCATTATATTTAAACTTACAGCTCTAGGTTTTCAACCTCACTTCATCAAATGGATCAAATCCTATTTGGAAAGCAGAGAATATGCTGTTACCTTCAGATCGTCTGTCTCCAAACCCATCAAAGCTACTTCTGGCGTACCACCTCGGTCCACTAATATTCGTACTTATGATGTTGTCCGTATTATTATGAACTCCCATCTCTCTGTTTACGCCGATGATATGAAAATATATTCGTTCATCTCCTCCCCCTCTGACTCCTGCTCACTTCAAGATGACCTAAATAGTTTTTCCTTTTGGTGTCAAAAAAACGATCTCCAACTTAACATCAGTAAATGTCAATCCACTACATACTCCCGCAAACGTCCACCGCATCCCCATAGAAACTATTTCCTCATCAATGAACTAGTACCGTCAGTATCATCTTTAAGTAATCTGTGATCGTGAGCTCAACTTTCGTTCCCATATTGACAATATTATAAGTAGAGCAAATTCTACGCTTGGCTTTATCAAACGCTGGTCAAAAGAATTTTAGAATACCTAGGTCACAAAATCTCTATACACCACCTTCGTCAGACCCATTCTCGAACATGCCAGGCAAGTATGGTCACCTCATTACGCGGTCCACATTCGTCGTATCGAAGCTCTACGTGATCTTGCCTGGACTGACAGAACCAACTAACCTCCTTGCTCTGATCGCCTAATCTAATTCGCCTCGAGTCCCTCGAAAACCGTCGTAAAACTGCCGATCTGCTCTTCCTCCACCAACTGATCTTGAATTTGTGTCTCTTAGCGTCAACCCCTACAATTTAAGGTCTGCATCCCTCTTCCGCATTAGACCACATCGGACTAATTACGGCTTGAACTCACCGGTATCAAGAATGTTAGCCTGACTCTTTCGATTTCCACCTTAGAAAAACCTCACTTCGAAACCACCTCCAATCCCATTCTTTCCTGCGCTAGACCTCCCTTTATTTCTCTACCATCTAGGTTAAGCCTTAGTTTTTAAGTTTAGATTGTTTGAGTTATCTGCTTGTATTAAGTTTAATAAATTGGGGGTGTTGCCCCCACTACTACTACTACTACCACAGAGCTCTTCAAGGTCGGTGGCGACGTTCTGGTAGGGAGCATGCACCAGATCATCTGAAGAATTTAGGAAGACGAAAGCATGACCGTGGACTTGAATATCAGCAGCATATCCATAAAAAGGCGATCTGACCAGTTTCAACAACTATAGAGCTAGTGCGGCTTCCGGTCCCGGCAAATCGGCAGTACACAAAGTCTTCACGCTAAGGCAAATCCTGGAGAAGACCAGCGGGTTTCAAATAGATACGCACCGCCTTTTTATCGATTTCAAAGCCCCATTCGACAGCATTCATCGCAAGGAGCTATTCGATGCGATGACCGAATTCGGGATCCCGGGAAAATTGATCCGGATATCGCACCGCGCTTACACACGCAATGCACCGTGCAGTTCGGCACAAGGATTTCCGAGCCGTTTGAAACCTGCACTGGATTTCGGCAAGGAGATGCGCTGTCGTTTCATTTCCTTAATCTGGTACTGGGAAGGTAGTGCGGAGGGCAGCTGTAAACACGGAAGGAACTATCTTCTACAATTCGGTCCAACTGTTGGTGTACGCAGATGACATCGACATCATCACGCGTTCCAACGTGCCATAGTGGAGGCTTTTACTGCGATTGAAGAATAGTCGAAACGAGCTGTCTCAAGTCTCAAGGTCAATGAGGACAAAACAAAATATATGCTGTCGACCAAGAAACGTTCCGTCACATACCACCTTGGACAAAACTTAACGATCAACACCTACAATTTCGAGGTAGTAAAGGAGTTCTAGGTACCTGCGAAAGAAAAACTCTACGTCGGATATACTGTCCCGTCTGCGAGGACTGCGAATCCGTCGACTGCATTGGCCCAGACACATCGAGCGTATGTATGATGACTGGAAGCAGCAATTGCTCAGACTCGGACCCTCCATGGGTCGCCAGTGAATAGAACAGAATTGCGATACTTGCTATAAACGAATAATCTCTGTGGCATCTGGTAAAGTACCACCAAATGTCTACAGGAAGGAAAGCAACATATCTGCGCCCTCCAACTCAGAAAAAGCCAGACAGGTAACCAACCCAACTGACGCTAAACATCCACGGAGTTGTGTACCAAACTGGGATTGGGGGGTGTCTCTAATCTATCCTCTGCTCTATCCTCAACCTGACTGTAGCCATAAGAGAAGAAGACAGGACAGAAGACTGACGATTGGAAAATCGGAAGACTAGGAACCCTTAGGGGTGCGCGTACAGGACAAAGTTGCTGATCGGTCCCAACTTGGCGGGATGCCAGCAACGTTCCTTGTCGATGCATTGATCAAGTTAACATACAGCCTCCTAGTGGTGCAGCCTGGAAGTATTTGAGTCTGTAGCAACAGCCTAGCTGTGCTTAACCACTTCCAGGATAGGCCAAGTATGCACGCCTTCTCTGAGCCCCGGGGTCCCGGGCCACCACGGGATCACGGGAAATTAGATCGCCGATGAGATCGTTAGACAAGTAGATACTTTTAGGACCGAGATACTTTTGCTGACGACTTACCGGCATACTAACAGGCCACTACACCTTAGCCACAGTCATGCCATCAAAAGCAATACTCGGATCAGCCGTAACGATAACTAATTAAGCGTAACAGGCAGAGCCTAACCGCTAATTTCTCTATATTTCCAACTCAAACTACCGAACGTATCGTAGAGTGGGAGGCGAGAATCTTTGGCGATTCCTTTGTCAGCTCCGCTACTGGCGCGGGGTTTGGGGAGTATGATGATTGGGGCCTCCAGAATCATTGCCCCATCCGTAGTCGAGAAGACTATGCATCCCGATAGACAAGTGGAGAAAACTTGTCTGCCAGAAGACTGACGATTAAAAAATCGGAAGACTAGGACCCTTAAGGGGATGCCAGCAACGATCCTTGTCGATGCATAGATCAAGTTGCCATACAGCCTCCTAGCGATGCCGCCTGGATAGCCTACGCAACATCCGTAGTGAGGTGCACTAGTGTATGGAACGTCTCCTTTGTGGTTGTGCGGAGTGCCAACAACCCACAACCACGACACGGCGCGAAAAAAGACAACTATTTGTGAGTGTGCTCGTGGAATGTAAGAGCACTCCAGGGGCCGTTCATAACTGGCGGATATTACCACGATTCAGGCAATAAGCTGGATAGGACAGGGGATAATGAAGAATAAAGAGTGCGACATATATTACAGCTGTCACAAACGGTTGCACATATTTGGATGAGGCTGAAGACTATGTCAAACAGGACTAATATGACCTCTTGGACGGTGCCTACCTAGCCTGTCCGGAGAACGATGTCAAAAGCATGAACGGAGACCGCAATGCCAAAATCGGTAAGGAAAACATCTTTGCGGAGTGATCGGAAAGTACAACTTCCACGAAACGACAACAGATAACGGCTTCCCAAGCAGTGAGTTCTTTGCGACAGGTTATAAGTAGCAGAAGGTTCCCTCGTAAAAAATCCAAACAGCAACCTGGCGGTCTTCGTGCGGTCGAAACGCCAAGCAATTCGACCATGTGCTCATTGACGCAGGACATGCGTCAAATATGATGGATGTGCGAACATTCAGAGGGGCAAACGACTCAGAGATTGACTGTAAAATGTCAGAAAGCCAACAAAGAGGAGTTCTGACATTGGACGCCTAAGCATACCGGAGACTGCCAGATCCTACAAGGAGCAATTGAGCGAAAGACTCTCCGGTATGCCTGCGTCGAGCAATAACGCCAACAAGATGTGGTTGCATTGCCGCTCAGCCATTAAAGATGTAGGCTATCTACCACCCCCGACAATAAGCCCGTGGTATGATGGCGATTGTGAGCAGAAAAAACGTGCAACCGACGAGGCATACCAAAGAGCGCTGCAACTGAAAACAAGAGCGCAAGAGGAGTACCGGCTGGAAGACGGGATGAGAAGACGCTTCTACGTCTGAAGAAAAAGTCTCACGCAACCACCCAGTTTAAGGGCGTCGAAGTCTTACTGTTACCTTTGTGCATTTCAGACGTGTTTCTGTTGGTTCCGTTTCCATTTTTTATTAATTACCTCTAAATTGCCCCCTTATTTCATCACGATTTGCTGTGCGCTACATTTTTTGTTCCGTACGCTCTTCGCATACCCCGTGACCTACCATAATATCGAAATGGAAAATTGCTGTGCTGGGGAAATGCGCTCGGTCGGCTCAAATATCGTTTGTGACATGATTATGTGTAGTGGACTCTGTGGAAAATCGTATCACCCCGCGTGCGTAGGCATAAAAGGTCGTTACACAACCTACCTCAAAGACGTCATGCAATATGTGTGCCCTAATTGCAAGGAATTGTCGGCATCGCATATCATGCTTGCAATAAAATGCCATAACGATTCAATGACATCCCTATTTGCCGATCTTACCCCTTAACCGCCTTAAAGTGACTGCTAAACACGTCTCCACGGATGTTCACTTTGGTCCTTTGATGAATCAACTCGTCCAAGAGATTCATGACTCAATAACCGAATCGGTTAAGAGGCTGGATAAAAGTATAACGGCGCTCACAGAGATCATTCGATCCAAAAACGACGAAATTAACAACACCAACGATGCCGTCAACTGTATCCGTACGGACTTGGACATCGTTCTTCAGTCATCCACCACGTCGGCACCACCGCTCTTCCCAACTAATGCGAACAACGAAGCGGCGATCGAATCTCTGTGCGAACGACAGTCTACAATATTTGGTAAAATGGACAATGCAATTACTTTACTCAGAGACAAAACTCAGCTCCTAACAGCGAGAAACACCAACACCACTCCTTCGCTTGAGTCTATCAACAACAACAAATCGTTAATGGAGCTTTTCTGCGAAACTTCAGCCTCTGACATTGCCATTCCCTTATGCGAGATCTTCAACACCGGCTCACAAACTTCGGCTATTCCCTCTCAAGACCCTATCCCTCCTAAACTTAACTTTTTTGGCATAACCTGGACGAAATCAGAGTGGGATTCGAGAATAACAAGACTTCAGAAGAACAACCGATGTCACGATAATGACCTGTCTGCATTTATATTTAGCGATGCCCCACGTAACATATCAGTCAAGTCTTTTATTAAACAGAGGCTTAACCTTGACATCAACCAATGGAAAAAGCTGAGAAAGGGACGAATCGTGATCTTCATTCCCAGGAAATATGAATGGCTTATTACCAACCCTTTCGGAGGCAACTTTAATTTAAGAAGTTTAAGTATAAGAAACTGTTCAACTTCCCCTAATCCCCATCAGGATTCCGTATCTCAGAAGCCTCCTTCTCTTAACATTGGCCCTAGATCTCGCCCACCAACCTCCAACCCATCTTCTCTTAACAATCTCACTAGATCTCGCCCAACTACATCTAACCCCCCTATTATCGCACCTAATCGTCCGTTGTCCAACAATCCAGTAAGTAGTAATTGGTCTTTTAAAACGGGCTTGTATCCTAACTTCAAAACAAGTACGAGATTCCCAAACGCGTATCTTTTGACCTTAACGCATCCTCCTCTATCAAACCTTCCCTCAAATACCCAAACTTTATTCATTGTCACACTCTCAACCCCAATCGTCCTCCAGTGTCTGTACCAGCAAAGCCACTTTCCGCGTCTACTCCATCTTCTTCCGATAATTCGAATACTAACCATTCAAAATCGCTAACTCCACCTCGTTCCTTCATTGATCCGCTGTTTCCTCCTACTGCTAAACTAACGAAACAACTGACCGACTCTGGGTATGATGGACGTTATGTCCTTTCACGCTTACGTGATCGTAAGATCTACTAAAACATTCGTCTCTATCTAGCGCATTTGCATGACAAGGATGACTCCATCTGCATCGACGAGATTACCAAAACAAATGTTATGATTTCGCTCCACGAAGAAGGCCTCCCAACCGAACGTTCCGAATTAAAAAAGATTTTCGTCAATTTCCATGAGAGTCTTAATATTCCCCCTACTAATGTTGCTAACGATTTATCCACATTCGCCTCTCATATCGCTTCAAAACGAATCGCCCATCGAACTCGCGCTAATTTCAAAAACTATTCTCGTTCCTAACGATTCCGATACCGCCATTAGGCACCTATCTATATATTACCAAAACGTTCGGGGATTGCGCACTAAATCATACACCGTATTTCTGAACTCTCAAAATCTGCCTTACGACGTTTTTGCCCTCACAGAAACAAACCTCTCTTCATCCTTTAACAGTTACGAGTTCTTTACTTCTAACTTCAGTGTTTTCCGTGATGATGGTTTGGGTAAAGCCGATAACTCGTCTGGGCGCGGCGTTCTCCTGGCTATCAATAACAAATATGATTCCTCACTCTTTTAATCATCGCACACCGCCGATTTCGAGTTCATTTGTGTTAAGCTATCTATTCTTAAACGAAATCTATATCTCTTTTGTTGTTAGATTCGCCCGTCTCAACCAATTCTAATGACGATGTCATAGTCATGGGTGATTATAACCTTCCCCGTCTACAATGGGTTCAATCTGATGATGAGACACATTTTGTTTCTCTAATGCAACTGCTGCAAAGGCATTTCTCTTTCTAGAATGTCTCTCTAACACCGGCCTATATCAAATAAGTAGTATTACCAACTGCCTTGGTAGACAACTCGATCTTATATTTTCATCTGACATTATTAACTGCATTGTCATTGAAAGCGATCATCTTCTGTCTACTTTAGACCGATACCATCCCCCACTCTTTGTTTCCTTTTCCTACAGTAATTTGATTCGAAAAAATCATTCGCCAAACTCTTGTAGCCTTAACTTTCGTAAAACTGATTTCGTCAAGCTCAATTTTTTGCTAAGCCGCGTTAATTTTAATATTGCTTACATTAATATTGAAACCGTCCTTTCGTCGTTCTACTCTATCATCTCCGGTTGTCTCGTTAAAGCTGTACCTCTCAAATACCATGCAAATTGTCCCACATCCCCTCCTTGGTATAATAAACAATTACGATCACTTCGTAACAAAAGAAACAAACTCTGGAAAGCTTACCTCAAATCTCGCTATGGCTTCGACCACTCCATTTACCAGTTTACTCACCTAAGATTTACTAAACTTTCTGAATCTCTCTATCTGCAATATATCGACCGAATGCAATCCAATCTCATAACGGACCCTAAGAATTTTTACCGATTTATTAATACCAGGCGAAAATGTGACAGTTATCCCCATAATCTCAAATTTGGCAACAATGCCTCGTCTGATCCCCAAACCATCGCAAACTTATTCGCCGATTTCTTCAGTCAATCGTACAATGGTTGTTCCACTGAGCTCGATCAAGATTACTTATCATATCTGAACAATTCCGCCCAAACATCATTAGCTTCTATTCACGTAACTGCGCGCCTTGTTGAAGAAAATATCAACACACTTAAGGACGACTATAACCCAGGTCCAATGGGTTGACTGCAATTGCGCTTAAGAAATGCGCTGGACACCTGGCTCAACCCCTAGCAACTCCTTTCAATATGTCCCTTTCACAAGGATGTTTCCCCCAGCTCTGGAAGAACTCTTTTATTATCCCTATACATAAGAATCATCGCTAAGCTATCTTGCGTACCTAAACTATTCGAAAGCAATGTGTACGATTCTGTTTTTTCACTGCAAAGCATTATTTTCAACTTCCCAACACAGTTTTTTGAAAGGCAGGTCGACGACTACGAACCTTAGTGAATTTGTGTCTCAGGCATTATGTGCATTTGAAGACGGCAAAGAAGTCGATGTAATAGCCACCGACTTTAGTAAGGTATTCGATAAAATTTCGCACCAAGTCATTATATTTAAACTTACAGCTCTAGGTTTTCAACCTCACTTCATCAAATGGATCAAATCCTATTTGGAAAGCAGAGAATATGCTGTTACCTTCAGATCGTCTGTCTCCAAACCCATCAAAGCTACTTCTGGCGTACCACCTCCGTCCACTAATATTCGTACTTATGATGTTGACCGTATTATTATGAACTCTCATCTCTCTGTTTACGCCGATGATATGAAAATATATTCGTTCATCTCCTCCCCCTCTGACTCCTGCTCACTTCAAGATGACCTAAATAGTTTTTCCTTTTGGTGTCAAAAAAACGATCTCCAACTTAACATCAGTAAATGTCAATCCACTACATACTCCCGCAAACGTCCACCGCATCCCCATAGAAACTATTTCCTCAGCAATGAACTAGTACCGTCAGTATCATCTTTACGCGAGTAATCTGTGATCGTGAGCTCAACTTTCGTTCCCATATTGACAATATTATAAGTAGTGCAAATTCTACGCTTGGCTTTATCAAACGCTGGTCAAAAGTATTTTAGAATCCCTATGTCACAAAATCTCTATACACCACTTTCGTCAGACCCATTCTCGAACATGCCAGGCAAGTATGGTCACCTCATTACGCGGTCCACATTCGTCGTATCGAAGCTCTACGTGATCTTGCCTGGACTGACAGAACCAACTAACCTCCTTGCTCTGATCGCCTTAAACTAATTCGCCTCGAGTCCCTCGAAAACCGTCGTAAAACTGCCGATCTGCTCTTCCTCCACCTGTAAACTCAGGGAACTAGGAGTATGAAATATCTCTGCAGTTTCTGTGGAGAATCTACTGAAATTGCAGAACATGTACTTGGATATTGTGCGGCGTTAGTCCACAAAAGACAAGGATATCAGGGCAATCACCTTATATGAGAGGAAAAATTTAAGTCACTAGAACCAGCTCTTGTTCTCAGATTCCTAGGAAACCGGCTTGGAGAGAATACTCTAGGATAAATCTCCCGCTCACCATTGAGCAATTAGAGGAAATAACCCTTAATACAAATCTGAAATGAGGTGCATGGGAGCTCTTAAGAAAGTTATGAATAGGGGAGCATAGATCTAAAGGTCGCGGTGCAATTTACCCTCAAAAATAATGACCAGGTGTCCAATATCCAATAACTCTGTTACTCCTAATCATCTTCTTAAGCTTTCGTAATTATTCCCAGACAAACCTGGATTTGACGAAATACGGTTCTAGTGCCAGGATAGCGGCACGACTGTCCGACATTATTGCTATGTTGGTATATTTCCGTTAAGATTGATATCATCGCGTCTGTCTACGGCATAGGCTTTCTGCTTGTAAAATACTGGTGCATTTACCCATGGGTTCGTAGTACTTTGTCGGAGTCAAAGTAAGGTCCAAATACTCATGATAATGATCCTTCACCAGTTTTTGATTCATCCATTTAATGGATATCTTTGAATTGCTGAAAAAGAAAAATTCAGTGTAAATCGACAGCATACTGAACATAGTGCCTGGTCATCTTCCTCCGGAAGCCATGCACCTTTACGTAACACTGTTCTGTAGTACAACCAATTCCTAAACTGGACAAAGACAAACAAATTTTCGACCTATCAGTCTTAGTTTGTTTCACCGATCCTGTTCTCAATATTCACACGGGTTCCATATTTTGACAAACAGAAGTTGCTGAAAATGCCTTTGCTGTGGAAAAGAAATTATTTTATCTTGGCAATCTGCTAGGGTGGTGGCTGGGTGCTGTGGAAATCGGGTAGGCTCTGACTGGCGTCAACCTGGCGATGCCCACTGTTGTAACTTTTTCTACTCACCAATTGTGCTTATTTTACCTCCAAGTGGTAGCCATCGGGTACTGGTTGTAGTTCACCCGAGCTCAACTTGCCAAACTTATAAGTGCGACCTCTTGTCCTAGGGGTTACAAAAAAGGAACTGGGCCAAGCCTCGGAAACGGATGATTTTACTGACGACGACCCCTGCAAACGATATACGGACAACGATCTTCGGATTTGTACGTGGAATGTAAGGTCCCTTTATAGGCCACGTGCAGCCGAACAACCAGCGGAAGCCCTAGACTGCTGCAAAGCAGATATAACCGCCATCCAAGAAGTGCGATAGGATGGACTGGGCAAAAGAATAATGAAAAACTGTGATATGTATTACGGTGATTGCTACAAACAACAAAAACAGCGCCTATTTGGATGTGGATTTATCGTTAGAGGCAGACTTAGGCAAGAAGTCCTATCGTTCAGGTCCGTGAACGAGCGCCTCACGACAATTCGCATCCAGGCTAAATTTGTCAACATAAGCCTTATATGCGCACATGCCCCACAGAGGAGAAAGATGATGACGCCAAAGACAGGTTCTATGAGCTCCTGGACAAAACGTATGAGCAATGCCCTAGCTACGACTTTAAAATTGTCCTTGGCGATTTTAACGCAAATCTAGGAAGAGAGAACATCTTTTGGTAGTACGGTCGGGAAGCACAGCCTACACGACACCACATCCGATAACGGATTTAGGCTGATCGATTTTGCTGCGGGGCGAAATGTTGTAGTAGCCAGTATAAGATTCCCACATCTCGATATTCACAAAGGAACATGGCGATCTCCTCATCAATCAACCGTCAATCAGATTGACCATATTGCGATAGACGCAAGGCACTCCTCCAGTATCATAGATGTCCGAACGTTCCGAGGCGATAACATTGATTCGGACCACCACCTTGTTGCCAAGGTAAGGCTGCGATATGCCGATCACCGCCAAGACAAAGAAATACTGTAAGGAAGTTCAACGTCAGCCGGCTACAATCGCAAGAGATTGTCAAATCCTTTTCCGATCGTGTCTCCATTAACCTCTTAAGAAATCCTACGCCGCCAACATCAAGTATTGAAGACCAGTGGCAGCATTGCCAAAAAGCCATCAGAGATGCCGCCTCTGATGTGCTGGGTTTCAATCCGCCACCACAACGAAACCCCTGGTTTGACAGCGAGTGTCGGCAGGCGAATGCAGCCAAGCAAAAAGCATACAAAGCGGCCCTGCAAAGAAGGACAAGAGCTGCTCGGGAGCTCTACGAGCAGAAGAGGAGAGGCGAACACCGGCTTCTCAGGAGAAAAAAGAAGGAGCATGAGAAGCGCGCGATCGGCAGAATAGAGGGATATTACAGCAGGAATGAGGTGAGGAAGATTTACCAAAGGGTAAAGTTTACCAGTCAAGGTTATAAAGTCCGAACCGAAGCCAGTAAGGATGATCAAGGGAACATCGTAGTAGGGTCACAGTCGATGCTGAGGATATGGAAAAACCATTTCCATTTCCAAATCCCGCTGTCAGGCAGAACGAACCATTCAACCCCAATGAAAGGCACGACGAAGATCAACAATTCCGTCCACCCGACCCGGATGAAGTGAGGATTGCCATATCTAAACTGAAATCCAACAAGGCTGGTCGGAGGAAAACATGCCTGATGAATGGAACCTCAGCATTGTTTGCCCGATCCATAAAAAAGGAGACCCTTTGAACTGCGCCAACTACAGAGGCATCAGTCTCCTAAGTATCGCATATAAAATCTTATCTGCCATACTGTGTGAACGCCTAAAGCCATTCGTCAACAACCTGGTCGGTCCATACCAGTGTGGCTTTAGGACAGGAAAATCCACCATCGACCAAATATTCACACTACGGCAGATTTTGGAGAGAACCCAGGAGCAACAAATCGATACCCACCACCTTTTCATCGATTTTAAGGCGGCGTATGATAGCATCTATAGAGACAAGCTATACAGAGCAATGTCTAGTTTTGGCATCCCTACCAAACTCGTCCGTTTGTGTAGGATGACGATGGAGAATGCACGCTGCAAGTATATGCTGTCAACGAGAAAGGGCACCCAACAACGACGTCTCGGTCAGAACGTCACAGCAGACAGATATAACTTTGAGGTAGTCAAAAACTTTGTCTACCTAGGCACCGCTATCAATTCAGACAATGACACCAGCGCTGAAATCAAACGAAGAATAACCCTTACAATCGCTGCTTCTTTTAAGCAAAGCCCTCTCTCGAACAACCAAGATAACGCTCTACAAGACCTTAATCGTCCCAGTCCTGCTATATGGCGCGTAGGCATGGACTTTGTCAAAAGCGGATGAAGCTGCCCTTGGTTGCTTCGAGAGGAAATTTCTTCGTGTGATTTTCGGTCCCGTCTGCATAGACGGTGAGTGGAGGAGGAGATATAATGACGAACTATACGGGCTGTTCAGCGACATCGACTTAGCCAGAAGAGTGAAGATCCAAAGACTGAGATGGCTAGGTCATGTAGAGCGGATGGAAACCAATACTCCGGCCCGAAAAGTCTTCGAATCCACCCCCGAGGGACGGCGCAGTAGAGGAAGACCGCGACTCAGGTGGCGCACGCAAGTGGAAAGGGACCTCAACCAACTATGCGTGCGAAACTGGAGACAGCTAGCTAAAGATCGAGCTGGCTGGAGACGCTTGTTGGTTGAGGCCCAGGTCCACCCCGGACTGTAGCGCCACCTTAAGTAAGTAAGTAATCTGCTAGGGTAATTTGCTACATGGCGTATCAACGTGAGTCCTTCACAGATGGAAAATATGAGAACAAGATGTTCTATGCCAATCGCATATTAATTATATTATAACATAATTTTATATCGACCTGATCTTTAGGGCTCACCACCCCAATGCTTTGTACAATGAGAGAGTTCGCCTCACCAGCTCTATTCCTCCTCGCACGCTCAATAGTATCTCCTCCGGTTCAGTAGAGCGATCTGTACTCGAGATAGTAACCAAAGAACCGCAATTTTACTGGTGTTTCAACAAAGTCTCCGCTGTCTTTCCGTAATGAAGCGATAGTTGTAATAGTGACCAGCTTGCATAATTTTAAGGTAGATCAAAGGCAAAAAAAAAATGACAAAAATTATTAAAAATAATTTAAATAAAAAAAGTCCAAAACGGCATATAAACTATATAGGTTAGGCGAACACATCACATATGCTCCCTGTCCGTACTATTACGGGCACAGTTAAGGCAAAAAAGTTTTTAAGTTTCATGTTGGGTTAAGTTTGTTTAAGGTAGATTAGTTGTATCAGTTCAGTATTTTTTATTATTCTTCTTGGCTAATAAAAGTGTGTCTATTAAGACAAAATGAAAGAAGCAAGCCAAACCGAAAGGTACAGTGTCATGACAGATAAGCTTAAGGAATTTCGTCTAGAATATAAGTTAATCCGAATTTAAAATAAAACAAAAATTCAAAAAAGGAAATAGAGCTCTTGGCACTCCATAGCTATCCAACAAAATACAGTATATCGCTTAAAGCGAAGTCGTCCAAGTCGAATCTGAGTAGGCATTTGAAATGCTCACTATCTGAAGTTGATGCCGTCCAAGCCAGCCAATAGTATGGGATACAATTTTGGTTGGCTTGTGATTCCGCAACATCTTACCCCCTAAATGGCAATTGTAATATACATGAAATGTAACCATGGATAATTATTTTAAACCCTGGCTAAGATGGAACGTGATATCCGCCCACGATATCTGCATTTTTACTGACAGCCAGCAGCAGTCAAATTAATGGCATCGTTCTCTATAAACTCTAAACAAGTAATCGACTGCCTTGCATCTATAAACGAGATATCCGAACGGTTCAACATTCTTCGCCTGTAGTGGGTACCACAAAGACATACCGGGAAACTGCAAGGCTGATGAACTCGCCAAACGCGCCACTTGACTGCCAGTGGAATGATACATTTATAATGCATACTATAAAGGCAGATCCGTAGAAATGGGCCTCCACTAACAAGTACAAATGTCTCGTCGATCGGCGAAGATCGGACTATGAAGGGTACAGAGACAAGCCTGCTTATGCGTCAATGGAGCACTTAGAATTACTCCATGCACTGGAAACTCTCCTGAACCTTACCTCGCTTGATATATTTCGTAAGCAAACAGCAAGCAACTGCGCAGTTCGTCTAAAGACATGCTCTCAATGGAACACTCTCACCTTTGGATATGCCAATATTCGGTGGATACAATCCGTTCGAAATATGAAGCCGTCCCTATCTGCACCTTAGAAGAATTAATTTCCGCTTAATTTCCAGGAAATGAGAATAAGGACGAAACCCACGGAATCTCCCACGCTATTGTTTGCCCAGACCAACATTCTTCATTCTGGATGCTACTGCAATCCTATGTAGTAAACTTTCTATGATGAAAATAATTCTTCACATAACATCCATTCAAGAACCATGGATGTGAACAAAGCGCATCTGTGGTCTTGGTGGTTTGCGGAGCTGCTCACTACTCTACGATGAGCGATCTGAAAAACCGATGGCTTGTCCCTATCTGCACCTTGGAAGGATTAATTTCCGCTAAATTTCCAAGAAATGAGAATAAGGACGAAACCCACGGAATCTCCCATGCTATTGTTTGCCCAGACCAACATTCATCATTCTAAGGATGCTACTGCAATCCTATGTAGTCAACTTTCCATGATGAAAATTATTCTTCACATAACATCCATTCAAGAACCAAGGGTGTGAACAAAGCGCATCTGTGGCATTGGTGGTTTGCGGGGTTTCTCACTACTCTACGATGAGCGGTCTGAAAAACCGATGACTTGTCTTATTGTGCCGAAACTTCTCTTAGCAATAAAGCTTGGACAGTTCTGTGGACAAGATTTTGTTGCCGCTTTATCAGCTAAGAAACGAATGGAGGGTGGCATAACTGCGTTGTTGCTTCAGCGTACTTCCCCTACGATTCTGTTCTCCCGGCACCAGCGGTAGCAGGGTATGTAAATCATGCTCACTAAGATCATCCGGTCCATTGTGCTGTCACGTTCGGCTTTGTATCCAAAACCAATTTACCGTTTGACTTGTAGTTCTTCCATCTTGGGATTTTTGTATTCCTCTTGGGTTTTGTTGGCCATGTGTGATTTCTTCTGACATCTTTTATAGCCATTTAGAGCCTTTAAGAAATTGTAGTAAGCTCTTTGGATCAATGTTACTCAGATCCTCAAGGTTGTTGAAGTAATACTAGCCTAGTAGTCTTCAAGCAAGTTCATCAATGCCGGAATACCTTTATGGCCGGGGACCCAGCATAGGGTATGATTGCATCTGGCCGCTATCTCCCTTAGTGATAGACGGCAGTGTTTTACCATCTTGGACCTTATTGTGTCCAGAGTTTTTATTGCCGCCTGACTGTCTATGTACAAAAAAATAGATCTATCGTCTATTGGGCTCCTTGATAGTCGGATGACTGCCTTTTGATTTTGGTAGCCGGATTGCATACTATCCTCTTACTTGGACATCAAAAACGTTGCTGCCCAGCCAACTTTTGTTACGACTAGTAGACAGGAATTAATCGACTTCCAACAGGAGATTACAGACTGGAAGGTTCTGTCGGAAGTGTCCATGTCAGACCATAGATACATTGAATTCCGAATCGAATGCATAGCCATAACATTTAGAAAAACCAACTGAGTACTGATGATGGATGCAAAACACGCATCAAACCTCTCCCAATTCTTAGAACGAGCCGCAAGATTAAGAACGCAGTTTAAGATCTGAACAATACACTTACCTAATGTTTTGAACTGACATGTTCAGCCAGATCACCTAAGTTACAGAGTATTCGTAAGGAAACCAGGAAACTTCTTAATAGGTCCCTAAAGACCAATTCAGAGGAGGACTGGAGCATGTACCGATCAAAACAAAATGAATATAGCCCAATTCGGATATTGAAATGTGCCTATTATAGAGATTTCTGTGGAAGGATCGAAAAATTCAATGAAACCAGCAGACTGGTCAAAGTCCTTAAGCAAAACAAACCAGTCAGATTGGAAACACTAAGGAAACACGTCAAAAACTGAGACTCTTAACATCATGCTTGAGTCTCATTTTCCAGGAAACCAAGTTATAATCAGCTCACAAATAACAAACAAAAGACATCACACGCCGAGGCTGGTAAGTGTCGTCACTCGTGGTAACAGAGGAGGCTATGGTGTTATGGTTCCAAGTCGCCAAGTACCGATGGCATATATCCAGCTTTGCTGCAAAAAGGTATTGACCCGTTACTACCGGTTCTGAAGAGAATTTTCACTACCAGCCTAGCACTAAATTATGGTTTCCTTCATACCAAAAATCGGTAAGGGAGACTACACACTCGCCAAGGGCTTTAGACCGATCAGTTTAAACTCCTTCCTGCTGAAAAGCATGGAAAGACTGATTGAGCTAAATTCAGCATTGCAAATCCATCCTCTCTCTCTGATGCAGCATGCTTATCAGCGCGGAAAATCTTGCGAGACTGCACTTAAAAATCTAGTTTGGCAGAATTACATGTAAATTCGATGAGAAAGAATACGAGTTGGGCATGGTGTTCGTTGACTCTCACCTTGACGCCCTCAATAGCTCTAATGTCTACGCTCAAGCCTATGTGTATGACGTAGCTGTACTGTCTGAAGGATCGTGCCTACCGGCTAGAAATGGGCTGGGCTTTCGGTTAAGCCTCTTACAACAGAGGTTGTCCTCTTCACGAGGAGGACAAAGTTGACTAGTCTGACTCAACTAGTACTAAAATGTGCTTTTCCGATGAAGGTAAATATATGGATGCTATCTTGGATAGAAAACTTCTCTGGAAAAAACACATTGAAACGAACAGTAACTGCTGCTTTCACTAAGCTTCAAAGAACGGTTTTGTATTGGCTGCATATCGGCCTTCCATGGCACGCCTGGCTCTGTTTTTGATGTTCTTCTGAATATGCCGCCTCCCCCCCTTCCCCCTTGATAACAGTCTAATTCCGTCTGACGCAAGGACACCAGCAATCCAGTCTTTGAGTAACTCTTGAAAGTGATAGACGTAATTCTTTTTTAAATGCGTTCAAGGCCCAAAGTTTTAATAAAAAGTGCCATCCCAACAATTTATTCAGACAGCAAAGGATATCAAACAACAGGGTTTGTAAATTTTTAATTTTCAAACAGTATACAATACAAATATATAAATATACTATATATTACCTGTTTTGTGGAAACTGCGAGGAAGAAATCTCTACCGAGAGTGATTGTGTTAAGTGCTCCGCTTGCCCAAGAAAACTCCACTTCGGCTGGACCACCATCACAGAACTTTCAGGGGAATGTCGACAGAGCAGAAGAAATCCTGGAAGTGCCAATACTGTCGTGCTCGTCCCGCGACACCGAATGCCCGATGCGCAAGAGCTCAGGGCACCTAAGGAGTCCATCAGCGCTGATGTCAAAAAGGACATCACAGAAATCAAAGAAACGCTGAATGTAGATGTGTAGATTTCTTGTCCAAATAATAAATAATAAATAATAAATAATAAATAATAAATAATAAATAATAAATAATAAATAATAAATAATAAATAATAAATAATAAATAATAAATAATAAATAATAAATAATAAATAATAAATAATAAATAATAAATAATAAATAATAAATAATAAATAATAAATAATAAATAATAAATAATAAATAATAAATAATAAATAATAAATAATAAATAATAAATAATAAATAATAAATAATAAATAATAAATAATAAATAATAAATAATAAATAATAAATAATAAATAATAAATAATAAATAATAAATAATAAATAATAAATAATAAATAATAAATAATAAATAATAAATAATAAATAATAAATAATAAATAATAAATAATAAATAATAAATAATAAATAATAAATAATAAATAATAAATAATAAATAATAAATAATAAATAATAAATAATAAATAATAAATAATAAATAATAAATAATAAATAATAAATAATAAATAATAAATAATAAATAATAAATAATAAATAATAAATAATAAATAATAAATAATAAATAATAAATAATAAATAATAAATAATAAATAATAAATAATAAATAATAAATAATAAATAATAAATAATAAATAATAAATAATAAATAATAAATAATAAATAATAAATAATAAATAATAAATAATAAATAATAAATAATAAATAATAAATAATAAATAATAAATAATAAATAATAAATAATAAATAATAAATAATAAATAATAAATAATAAATAATAAATAATAAATAATAAATAATAAATAATAAATAATAAATAATAAATAATAAATAATAAATAATAAATAATAAATAATAAATAATAAATAATAAATAATAAATAATAAATAATAAATAATAAATAATGAATAATGACGTGAAAGAGACACTAAGGAAAAGTAATGAGCTCTTACATGCACTGACGGGACAGATCAACGATCTAAAAACACAATGTCAACAGAAAGACACGATATTACAGGCATGCAAAAACAAATAAACAAATTGGAACAAGAGACAATCAAGAACAACGTAGAATTTCAAACATTCCTTTCAATAAAGATGAAAACTTGCTGGACCTGGTGAAGGATATTGCTGCTGCAGTAGGTTCTGAAATTAAAGAAACTGACGTTGAAAGTGTATATCATGTTAACACACGACAAACCTCAGAAGCACCGAAGTTAGTGATATCTTTAACTAATTCCACCTGCAAGCAAAAGATCTTGAAATCTGCAAAATCACGAGGTCCGTTGAAAGCTTTAAATGTTGTAAAAACTATCAATATACCCAAAATCACAGAAAGTAGGAAAACTGAACTATTAAACAGCAAAATATATATAAATAGCCAACTAACGGCGACAAATAGAAAACTTTTATGGCACACGAAAACAAAGGCCAGAACTGCCGGTTGGAAATATGTATGGGTTACTGACTGTAAAATACTGGCACGCAAAGACGAAGGAGCAACAGTATTACGAATTACTGATATTGAAGATGTAAACAAAATAATATAAAACACATTTATTTCACTTGTCAAACATAGTAAACAAACATCAGAACGACAAAATGTTTGACAACAATAAAAATGACAGCAATGAAAGTGAAAATGGGTGTGTTCAAATGTCAAGTGTGAATTATAGGGTATATGATATGTTTACCGGCATAAATATAAATGAAGTGGAAAATTTGGATTGTCTGTGTTTGTACATGAATATAAGGTCGTTAAGAAAACATTGGAATAATTTTGTATGTAGCATAAATAATATAATTAAATGTATTAAAATAATCATACTGGTGGAAACAAACATCTACGATGAAGAAAATTCAGTATATCAACTAGACGATTTTAATTCGGAATTTCTAAATAGGCATTATAGAATTGGTGGCGGAATTGCTATGTTTGTGAGAAAAGACATTCGTTATGAAAGAACCGTCTACAGAACTGTGAATTATGAGAACCTACAGATACAAGCAAAAGTAAACAACAAAGAATTTACATTTTTGGCGATTTACCGACCACCAAGGTAATCGGCATATAATTTCATAGAAGAATTAGAAAACCATTTAAATTCGGTTATCAATAACCAAAATTTAGTATTAATGGGAGACATGAATATAGATGTTAACAAGGACCACGATATTGATGCGGCAAGATACCTTGAAATGATAAGTGGTAAAGGCCTCCAGAATATTGTTGAATCAAACACCAGAGTGGACTTAAACAGAGGCTCCAGTACAACAATCGACCATTGCTTGGTACGTTGTGGGCTTAAAACAATATATGCAGCTACTGTAGAATCAAATATATCGGATCATTACACGCTAATGTTTGCAAAACCCAAAGATTCAAAAACACAGAGCAAAACACCGACAAAATCAGTGCTAAGCGAGAGCAGAGTACGTGAACAATAGTCGAAAGTTAACTGGAGCCTTCTGAATAATGAAACTAATGTTGATGATATGTATGATAAGTTAGCAGATACACACCATTGAATAGGTGTGTACGAAAAATCCTATGTAAATATTAAAGTAAAGGAAAGAGAAAAACCAAATCCGTGGATAACAGCGGAAATTCTAGATCTGTGTAAGACAAGAGATAAGCTGTACAATAAAAGTAACAGACAGTGCCAAAGTTACGAAAATCAGTACAAATATTTCCGAAATTATGTAAATAAAAGGATTAAAACTATAAAATCGGAGTATTACAAAAGAAATTTGCAGAGTATAGAAAGGATGCAAAGAGTACCTGGCGACTTATAAACAATTTACTTGGAAAAGCCACCAACAGCATCGATGAAACTATCAGCAGAAATTTCCCATCGGCTTGCAATGCAACAGACATAGCCAACAAATTTGCATCACAATTCACGGATGAAATAAAATCGATTGTTCATAAATGCAACATAAAATCATATAGTGGTATCGAGTTCAACCCAATCAATGTTCCTTGGAAACGTATCCGAAACCGAAATAGCTAACATTTTGAACAAGATGAACGCAAATAAGTCTCCCGGCGTAGATAATATCAGGGCTAAGGACTTGAAACACAACTCGAGTGTCTTAGCACCCACAGTCACGCAATTGGTGACTAAGTCTTTGGAGGAAAGTCAATTTCCAAAGAAACTTAGAACAGCCATTGTACGACCTATCTATAAGTCCGGGACAAAATCCGATGTCTCGAACTACCGTCCTATCTCAATACTACCAGCGATTGATAAGGTGTTGGAAGAAGTAATGGCGAGAAGGTTGCAAGATTATATTGCCAAATACCAGATTATAAATAAGAACCAGTATGGTTTCCTCAGAAACCGAAATGTAAATCAACTACTGAGCGAATTTGCCAATTATATAAACAGCAATCTCAATAAGAACTTCCACTCGCTGGTGATCTTTCTAGACTTCAAGAAAGCTTTTGACACACTTTGCCACACCAACATCATGAAAATGCTGGAGAAGATAGGAATTCGTGGTCGAACATTGGATTGGTTTGCGAGTTATCTTCGGAATAGATATTTCAGAGTTAAAATATCGAACAGCTATAGTAATTTGGGAAATGTTGAATTTGGTGTACCTCAAGGGTCTATTTTAGGACCTCTCCTATTCATCATATATGTAAACGATATGCTGTCTGTGTTGAAAAAGAGTGTTGGTTTTCAATACGCTGATGATACGGCCATAATTGTGAGCCACAAAGATATTAACATTGCCACTCAAACAATGCAGTCAGAGTTCGATAATATTCTGCGATGGTGTCACGATAATGGTCTTGTTATAAACTCGAAGAAAACCAAGGTCATGCTTATGCTATAATTAAAAATAAAGTTCCATAGTTTCGAGTGCCTGCACAGGTCTCATCAAGCATCTGAGACAGATGACTGCGCAGAATATATAGATGCAGTTAACCTGTATCGATATCTCGGCGTGGAAGTAGACTGCAACTTTAAGTGGGACTACCACATAAGGTACTTATGCAGGCGACTTCGGCAGTCGACATATGCTCTATACCACCTGAGCAACCACACGTCGTTTGAAGTACTGAAGCAAGTATACTACTCTCTAGTGGAGGCGATACTTCAGTACGGAATAACGGCGTGGGGTAATGCAGCGCAACATAGAATAATGTAACTTCAAAGGATTCAAAATAGAATATTCAAAATTCTCTGGCGAGCCAAGAATTGTACTTGTTATGTCGAAAATATGTGTAATCTAAGCAGAACTTAAATATATTAAATGTAAAAAAAACTTTTTCTTTTAAATGTAATCAACGAGACGTACAACGACACACGATTCAAACATCCGACCATTGTGTCAACACCAGACAAAGGGCAAATGGAGTCTTGAAGATCCCTAGGATCCACAACTCAAGTGGAAGACGACAACTTTCCTTTGTGGTTCCAACCATATACAATCAACCTCCTCGCTCTCTATGGAATATCCAACCGATACACACACGAAAACAACAAATAAAAAACTATGTCTTATTAAATAATTTTAATCTTTAAAATTGTATAATGAATCAATTTGTGTTCCCAAAACTAATAAGAATTACTCACAACTAAATGTAAATTCCTTTTGAAAAATCTTCTGCAGAAAAGCCTCTAGGCTTCGCAGATTTCATATTGTCATGTTATGTAATTTTAGTTTTAAGTGTTTAAAATAATCTCCGAATGCTAACCGATATCTTACATGGACTCTCCTCTACCGCTTCAATGTTCCATCCAGCATTGAAGAGATAACTCCATGGAGACGTTAGGAGGCATAGAAAATAGAAATTTTATTTTTTCAATTGTAAATATCTTTATGAAGGCAATAAATAATCAATCAATCAATCAATCATCATGGGTTGCACTCTCAACGCCATCTTCCGTTTAGAACGAAGTGGTCTTTGTTACAACTCCCACTGCAGTTTCGTGGAGCTTTCGCACAGTTTGTCCTTTCACCACAGTCTAATTCCGTTTGACGCAAGGACACCAGCAATCCAGTTGCGACGCATATACAATGTCGCCAGAATCTGAGCTAGGGAAATAAAGTAGTCGAATCTTCACGGATAGCTCCAAGACCAAAGAAGGTTCTGGCGCTAGTGGCTTCGTGGGGGCGACAAAATTAAGCTGCGAAAAAGGACAACGATTTGCGAGTGTGCTCCTGGAATGTAAGAACACTCCACGGCCGCTCATAAACTTGAAAAGATCCTCTCGCAGTACAGGGCGGATATTACCAGGATTCAGGCAATAAGCTGGATAGGACAAGAGATAATAAAGAATAAAGAGTATGATATATATTACAGCTGTCACAAACGGTTGCACATATTTGGATGCGGATTCGTTGTGGGAAATGGTTAAGGTCGAAGGTCATAGACCTTAAACTGATAAGTGATTGCAGATTTTACAACATCAGACTTATACGCGGATACGCCCCTACCGATGAGGGTTAAGACTATGTCAAAGAGGACTATTATGAAATCTTGGACGGTGCCTACCTAGCTCGTCTTTAGAATGATGTCAAAATCATGCTCGGAGACTTCAATGCCAAAATCGGTTAGGAAAACTCAAGAAGTACCAACTACAGTCCATGAAGCAGTCCTCCCACATAGGTCTGAAGAGGTTGGCACAGCCATTAAAAGCCTGAGCACAATAAAGCCGCAGGCTCAGATGGCCTACCATCAGAGCTCTTCAAGGTTGGTGGCGACGTTCGTGGGGAGACTGCACCAGATCATTTGAAGAAAACGAAAGCATGCCCGACGACTTGAATATCCATATCCATAAAAAAGGCGATCTTACCTGTTGCAACAACTATAGAGCTATATTCTTGCTTAACGTCGTCACTAATCGGGACTCACCAGTGCGGCTTCCGCCCCCGCAAATCGACTGTACACAAAATCTTCACCTCAAGGCAAATCCTGGAGAAGACCAGCGAGTTTCAAATAGATACGCACCGTCTTTTTATCGATTTCAAAGCCGCATTCGACAGCATTCATCGCAAGGAGCTATTCGATGCGATGGCCGAATTCTAGATCCCGGGAAAACTGATCCGGATGTCGCACCGCGCTTACACACGCAATGCACTGTGCAGTTCGGCACAAGAATTTCCGAGCTGTTTGAAACTTGCACTGGATTTCGGCAAGGAGATCGGAAGCTAGTGCGGAGGGAACACGGAAGGAACTATCTGCTACAATTCGGTCCAACTGTTGGGGTACGCAGATGACATCGACATCATCACGCGTTCCAAAGTGCCATAGTGGAGGCTTTTACTGCGATTGAAGAATAGTCGAAACGAGCTGTCTCAAGTCTCAAGGTCAATGAGGACAAAACAAAATATATGCTGTCAACCAAGAAACGTTCCGTCACATACCACCTTGGACAAAACTTCACGATCAACACCTACAATTTCGAGGTAGTAAAGAAGTTCTAGGTACCTGGGAAAGAAAAACTCTACGTCCGATATACTGTCCCGTCTGCGAGGAAGGCGAATCCGTCGACTGCACTGGCTAGACTAGACGCAGCAATTGCTCAGACTCGGACCCTCCATGGGTCGCCAGCCTGATAAGAGAAACCCAATGAATCGAACAGAATTGCGATACTTGCTATAAACGAATAATCTCTGTGGCATCTGGTAAAGTACCACCAAATGTCTACAGGAAGGAAAGTAACCTATCTGCGCCCTCCAACTCAGAAAAATCCAGACAGGTAACCAACCCAACTTACCCTAAACATCCACGGAGTTGTGTACCAAACTGGGCTTGGGGGTGTCTCTAATCTATCCTCAAGACTCCTGACTGTGGACATAAGAGAAGAAGACAGAACAGAAGACTGACGATTGGAAAATCGGAAGACTAGGAACCCTTAGGGGTGTGCGCACTGGACAAAGTTGCTGATCGGTCCCAACTTGGCGGGATGCCAGCAACGTTCCTTGTCGATGCATTGATCAAGTTAACATACAGCCTCCTAGTGGTGCAGCCTGGAAGTATTTGAGTCTGTAGCAACAGCCAAGCTGTGCTTAACCACTTTCAGGATAGGCCAAGAATGCAAGTCTTCTCTGAGTCCCGGTGTCCCGGGCCACCACGGGATCACGGGAAATTAGATCGCCGATGAGATTGTTAGACAAGTAGATACTTTTAGGACCGAGACACTTTTGCTGACGACTTACCGGCGTATTAACGGGCCACTACACCTTAGCCACAGTCATGCCATCAAAAACAATACTCTGGTCAGCCGTAACGATAACTAATTAGGCGTAACAGGTAGAGCCTAACCGCTCCTTTCTCTATATTTCCAACTCAAACTACCGAACGTATCGTAGAGTGGGAGGCGAGAATCTTTGGCGATTCCTTTGTCATCGCCGGGGGTTTGGGGACCTCCAGAATCATTGTCCCATCCGTAGCCAAGAAGACTATGCATCCCGATAGACAAGTGGAGAAAACTGGAAGCTAAACTTGTCTGCCAGAAGACTGACGGTTAAAAAATCGGAAGACTAGGGACCCTTAAGGGGATGCCAGCAACGATCCTTGTCGATGCATAGATCAAGTGGACATACAGCCTCCTAGCGGTGCCGCCTGGATAGCCTACGCAACATCCGTAGTGAGGTGCACTAGTGTATGCAACGTCTTCTTTGTGGTTGTACGGAGTGCCAACAACTCACAACCACGACACGGCGCGAAAAAGGACAACGATTTGTGAGTGTGCTCCTGGAATGTAAGAACACTCCAGGGGTCGTTCATAAACTGGAAAAGATCCTCTGGCAGTACAGGGCGGATATTACCACGATTCAGGCAATAAGCTGGATAGGACAGGGGATAATGAAGAATAAAGAGTGCGACATATATTACAGCTGTCACAAACGGTTGCACATATTTGGATGCGGATTCGTTGTGGGAAACGGTTAAGGTCGGAGGTCATAGACTTTAAACTGATAAGTGATCGCAAATTTTACTTTTTGAACGCCAAAGCATACCGGAGACTGCCAGATCCTACAAGGAGCAATTGAGCGAAAGACTCTCCGGTATGCCTGCGTCGATCAATAACGCCAACAAGATGGAAACTACCTTAGGCTATCTACCACCCCCGACAATAAACCCGTGATATGATGGCGAGTGTGAGCAGAAAAAACGTGCAACCGACGAGGCATACCAAAAAGCGCTGCAACTGAAAACAAGAGCGCAAGAGGAGTACCGGCTGGAAGACGGGATGGCCTACCATCAGAGCTCTTCAAGGTTGGTGGCGACGTTCCGGTGGGGAGACTGCACCAGATCATCTGAAGAAAACGAAAGCATGCCCGACGACTTGAATATCCATATCCATAAAAAAGGCGATCTTACCTGTTGCAACAACTATAGAGCTATATTCTTGCTTAACGTCGTCACTAATCGGCACTCACCAGTGCGGCTTCCGACCCCGCAAATCGACTGTACACAAAATCTTCACCCTAAGGCAAATCCTGGAGAAGACCAGCGAGTTTCAAATAGATACGCACCGCCTTTTTATCGATTTCAAAGCCGCATGCATTCATCGCAAGGAGCTATTCTATGCGATGACCGTATTCGGGATCCCGGGAAAATTGATCCGGATATCGCACCGCGCTTACACACGCAATGCAGCGTGCAGTTCGGCACAAGGATTTCCGAGCCGTTTGAAACCTGCACTGGATTTCGGCAAGGAGATGCGCTGTCGTTTCATTTCCTTAATCTGGTACTGGGAAGGTAGTGCGGAGGGCAGCTGTAAACGGAAGGAACTATCTTCTACAATTCGGTCCAACTGTTGGGGTACGCAGATGACATCGACATCATCACGCGTTCCAACGTGCCATAGTGGAGGCTTTTACTGCGATTGAAGAATAGTCGAAACGAGCTGTCTCAAGTCTCAAGGTCAATGAGGACAAAACAAAATATATGCTGTCAACCAAGAAACGTTCCGTCACATACCTCCTTGGACAAAACTTCACGATCAACACCTACAATTTCGAGGTAGTAAAGAAGTTCTAGGTACCTGCGAAAGAAAAACTCTACGTCGGATATACTGTCCCGTCTGCGAGGAAGGCGAATCCGTCGACTACACTGGCCCAGACACATCGAGCGTATGTCATGATGACTAGAAGCAGCAATTGCTCAGACTCGGACCCTCCATGGGTCGCCAGCCTGATAAGAGAAACCCAATGAATCGAACAGAATTGCGATACATGCTATAAACGAATAATCTCTGTGGCATCTGGAAAGTAACATATCTGCGCCCTCCAACTCAGAAAAATCCAGACAGGTAACCAACCCAACTGACCCTAAACATCCACGGAGTTGTGTACCAAACTGAGCTTGGAGGGTGTCTCTAATCTATCCCCAAGACTCCTGACTGTGGACAAAAGAGAAGAAGACAGAACAGAAGACTGACGATTGGCAAATCGGAAGATTAGGAAACCTTAGGGGTGTGCGCACAGGACAAAGTTGCTGATCGGTCCCAACTTGGCGGGATGCCAGCAACGTTCCTTGTCGATGCATAGATCAAGTTGACATACAGCCTCCTAGCGGTGCCGCCTGAATAGCCTACGCAACATCCGTAGTGATGTGCACTAGAGGTGCACTAGACGTTGCATAGTCTCCTTTGTGGTTGTGCGGAGTGCCAACAACCCACAACGACGACACGGCGCGAAAGAGGACAACGATTTGTGAGTGTGCTCCTGGAATGTAAGAACACTCCAGGGGCCGTTCATAAACTGGAAAAGATCCTCTGGTAGTACAGGGCGGATATTACCAAGATTCTGGCAATAAGCTGGACAGGACAAGGAATAAGCATACCGGAGACTGCCAGATCCTACAAAGAGCAATTAAGCGAAAGACTCTCCGGTATGCGTGCGTCGAACAATAAAGCCAACGAGATGTGGTTGCATTGCCGATCTGCCATTAAAGATGTAGCGGAAACTTCCTTAGGCTATCTACCACCCCCGACAATAAACCCGTGGTATGACGGCGAGTGTGAGCAGAAAAAACGTGCAACTGACGAGGCACACCGAAAAGCGCTGCAACTGAAAGCAAGAGAGCAAGAGGAGTACCGGCTGGAAGACGGGATGAGAAGAAGCTTCTACGTCTGAAGAAAAAGTCTCACGCAGCCACCCAGCTCAAGGGTGTCGAAAAATCTAGGGACAGACGAAAAATAAGGACCTTTACTAGAAAGGCAAAACCCTAGCTTCAGGCTTTAGGAATGGCACCCGGGCTCTTCGAAATTGCTATCATGTACTGACCCACAGGAAATAGTGGATTTGCTTAAGCAGCACCTCACACAACTGCTTAACGGGCCTGGCCAAAAGGGAGTGATAAGGAATCAAGAAATACCAACTCCAGTTAATGAAGTAGTCTTTCCACATAGGTATGTAGATGTCGGCACAGCCATTACAAGTCTGAAGCACAATAAAGCCGCAGGCTCAGATGGCTTACCACCAGAGCTCTTCAAGGTCGTTGGCGACGTTCTGGTAGGGAGCATGCACCAGATCATCTGAAGAATTTATTAGGACGCATGACCGAGGACTTGAATATCAGCTGCATATCAATAAAAAGGCGATCTGACCTGTTTCAACAACTATAGAGCTAGTGCGGCTTCCGGACCCGGCAAATCGGCAGTACACAAAGTCTTCACCGTATGGCAGATCCTGGAGAAGCAACCAGCGAGTTTCAAATAGATACGCACCGCATTTTCATCGATTTCAAAGCCGCATTCGACAGCATTCATCGGAAGGAGCTATTCGATGCGATGGCCGAATTCGGGATCCCGGGAAATTATATCCGGTTGCGTCGCACCACGCTAACACACACGCAATGCACCGTGCAGTTCGGCAATACGTTCGGCACACACGCAATGCACCGTGCAGTTCGGCATAAGGATTTCCGAGCCGTTGGAGACCTGCACTGGATTTCGGCAAGGAGTTGCGCTGTCGTATGATTTCTTTAATCTGGCACTGGGAAGCTGGTGCGGAGGGCAGCTGTAAACACGGAAGGTACTATCTTCTACAATTCGGTCCACCTGTTGGGGTACGCAGATGACTTCGACATCATCACGCGTTCCAACTGCCGTAGTGGAGGCTTTTACTGCGATTGAAGAATAGTCGAAACGAGCTGTCTCAAGTCTCAAGGTCAATGAGGACAAAACAAAATATATGCTGTCGACCAAGAAACGTTCCGTCACATACCACCTTGGACAAAACTTCACGATCAACACCTACAATTTCGAGGTAGTAAAGGAGTTCTAGGTACCTGCGAAAGAAAAACTCTACGTCGGATATACTGTCCCGTCTGCGAGGAAGGCGAATGGAGGAAAACACTTAACCGCGAACTCTACGAGCTGTTCCAGAATGTGGATGTAGTTCGGAAGGCAAAAATCCGTCGACTGCACTGGCCCAGACACATCGAGCGTATGTCATGATGACTGGAAGCAGCAATTGCTCAGACTCGGACCCTCCATGGGTCGCCAGCCTGATAAGAGAAACCCAATGAATCGAACAGAATTGCGATACTTGCTATAAACGAATAATCTCTGTGGCATCTGGTAAAGTACCCCCAAATGTCTACAGGAAGGAAAGTAACCTATCTGCGCCTTCCAACTCAGAAAAAGCCAGACAAGTAACCAACCCAACTGACCCTAAACATCCACGGAGTTGTGTACCACACTGAGCTTAGGGGGTATCTCTAATCTATCCTCAAGACACCTGACTGTAGCCATAAGAGAAGAAGACAGGACAGAAGACTGAGGATTGGAAAATCGGAAGACTAGGAACCCTTCGGGGTGTAGGGTCTGTGCGCACAAGGCAAAGTAGCTGATGGTTCCCCACTTGGCGGGATGCCAGCAACGATCCTTGTCGATTCATTGATCAAGTTGACATACAGCCTCCTAGCAGTGCAGCCTGGATATCCCACCCAACATCCATAGTGAGGTGAACTAGTGTATGCAACGTCTCCTTTGTGGTTGTGCGGCGGGCTAACAACCCACAATGACGACACGGTGCGAAAAAAGGCAACGATTTGCGAGTGTGCTCCTGGAATGTAAGAACACTCCAGGTGCCGCTCATAAACGGGAAAAGATCCTCACCCAGTACAAGGCGGATATCCAGGAAATAAGCTGGATGGGATAAGGGATAGTGAAGAATAAAGAGGGCGACATATATTACAGCTGTCACAAATGGTTGCACATATTTGGATGCGGATTCGTTGTTGGGAAACGCTTAAGGTCGAAGACTTTAAGCTGATAAGTGTTCGCATATTTTACATCAATATACAACATCATCCTCATCCTTATATGTGCACACGCCCCTACCGATGAGGCTGAAGACCCTGTCAAAATGGACTATTATGACCTGTTGGAAGGTGCCTACCTAGCCTGTATTTCAAAGCCTATAGAATTTCGCCTAGTTTCAGATTCGAACGTGTGGCCATGTATGTCTACGGTATAGACGGGGACGTAGTGTTACGTCACTGGTTTTGAGCTGATGTGTTGCTAGTGGTGGTTTTAAGGCGACGGTTCTAATGCTTGCTCGTATTGCGGGAGCTGGGGTTCGAATCCTGTGGTAGTGCTTCCTCTACTTTTTTCGGTTTGTTCCAAGTCCCTCCAGTTATGGTTCCATGACCTTGAATTGAATGGCGTGGTAAATTATGAATTACCGGCTTTGCAGATGGCTTGATGGTGTGGAGACCCAGCTCTCCAAAAAAAAAAAAAAAAAAACAGCCGATGCAGAGGACAGCCTTCCCTAGCACGCCTGGCTCTGCTTTTGATGTACTTCTAAATATGCCTCCCCCCCCCCCTTTATAACCACATCATTGGGTGCACTCCCGAGGCCATCTTCCGTTTAGAACGAAGTGGTCTTTGTTAAAACTCGCATTGCAGTTTTGATGACCTTTTGCACCGTATTTCCTTTGACTGCATTCTTATTTCGTGTGAAGCAAGGACACTAGCAATAAAGCTGCATACAACGTCGCCAGAATATGAGCCAGGAATATAATGTATTCGAATCTTCACGGATAGGTAAATTTGCGTCGGTTTTCCAAGCGGATACCTCTACGATGCTAATGGCCACGAACTATATTGTGAAGAACAGGTGGAAGAGTGGAAGTATTTGAGTCTGTAGCAACAGGCAAGCTGTGCTTAACACCAAAAGCCAGAAACGCCTCGACTTAGACGTTAAAATAGTCAAAAATCAGTATGACGGAAAAACAAAACGTTTTCACTACCCCACGTCGCAGTTGCAATCGACTCTCGCAGATAAGACAAGAACCGGGGAAACAAAGATGGGTAGACAGAGGCCTCTTGTGGGGTGTCCAGACAAAGCTTCGGTGGAAATCATCCGTTCGAGATATGATTCCCGTCCCTATCTGCACTTTGGAAGGATTAATTAACGCTTCATTTCCAAGAAGTGCGAATAAGAACGGGCTTAACATAACATCCATTCAAGAACCATAAGTGTGAACAATACGCATCTGTGGTGTTGGTGTTTTGCGGGGCTTCTCACTACTCTACGATGAGCGGTCCGAAAGACCGATGACTGCACCTTGGAAGGATTAATTTCCGCTAAATTTCCAAGAAATGAGAATAAGGACGAAACCCACGGAATCTCCCATGCTATTGTTTGCCCAGACCAATATTCATCATTCTAAGGATGCTACTGCAATCCTATGTAGTCAACTTTCCATGATGAAAATAATTCTTCACATAACATCCATTCAAGAACCATGGGTGTGAACAAAGCGCATCTGTGGTATTGGTGGTTTGCGGGGCTTCTCACTACTCTACGATGAGCGGTCTGAAAAACCGATGACTTGTCTTATTGTGCCGAAACTTCTCTTAGCAATAAAGCTTGGACAGTTCTGTGGACAATATTTTGTTGCCACCTTATCAGCTACGAAGTGAATGGAGGGTGGCATAGGGATAGTTCATCAATGCCGGAATACCTTTATGCCCGGGGACCCAGCATAGGGTATGATTGCAACTGGCCGCTATCTCCCTTAGTGATAGACGGCAGTGTTTTACCATCTTGGAGTTTATTGATGTTGTGTCCAGAGTTTTCATGGCCGCCTGACTGTCTATGTACAAAACAATAGATCTAACGTCTATTGGGCTCCTTGATAGTCGGATGGCTGCCCAGCCAAACTTTGTTACTACAAATAGAGAGGAATTAATCGACTTCCAACAGATGCCTTAAGGAGATTACAGACTGGAAGGTTCTGTCGGAAGTGTCCATAGATACATTGAATGCCGAATCGAATGCATAGCCATAACATTTCTGAAGAGGATGTATTCTAGAAAAATCAACTGAGTACTGATGAGGGATGAGCTACAAACTCGCATCAAACCTCTCCCAATTCTTAGAACGAGCCGCAAGATTGAGAACGCAGTTCAAGATCTGAACAATACACTTACCTAATGTCTTGAACTGACATGTCCAGCCAGAAATAGCCCCTGCAGATCACCTGAGTTACAGAGTATTCGTAAGGAAACCAGGAAACTTCTTAATAGGTCCCTAAAGACCAATTCAGAGGAGGACTGGAACCTGTACCGATCAAAACAGAATGAATATAAGAGCCCAATTCGGATATTGAAATGTGCCTCTTATAGAGATTTCTGTGGAAGGATCGAAAAATTCAATGAAACCAGCAGACTGGTCAAAGTCCTTAAGCAAAACAAACCAGTCAGATTGGAAACACTAAGGAAACACGTCAAAAACTGAGACTCTTAACATCATGCTTGAGTCTTATTTTCCAGGAAACCAAGTCATAAGCTCACAAATAACAAACAACAAACATCACACCCCGAGGCTGGTAAGTGTCGTCACTCATGGTAACAGAGGAGGCTATCATGTACGCAGTCACGTTCTTTGATGGTTCCAAGTCGCCAAGTACCGATGGCATATATCCAGCTTTGCTGCAAAAAGGTATTGACCCGTTACTACCGGTTCTGAAGAGAATTTTCACTACCAGCCTAGCACTAAATTATGGTTGCCTTCATACCAAAAATCGGTAAGGGAGACTACTCACTCGCCAAGAGCCTAAGAAAGATCATCTTAAACTCCTTCCTGCTGTAAAGCATGGAAAGACTGATTGAGCTACATGCGTGCAAAACTGCATTGCAAATCCATCCTCTCTCTCAGATGCAGCATGCTTATCAGCGCGGAAAATATTGCGAGACCGCACTTCAAAATCTAGTTTGGCAGAATGAAATGTAAACTCGATAGGAAAGAATACGAGTTGGGCATGGTGTTTGTTGACTCTCTCCTCGACGCCCAAAATAGCACTAATGTCTACGCTCAAGCCTATGTGGATGACGTAGCTGTACTGTCTGAAGGATCGTGCCTACCGGCTAGAAATGGGCTGGGCTTTCAGTTACCCCTCTTACAACAGAGGTTGTCCTCTTCACGACTAGGAGAAAGTTGACTAGTCTGACTCAACTAGTACTAAAATGTGCTCTTCCGATGAAGGTAAATATATAGGTGCTATCTTGGATAGAAAACTTTTCTGGAAAAAACACATTGAATCGAAAACAGTAACTGCTGCTTTTGATGTTCTTCTGAATATGCACACAAATGGAGAAAACTGGAAGCTAAACTTGTCTGCCAGAAGACTGACGATTAAAAAATCGGAAGACTAGGAACCCTTAAGGGGATGCCAGCAACGATCCTTGTCGATGCATAGATCAAGTTGACATACAGCCTCCTAGCGGTGCCGCCTGAATAGCCTACGCAACATCCGTAGTGAGGTGCACTAGTGTATGCAACGTCTCCTTTGTGGTTGTGCGGAGTGCCAACAACCCACAACCACGACACGGCGCGAAAAAGGACAACGATTTGTGAGTCTGCTCTAGGAATGTAAGAACACTCCAGGGGCCGTTCATAAACTGGAAAAGATCCTCTGGTAGTACAGGGCGGATATTACCACGATTCTGGCAATAAGCTGGACAGGACAAGGAATAAGCATACCGGAGACTGCCAGATCCTACAAAGAGCAATTAAGCGAAAGACTCTCCGGTATGCGTGCGTCGAACAATAAAGCCAACGAGATGTGGTTGCATTGCCGCTCTGCCATTAAAGATGTAGCGGAAACTTCCTTAGGCTATCTACCACCTCCGACAATAAACCCGTGGTATGATGGCGAGTGTGAGCAGAAAAAACGTGCAACCGACGAGGCACACCAAAAAACGCTGCAACTGAAAGCAAGAGAGCAAGAGGAGTACCGAAGACGGGATGAGAGGAAGGTTCTACGTCTGAAGAAAAAGTCTTACGCAGCCACCCAGCTCAAGGGTGTCGAAAAATCTAGGGACAGACGAAAAATACGGACCTTTATGAGAAAGGCAAGAGCCTAGCTTCAGGCTTTAGGAATGGCATCCGGGCTCTTCGAAATAGTAAGGGTAACCATGTTACTGACCCACGGAAATAGTGGATTTGCTTAAGCAGCACTTCCAACAACTGCTTAACGGGCCTAACTAGAAGGGGGTGATAGGGAATCAAGAAATACCAACTCCAGTCCATTAAGCAGTCCTCCCATATAGGTATGAAGAGGTCGGCACAGCCATTAAAAGGCAATAATGCCACAGGCTCGGATAGCCTACCACCAGAGCTCTTCAAGGTTGGTGCCGACGTTCATAAAAAATGCGATCTGACCTGTTGCAACAACTATAGAGCTATATCCGTGCTTAACGTTGCCTATAAGATAATGTTCAGCGTACTGTGTGAACTTCGAATGGCGTTTTCACCGCACTAATCGGTACGTACCCGTGCGGCTTCCGGCCCAGCAAATCGACTGTACAAAATCTTCACGCTAAGGCAAATCCTGGAGAAGACCAGCGAGTTTCAAATAGACAGCATTCATCGAAAGGAGCTATTTGATGCGATGGCCGAATTCGGGATCCCGGGAAAACTGATCCGGTTGTGTCGCACCTCGCTGGCACACGCAATGCACCGTACAGTTCGGCAAAAGGACATCCGAGCCGTTTGAAACCTGCACTGGATTTCGGCAAAGAGACCTGTCATATGATTTCTTTAATCTGGTACTGGGAAGGTAGTGCGGAGGGCAGCTGTAAACACAGAAGGAATTATCTTCTACAATTCGGCCCAACTGTTTGGGTACGCAGATGGCATCGACATCATCACGCGTTCCAACGTGCCATAGTGGAGGCTTTTACTGCGATTGAAGAATAGTCGAAACGAGCTGTCTCATGTCTCAAGGTCAGTTAGGACAAAACAAAATATATGCTGTCGACCAAGACACGTTCCGTCACTCGATCAACACACTCCGGGGGGAAACATGAACTCCACAAACGACACCACAACTTAGATTCGTCATAGAATCGCCCTTGGCAACCGGTGCTACTTCGATTTTTCAAAACAACAAGGCTCAAAACTCTTGACTCGAAGGATCTAAATCAAAACTCTTTGCCAGTCCTGCTCTGTGGAGCCGAAAGCTGCATGCTATGCGAAATTGCAGAGCTGATTCTAGGTACCTTCGATAGAAAAACTCTACGTCGGATATACGGTAACGTCTGAGAGGAAGGCGAATGGAGGAGAAGACTTAACCGCGAACGTGGATGTGGATGTAGTTCAGAAGGCAAAAATCCGAGCGTATGTCATGATGACTGGAATCAGCAATTGCAGGCAACAGCAGGCTGGGACGCTCCATGGCTCCATGAACCCAATGAATAGAACAGAATTGCGATACTTGCTATTAAGAGAAGAATATGCATCGCGATAGACAAGTGGAGAAATTTGCGACGATTTTCCAAACGGATACCTATGCGATGCTAATGGCAACGAACTATATTGTCAAGAACAGGTTGGCACTGCGCACAACCACAAAGGAGACGTTGCATACACTAGTGCACCTCACTACGGATGTTGCGTAGGCTATCCAGGCGGCATCGCTATGAGGCTGTATGGCAACTTGATCTATGCATCGACAAGGATCGTTGCTGGCATCCCCTTAATGGTTCCTAGTCATCCGATTTTCTAATCGTCAGTCTTCTGGCAGACAAGTCTAGCTTCCAGTTTTCTCCACTTGTCTATCGGGATGCATAGTATTCTCGACTACAGATGGGGCAATGATTCTGGAGGCCCCAATCATCATACTCCCCGAACCCTGCGCCCATAGCGGCGCTGACCAAGGAATCGCGAAAGATTCCCGCCTCTCACTCTACGATACGTTCGGTAGTTTGAGTTGGAAATATAGAGAAAGTAGCGGTTAGGCTCTGTCGGTTACGCTTAATTAGTTATCGTTACGGCTGATCAGAGTATTGCTTCTGATGGCATGACTGTGGCTAAGGTGTAGTGGCCTGTTAGTACGACGGAAAGTCGTCAGCAAAAATATCTCGGTCCTAGAAGTATCTACTTGTCTAACAATCTCATCGGCGATCTAATTTCCCGTGATCCCGTGGCTTATCCTTGAAGTGATTAAGCACAGCTCGGCTATTGTTACAGACTCAAATACTTCCACTCTTCCACCTGTTCTTGACAATATAGTTCGTTGCCATTAGCATCGCATAGGTATCCGCTTGGAAAATCGTCGCAAATTTCTCCACTTGTCTATCGCGATGCATATTCTTCTCTTAATAGCAAGTATCGCAAATCTGTTCTATTCATTGGGTTCATGGACCCATCCACATTCTAGAACAGCTCGTAGAGTTCGCGGTTAAGTCTTCTCCTCCACTCGCCTTCCTCTCAGGCGGGACCGTATATCCGACGTAGAGTTTTTCTATCGAAGGTACCTAGAATCAGCTCTGCAATTTCGCATAGCATGCAGCTTTCGGCTCCACAGAGCAGGACTGGCAAAGAGTTTTGATTTAGATCCTTCGAGTCAAGAGTTTTGAGCCTTGTTGTTTTGAAAAATCGAAGTAGCACCGGTTGCCAAGGGCGATTCTATGACGAATCTAAGTTGTGGTGTCGTTTGTGGAGTTCATGTTTCCCCCCGGAGTGTGTTGATCGAGTGACGGAACGTGTCTTGGTCGACAGCATATATTTTGTTTTGTCCTAACTGACCTTGAGACATGAGACAGCTCGTTTCGACTATTCTTCAATCGCAGTAAAAGCCTCCACTATGGCACGTTGGAACGCGTGATGATGTCGATGCCATCTGCGTACCCAAACAGTTGGGCCGAATTGTAGAAGATAATTCCTTCTGTGTTTACAGCTGCCCTCCGCACTACCTTCCCAGTACCAGATTAAAGAAATCATATGACAGGTCTCTTTGCCGAAATCCAGTGCAGGTTTCAAACGGCTCGGATGTCCTTTTGCCGAACTGTACAGTGCATTGCGTGTGCCAGCGTGGGATCCCGAATTCGGCCATCGCATCAAATAGCTCCTTCTGATGAATGCTGTCGAATGTGGCTTTGAAATTGATGAAAAGGCGGTGCGTATCTATTTGAAACTATCTGGTCTTCTCCAGGATCTGCCTTAGCGTGAAGATTTTGTACAGTCGATTTGCCGGGCCGGAAGCCGCACTGGTACGTGCCGATTAGTGCGGTGAAAAACGTCATTCGAAGGTCACACAGTACGCTGGACATTATCTTATAGGCAACCTAAGGCTCTATAGTTGTTGCAACAGGTCAGATCGCCTTTTTTATGAACGTCGGCACCAACCTTGAAGAGCTCTGGTGGTAGGCCATCCGAGCCTGCAGCATTATTGTTCTTCAGCCTTTTAATGGCCGTGCCGACCTCTTCATACCTATATGGGAGGACTACTTAATGGAGTTGGTACTTCTTGATTCTCTATCACCCCTTTCTAGTCAGGCCCGTTAAGCAGTTGTTGGAAGTGCTGCTTAAGCAAATCCGCTATTTCCGTGGGTCAGTTACATGGTTACCCTTACTATTTCGTAGAGCCCGGGTGTCATTCCTAAAGCCTGAAGCTAGGCTCTTGCCTTTCTCATAAAGGTCCGTAGTTTTCGTCTGTCCCTAGATTTTTCGACGCCCTTGAGCTGTTACTGTTCGATTCAATGTGTTTTTTCCAGAGAAGTTTTCTATCCAAGATAGCAACTATTTATTTAGCTTCATAGGAACAGTGGACGCTGACACATTTTAGTACTAGTTGAGTCAGACCAGCCAAATTTCTCCTCCTCGTGAAGAGGACAACGTCTGTTTTAAGAGGGTTATCTGAAAGCCCAGCTCATTTATAGCCGCTAGGCACGATCCTTCTGACAGCACAGCTACACCATCCACATAGGCTTGAGCGTAGAAATTAGAACTATTGAGGGCGTCAAGGAGAGAGTCAACAAACACCATGCCCAAAGCGTATTCTTTCCCATCGAGTTAACATTTAATTCTGCCAAACTAGATTTTGAAGTACAGTCTCGCAAGATTTTCCGCGCTGATAAGCATGCTGCATCTGAGACAGAGGATGAATTTGCAATGCAGTTTTGAGCACAAGTCGATTAAATCCTGTCTTCTAGTCGTAACAAAAGTTGGCTGGGCACCAACGTTTCTGATGTCCAAGTTAGAGGATAGTATGCAATCCGACTAGCAAGATCAAAAGGCAGCCATCCGACTATCAATGAGCCGAATAGACGTTAGATCTATTGCTTGTATATAGACAATCAGGCGGCCATACAAACTCTGGACACAACATCAATAAACGCCAAGATGGTAAAATGCTGCCTTCTATCACAGATAGCGGCCAGATGCAATCATACCCTATGCTGGGTCTCCGGGCATAAGGGTAATGAATGAAAGATGAAAGAGCTGATGAACTTGCAAGAGAGGCGGCGGGCACGTCAGTTTCAACAGATCAGGAGACACCACACCCCATTGAAAACAATAAAATTGCGATTGATGACAATTGCGAATAACGATAGAAACAGCAAACGGTCTGAACTGGACACTTGCAGGATATCGAAAGCGATCTGGCCTATGCTGAATCAAGGAAGGACGGATTACCTAATAAAGCTAGAAAGGAAGGTTATTAGCAGAGTGATAGGGGCCACTGTTTTATAGGCAGCCATGCCAGAAAACTTGGGTCGCCTTATAACCACTCATGCAGGAGCTCTAAATGGCTGTAAAAGAGGTCAGAAGAAATCACACATGGCCAACAAATCCCAAGAGGAATACAAAAATCCCAAAAAGGAAGAACTACAAGTCAAACGGTAAATTGGTTTTGGACACAAAGCCGAACGTGACAGCACAATGGAACGGATGGTTTAAGTGAGCATGACTTACGTACTCTGCGATTTCTGCTACCGCTGGTGCCGGGAGAGCAGAATCGTAGGGGAAGTAGGCTGAAGCAACAACGAAGTTATGCCACCCTCCATTCGCTTCGTAGCTGATAAAGCGGCAAAAAAATCTTGTCCACAGAACTGTCCAAGCTTTATTGCTGAGAGAAGTTTCGGCACAATAAGACAAGTCATCGGTCTTTCAGACAGCTTATCGTAGAGTAGGCGGAAGCCGTTTTGTTCACACCCATGGTTCTTGAATGGATGTTATGTGAAGCTTTGTTTTCATCATGGAAAGTTTACTACATAGGATTGCTACAAGGATGCTACTCCTTTGAATGATGAAGGTTGGTCTGGGCAAACCATAGCATAGAAGATTACCTTGGGTTTCGTCCTTATTCGCACTTCTTGGAGATGAAGCGGAAATTAAGGTACAGATAGAGACGGGAGTCTTATCTCGAACGGATGGTATACACCGAAGCTTTGTCTAGAAACACAACGAGAGACCTTTGTCTAGACCCATCTTTGTTTTTCCGGTTCTTACTCTCCCTGTGAGAGTCGATTGTCTACTTCTTTGTTTCGAGCCCATTGTTCTGGATATGTAAGCGCGCCAGCAAATCCGCTGTTTTCCTGAGTTGCCCTAACGCGCAGACAGCGCGCGTTAGTTTCGGTGGCCTTAAAACATCAGTACATTGTTCCCAAGGGGGAATTTTTGGCACAGAAGTACCGATTTCATTCGGATCTTAACCGCGGGAGAGCCCAATCGAGATTTTTTGAGGTTTTTGCTCGTTTTTTTGCGACCCTACTGAGTTTTGTCGAAGATGGTGTGTGACGGAACGTTTCTTGGTCGGCAGCATATATTTTGTTTTGTCCTCATTTACCCTGAGACTTGAGACAGCTCATTTCGACTATTCTTCAATCGCTGTAAAAGCCTCCACTATGGCACGTTGGAACGCGTGTCGATGTCGATATCATCTGCGTACCCCAATAGTTGGGCCGAATTGTAGAAGATAGTGCCTTCTGTGTTTACAGCTGCCCTCCGCACTACCTTTCCAGTACCAGATTAAAGAAATCATACGACAGCGAATCTCCTTGCCGAAATCCAGTGCAGGTTTCAAACGGCTCGGAATTCCTTGTGCCGAACTGTACGGTGCATTGCGTGTGCCAGCGTGGGATCCCGAATTCGGCCATCGCATCAAATAGCTCCTTCTGATGAATGCTGTCGAATGTGGCTTTGAAATTGATGAAAAGGCGGTGCGTATCTATTTGAAACTATCTGGTCTTCTCCAGGATCTGCCTTAGCGTGAAGATTTTGTACAGTCGATTTGCCGGGCCGGAAGCCGCACTGGTACGTGCCGATTAGTGCGGTGAAAAACGTCATTCGAAGTTCACACAGTACGCTGGACATTATCTTATAGGCAACCTTAGGCTCTATAGTTGTTGCAACAGGTCAGATCGCCTTTTTTATGAACGTCGGCACCAACCTTGAAGAGCTCTGGTGGTAGGCCATCCGAGCCTGCAGCATTATTGTTCTTCAGCCTTTTAATGGCTGTGCCGACCTCTTCATACCGATATGGGACGACTACTTAATGGACTGGAGTTGGTACTTCTTGATTCCCTATCACCCCTTTCTAGCCAGGCCCGTTAAGCAGTTGTTGGAAGTGCTGCTTAAGCAAATCCACTATTTCCGTGGGTCAGTAACATGGTTACCCTTACTATTTCGTAGAGCCCGGGTGTCATTCCTAAAGCCTGAAGCTAGGCTCTTGCCTTTCTCATAAAGGTCCGTAGTTTTCGTCTGTCCCCAGATTTTTCGACACCCTTGAGCTGGGTGGTTGCGTGAGACTTTTTCTTCAGACTTAGAAGCTTCTTCTCATCCCGTCTTCCAGCCGGTACTCCTCTTGCGCTCTTGTTTTCAGTTGCAGCGCTTTTTGGTATTCCTCGTCGGTTGCACGTTTTTTCTGCTCGCACTCGCCAGCATACCACGGGTTTATTGTCGGGGGTGGTAGATAGCCTAAGGAAGTTTTCGCTACATCTTTAATGGCAGAGCGGCAATGCAACCACATCTCGTTGGCTTTATTGTTCGACGCAGGCATACCGGAGAGTCTTTCGCTTAATTGTTCTTTGTAGGATCTGGCATGCTTATCCCTTGTCATATATATCCAGCTTATTGCCAGAATCGTGGTAATATCCGCCCTGTACTACCAGAGGATCTTTTCCAGTTTATGAACGGCCCCTGGAGTGTTCTTACATTCCTAGAGCAGACTCACAAATCGTTGTCCTTTTTCGCGCCGTGTCGTGGTTGTGGGTTGTTGGCACTCCGCACAACCACAAAGGAGACGTTGCATACACTAGTGCACCTCACTACGGATGTTGCCTAGGCTATTCAGACGGCACCGCTAGGAGGCTGTATGTCAACTTGATGTATGCATCGACAAGCATCGTTGCTGGCATCCCCTTAAGGGTTCCTAGTCTTCCGATTTTTTAATCGTCAGTCTTCTGGCAGACAAGTTTAGCTTCCAGTTTTTTCCACTTGTCTATCGGGATGTATAGTCTTCTCGACTACGGATGGGGCAATGATTCTGGAGGCCCCAATCATCCTACTCCCCAAACCCCGCGCCCGTAGCGGCGCTGACAAAGGAATCGCCAAAGATTCTCGCCTCCCACTCTACGATACGTTCGGTAGTTTGAGTTGGAAATATAGAGAAATTAGCGGTTAGGCTCTGCCTGTTACGCTTAATTATTTATCGTTACGGCTGATCAGAGTATTGCTTCTGATGGCATGACTGTGGCTAAGGTGTAGTGGCCTGTTAGTACGACGGAAAGTCGTCGGCAAAAGTATCTCGGTCCTAGAAGTATCTACTTGTCTAACGATCTCATCGGCGATCTAATTTCCCTTGATCCCGTGGAGGCCCGGGACCCATATAAGACCTCAGAGAAGACTTGCATTCTTCATGGGGAAGGGGGGGGGGGGGGGGGGGGTGCATGTTTAGAAGAACATCAAAAGCAGCAGTTACTGTTTTCGATTCAATGTGTTTTTTCCAGAGAAGTTTTCTATCCAAGATAGCTCCTATATATTTACCTTCATCGGAAGAGCACATTTTAGTACTAGTTGAGTCAGACTAGTCAACTTTCTCCTAGTCGTGAAGAGGACAACCTCTGTTGTAAGAGGGTTAACTGAAAGCCCAGCCCATTTCTAGCCGGTAGGCACGATCCTTCAGACAGTACAGCTACGTCATCCACATAGGCTTGAGCGTAGACATAGAGCTATTGAGGGCGTCAAGGAGAGAGTCAACAAACACCATGCCCAACTCGTATTCTTTCCTATCGAGTTTACATTTAATTCTGCCAAACTAGATTTTGAAGTGCAGTCTCGCAAGATATTCCGCGCTGATAAGCATGCTGCATCTGAGAGAGAGGATGGATTTGCAATGCAGTTTTGCACGAATGTAGCTCAATCAGTCTTTCCATGCATTACAGCAGGAAGGAGTTTAAGATGATCGGTCTAAGGCTCTTGGCGAGTGAGTAGTCTCCCTTACCGATTTTTGGTATGAAGGCAACCATAATTTAGTGCTAGGCTGGCAGTGAAAATTCTCTTCAGAACCGGTAGTAACGGGTCGATACCTTTTTGCAGCGAAGCTGGATATATGCCATCGGTACTTGGCGACTTGGAACCATCAAAGAACGTGACTGCGTACATGATAGCCTCCTCTGTTACCATGAGTGACGACACTTGCCAGCCTCGTCGTGTGGTGTTTGTTGTTTGTTAGTTGTGAGCTGATTATGACTTGGTTTCCTGAAAATTAAACTCAAGCATGATGTTAAGAGTCTCAGTTTTTGACGTGTTTCCTTAGTGTTTCCAATCTGACTGGTTTGTTTTGCTTAAGGACTTTGACCAGTCTGCTGGTTTCATTGAATTTTTCGATCCTTCCACAGAAATCTCTATAAGAGACATATTTCAATATCCGAATTGGGCTCTTATATTCATTCTGTTTTGATCGGTACAGGTTCCAGTCCTCCTCTGAATTGGTCTTTAGGGACCTATTAAGAAGTTTCCTGGTTTCCTTACGAATACTCTGTAACTCAGGTGATCTGCAGGGGCTATTTCTGGCTGGACATGTCAGTTCAAGACATTAGGTAAGTGTATTGTTCAGATCTTGAACTGCGTTCTCAATCTTGCGGCTCGTTCTAAGAATTGGGAGAGGTTTGATGCGAGTTTGTAGCTCATCCCTCATCAGTACTCAGTTGATTTTTCTAGAATACATCCTCTTCAGAAATGTTATGGCTATGCATTCGATTCGGCATTCAATGTATCTATGGACACTTCCGACAGAACCTTCCAGTCTGTAATCTCCTTAAGGCATCTGTTGGAAGTCGATTAATTCCTCTCTATTTGTAGTAACAAAGTTTGGCTGGGCAGCCATCCGACTATCAAGGAGCCCAATAGACGTTAGATTTATTGTTTTGTACATAGACAGTCAGGCGGCCATGAAAACTCTGGACACAACATCAATAAACTCCAAGATGGTAAAACACTGCCGGGAGATAGCGGCCAGTTGCAATCATACCCTATGCTGGGTCCCCGGGCATAAAGGTATTCCGGCATTGATGAACTTGCAAGACGACTACTAGGCGAGTAACATTGATCCAAAGGACTTACTACAATTTCTTAAAGGCTCTAAATGGCTATAAAAGAGGTCAGAAGGAATCACACATGGTCAACAAATCCCAAGAGGAATACAAAAATCCCAAGATGGAAGAACTACAAGTCAAACGACTACCGCTGGTGCCGGAAGAACAGAATCGTAGGGGAAGTACGCTGAAGCAAAACGCAGCTATGCCACCCTCCATTCACTTCGTAGCTGATAAGGTGGCAACAAAATATTGTCCACAGAACTGTCCAAGCTTTATTGCTAAGAGAAGTTTCGGCACAATAAGACAAGTCATCGGTTTTTCAGACCGCTCATCGTAGAGTAGTGAGAAGCCCCGCAAACCACCAATACCACAGATGCGCTTTGTTCACACCCATGGTTCTTGAATGGATGTTATGTGAAGAATTATTTTCATCATGGAAAGTTTACTACATAGGATTGCAGTAGCATCCTTAGAATGATGAATGTTGGTCTGGGCAAACAATAGCATGGGAGATCCCGTATGTTTCGTCCTTATTCTCATTTCTTGGAAATTTAGCGGAAATTAATCCTTCCAAGGTGCAGTCATCGGTCTTTCAGACCGCTCATCGTAGAGTAGTGAGAAGCCCGCAAAACACCAAAACCACAGATGCGTATTGTTCACACTTATGGTTCTTGAATGGATGTTATGTGAAGCCCGTTCTTATTCGCACTTCTTGGAAATGAAGCGTTAATTAATCCTTCCAAAGTGCAGATAGGGACGGGAATCATATCTCGAACGGGTTATTTCCACCGAAGCTTTGTCTAGACACCCCACAAGAGGCCTCTGTCTACCCATCTTTGTTTTCCCGGTTCTTGTCTTATCTGCGAGAGTCGATTGCAACTGCGACGTGGGGTAGTGAAAACGTTTTGTTTTTCCGTCATACTGATTTTTGACTATTTTAACGTCTAAGTCGAGGCGTTTCTGGCTTTTGGTGTTAAGCACAGCTTGCCTGTTGCTACAGACTCAAATACTTCCACTCTTCCACCTGTTCTTCACAATATAGTTCGTGGCCATTAGCATCGTAGAGGTATCCGCTTGGAAAACCGACGCAAATTTACCTATCCGTGAAGATTCGACTACATTGTATTCCTAGCTCATATTCTGGCGACGTTGTATGCGCGTCGCAGCTGGATTGCTAGTGTCCTTGCGTCACACGAAATAAGAATGCAGTCAAAGGAAATACGGTGCGAAAGGTCATCGAAACTGCAGTGCGAGTTTTAACAAAGACCACTTCGTTCTAAACGGAAGATGGCCTTGGGAGTGCACCCAATGATGTGGTTATAAAGGGGGGTGGGGGCTTGTCCTCTGCATCGGCTGTTTTTTTGTTTTGTTTTGGAGAGCTGGGTCTCCACACCATCAGGCCATCTGCAAAGCCAGTAATTCATAATTTACCACGCCATTCAATTCAAGGTCATGGAACCATAACTGGAGGGACTTGGAACAAACCGGAAAAAAGGAGAGGAAGCACTACCACATAATAATAAGTTACCACGCCATTCAATTCAAGGTCATGGAACCATAACTGGAGGGACTTGGAACAAACTGAAAAAAAGGAGAGGAAGCACTACCACAGGATTCGAACCCTAGCTCCCGCTATACGAGCAAACATTAGAACCGTCGCCCTAAAACAACCACTAGCAACACATCAGCTCAAAACCAGTGACGTAACACTACGTCCCCGTCTATACCGTAGACATACATTGCCACACGTTCGAATCTGAAACTAGGCGAAATTCTATAGGCTTTGTAATACAGGCTAGGTAGGCACCTTCCAACAGGTCATAATAGTCCATTTTGACAGGGTCTTCAGCCTCATCGGTAGGGGCGTGTGCACATATAAGGATGAGGATGATGTTGTATATTGATGTAAAATATGCGAACACTTATCAGCTTAAAGTCTTCGACCATAAGCGTTTCCCAACAACGAATCCGCATCCAAATATGTGCAACCATTTGTGACAGCTGTAATATATGTCGCCCTCTTTATTCTTCACTATCCCTTATCCCATCCAGCTTATTTCCTGGATATCCGCCTTGTACTGGGTGAGGATCTTTTCCCGTTTATGAGCGGCACCTGGAGTGTTCTTACATTCCAGGAGCACACTCGCAAATCGTTGCCTTTTTTCGCACCGTGTCGTCATTGTGGGTTGTTAGCCCGCCGCACAACCACAAAGGAGACGTTGCATACACTAGTTCACCTCACTATGCATGTTGGGTGGGATATCCAGGCTGCACTGCTAGGAAGTATGTCAACTTGATCAATGAATCGACAAGGATCGTTGCTGGCATCCCGCTAATTTGGGACCGATCAGCAACTTTGCCTTGTGCGCACAGACCCTACACCCCGAAGGGTTCCTAGTCTTCCGATTTTCCAATCGTCAGTCTTCTGACCTGTCTTCTTCTCTCATGGCTACAGTCAGGTGTCTTGAGGATATATTAGAGACATCCCCCAAGCTCAGTGTGGTACACAACTCCGTGGATGTTTAGGGTCAGTTGGGTTGGTTACCTGTCTGATTTTTCTGAGTTGTAGGGCGCAGATAGGTTACTTTCCTTCCTGTAGAGTACTTTACCAGATGCCACAGAGATTATTCGTTTATAGCAAGTATCGCAATTCTGTGCTATTCATTGGGTTTCTCTTATCAGGCTGGCGACCCATGGAGGGTCCGAGTCTGAGCAATTGTTGCTTCCAGTCATCATGACATACGCTCGATGTGTCTGGGCCAGTGCAGTCGACGGATTTTTGCCTTCCGAATTACATCCACATTCTGGAACAACTCGTAGAGTTCGCGGTTAAGTGTTCTCCTCCATTCGCCTTCCTCGCAGACGGGACAGTATATCCGACGTAGAGTTTTTCTTTCGCAGGTACCTAGAACTCCTTTACTACCTCGAAATTGTAGGTGTTGATAGTGAAGTTTTGTCCAAGGTGGTATGTGACGGAACGTTTCTTGGTCGACAGCATATATTTTGTTTTGTCCTCATTGACTTTGAGACTTGAGACTGCTCGTTTCGACTACTCTTCAATCGCAGTAAAAGCCTCCACTATGGCACGTTGGAACGCGTGATGATGTCGATGTCATCTGCGTACCCCAACAGTTGGACCGAATTGTAGAAGATAGTTCCTTTCGTGTTTACTGCTGCCCTCCGCACTAGCTTCCCAGCACCAGATTAAAGAAATCATACGACAGCGCAACTCCTTGCCGAAATCCAGTGCAGGCTTCAAACGGCTCGGAAATCCTTATGCCGAACTGCACGGTGCATTGCGTGTGTGTTAGCGTGGTGCAACACAACCGGATCTGATTTCCCGGGATCCCGAATTCGGCCATCGCATCGAATAGCTCCTTCCTATGAATGCTGTCGAATGCGGCATTGAAATCGATGAAAATGCGTTGCGTATCTATTTGAAACTAGCTGGTAGCTTCTCCAGGATCTGCCATAGCGTGAAGACTTTGTGTACTGTCGATTTGCCGGGCCGGAAGCCGCACTAGCTCTATAGTTGTTGAAACAGGTCAGATCGCCTTTTTATGCATATGCAGCTGATATTCAAGTCCTCGGTCATGCTTTCGTCCTCCTAAATTCTTCAGATGATCTGGTGCATGCTCCCTACCAGAACGTCGCCATTGACCTTAAAGAGCTCTGGTGGTAAAGCCTGCGGCTTTATTGTGGTTCAGACTTTTAATGGCTGTGCCGACCTCTACATACCCATGTGGAAAGACTACTTCATTAACTGGAGTTGGTATTTCTTAATTCATTATCACTCCCTCTTGGCCAGGCCCGTTAATCAGTTGTTGGAGGTGCTGCTTAAGCAAATCCACTATTTCCTGTGGGTCAGTACATGATAACACTTTCTAAGAGCCCGGGTGCCATTCCTAAAGCCTGAAGCTAGGGTTTTGCCTTTCTAATAAAGGTCCGTATTTTTCGTCTGTCCCTAGATTTTTCGACACCCTTGAGCTGGGTGGTTGCGTGAGACTTTTTCTTCAGACGTAGAAGTTTCTTCTCATCCCGTCTTCCAGCCGGTACTCCTCTTGTGCTCTTGTTTCAGTTGCAGCGCTTTTTGGTATGCCTCCTCGGTTGCACGTTTTTTCTGCTCACACTCGCCATCATACCACGGGTTTATTGTCGGGGGTGGTAGATAGCCCAAGGTAGTTTCCATCTTGTTGGTGTTATTGATCGACGCAGGCATACAGAAGAGTCTTTCGCTCCTTGTAGGATCTGGCAGTCTCCGGTATGCTTAGGCGTACAAAAAGTAAAATTTGCGATCACTTATCAGTTTAAAGTCTATGACCTCCGACCTTAACCGTTTCCCACAACGAATCCGCATCCAAATATGTGCAACCGTTTGTGACAGCTGTAATATATGTCGCACTCTTTATTCTTCATTATCCCCTGTCCTATCCAGCTTATTGCTGAATCGTGGTAATATCCGCCCTGTACTGCCAGAGGATCTTTTCCAGTTTATGAACGGCCCCTGGAGTGTTCTTACATTCCAGGAGCACACTCACAAATCGTTGTCCTTTTTCGCGCCGTGTCGTGGTTGTGGGTTGTTGGCACTCCGCACAACCACAAAGGAGACGTTGCATACACTAGTGCACCTCACTACGGATGTTGCGTAGGCTATCTAGGCGGCACCGCTAGGAGGCTGTATGTCAACTTGATCTATGCATCGACAAGGATCGTTGCTGGCATCCCCTTAAGGGTCCCTAGTCTTCCGATTTTTTAATCGTCAGTCTTCTGGCAGACAAGTTTAGCTTCCAGTTTTCTCCACTTGTCTATCGGGATGCATAGTCTTCTCGACTACGGATGGGGCAATGATTCTGGAGGCCCCAATCATCATACTCCCCAAACACCGCGCCCGTAGCGGCGCTGACAAAGGAATCGCCAAAGATTCTCGACTCCCACTCTACGATACGTTCAGTAGTTTGAGTTGGAAATATAGAGAAAGGAGCGGTTAGGTTCTGCCTGTTACGCTTAGTTAGTTATCGTTACGGCTGATCAGAGTATTGTTTTTGATGGCATGACTGTGGCTAAGGTGTAGTGGCCCGTTAATACGCCGGTAAGTCGTCAGCAAAAGTATCTCGGTCCTCAAAGTGTCTACTTGTCTAACGATCTCATCGGCGATCTAATTTCCCGTGATCCCGTGGTGGCCCGGGATCCCGGGACTCAGAGAAGACTTGCATTCTTGGCATATCCTGGAAGTGGTTAAGCACAGCTTGGCTGTTGCTACAGACTCAAATACTTCCAGGCTGCACCACTAGGAGGCTGTATGTTAACTTGATCAATGCATCGACAAGGAACGTTGCTGGCATCCCGCCAAGTTGGGACCGATCAGCAACTTTGTCCTGTGCGCGCACCCCTAAGGGTTCCTAGTCTTCCGATTTTCCAATCGCCAGTCTTCTGTCTTCTTCTCTTATGTCCACAGTCAGGAGTCTTGAGGATATATTAGAGACACCCCCCAAGCCCAGTTTGGTACATAACTCCGTGGATGTTTAGCGTCAGTTGGGTTGGTTACCTGTCTGGCTTTTTCTGAGTTGGAGGGCGCAGATAGGTTACTTTCCTTCCTGTAGACATTTGGTGGTACTTTACCAGATGCCTCAGAGATTATTCGTTTATAGCAAGTATCGCAATTCTGTTCGATTCATTGGGTTTCTCTTATCAGGCTGGCGACCCATGGAGGGTCCGAGTCTGAGCAATTGCTGCTTCCAGTCATCATGACATACGCTCGATGTGTCTAGGCCAGTGCAGTCGACGGATTTTTGCCTTCCGAACTACATCCACATTCTGGAACAGCTCGTAGAGTTCGCGGTTAAGTGTTCTCCTCCATTCGCCTTCCTCGCAGACGGGACAGTATATCCGACGTAGAGTTTTTCTTTCGCAGGTACCTAGAACTCCTTTACTACCGCGAAATTGTAGGTGTTGATCGTGAAGTTTTGTCCAAGGTGGTATGTGACGGAACGTTTCTTGGTCGACAGCATATATTTTGTTTTGTCCTCATTGACTTTGAGACTTGAGACTGCTCGTTTCGACTACTCTTCAATCGCAGTAAAAGCCTCCACTATGGCACGTTGGAACGCGTGATGATGTCGATGTCATCTGCGTACCCCAACAGTTGGACCGAATTGTAGAAGATAGTTCCTTTCGTGTTTACTGCTGCCCTCCGCACTAGCTTCCCAGCACCAGATTAAAGAAATCATACGACAGCGCAACTCCTTGCCGAAATCCAGTGCAGGCTTCAAACGGCTCGGAAATCCTTATGCCGAACTGCACGGTGCATTGCGTGTGTGTTAGCGTGGTGCAACACAACCGGATCTGATTTCCCGGGATCCCGAATTCGGCCATCGCATCGAATAGCTCCTTCCTATGAATGCTGTCGAATGCGGCATTGAAATCGATGAAAATGCGTTGCGTATCTATTTGAAACTAGCTGGTAGCTTCTCCAGGATCTGCCATAGCGTGAAGACTTTGTGTACTGTCGATTTGCCGGGCCGGAAGCCGCACTAGCTCTATAGTTGTTGAAACAGGTCAGATCGCCTTTTTATGCATATGCAGCTGATATTCAAGTCCTCGGTCATGCTTTCGTCCTCCTAAATTCTTCAGATGATCTGGTGCATGCTCCCTACCAGAACGTCGCCATTGACCTTAAAGAGCTCTGGTGGTAAAGCCTGCGGCTTTATTGTGGTTCAGACTTTTAATGGCTGTGCCGACCTCTACATACCCATGTGGAAAGACTACTTCATTAACTGGAGTTGGTATTTCTTAATTCATTATCACTCCCTCTTGGCCAGGCCCGTTAATCAGTTGTTGGAGGTGCTGCTTAAGCAAATCCACTATTTCCTGTGGGTCAGTACATGATAACACTTTCTAAGAGCCCGGGTGCCATTCCTAAAGCCTGAAGCTAGGGTTTTGCCTTTCTAATAAAGGTCCGTATTTTTCGTCTGTCCCTAGATTTTTCGACACCCTTGAGCTGGGTGGTTGCGTGAGACTTTTTCTTCAGACGTAGAAGTTTCTTCTCATCCCGTCTTCCAGCCGGTACTCCTCTTGTGCTCTTGTTTCAGTTGCAGCGCTTTTTGGTATGCCTCCTCGGTTGCACGTTTTTTCTGCTCACACTCGCCATCATACCACGGGTTTATTGTCGGGGGTGGTAGATAGCCCAAGGTAGTTTCCATCTTGTTGGTGTTATTGATCGACGCAGGCATACAGAAGAGTCTTTCGCTCCTTGTAGGATCTGGCAGTCTCCGGTATGCTTAGGCGTACAAAAAGTAAAATTTGCGATCACTTATCAGTTTAAAGTCTATGACCTCCGACCTTAACCGTTTCCCACAACGAATCCGCATCCAAATATGTGCAACCGTTTGTGACAGCTGTAATATATGTCGCACTCTTTATTCTTCATTATCCCCTGTCCTATCCAGCTTATTGCTGAATCGTGGTAATATCCGCCCTGTACTGCCAGAGGATCTTTTCCAGTTTATGAACGGCCCCTGGAGTGTTCTTACATTCCAGGAGCACACTCACAAATCGTTGTCCTTTTTCGCGCCGTGTCGTGGTTGTGGGTTGTTGGCACTCCGCACAACCACAAAGGAGACGTTGCATACACTAGTGCACCTCACTACGGATGTTGCGTAGGCTATCTAGGCGGCACCGCTAGGAGGCTGTATGTCAACTTGATCTATGCATCGACAAGGATCGTTGCTGGCATCCCCTTAAGGGTCCCTAGTCTTCCGATTTTTTAATCGTCAGTCTTCTGGCAGACAAGTTTAGCTTCCAGTTTTCTCCACTTGTCTATCGGGATGCATAGTCTTCTCGACTACGGATGGGGCAATGATTCTGGAGGCCCCAATCATCATACTCCCCAAACACCGCGCCCGTAGCGGCGCTGACAAAGGAATCGCCAAAGATTCTCGACTCCCACTCTACGATACGTTCAGTAGTTTGAGTTGGAAATATAGAGAAAGGAGCGGTTAGGTTCTGCCTGTTACGCTTAGTTAGTTATCGTTACGGCTGATCAGAGTATTGTTTTTGATGGCATGACTGTGGCTAAGGTGTAGTGGCCCGTTAATACGCCGGTAAGTCGTCAGCAAAAGTATCTCGGTCCTCAAAGTGTCTACTTGTCTAACGATCTCATCGGCGATCTAATTTCCCGTGATCCCGTGGTGGCCCGGGATCCCGGGACTCAGAGAAGACTTGCATTCTTGGCATATCCTGGAAGTGGTTAAGCACAGCTTGGCTGTTGCTACAGACTCAAATACTTCCAGGCTGCACCACTAGGAGGCTGTATGTTAACTTGATCAATGCATCGACAAGGAACGTTGCTGGCATCCCGCCAAGTTGGGACCGATCAGCAACTTTGTCCTGTGCGCGCACCCCTAAGGGTTCCTAGTCTTCCGATTTTCCAATCGCCAGTCTTCTGTCTTCTTCTCTTATGTCCACAGTCAGGAGTCTTGAGGATATATTAGAGACACCCCCCAAGCCCAGTTTGGTACATAACTCCGTGGATGTTTAGCGTCAGTTGGGTTGGTTACCTGTCTGGCTTTTTCTGAGTTGGAGGGCGCAGATAGGTTACTTTCCTTCCTGTAGACATTTGGTGGTACTTTACCAGATGCCTCAGAGATTATTCGTTTATAGCAAGTATCGCAATTCTGTTCGATTCATTGGGTTTCTCTTATCAGGCTGGCGACCCATGGAGGGTCCGAGTCTGAGCAATTGCTGCTTCCAGTCATCATGACATACGCTCGATGTGTCTAGGCCAGTGCAGTCGACGGATTTTTGCCTTCCGAACTACATCCACATTCTGGAACAGCTAGTAGAGTTCGCGGTTAAGTGTTCTCCTCCATTCGCCTTCCTCGCAGACGGGACAGTATATCCGACGTAGAGTTTTTCTTTCGCAGGTACCTAGAACTCCTTTACTACCGCGAAATTGTAGGTGTTGATCGTGAAGTTTTGTCCAAGGTGGTATGTGACGGAACGTTTCTTGGTCGACAGCATATATTTTGTTTTGTCCTCATTGACTTTGAGACTTGAGACTGCTCGTTTCGACTACTCTTCAATCGCAGTAAAAGCCTCCACTATGACACGTTGGAACGCGTGATGATGTCGATGTCATCTGCGTACCCCAACAGTTGGACCGAATTGTAGAAGATAGTTCCTTTCGTGTTTACAGCTGCCCTCCGCACTACCTTCCCAGTACCAGATATGCAGCTGATATTCAAGTCCTCGGTCATGCTTTCGCCTTCCTAAATTCTTCAGATGATCTGGTGCATGCTCCCTACCAGAACGTCGCCACCGACCTTGAAGAGCTCTGGTGGTAGTAGTAGTAGTAGTAGTAGTGGGGGCAACACCCCTAATTTATTAAACTTAATACAAGCAGATAACTTAAACAATCTAAATTTAAAAACTAAGGCTTAACCTATATGGTAGAGAAAAAAAGGGAAGACTAGCGCAGGAAAGAATGGATTTGGAGGTGGTTTCGAAGAGAGGTATGGCTAAGGTGGAAATCGAAAGAGTATTCCATAGTGTTAGCCAGGCTTAACATTCTTGATACCGGTGAGTTCAAGCCGTAATTAGTCCGATGTGGTCTAATGCGGAAGAGGGATGCAGACCTTAAATTGTAGGGGTTGACGCTAAGAGACACAAATTCAAGAAGTGCGGGGCAGTCTGTATTACCAGTAATCAGTTGGTGGAGGAAGAGCAGATCGGCAGTTTTACGACGGTTTTCGAGGGACTCGAGGCGAATTAGTTTAAGGCGATCAGAGCAAGGAGGTTAGTTGGTTCTGTCAGTCCAGGCAAGATCACGTAGAGCTTCGATACGACGAATGTGGACCGCGTAATGAGGTGACCATACTTGCCTGGCATATTCGAGAATGGGTCTGACGAAGGTGGTGTATAGAGATTTTGTGACATAGGGATTCTAAAATTCTTTTGACCAGCGTTTGATAAAGCCAAGAGTAGAATTTGCTCTACTTATAATATTGTCAATATGGGAACGAAAGTTGAGCTCACGATCACAGATTACGCCTAAGTCGCGTAAAGATGATACTGAAGGTACTAGTTCATTGCTGAGGAAATTGTTTCTGTGGGGTTGAGGTTGACGTTTGCGGGAGTATGTAATGGATTGACATTTACTGATGTTAAGTTGGAGATCGATTTTTTGACACCATCATCATCTTGATGTGAGCAGGAGTCAGAGGGGAGGAGATGAACGAATATATTTTCATGTCATCGGCGTAAACAGAGAGATGAGAGTTCATAATAATACGGTCAACATCATAAGTACGAATATTAGTGGACCGAGGTGACTACCTTGTGGTGCGCCAGAAGTGGCTTTGATGGGTTTGGAGACAGACGATCTGAAGGTTCTCTGCTTTCCAAATAGGATTTGATCCATTTGATGAAGTGAGGCTGAAAACCTAGAGCTGTAAGTTTAAATATAATGACTGGGTGCGAAATTTTATCGAATGCCTTACTAAAGTCGGTGGCTATTACATCGACTTCTTTGCCGTCTTCAAATGCACATAATGCCTGAGACACAAATTCACTAAGGTTCGTAGTCGTCGATCTGCCTTTCAGAAAACCGTGTTGGGAAGTTGAAAATAATGCTTTGCAGTGAAAAACATAGAATCGTACACAATGCTTTCGAATAGTTTAGGTACGCAAGATAGCTTAGCGATGGGACGATAGTTACTTATGTCGTTTTTTGGACCTTTCTTATGTATAGGGATAATAAAAGAGTTCTTCCAGAGCTGAAGAAACATCCTTGTGAAAGGGACATATTGAAAGGAGTTGCTAGGGGTTGAGCCAGGTGTCCAGCGCATTTCTTAAGCACAATTGCAGGCAACCCATCGGACCTGGGTTATAGTCGTCCTTAAGTGTGTTGATCTTTTCTTCAACAAGGCGCGCAGTTACTTGAATAGAAGCTAATGATGTTTGGGCGGAATTGTTCAGATATGAGAAGTAATCTTGATCGAGCTCAGTGGAACAACCATTGTACGATTGACTGAAGAAATCGGCGAATAAGTTTGCGATGGTTTGGGGATCAGACGAGGCATTGTTGCCAAATTGGAGATTAGGGGGATAAAATATCACATTTTCGCCTGGTATTAATAAATCGGTAAAAATTCTTAGGGTCCGTTATGAGATTGGATTGCATTCGGTCGATATATTTCAGATAGAGAGATTCAGAAAGTTTAGTAAATTTTAGGTGAGTAAGCTGGTAAATGGAGTGGTCGAAGCCATAGCGAGATTTGAGGTAAGCTTTCCAGAGTTTGTTTCTTTTGTTAGGAAGTGATCGTAATTCTTTATTATACCAAGGAGGGGATGTGGGACAATTTGCATGGTATTTGAGAGGTACAGCTTTAACGAGACAACCGGAGATGATAGAGTAGAAGGACGAAAGGACGGTTTCAATATTAATGTAAGCAATATTAAAATTAACGCGGCTTAGCAAAAAATTGAGCTTGACGAAATCAGTTTTACGAAAGTTAAGGCTACAAGAGTTTGGCGAATGATTTTTTCGAATCAAATTACTGTAGGAAAAGGAAACAAAGAGTGGGGGATGGTATCGGTCTAAAGTAGACAGAAGATGATCGCTTTCAATGACAATGCAGTTAATAATGTCAGATGAAAATATAAGATCGAGTTGTCTACCAAGGCAGTTGGTAATACTACTTATTTGATATAGGCCGGTGTTAGAGAGACATTCTAGAAAGAGAAATGCCTTTGCAGCAGTTGCATTAGAGAAACAAAATGTGTCCCATCATCAGATTGAACCCATTGTAGACGGGGAAGGTTATAATCACCCATGACTATGACATCGTCATTAGAATTGGTTGAGACGGGCGAATCTAACAACAAAAGAGATATAGATTTCGTTTAAGAATAGATAGCTTAACACAAATGAACTCGAAATCGGCGGTGTGCGATGATTAAAAGAGTGAGGAATCATATTTGTTATTGATAGCCAGGAGAACGCCGCGCCCAGACGAGTTATCGGCTTTACCCAAACCATCATCACGGAAAACACTGAAGTTAGAAGTAAAGAACTCGTAACTGTTAAAGGATGAAGAGAGGTTTGTTTCTGTGAGGGCAAAAACGTCGTAAGGCAGATTTTGAGAGTTCAGAAATACGGTGTATGATTTAGTGCGCAATCCCTGAACGTTTTGGTAATATGCCTAATGGCGGTATCGGAATCGTTAGGAACGAGAATAGTTTTTGAAATTAGCGCGAGTTCGATGAAATGGGCGATTCGTTTTGAAGCGATATGAGAGGCGAATGTGGATAAATCGTTAGCAACATTAGTAGGGGGAATATTAAGACTCTCATGGAAATGGACGAAAATCTTTTTTAATTCGGAAGGTTCGGTTGGGAGGCCTTCTTCGTGGAGCGAAATCATAACATTTGTTTTGGTAATCTCGTCGATGCAGATGGAGTCATCCTTGTCACGCAAATGCGCTAGATAGAGACGAATGTTTTAGTAGATCTTACGATCACGTAAGCGTGAAAGGACATAACGTCATCATACCCAGAGTCGGTCAGTTGTTTCGTTAGTTTAGCAGTAGGAGGAAACAGCGGATCAATGAAGGAACGAGGTGGAGTTAGCGATTTTGAATGGTTAGTATTCGAATTATCGGAAGAAGATGGAGTAGACGCGGAAAGTGGCTTTGCTGGTACAGACACTGGAGGACGATTGGGGTTGAGAGTGTGAGAATGAATAAAGTTTGGGTATTTGAGGGAAGGTTTGATAGAGGAGGATGCGTTAAGGTCAAAAGATACGCGTTTGGAGTTAGGGAATCTCGTACTTGTTTTGAAGTTAGGATACAAGCCCGTTTTAAAAGACCAATTACTACTTACTGGATTGTTTGACAACGGACGATTAGGTGCGATAATAGGGGGGTTAGATGTAGTTGGGCGAGATCTAGTGAGATTGTTAAGAGAAGATGGGTTGGAGGTTGGTGGGCGAGATCTAGGGCCAATGTTAAGAGAAGGAGGCTTCTGAGAAACGGAATCCTGACGGGGATTAGGGGAAGTTGAACAGTTTCTTATACTTAAACTTCTTAAATTAAAGTTGCCTCCGAAAGGGTTGGTAATAAGCCATTCATATTTCCTGGGAATGAAGATCACGATTCGTCCCTTTCTCAGCTTTTTCCATTGGTTGATTTCAAGGTTGAGCCTCTGTTTAATAAAAGACTTGACTGATATGTTACGTGGGGCATCGCTAATGATAAATGCAGACAGGTCATTATCGTGACATCGGTTGTTCTTCTGAAGTCTTGTTATTCTCGAATCCCACTCTGATTTCGTCCAGGTTATGCCGAAAAAGTTAAGTTTAGGAGGGAGAGGGTCTTGAGAGGGAAAAGCCGAAGTTTGTGAGCCGGTGTTGAAGATCTCGCATAAGGGAATGGCAATGTCAGAGGCTGAAGTTTCGCAGAAAAGTTCCTCCATTAACGATTTGTTGTTGTTGATAGACTCAAGTGAAGGAGTGGTGTTGGTGTTTCTCGCTGTTAGGAGCTGAGTTTCGTCTCTGAGTAAGGTAATTGCATTGTCCATTTTACCAAATATTGTAGACTGTCGTTCGCACAGAGATTCGATCGCCGCTTCGTTGTTCGCATTAGTTGGGAAGAGCGGTGGTGCCGACGTGGTGGATGACTGAAGAAGGATGTCCAAGTCCGTACGGATACAGTTGACGGCATCGTTGGTGTTGTTAATTTCGTCGTTTTTGGATCGAATGATCTCTGTGAGCGCCGTTATACTTTTATCCAGCCTCTTAACCGATTCGGTTATTGAGTCATGAATCTCTTGGGCGAGTTGATTCATCAAAGGACCATAGTGAACATCCGTGGAGACGTGTTTAGCAGCCACTTTAAGGCGGTCGTTCCGCGGTTGAATGGTATGCTCTAAATACGATTGAAGATCTTCAATCAATTTAGGTATAAGCTCCGTGCTTGAAAGCTTGCTTAAAACCTTTTTGTTGAGATGGGTAAGAACGGCAAATAGGGATGTCATTGAATCGTTATGGCATTTTATTGCAAGCATGATATGCGATGCCGACAATTCTTTGCAATTAGGGCACACATAAGTCTTTGAGGTAGGTTGTGAAACGACCTTTTATGCCTACGTACGCGGGGTGATACGATTTTCTACAGAGTCCACTACACATAATCATGTCACAAACGATATTTGAGCCGACCGAGCATATTTCACCACTACAGCACTTTTCCATTTCGATATTATGGTAGGTAACGGGGTATGCGAAGAGCGTACGGAACAAAAAATTTAGCGCACAGCAAAAAATCGTGATGAAATAAGGGTAGCAATTTGGAGGTAATTAATAAAAAATGGAAACGGAAAGAACAGAAACACGTCTGAAATGCACAAAGGTAACAGTAAGACTTCGACGCCCTTGAGCTGGGTGGTTGCGTGAGACTTTTTCTTCAGACGTAGAAGTTTCTTCTCATCCCGTCTTCCAGCCGGTACTCCTCTTGTGCTCTTGTTTCAGTTGCAGCGCTTTTTGGTATGCCTCCTCGGTTGCACGTTTTTTCTGCTCACACTCGCCATCATACCACGGGTTTATTGTCGGGGGTGGTAGATAGCCCAAGGTAGTTTCCATCTTGTTGGCGTTATTGATCGACGCAGGCATACAGAAGAGTCTTTCGCTCCTTGTAGGATCTGGCAGTCTCCGGTATGCTTAGGCGTACAAAAAGTAAAATTTGCGATCACTTATCAGTTTAAAGTCTATGACCTCCGACCTTAACCGTTTCCCACAACGAATCCGCATCCAAATATGTGCAACCGTTTGTGACAGCTGTAATATATGTCGCACTCTTTATTCTTCATTATCCCCTGTCCTATCCAGCTTATTGCTGAATCGTGGTAATATCCGCCCTGTACTGCCATAGGATCTTTTCCAGTTTATGAACGGCCCCTGGAGTGTTACATTCCAGGAGCACACTTTCCAGGACATTTCCAGGAGCACACTCACAAATCGTTGTCCTTTTTCGCGCCGTGTCGTGGTTGTGGGTTGTTGGCACTCCGCACAACCACAAAGGAGACGTTGCATACACTAGTGCACCTCACTACGGATGTTGCGTAGGCTATCTAGGCGGCACCGCTAGGAGGCTGTATGTCAACTTGATCTATGCATCGACAAGGATCGTTGCTGGCATCCCCTTAAGGGTCCCTAGTCTGGCATCCCCTTAAGGGTCCCTAGTCTTCCGATTTTTTAATCGTCAGTCTTCTGGCAGACAAGTTTAGCTTCCAGTTTTCTCCACTTGTCTATCGGGATGCATAGTCTTCTCGACTACGGATGGGGCAATGATTCTGGAGGCCCCAATCATCATACTCCCCAAACACCGCGCCCGTAGCGGCGCTGACAAAGGAATCGCCAAAGATTCTCGACTCCCACTCTACGATACGTTCAGTAGTTTGAGTTGGAAATATAGAGAAAGGAGCGGTTAGGTTCTGCCTGTTACGCTTAGTTAGTTATCGTTACGGCTGATCAGAGTATTGTTTTTGATGGCATGACTGTGGCTAAGGTGTAGTGGCCCGTTAATACGCCGGTAAGTCGTCAGCAAAAGTATCTCGGTCCTCAAAGTGTCTACTTGTCTAACGATCTCATCGGCGATCTAATTTCCCGTGATCCCGTGGTGGCCCGGGATCCCGGGACTCAGAGAAGACTTGCATTCTTGGCATATCCTGGAAGTGGTTAAGCACAGCTTGGCTGTTGCTACAGACTCAAATACTTCCAGGCTGCACCACTAGGAGGCTGTATGTTAACTTGATCAATGCATCGACAAGGAACGTTGCTGGCATCCCGCCAAGTTGGGACCGATCAGCAACTTTGTCCTGTGCGCGCACCCCTAAGGGTTCCTAGTCTTCCGATTTTCCAATCGCCAGTCTTCTGTCTTCTTCTCTTATGTCCACAGTCAGGAGTCTTGAGGATATATTAGAGACACCCCCCAAGCCCAGTTTGGTACATAACTCCGTGGATGTTTAGCGTCAGTTGGGTTGGTTACCTGTCTGGCTTTTTCTGAGTTGGAGGGCGCAGATAGGTTACTTTCCTTCCAGTAGACATTTGGTGGTACTTTACCAGATGCCTCAGAGATTATTCGTTTATAGCAAGTATCGCAATTCTGTTCGATTCATTGGGTTTCTCTTATCAGGCTGGCGACCCATGGAGGGTCCGAGTCTGAGCAATTGCTGCTTCCAGTCATCATGACATACGCTCGATGTGTCTAGGCCAGTGCAGTCGACGGATTTTTGCCTTCCGAACTACATCCACATTCTGGAACAGCTAGTAGAGTTCGCGGTTAAGTGTTCTCCTCCATTCGCCTTCCTCGCAGACGGGACAGTATATCCGACGTAGAGTTTTTCTTTCGCAGGTACCTAGAACTCCTTTACTACCGCGAAATTGTAGGTGTTGATCGTGAAGTTTTGTCCAAGGTGGTATGTGACGGAACGTTTCTTGGTCGACAGCATATATTTTGTTTTGTCCTCATTGACTTTGAGACTTGAGACTGCTCGTTTCGACTACTCTTCAATCGCAGTAAAAGCCTCCACTATGGCACGTTGGAACGCGTGATGATGTCGATGTCATCTGCGTACCCCAACAGTTGGACCGAATTGTAGAAGATAGTTCCTTTCGTGTTTACAGCTGCCCTCCGCACTACCTTCCCAGTACCAGATATGCAGCTGATATTCAAGTCCTCGGTCATGCTTTCGCCTTCCTAAATTCTTCAGATGATCTGGTGCATGCTCCCTACCAGAACGTCGCCACCGACCTTGAAGAGCTCTGGTGGTAGTAGTAGTAGTAGTAGTAGTGGGGGCAACACCCCTAATTTATTAAACTTAATACAAGCAGATAACTTAAACAATCTAAATTTAAAAACTAAGGCTTAACCTATATGGTAGAGAAAAAAAGGGAAGACTACCGCAGGAAAGAATGGATTTGGAGGTGGTTTCGAAGAGAGGTATGGCTAAGGTGGAAATCGAAAGAGTATTCCATAGTGTTAGCCAGGCTTAACATTCTTGATACCGGTGAGTTCAAGCCGTAATTAGTCCGATGTGGTCTAATGCGGAAGAGGGATGCAGACCTTAAATTGTAGGGGTTGACGCTAAGAGACACAAATTCAAGAAGTGCGGGGCAGTCTGTATTACCAGTAATCAGTTGGTGGAGGAAGAGCAGATCGGCAGTTTTACGACGGTTTTCGAGGGACTCGAGGCGAATTAGTTTAAGGCGATCAGAGCAAGGAGGTTAGTTGGTTCTGTCAGTCCAGGCAAGATCACGTAGAGCTTCGATACGACGAATGTGGACCGCGTAATGAGGTGACCATACTTGCCTGGCATATTCGAGAATGGGTCTGACGAAGGTGGTGTATAGAGATTTTGTGACATAGGGATTCTAAAATTCTTTTGACCAGCGTTTGATAAAGCCAAGAGTAGAATTTGCTCTACTTATAATATTGTCAATATGGGAACGAAAGTTGAGCTCACGATCACAGATTACGCCTAAGTCGCGTAAAGATGATACTGAAGGTACTAGTTCATTGCTGAGGAAATTGTTTCTGTGGGGTTGAGGTTGACGTTTGCGGGAGTATGTAATGGATTGACATTTACTGATGTTAAGTTGGAGATCGATTTTTTGACACCATCATCATCTTGATGTGAGCAGGAGTCAGAGGGGAGGAGATGAACGAATATATTTTCATGTCATCGGCGTAAACAGAGAGATGAGAGTTCATAATAATACGGTCAACATCATAAGTACGAATATTAGTGGACCGAGGTGACTACCTTGTGGTGCGCCAGAAGTGGCTTTGATGGGTTTGGAGACAGACGATCTGAAGGTTCTCTGCTTTCCAAATAGGATTTGATCCATTTGATGAAGTGAGGCTGAAAACCTAGAGCTGTAAGTTTAAATATAATGACTGGGTGCGAAATTTTATCGAATGCCTTACTAAAGTCGGTGGCTATTACATCGACTTCTTTGCCGTCTTCAAATGCACATAATGCCTGAGACACAAATTCACTAAGGTTCGTAGTCGTCGATCTGCCTTTCAGAAAACCGTGTTGGGAAGTTGAAAATAATGCTTTGCAGTGAAAAACATAGAATCGTACACAATGCTTTCGAATAGTTTAGGTACGCAAGATAGCTTAGCGATGGGACGATAGTTACTTATGTCGTTTTTTGGACCTTTCTTATGTATAGGGATAATAAAAGAGTTCTTCCAGAGCTGAAGAAACATCCTTGTGAAAGGGACATATTGAAAGGAGTTGCTAGGGGTTGAGCCAGGTGTCCAGCGCATTTCTTAAGCACAATTGCAGGCAACCCATCGGACCTGGGTTATAGTCGTCCTTAAGTGTGTTGATCTTTTCTTCAACAAGGCGCGCAGTTACTTGAATAGAAGCTAATGATGTTTGGGCGGAATTGTTCAGATATGAGAAGTAATCTTGATCGAGCTCAGTGGAACAACCATTGTACGATTGACTGAAGAAATCGGCGAATAAGTTTGCGATGGTTTGGGGATCAGACGAGGCATTGTTGCCAAATTGGAGATTAGGGGGATAAAATATCACATTTTCGCCTGGTATTAATAAATCGGTAAAAATTCTTAGGGTCCGTTATGAGATTGGATTGCATTCGGTCGATATATTTCAGATAGAGAGATTCAGAAAGTTTAGTAAATTTTAGGTGAGTAAGCTGGTAAATGGAGTGGTCGAAGCCATAGCGAGATTTGAGGTAAGCTTTCCAGAGTTTGTTTCTTTTGTTAGGAAGTGATCGTAATTCTTTATTATACCAAGGAGGGGATGTGGGACAATTTGCATGGTATTTGAGAGGTACAGCTTTAACGAGACAACCGGAGATGATAGAGTAGAAGGACGAAAGGACGGTTTCAATATTAATGTAAGCAATATTAAAATTAACGCGGCTTAGCAAAAAATTGAGCTTGACGAAATCAGTTTTACGAAAGTTAAGGCTACAAGAGTTTGGCGAATGATTTTTTCGAATCAAATTACTGTAGGAAAAGGAAACAAAGAGTGGGGGATGGTATCGGTCTAAAGTAGACAGAAGATGATCGCTTTCAATGACAATGCAGTTAATAATGTCAGATGAAAATATAAGATCGAGTTGTCTACCAAGGCAGTTGGTAATACTACTTATTTGATATAGGCCGGTGTTAGAGAGACATTCTAGAAAGAGAAATGCCTTTGCAGCAGTTGCATTAGAGAAACAAAATGTGTCTCATCATCAGATTGAACCCATTGTAGACGGGGAAGGTTATAATCACCCATGACTATGACATCGTCATTAGAATTGGTTGAGACGGGCGAATCTAACAACAAAAGAGATATAGATTTCGTTTAAGAATAGATAGCTTAACACAAATGAACTCGAAATCGGCGGTGTGCGATGATTAAAAGAGTGAGGAATCATATTTGTTATTGATAGCCAGGAGAACGCCGCGCCCAGACGAGTTATCGGCTTTACCCAAACCATCATCACGGAAAACACTGAAGTTAGAAGTAAAGAACTCGTAACTGTTAAAGGATGAAGAGAGGTTTGTTTCTGTGAGGGCAAAAACGTCGTAAGGCAGATTTTGAGAGTTCAGAAATACGGTGTATGATTTAGTGCGCAATCCCTGAACGTTTTGGTAATATGCCTAATGGCGGTATCGGAATCGTTAGGAACGAGAATAGTTTTTGAAATTAGCGCGAGTTCGATGAAATGGGCGATTCGTTTTGAAGCGATATGAGAGGCGAATGTGGATAAATCGTTAGCAACATTAGTAGGGGGAATATTAAGACTCTCATGGAAATGGACGAAAATCTTTTTTAATTCGGAAGGTTCGGTTGGGAGGCCTTCTTCGTGGAGCGAAATCATAACATTTGTTTTGGTAATCTCGTCGATGCAGATGGAGTCATCCTTGTCACGCAAATGCGCTAGATAGAGACGAATGTTTTAGTAGATCTTACGATCACGTAAGCGTGAAAGGACATAACGTCCATCATACCCAGAGTCGGTCAGTTGTTTCGTTAGTTTAGCAGTAGGAGGAAACAGCGGATCAATGAAGGAACGAGGTGGAGTTAGCGATTTTGAATGGTTAGTATTCGAATTATCGGAAGAAGATGGAGTAGACGCGGAAAGTGGCTTTGCTGGTACAGACACTGGAGGACGATTGGGGTTGAGAGTGTGAGAATGAATAAAGTTTGGGTATTTGAGGGAAGGTTTGATAGAGGAGGATGCGTTAAGGTCAAAAGATACGCGTTTGGAGTTAGGGAATCTCGTACTTGTTTTGAAGTTAGGATACAAGCCCGTTTTAAAAGACCAATTACTACTTACTGGATTGTTTGACAACGGACGATTAGGTGCGATAATAGGGGGGTTAGATGTAGTTGGGCGAGATCTAGTGAGATTGTTAAGAGAAGATGGGTTGGAGGTTGGTGGGCGAGATCTAGGGCCAATGTTAAGAGAAGGAGGCTTCTGAGAAACGGAATCCTGACGGGGATTAGGGGAAGTTGAACAGTTTCTTATACTTAAACTTCTTAAATTAAAGTTGCCTCCGAAAGGGTTGGTAATAAGCCATTCATATTTCCTGGGAATGAAGATCACGATTCGTCCCTTTCTCAGCTTTTTCCATTGGTTGAGGTCAAGGTTGAGCCTCTGTTTAATAAAAGACTTGACTGATATGTTACGTGGGGCATCGCTAATGATAAATGCAGACAGGTCATTATCGTGACATCGGTTGTTCTTCTGAAGTCTTGTTATTCTCGAATCCCACTCTGATTTCGTCCAGGTTATGCCGAAAAAGTTAAGTTTAGGAGGGAGAGGGTCTTGAGAGGGAAAAGCCGAAGTTTGTGAGCCGGTGTTGAAGATCTCGCATAAGGGAATGGCAATGTCAGAGGCTGAAGTTTCGCAGAAAAGTTCCTCCATTAACGATTTGTTGTTGTTGATAGACTCAAGTGAAGGAGTGGTGTTGGTGTTTCTCGCTGTTAGGAGCTGAGTTTCGTCTCTGAGTAAGGTAATTGCATTGTCCATTTTACCAAATATTGTAGACTGTCGTTCGCACAGAGATTCGATCGCCGCTTCGTTGTTCGCATTAGTTGGGAAGAGCGGTGGTGCCGACGTGGTGGATGACTGAAGAAGGATGTCCAAGTCCGTACGGATACAGTTGACGGCATCGTTGGTGTTGTTAATTTCGTCGTTTTTGGATCGAATGATCTCTGTGAGCGCCGTTATACTTTTATCCAGCCTCTTAACCGATTCGGTTATTGAGTCATGAATCTCTTGGGCGAGTTGATTCATCAAAGGACCATAGTGAACATCCGTGGAGACGTGTTTAGCAGCCACTTTAAGGCGGTCGTTCCGCGGTTGAATGGTATGCTCTAAATACGATTGAAGATCTTCAATCAATTTAGGTATAAGCTCCGTGCTTGAAAGCTTGCTTAAAACCTTTTTATTGAGATGGGTAAGAACGGCAAATAGGGATGTCATTGAATCGTTATGGCATTTTATTGCAAGCATGATATGCGATGCCGACAATTCTTTGCAATTAGGGCACACATAAGTCTTTGAGGTAGGTTGTGAAACGACCTTTTATGCCTACGTACGCGGGGTGATACGATTTTCTACAGAGTCCACTACACATAATCATGTCACAAACGATATTTGAGCCGACCGAGCATATTTCACCACTACAGCACTTTTCCATTTCGATATTATGGTAGGTAACGGGGTATGCGAAGAGCGTACGGAACAAAAAATTTAGCGCACAGCAAAAAATCGTGATGAAATAAGGGTAGCAATTTGGAGGTAATTAATAAAAAATGGAAACGGAAAGAACAGAAACACGTCTGAAATGCACAAAGGTAACAGTAAGACTTCGACGCCCTTGAGCTGGGTGGTTGCGTGAGACTTTTTCTTCAGACGTAGAAGTTTCTTCTCATCCCGTCTTCCAGCCGGTACTCCTCTTGTGCTCTTGTTTCAGTTGCAGCGCTTTTTGGTATGCCTCCTCGGTTGCACGTTTTTTCTGCTCACACTCGCCATCATACCACGGGTTTATTGTCGGGGGTGGTAGATAGCCCAAGGTAGTTTCCATCTTGTTGGCGTTATTGATCGACGCAGGCATACAGAAGAGTCTTTCGCTCCTTGTAGGATCTGGCAGTCTCCGGTATGCTTAGGCGTACAAAAAGTAAAATTTGCGATCACTTATCAGTTTAAAGTCTATGACCTCCGACCTTAACCGTTTCCCACAACGAATCCGCATCCAAATATGTGCAACCGTTTGTGACAGCTGTAATATATGTCGCACTCTTTATTCTTCATTATCCCCTGTCCTATCCAGCTTATTGCTGAATCGTGGTAATATCCGCCCTGTACTGCCATAGGATCTTTTCCAGTTTATGAACGGCCCCTGGAGTGTTACATTCCAGGAGCACACTTTCCAGGACATTTCCAGGAGCACACTCACAAATCGTTGTCCTTTTTCGCGCCGTGTCGTGGTTGTGGGTTGTTGGCACTCCGCACAACCACAAAGGAGACGTTGCATACACTAGTGCACCTCACTACGGATGTTGCGTAGGCTATCTAGGCGGCACCGCTAGGAGGCTGTATGTCAACTTGATCTATGCATCGACAAGGATCGTTGCTGGCATCCCCTTAAGGGTCCCTAGTCTTCCGATTTTTTAATCGTCAGTCTTCTGGCAGACAAGTTTAGCTTCCAGTTTTCTCCACTTGTCTATCGGGATGCATAGTCTTCTTGACTACGGCTGGGGCAATGATTCTGGAGGTCCGAATCATCATACTCCCCAAACCCCGAGCCCGTAGCGGCGCTGACAAAGGAATCGCCAAAGATTATCGCCTCCCACTCTACGATACGTTCGGTAGTTTGAGTTGGAAATATAGAGAAAGGAGCGGTTAGGCTCTACCTGTTACGCCTAATTAGTTATCGTTACGGCTGATCAGAGTATTGTTTTTGATGGCATGACTGTGGCTAAGGTGTAGTGGCCCGTTAATACGCCGGTAAGTCGTCAGCAAAAGTATCTCGGTCCTAAAAGTATCTACTTGTCTAACGATCTCAACGGCGATCTAATTTCCCGTGATCCCGTGGTGGCCCGGGACCTCGGGACTAAGAGAAGACTTGCATACTTGGCCTATCCTGGAAGTGGTTAAGCACAGCTTGGCTGTTGCTACAGACTCAAATACTTCCAGGCTGCACCACTAGGAGGCTGTATGTTAACTTGATCAATGCATCGACAAGGAACGTTGCTGGCATCCCGCCAAGTTGGGACCGATCAGCAACTTTGTCCTGGGCGCACACCCCTAAGGGTTCTTAGTCTTCCGATTTTCCAATCGTCAGTCTTCTGTTCTGTCTTCTTCTCTTATGTCCACAGTCAGGAGTCTTGAGGATAGATTAGAGACACCCCCCAAGCCCAGTTTGGTACACAACTCCGTGGACGTTTAGTGTCAGTTTGGTTTGTTACCTGTCTGGCTTTTTCTGAGTTGGAGGGCGCAGATAGGTTACTTTCCTTCCTGTGCAACACAACCGGATCTGATTTCCCGGGATCCCGAATTCGGCCATCGCATCGAATAGCTCCTTCCTATGAATGCTGTCGAATGCGGCATTGAAATCGATGAAAATGCGTTGCGTATCTATTTGAAACTAGCTGGTAGCTTCTCCAGGATCTGCCATAGCGTGAAGACTTTGTGTACTGTCGATTTGCCGGGCCGGAAGCCGCACTAGCTCTATAGTTGTTGAAACAGGTCAGATCGCCTTTTTATGCATATGCAGCTGATATTCAAGTCCTCGGTCATGCTTTCGTCCTCCTAAATTCTTCAGATGATCTGGTGCATGCTCCCTACCAGAACGTCGCCATTGACCTTAAAGAGCTCTGGTGGTAAAGCCTGCGGCTTTATTGTGGTTCAGACTTTTAATGGCTGTGCCGACCTCTACATACCCATGTGGAAAGACTACTTCATTAACTGGAGTTGGTATTTCTTAATTCATTATCACTCCCTCTTGGCCAGGCCCGTTAATCAGTTGTTGGAGGTGCTGCTTAAGCAAATCCACTATTTCCTGTGGGTCAGTACATGATAACACTTTCTAAGAGCCCGGGTGCCATTCCTAAAGCCTGAAGCTAGGGTTTTGCCTTTCTAATAAAGGTCCGTATTTTTCGTCTGTCCCTAGATTTTTCGACACCCTTGAGCTGGGTGGCTGCGTAAGACTTTTTCTTCAGACGTAGAAGCTTCTTCTCATCCCGTCTTCCAGCCGGTACTCCTCTTGCTCTCTTGCTTTCAGTTGCAGCGCTTTTTGGTGTGCCTCGTCGGTTGCACGTTTTTTCTGCTCACACTCGCCATCATACCACGGGTTTATTGTCGGGGGTGGTAGATAGCCTAAGGAAGTTTCCACTACATCTTTAATGGTAGAGCGGCAATGCAACCACATCTCGTTGGCGTTATTGTTCGACGCAGGCATACCGGAGAGTCTTTTGCTTAATTGCTCTTTGTAGGATCTGGCCCTTGTCCTATCCAACTTATTGCCTGAATCGTGGTAATATCCGCCCTGTACTACCAGAGGATCTTTTCCAGTTTATTAACGGCCCCTGGAGTGTTCTTACATTCCAGGAGCACACTCACAAATCGTTGTCCTCTTTAGCGCCGTGTCGTCGTTGTGGGTTGTTGGCACTCCGCACAACCACAAATGAGACGTTGCATACACTAGTGCACCTCACTACGGATGTTGCGTAGGCTAACCAGGCGGCACCGCTAGGAGGCTGTATGTCAACTTGGTCTATACATCGACAAGGATCGCTGCTGGCATCCCCTTAAGGGTTCCTAGTCTTCCGATTTTTTAATCGACAGTCTTCTGGCGGACAAGTTTAGCTTCCAGTTTTCTCCACTTGTCTATCGGGATGCATAGTCTTCTCGACTACGGATGGGGCAATGATTCTGGAGGCCCCAATCATCATACTCCCCAAACACCGCGCCCGTAGCGGCGCTGACAAAGGAATCGCCAAAGATTCTCGACTCCCACTCTACGATACGTTCAGTAGTTTGAGTTGGAAATATAGAGAAAGGAGCGGTTAGGTTCTGCCTGTTACGCTTAATTAGTTATCGTTACGGCTGATCAGAGTATTGCCTTTGATGGCATGACTGTGGCTAAGGTGTAGTGGCCCGTTAATACGCCGGTAAGTCGTCAGCAAAAGTATCTCGGTCCTCAAAGTGTCTACTTGTCTAACGATCTCATCGGCGATCTAATTTCCCGTGATCCCGTGGTGGCCCGGGACCCCGGGACTCAGAGAAGACTTGCATTCTTGGCATATCCTGGAAGTGGTTAAGCACAGCTTGGCTGTTGCTACAGACTCAAATACTTCCAGGCTGCACCACTAGGAGGCTGTATGTTAACTTGATCAATGCATCGACAAGGAACGTTGCTGGCATCCCGCCAAGTTAGGACCGATCAGCAACTTTGTCCTGTGCGCGCACCCCTAAGGGTTCCTAGTCTTCCGATTTTCCAATCGATAGTCTTCTGTCTTCTTCTCTTATGTCCACAGTCAGGAGTCTTGAGGATATATTAGAGACACCCCCAAGCCCAGTTTGGTACATAACTCCGTGGATGTTTAGCGTCAGTTGGGTTGGTTACCTGTCTGGCTTTTTCTGAGTTGGAGGGCGCAGATAGGTTACTTTCCTTCCTGTAGACATTTGGTGGTACTTTACCAGATGCCACAGAGATTATTCGTTTATAGCAAGTATCGCAATTCTGTTCGATTCATTGGGTTTCTCTTATCAGGCTGGCGACCCATGGAGGGTCCGAGTCTGAGCAATTGCTGCTTCCAGTCATCATGACATACGCTCGATGTGTCTGGGCCAGTGCAGTCAACGGATTTTTGCCTTCCGAACTACATCCACATTCTGGAACAGCTCGTAGAGTTCGCGGTTAAGTGTTCTCCTCCATTCGCCTTCCTCGCAGACGGGACAGTATATCCGACGTAGAGTTTTTCTTTCGCAGGTACCTAGAACTCCTTTACTACCTCGAAATTGTAGGTGTTGATCGTGAAGTTTTGTCCAAGGTGGTATGTGACGGAACGTTTCTTGGTCGACAGCATATATTTTGTTTTGTCCTCATTGACTTTGAGACTTGAGACAGCTCGTTTCGACTACTCTTCAATCGCAGTAAAAGCCTCCACTATGGCACGTTGAAACGCGTGATGATGTCGATGTCATCTGCGTACCCCAACAGTTGGACCGAATTGTAGAAGATAGTTCCTTTCGTGTCTACAGCTGCCCTCCGCACTACCTTCAAAGTACCAGATATGCAGCTGATATTCAAGTCCTCGGTCATGCTTTCGCCTTCCTAAATTCTTCAGATGAACTGGTGCATGCTCCCTACCAGAACGTCGCCACCGACCTTGAAGAGCTCTGGTGGTAGTAGTAGTAGTAGTGGGGGCAACACCCCTAATTTATTAAACTTAATACAAGCAGATAACTTAAACAATCTAAATTTAAAAACTAAGGCTTAACCCATATGGTAGAGAAAAAAAGGGAAGACTAGCGCAGGAAAGAATGGATTTGGAGGTGGTTTCGAAGTGAGGTATGGCTAAGGTGGAAATCGAAAGAGTATTCCATAGTGTTAGCCAGGCTTAACATTCTTGATACCGGTGAGTTCAAGCCGTAATTAGTCCGATGTGGTCTAATGCGGAAGAGGGATGCAGACCTTAAATTGTAGGGGTTGACGCTAAGAGACACAAATTCAAGAAGTGCGGGGCAGTCTGTATTACCAGTAATCAGTTGGTGGAGGAAGAGCAGATCGGCAGTTTTACGACGGTTTTCGAGGGACTCGAGGCGAATTAGTTTAAAGCGATCAGAGCAAGGAGGTTAGTTGGTTCTGTCAGTCCAGGCAAGATCACGTAGAGCTTCGATACGACGAATGTGGACCGCGTAATGAGGTGACCATACTTGCCTGGCATATTCGAGAATGGGTCTGACGAAGGTGGTGTATAGAGATTTTGTGACATAGGGATTCTAAAATTCTTTTGACCAGCGTTTGATAAAGCCAAGAGTAGAATTTGCTCTACTTATAATATTGTCAATATGGGAACGAAAGTTGAGCTCACGATCACAGATTACGCCTAAGTCGCGTAAAGATGATACTGAAGGTACTAGTTCATTGCTGAGGAAATTGTTTCTGTGGGGTTGAGGTTGACGTTTGCGGGAGTATGTAATGGATTGACATTTACTGATGTTAAGTTGGAGATCGATTTTTTGACACCATCATCATCTTGATGTGAGCAGGAGTCAGAGGGGAGGAGATGAACGAATATATTTTCATGTCATCGGCGTAAACAGAAAGATGAGAGTTCATAATAATACGGTCAACATCATAAGTACGAATATTAGTGGACCGAGGTGGCTACCTTGTGGTGCGCCAGAAGTGGCTTTGATGGGTTTGGAGACAGACGATCTGAAGGTTCTCTGCTTTCCAAATAGGATTTGATCCATTTGATGAAGTGAGGCTGAAAACCTAGAGCTGTAAGTTTAAATATAATGACTGGGTGCGAAATTTTATCGAATGCCTTACTAAAGTCGGTGGCTATTACATCGACTTCTTTGCCGTCTTCAAATGCACATAATGCCTGAGACACAAATTCACTAAGGTTCGTAGTCGTCGATCTGCCTTTCAGAAAACCGTGTTGGGAAGTTGAAAATAATGCTTTGCAGTGAAAAACATAGAATCGTACACAATGCTTTCGAATAGTTTAGGTACGCAAGATAGCTTAGCGATGGGACGATAGTTACTTATGTCGTTTTTTGGACCTTTCTTATGTATAGGGATAATAAAAGAGTTCTTCCAGAGCTGAAGAAACATCCTTGTGAAAGGGACATATTGAAAGGAGTTGCTAGGGGTTGAGCCAGGTGTCCAGCGCATTTCTTAAGCACAATTGCAGGCAACCCATCGGACCTGGGTTATAGTCGTCCTTAAGTGTGTTGATCTTTTCTTCAACAAGGCGCGCAGTTACTTGAATAGAAGCTAATGATGTTTGGGCGGAATTGTTCAGATATGAGAAGTAATCTTGATCGAGCTCAGTGGAACAACCATTGTACGATTGACTGAAGAAATCGGCGAATAAGTTTGCGATGGTTTGGGGATCAGACGAGGCATTGTTGCCAAATTGGAGATTAGGGGGATAACTATCACATTTTCGCCTGGTATTAATAAATCGGTAAAAATTCTTAGGGTCCGTTATGAGATTGGATTGCATTCGGTCGATATATTTCAGATAGAGAGATTCAGAAAGTTTAGTAAATTTTAGGTGAGTAAGCTGGTAAATGGAGTGGTCGAAGCCATAGCGAGATTTGAGGTAAGCTTTCCAGAGTTTGTTTCTTTTGTTACGAAGTGATCGTAATTGTTTATTATACCAAGGAAGGGATGTGGGACAATTTGCATGGTATTTGAGAGGTACAGCTTTAACGAGACAACCGGAGATGATAGAGTAGAAGGACGAAAGGACGGTTTCAATATTAATGTAAGCAATATTAAAATTAACGCGGCTTAGCAAAAAATTGAGCTTGACGAAATCAGTTTTACGAAAGTTAAGGCTACAAGAGGTTGGCGAATGATTTTTTCGAATCAAATTACTGTAGGAAAAGGAAACAAAGAGAGGGGATGGTATCGGTCTAAAGTAGACAGAAGATGATCGCTTTCAATGGCAATGCAGTTAATAATGTCAGATGAAAATATAAGATTGAGTTGTCTACCAAGGCAGTTGGTAATACTACTTATTTGATATAGGCCGGTGTTAGAGAGACAGTCTAGAAAGAGAAATTCCTTTGCAGCAGTTGCATTAGGAGAAACAAAATGTGCGTCATCATCAGATTGAACCCATTGTAGACGGGGAAGGTTATAATCACCCATGACTATGACATCGTCATTAGAATTGGTTGAGACGGGCGAATCTAACAACAAAAGAGATATAGATTTCGTTTAAGAATAGATAGCTTAACACAAATGAACTCGAAATCGGCGGTGTGCGATGATTTAAGAGTGAGGAATCATATTTGTTATTGATAGCCAGGAGAACGCCGCGCCCAGACGAGTTATCGGCTTTACCCAAACCATCATCACGGAAAACACTGAAGTTAGAAGTAAAGAACTCGTAACTGTTAAAGGATGAAGAGAGGTTTGTTTCTGTGAGGGCAAAAACGTCGTAAGGCAGATTTTGAGAGTTCAGAAATACGGTGTATGATTTAGTGCGCAATCCCCGAACGTTTTGGTAATATATAGATAGGTGCCTAATGGCGGTATCGGAATCGTTAGGAACGAGAATAGTTTTTGAAATTAGCGCGAGTTCGATGAAATGGGCGATTCGTTTTGAAGCGATATGAGAGGCGAATGTGGATAAATCGTTAGCAACATTAGTAGGGGGAATATTAAGACTCTCATGGAAATGGACGAAAATCTTTTTTAATTCGGAAGGTTCGGTTGGGAGGCCTTCTTCGTGTAGCGAAATCATAACATTTGTTTTGGTAATCTCGTCGATGCAGATGGAGTCATCCTTGTCATGCAAATGCGCTAGATAGAGACGAATGTTTTAGTAGATCTTACGATCACGTAAGCGTGAAAGGACATAACGTCCATCATACCCAGAGTCGGTCAGTTGTTTCGTTAGTTTAGCAGTAGGAGGAAACAGCGGATCAATGAAGGAACGAGGTGGAGTTAGCGATTTTGAATGGTTAGTATTCGAATTATCGGAAGAAGATGGAGTAGACGCGGAAAGTGGCTTTGCTGGTACAGACACTGGAGGACGATTGGGGTTGAGAGTGTGAGAATGAATAAAGTTTGGGTATTTGAGGGAAGGTTTGATAGAGGAGGATGCGTTAAGGTCAAAAGATACGCGTTTGGAGTTAGGGAATCTCGTACTTGTTTTGAAGTTAGGATACAAGCCCGTTTTAAAAGACCAATTACTACTTACTGGATTGTTGGACAACGGACGATTAGGTGCGATAATAGGGGGGTTAGATGTAGTTGGGCGAGATCTAGTGAGATTGTTAAGAGAAGATGGGTTGGAGGTTGGTGGGCGAGATCTAGGGCCAATGTTAAGAGAAGGAGGCTTCTGAGAAACGGAATCCTGACGGGGATTAGGGGAAGTTGAACAGTTTCTTATACTTAAACTTCTTAAATTAAAGTTGCCTCCGAAAGGGTTGGTAATAAGCCATTCATATTTCCTGGGAATGAAGATCACGATTCGTCCCTTTCTCAGCTTTTGCCATTGGTTGAGGTCAAGGTTGAGCCTCTGTTTAATAAAAGACTTGACTGATATGTTACGTGGGGCATCGCTAATGATAAATGCAGACAGGTCATTATCGTGACATCGGTTGTTCTTCTGAAGTCTTGTTATTCTCGAATCCCACTCTGATTTCGTCCAGGTTATGCCGAAAAAGTTAAGTTTAGGAGGGAGAGGGTCTTGAGAGGGAAAAGCCGAAGTTTGTGAGCCGGTGTTGAAGATCTCGCATAAGGGAATGGCAATGTCAGAGGCTGAAGTTTCGCAGAAAAGTTCCTCCATTAACGATTTGTTGTTGTTGATAGACTCAAGTGAAGGAGTGGTGTTGGTGTTTCTCGCTGTTAGGAGCTGAGTTTCGTCTCTGAGTAAGGTAATTGCATTGTCCATTTTACCAAATATTGTAGACTGTCGTTCGCACAGAGATTCGATCGCCGCTTCGTTGTTCGCATTAGTTGGGAAGAGCGGTGGTGCCGACGTGGTGGATGACTGAAGAAGGATGTCCAAGTCCGTACGGATACAGTTGACGGCATCGTTGGTGTTGTTAATTTCGTCGTTTTTGGATCGAATGATCTCTGTGAGCGCCGTTATACTTTTATCCAGCCTCTTAACCGATTCGGTTATTGAGTCATGAATCTCTTGGGCGAGTTGATTCATCAAAGGACCATAGTGAACATCCGTGGAGACGTGTTTAGCAGCCACTTTAAGGCGGTCGTTCCGCGGTTGAATGGTATGCTCTAAATACGATTGAAGATCTTCAATCAATTTAGGTATAAGCTCCGTGCTTGAAAGCTTGCTTAAAACCTTTTTGTTGAGATGGGTAAGATCGGCAAATAGGGATGTCATTGAATCGTTATGGCATTTTATTGCAAGCATGATATGCGATGCCGACAACTCTTTGCAATTAGGGCACACATAAGTCTTTGAGGTAGGTTGTGAAACGACCTTTTATGCCTACGTACGCGGGGTGATACGATTTTCTACAGAGTCCACTACACATAATCATGTCACAAACGATATTTGAGCCGACCGAGCATATTTCACCAGTACAGCACTTTTCCATTTCGATATTATGGTAGGTCACGGGGTATGCGAAGAGCGTACGGCACAAAAAATTTAGCGCACAGCAAAAAATCGTGATGAAATAAGGGTAGCAATTTGGAGGTAATTAATAAAAAATGGAAACGGAAAGAACAGAAACACGTCTGAAATGCACAAAGGTAACAGTAAGACTTCGACGCCCTTGAGCTGGGTGGTTGCGTGAGACTTTTTCTTCAGACGTAGAAGTTTCTTCTCATCCCGTCTTCCAGCCGGTACTCCTCTTGTGCTCTTGTTTCAGTTGCAGCGCTTTTTGGTATGCCTCCTCGGTTGCACGTTTTTTCTGCTCACACTCGCCATCATACCACGGGTTTATTGTCGGGGGTGGTAGATAGCCCAAGGTAGTTTCCATCTTGTTGGCGTTATTGATCGACGCAGGCATACAGAAGAGTCTTTCGCTCCTTGTAGGATCTGGCAGTCTCCGGTATGCTTAGGCGTACAAAAAGTAAAATTTGCGATCACTTATCAGTTTAAAGTCTATGACCTCCGACCTTAACCGTTTCCCACAACGAATCCGCATCCAAATATGTGCAACCGTTTGTGACAGCTGTAATATATGTCGCACTCTTTATTCTTCATTATCCCCTGTCCTATCCAGCTTATTGCTGAATCGTGGTAATATCCGCCCTGTACTGCCAGAGGATCTTTTCCAGTTTATGAACGGCCCTGGAGTGTTCTTACATTCCAGGAGCACACTCACAAATCGTTGTCCTTTTTCGCGCCGTGTCGTGGTTGTGGGTTGTTGGCACTCCGCACAACCACAAAGGAGACGTTGCATACACTAGTGCACCTCACTACGGATGTTGCGTAGGCTATCTAGGCGGCACCGCTAGGAGGCTGTATGTCAACTTGATCTATGCATCGACAAGGATCGTTGCTGGCATCCCCTTAAGGGTCCCTAGTCTTCCGATTTTTTAATCGTCAGTCTTCTGGCAGACAAGTTTAGCTTCCAGTTTTCTCCACTTGTCTATCGGGATGCATAGTCTTCTTGACTACGGCTGGGGCAATGATTCTGGAGGTCCGAATCATCATACTCCCCAAACCCCGAGCCCGTAGCGGCGCTGACAAAGGAATCGCCAAAGATTATCGCCTCCCACTCTACGATACGTTCGGTAGTTTGAGTTGGAAATATAGAGAAAGGAGCGGTTAGGCTCTACCTGTTACGCCTAATTAGTTATCGTTACGGCTGATCAGAGTATTGTTTTTGATGGCATGACTGTGGCTAAGGTGTAGTGGCTAGTTAATACGCCGGTAAGTCGTCAGCAAAAGTATCTCGGTCCTAAAAGTATCTACTTGTCTAACGATCTCAACGGCGATCTAATTTCCCGTGATCCCGTGGTGGCCTGGGACCTCGGGACTAAGAGAAGACTTGCATACTTGGCCTATCCTGGAAGTGGTTAAGCACAGCTTGGCTGTTGCTACAGACTCAAATACTTCCAGGCTGCACCACTAGGAGGCTGTATGTTAACTTGATCAATGCATCGACAAGGAACGTTGCTGGCATCCCGCCAAGTTGGGACCGATCAGCAACTTTGTCCTGGGCGCACACCCCTAAGGGTTCTTAGTCTTCCGATTTTCCAATCGTCAGTCTTCTGTTCTGTCTTCTTCTCTTATGTCCACAGTCAGGAGTCTTGAGGATAGATTAGAGACACCCCCCAAGCCCAGTTTGGTACACAACTCCGTGGACGTTTAGGGTCAGTTTGGTTTGTTACCTGTCTGGCTTTTTCTGAGTTGGAGGGCGCAGATAGGTTACTTTCCTTCCTGTAGACATTTGGGGGTACTTTACCAGATGCCACAGAGATTATTCGTTTATAGCAAGTATCGCAATTCTGTTCGATTCATTGGGTTTCTCTTATCACGACCCATGAAGGGTCCGAATCTGAGCAATTGCTGCTGCCAGTCATCATGACATACGCTCGATGTGTCTGGGCCAGTACAGTCGACGGATTCGCCTTCCTCGCAGACGGTACAGTATATCCGACGTAGTTTTTCTTTCGCAGGTACCTAGAACTTCTTTACTACCTCGAAATTGTAGGTGTTGATCGTGAAGTTTTGTCCAAGGTGGTATGTGACGGAACGTTTCTTGGTTGACAGCATATATTTTGTTTTGTCCTCATTGACCTTGAGACTTGAGACAGCTCGTTTCGACTACTCTTCAATCGCAGTAAAAGCCTCCACTATGGCACGTTGGTACGCGTGATGATGTCGATGTCATCTGCGTACCCCAACAGTTGGACCGAATTGTAGAAGATAGTTCCTTCCGTGTTCCCTCCGCAATAGCTTCCCATCTCCTTGCCGAAATCCAGTGCAAGTTTCAAAAAGCTCGGAAATCGTTGTGCCGAACTGCACAGTGCATTGCGTGTGTAAGCGCGGTGCGACATCCGGATCAGTTTCCCCGGGATCCAGAATTCGGTCATCGCATCGAATAGCTCCTTGCGATGAATGCTGTCGAATGCTGTCGAATTTGCCTTAGCGTGAAGATTTTGTGTACAGTCGATTTGCGGGGGCGGAAGCCGCACTGGTGAGTGCCGATTAGTGACGACGTTAAGCAAGAATATAGCTCTATAGTTGTTGCAACAGGTAAGATCGCCTTTTTTATGGATATGGATATTCAAGTCGTCGGGCATGCTTTCGTTTTCTTCAGATAATCTGGTGCAGTCTCCCCACCGGAACGATGGTAGGCCATCTGAGCCTGCGGCTTTATTGTGCTCAGGCTGTGCCGACCTCTTCATACCTATGTGGGAGGACTGCTTCATGGACTGTAGTTGGTACTTCTTGAGTTTTCCTAACCGATTTTGGCATTGAAGTCTCCGAGCATGATTTTGACATCATTCTAAAGACGAGCTAGGTAGGCACCGTCCAAGATTTCATAATAGTCCTCTTTGACATAGTCTTAACCCTCATCGGTAGGGGCGTATCCGCGTATAAGTCTGATGTTGTAAAATCTGCAATCACTTATCAGTTTAAGGTCTATGACCTCCGACCTTAACCATTTCCCACAACGAATCCGCATCCAAATATGTGCAACCGTTTGTGACAGCTGTAATATATATCATACTCTTTATTCTTTATTATCTCTTGTCCTATCCAGCTTATTGCCTGAATCGTGGTAATATCCGACCTGCGAGAGGATCTTTTCAAGTTTATGAGCGACCCTGGAGTGTTCTTACATTCCAGGAGCACACTCGCAAATCGTTGTCCTTTTTCGCGCCGTGTCGTCGTTGCCCTCCGCAGAACCACACAGGATACGTTCCGTAGCTTGAGTTGGAAATATAGAGAAAGGAGCGGTTAGGCCTGTTACCTGTAACGCTTAATTAGTTATCGTTACGGCTGATCAGAGTATTGCTTTTGATGGCATGACTGTGCCTAAGGTGTAGTGGCCCGTTAGTACGCCGTATCTCGGTCCTAAAACTATCTACTTGCCTAACGATCTCATCGCCGATCTAATTTCCCGTGATCCCGTGGTGGTCCGGGACCCAAATAAGACCTCCGAGAAGACTTGCATTCTTGGCCTATCCTGGAAGTGGTTAAGCATAGCTTGGCTGTTGCTACAGACTCAAATACTTCCCCTCTTCCAACTGTTCTTCACAATATAGTTCGTGGCCATTAGGATTGCATGGGTATCCGCTTGGAAAACCGACGCAAATTAACCCAATGAGGTGTGCAGCCTAATTTTGTCGCCCCCACGAAGCCACTAGCGCCAGAACCTTCTTTGGTCTTGGAGCTATCCGTGAAGATTCGACTACTTTATTTCCCTAGCTCAGATTCTGGCGACATTGTATATGCGCCGCAACTGGATTGCTGGTGTCCTTGCGTCAGACGGAATTAGACTGTGGTGAAAGGACAAACGGTGCGAAAGCTCCACGAAACTGCAGTGGGAGTTGTAACAAAGACCACTTCGTTCTAAACGGAAGATGGCGTTGAGAGTGCTACCCATGATGTGGTTATCAAGGTTGGTGGGGGGGGGGGGGGGGGGGGGAGGAGGGGGGGAAGGCTGATATGCAGCCAAGACAAAACCGTTCTTTGAAGCTTAGTGAAAGCAGCAGTTACTGTTCGATTGTGTTTCTTCGATGTGTTTTTTCCAGAGAAGTTTTCTATCCAAGATAGCATCTATATATTTACCTTCATCGGAAAAGCACATTTTAGTACTAGTTGAGTCAGACTAGTCAACTTTGTCCTCCTCGTGAAGAGGACAACCTCTGTTGTAAGAGGGTTAACTGAAAGCCCAGCCCATTTCTAGCCGGTAGGCACGATCCTTCAGATAGTACAGCTACGTCATCCACATAGGCTTGAGCGTAGACATTAGAGCTATTGAGGGCGTCAAGGTGAGAGTCAACAAACACCATGCCCAACCCGTATTCTTTCCCATCGAGTTTACATTTAATTCTGCCAAACTAGATTTTGAAGTGCAGTCTCGCAAGATTTTCCGCGCTGATAAGCATGCTGCATTAGAGAGAGAGGATGGATTTGCAATGCAGTTTTGCGCGCATCTAGCTCAATCAGTCTTTCCATGCTTTTCAGCAATAAGGAGTTTAAACTGATCGGTCTAAAGCTGTTGGCGAGTGAGTAGTCCCCTTACCGATTTTCGGTATGAAGGCAACCATAATTTAGTGCTAGGCTGGTAGTGAAAATTCTCTTCAGAACCGGTAGTAACAGGTCAATACCTTTTTGCAACAAAGCTGGATATATGCCATCGGTACTTGGCGACTTGGAACCATCAAAGGACGTGACTGCGCATATGATAGCCTCCTCTGTTACCACGAGTGACGACACTTACCAGCCTCGGCGTGTGATGTTTGTTGTTTGTTATTTGTGAGCTGATTATAACTTGGTTTTCTGGAAAATGAGACTCAAGCATGATGTTAAGAGTCTCAGTTTTTGAGTGTTTCCAATCTGACTGGTTTGTTTTGCTTAAGGACTTTGACCAGTCTGCTGGTTTCATTGAATTTTTCGATCCTTCCACAGAAATCTCTATAAGAAACACATTTCAATATCCGAATTGGGCTCGTATATTCATTTTGTTTTGATCGGTACAGGTTCCAGTCCTCCTCTGAATTGGTCTTCAGGGACCTGTTAAGAAGTTTCCTGGTTTCCTAAGAATACTCTGTAACTCAGGTGATCTGCAGGGGCTATTTCTGGCTGGACATGCCAGTTCAAAACATTAGGTAAGTGTATTGTTCAGATCTTGAACTGCGTCTTAATCTTGCGGCTCGTTCTAAGAATTGGGAGAGGTTTGATGCGAGTTTGCAGCTCATCCCTCATCAGTACTCAGTTGGTTTTTCTAAATGTTATGGCTATACATTCGATTCGGAATTCAATGTATCCATGGTCTGGCATGGACACTTCCGACAGAACCTTCCAGTCTGTAATCTCCTGTTGGAAGTCGATTAATTCCTGTCTACTAGTCGTAACAAAAGTTGGCTGGCCAGCAACGTTTTTGATGTCCAAGTAAGAGGATAGTATGCAATCCGACTACCAAAATCAGAAGGCATCCATCCGACTATCAAGGAGCCCAATAGACGATATATCTATTTTTTTGTACATAGACAGTCAGGCGGCCATAAAAACTCTGGACACAATAAGTTCCAAGATGGTAAAACACTGCCATCTATCACTAAGGGAGATAGCGGCCAGATGCAATCATACCCTATGCTGGGTCCCCGGCCATAAAGGTATTCCGGCATTGATGAACTTGCAAGAAGACTACTAGGCGAGTATTACTTCAACAACCTTGAGGATCTGAGTAACATTGATCCAAAGGGCTTACTACAATTTCTTAAAGGCTCTAAATGGCTATAAAAGAGGTCAGAAGAAATCACAAATGGCCAACAAAACCCATGAGGAATACAAAAATCCCAAGATGGAAGAACTACAAGTCAAACGGTAAATTGGTTTTGGATACAAAGTGGAACGTGACAGCACAATGGACCGGATGATCTTAGTGAGGATGATTTACATACCCCGATACCGCTGGTGCCGGGAGAACAGAATCGTAGGGGAAGTACGCTGAAGCAACAACGCAGTTATGCCACCCTCCATTCGTTTCGTAGCTGATAAAGCGGCAACAAAATCTTGTCCACAGAACTGTCCAAGCTTTATTGCTAAGAGAAGTTTCGGCACAATAAGACAAGTCATCGGTTTTTCAGACCGCTCATCGTAGAGTAGTGAGAAGCCCCGCAAACCACCAATGCCACAGATGCGCTTTGTTCACACCCTTGGTTCTTGAATGGATGTTATGTGAAGAATAATTTTCATCATGGAAAGTTGACTACATAGGATTGCAGTAGCATCCTTAGAATGATGAATGTTGGTCTGGGCAAACAATAGCATGGGAGATTCCGTGGGTTTCGTCCTTATTCTCATTTCTTGGAAATTTAGCGGAAATTAATCCTTCCAAGGTGCAGATAGGGACAAGCCATCGGTTTTTCAGATCGCTCATCGTAGAGTAGTGAGCAGCTCCGCAAACCACCAAGACCACAGATGCGCTTTGTTCACATCCATGGTTCTTGAATGGATGTTATGTGAAGAATTATTTTCATCATAGAAAGTTTACTACATAGGATTGCAGTAGCATCCAGAATGAAGAATGTTGGTCTGGGCAAACAATAGCGTGGGAGATTCCGTGGGTTTCGTCCTTATTCTCATTTCCTGGAAATTAAGCGGAAATTAATTCTTCTAAGGTGCAGATAGGGACGGCTTCATATTTCGAACGGATTGTATCCACCGAATATTGGCATATCCAAAGGTGAGATTGTTCCATTGAGAGCACGCCTTTAGACGAAATGCGCAGGTGGTTGCTGTTTGCTTACGAAAGATATCAAGCGAGGTAAGGTTCAGGACAGTTTCCAGTGCATGGAGTAATTCTAAGTGCTCCACTGACGCATAAGCAGGCTTGTCTCTGTACCCTTCTTAGTCCGATCTTCGCCGATCGACGAGACCTTTGTACTTATTAGTGGAGGCCCATTTCTACGGATCTGCCTTTTTAGTATGCATGTTGAGATAGTGCTAGTTTGGTGGGATCTATAGTAGATCCTAAATGTATCATTCCACTGGCAGTCAAGTGGCGCGTTTGGCGAGTTCATCAGCCTTGCAGTTTCCCGGTATGTCTCTGTGGTACCCACTACAGGCGAAGAATGTTGAACAGTTCGGATATCTCGTTTATAAATACACGGCAGTCGACTACTTGTTTAGAGTTTATAGAGAACGATGCCATTGATTTGACTGCTGCTGGCTGTCAGTAAAAATGCAGGTATCGCGGGCGGATATCACGTTCCATCTTAGCCAGGGTTTAAAAAAATTGTCCATGGTTACATTTCATGTATATTATAATTGCCATTTAGGGGGTAAGATGTTGCGGAATCACAAGCACAAAAATTGTATCCCATACTATTGGCTGGCTTGGACGGCATGAACTTCAGATAGTGAGCATTTCAAATGCCTGCTCAGATTCGACTTGGACGACTTCGCTTTAAGCGATATACCGTATTTTGTTGGATAGCTATGGAGTGCCAAGAGCTCTATTTTCTTTTTTGAATTTTTGTTTTATTTTAAATTCGGATTAACTTATATTCTAGACAAAATTCCTTAAGCTTATCTGTCATGACACTGTACCTTTCGGTTTGGCTTGCTTCTTTCTTTTTGTCTTAATAGACACACTTTTATTAGCCAAGAAAAATAATAAAAAATACTGAGCTGATACAACTAATCTACCTTAAACAAACTTAACCCAACATGAAACTTAAAAAAAAACTACCTTAACTGTGTCCGTAATAGTACGGACAGAGCGCATATGTGATGTGTTCACCTAACCTATATAGTTTATATGCCGTGGTGGACTTTTTTTATTTTAAGCTCCGCATTTTTTGTATTTTTAATAATTTTTGTCATTTTTTGTTTGCCTTTGATCTACCTTAAAATTATGCAAGCTGGTCACTATTACAACTATCGCTTCATTACGGAAAGGCAGCGGAGACTGGGTTTTGTTGAAACATCAGTAAAATTGCGGTTCTTTGGTTCCTGTTTCGAGTACAGATCGCTCTACTGAACCGGAGGAGATACTAGCTGTCTCCAGTTTCGAACGCATATTTGGTTGAGTTCCCTTTCCACTTGCGTGCGCCACCTGAGTCGCGGTCTTCCTCTACTGCGCCATCCCTCGGGGGTGGATTCGAAGACTTTTCGGGCCGGAGTATTGGTTTCCATCCGCTCTACATGACATAGCCACCTCAGTCTTTGGATCTTCACGCTTCTGGCTAAGTCGATGTCGCTGAACAGCCCGTATAGTTCGTCATTATATCTCCTCCTCCACTCACCGTCTATGCAGACGGGACCGAAAATCACACGAAGAATTTTCCTCTCGAAGCAACCAAGGGCAGCTTCATCCGCTTTTGACAAAGTCCATGCCTACGCGCCATATAGCAGGACTGGGACGATTAAGGTCTTGTAGAGCGTTATCTTGGTTGTTCGAGAGAGGGCTTTGTTTAAAAGAAGCAGCGATTGGCAAGGGTTATTCTTCGTTTGATTTCAGCGCTGGTGTCATTGTCTGAATTGATAGCGGTGCCTAGGTAGACAAAGTTTTTGACAACCTCAAAGTTATATCTGTCTGCTGTGACGTTCTGACCGAGACGTCGGTGTTGGGTATTCTCCATCGTCATCCTACACAAACGGACGAGTTTGGTAGGGATGCCAAAACTAGACATTGCTCTGTATAGCTCGTCTCTATAGATGCTATCATACGCCGCCTTAAAATCGATGAAAAGGTGGTGGGTATCGATTTGTTGCTCCTGGGTTCTCTCCAAAATCTGCCGTAGTGTGAATATTTGGTCGATGGTGGATTTTCCTGTCCTAAAACCACACTGGTATGGACCGACCAGGTTGTTGACGAATGGCTTTAGGCGTTCACACAGTATGGCATATAAGATTCTGTGGTGTGTCTCTCTTGTGCTTATCAGGTTGGTAATTTTGAACCAAGCTATTGCACCATATGTACACCTTTTTATGGATATGCAGCTGATATTCAAGTCCTCAGTCATGCTTTCGTCTTCCTAAATTCTTCAGGTGATCTGGTGCCTGCTTCCTACCAGAACGTCGCCACCGACCTTGAAGAGCTCTGGTGGTAAGCCATCTGAGCCTTCGGCTTTCTTGTGCTTCAGCCTTTTAATGGCTGTGCCGACCTTGATTCCTTATCACTACCTCTTGGTCAGGCCCGTTAAGCAGTTGTTGGAAGTGCTGCTTAAGCAAATCCACTATTTCCTGTGGGTTTTGTCTTTCTCATAAAGGTCCGTATTTTTCGTCTGTCCCTAGATTTTTCGACGCCCTTGAGATGGGTGGTTGCGTGAGACTTTTTCTTCAGACGTAGAAGCGTCTTCTCATCCCGTCTTCCAGCCGGTACTCCTCTTGAGCTCTTGTTTTCAATTGCAGCGCTTTTTGGTATGCCTCGTCGGTTGCGCGATTTTTATGCTCACACTCGCCATCATACCACGGGCTTATTGTCGGGGGTGGTAGATAGCCTAAGGTAGTTTCCGCTACATCTTTAATGGCAGAGCGGCAATGCAACCACATCTTGTTGGCGTTATTGCTCGACGCAGGCATACCGGAGAGTCTTTCGCTCAATTGCTCCTTGTAGGATCTGGCAGTCTCCGGCGTGCTTAGGCGTCCAATGTCAGAACTCCCCTTTGTTGGCTTTCTGACATTTTACAGTCAATCTCTGAATCGTGCTGCCACGAGGAAATGGTCGGAGTTGACGTTTGCCCCTCTGAATGTTCGCACATCCATCATATTTGACCCATGTCCTGCGTCAATGAGCACATGGTCGAATTGCTTGGCGTTTCGACCGCACGAAGACCGCCAGGTTGCTGTTTGGATTTTTTACGAGGGAACCTTCTGCTACTTATAACCTGTCGCAAAGAACTCACTGCTTGGGAAGCCGTTATCTGTTGTCGTTTCGTGGAAGTTGTACTTTCCGATCACTCCGCAAAGATGTTTTCCTTACCGATTTTGGCATTGCGGTCTCCGTTCATGCTTTTGACATCGTTCTCCGGACAGGCTAGGTAGGCACCGTCCAAGAGGTCATATTAGTCCTGTTTGACATAGTCTTCAGCCTCATCCAAATATGTGCAACCGTTTGTGACAGCTGTAATATATGTCGCACTCTTTATTCTTCATTATCCCCTGTCCTATCCAGCTTATTGCCTGAATCGTGGTAATATCCGCCAGTTATGAACGGCCCCTGGAGTGCTCTTACATTCCACGAGCACACTCACAAATAGTTGTCCTTTTTCGCGCCGTGTCGTGGTTGTGGGTTGTTGGCACTCCGCACAACCACAAAGGAAACGTTGCATACACTAGTGCACCTCACTACGGATGTTGCGTAGGCTATCCAGGCGGCATCGCTAGAAGGCTGTATGGCAAATTGATCTATGCATCGACAAGGATCGTTGCTGGCATCCCCTTAAGGGTTCCTAGTCTTCCGATTTTTTAATCGACAGTCTTCTGGCAGACAAGTTTAGCTTCCAGTTTTCTCCACTTCTCTATCGGGATGCATAGTCTTCTCGACTACGGATGGGGCAATGATTCTGGAGGCCCCAATCATCATACTCCCCAAACACCGCGCCCGTAGCGGCGCTGACAAAGGAATCGCCAAAGATTCTCGACTCAGTCATCATGACATACGCTCGATTTGTCTGGGCCAGTGCAGTCGACGGATTTTTGCCTTCCGAATTACATCCACATTCTGGAACAGCTCGTAGAGTTTGCGGTTAAGTGTTTTGTCGTTATTGCCCTTGAGACGTGAGACAGCTCGTTTCGACTATTCTTCAATCGCAGTATAGGCCTCCACTATGGCACGTTGGAACGTGCGACGATGTCGATGTCATCTGCGTACCCCAACAGTTGGACCGAATTATAGAAGATAGTTCCTTCCGTTTTTACAGCTGCCCTCCGCACTACTTCCCATCTCCTTGCCGAAATCCCGTGCAGGTTTCAAATGGCACGTAAATCCTTGTGCCGAACTGCACGGTGCATTGCGTGTGTGTTAGCGTGGTGCGACACAACCGGATCAGTTTTCCCGGGATCCCGAATTCGGTCATCGTATTTGATTCGAAGAGAAGACTTTCCTACTTGGCCTATCCTGGAAGTGGTTAAGCACAGCTTGGCTGTTGCTACAGACTCAAATACTTCCAGGCTGCACCACTAGGAGGCTGTATGTTAACTTGAGCAATGCATCGACAAGGATCGTTGCTGGCATCCCGCCAAGTTGGGACCGATCAGCAACTTTGTCCTGTGCGCACACCCCTAAGGGTTCCTAGTCTTCCGATTTTCCAATCGCCAGTCTTCTTCTCTTATGTCCACAGTCAGGAGTCTTGAGGATAGATTTGGTACACAACTCCGTGGATGTTTAGGGTCAGTTGGGTTGGTTACCTGTCTGGCTTTTTCTGAGTTGTAGGGCGCAGATAGGTTACTTTCCTTCCTGTAGACATTTGGTGGTACTTTACCAGATGCCACAGAGATTATTCGTTTATAGCAAGTATAGCAATTCTGTTCTATTCATTGGGTTTCTCTTATCAGGCTGGCGACCCATGGAGGGTCCGAGTCTGAGCAATTGCTGCTTCCAGTCATCATGACATACGCTCGATGTGTCTGGGCCAGTGCAGTCGACGTATTTTTGCCTTCCGAATTACATCCACATTCTGGAACAGCTCGTAGAGTTCGCGGTTAAGTGTTCTCCTCCATTCGCCTTCCTCGCAGACGGGACAGTATATCCGACGTAGAGTTTTTCTTTCGCAGGTACCTAGAACTCCTTTACTACCTCGAAATTGTAGGTGTTGATCGTGAAGTTTTGTCCAAGGTGGTATGTGACGGAACGTTTTTTGGTCAACAGCATATATTTTGTTTTGTCCTCATTGACCTTGAAACTTGAGACAGCTCGTTTCGACTACTCTTCAATCACAGTAAAAGCCTCCACTATGGCACGTTGGAACGCGTGATGATGTCGATGTCATCTGCGTACCCCAACAGTTGGACCGAATTGTAGAAGATAGTTCCTTCCGTGTTCAGAGCTGCCCTCCGCAATACCTTCCCAGTACCAGATCAAGGAAATGAAACGACAGCGCATCTACTTGCCGAAATCCAGTGCAGGTTTCAAACGGCTCGGAAATCCTTGTGCTGAACTGCACGGTGCATTGCGTGTGTAAGCGCGGTGCGATATCCGGATCAATTTTCCCGGGATCCCGAATTCGGTCATCGCATCGAATAGCTCCTTGCGATGAATGCTGTCGAATGGGGCTTTGAAATCGATAAAAAGGCGGTGCGTATCTATTTGAAACTCGCTGGTCTTCTCCAGGATTTGCCTTTGCGTGAAGACTTTGTGTACTGCCGATTTGCCGGGGCCGGAAGCCGCACTAGCTCTATAGTTGTTGAAACAGGTCAGATCGCCTTTTTATGGATATGCAGCTGATATTCAAGTTATCGGTCATGCTTTCGTCTTCCTAAATTCTTCAGATGATCTGGTGCATGCTCCCTACCAGAACGTCGCCACCGACCTTGAAGAGCTCTGTGGTAGTAGTAGTAGTGGGGGCAACACCCCCAATTTATTAAACTTAATACAAGCAGATAACTTAAACAATCTAAACTTAAAAACTAAGGTTTAACCTAGATGGTAGAGAAAAAAAGGGAGGACTAGCGCAGGAAAGAATGGGATTGGAGGTGGTTTCGAAGTGAGGTTTTTCTAAGGTGGAAATCGAAAGAGTCAGGCTTAACATTCTTGATACCGGTGAGTTCAAGCCGTAATTAGTCCGATGTGGTCTAATGCGGAAGAGGGATGCGTAAAGATGATACTGAAGGTACTAGTTCATTGCTGAGGAAATAGTTTCTATGGGAATGCGGTGGACGTTTGCGGGAGTATGTAATGGATTGACATTTACTGATGTTAAGTTGGAGATCGTTTTTTTGACACCAAATAGAAAAACTATTTAGGTCATCTTGAAGTGAGCAGGAGTCAGAGGAGATGAACGAATTTATTTTCATGTCATCGGCGTAAACAGAGAGATGAGAGTTCATAATAATACGGTCAACATCATAAGTACGAATATTAGTGGACGGAGGTGGTACGAAAGAAGTAGCTTTGATGGGTTTGGAGACAGACGATCTGAAGGTAACAGCATATTTTCTGCTTTCCAAATAGGATTTGATCCATTTGATGAAGTGAGGTTGAAAACCTAGTGATATGTAAGTTTAAATACAATGACTGGGTGCGAAATTTTATCGAATGCCTTACTAAAGTCGGTGGCTATTACATCGACTTCTTTGCCGTCTTCAAATGCACATAATGCCTGAGACACAAATTCACTAAGGTTCGTAGTCGTCGATCTGCCTTTCAGAAAACCGTGTTGGGAAGTTGAAAATAATGCTTTGCAGTGAAAAACATAGAATCGTACACAATGCTTTCGAATAGTTTAGGTACGCAAGATAGCTTAGCGATGGGACGATAGTTACTTATGTCATTTTTTGGACCTTTCTTATGTATAGGGATAATAAAAGAGTTCTTCCAGAGCTGGGGGAAATATCCTTGTGAAAGGGACATATTGAAAGGAGTTGCTAGGGGTTGAGCCAGGTGTCCAACGCATTTCTTAAGCACAATTGCAGGCAACCCATCGGACCTGGGTTATAGTCGTCCTTAAGTGTGTTGATCTTTTCTTCAACAAGGCGCGCAGTTACTTGAATAGAAGCTAATGATGTTTGGGCGGAATTGTTCAGATATGAGAAGTAATCTTGATCGAGCTCAGTGGAACAACCATTGTACGATTGACTGAAGAAATCGGCGAATAAGTTTGCGCTGGTTTGGGGATCAGACGAGGCATTGTTGCCAAATTGGAGATTAGGGGGATAACTATCACATTTTCGCCTGGTATTAATAAATCGGTAAAAATTCTTAGGGTCCGTTATGAGATTGGATTGCATTCGGTCGATATATTTCAGATAGAGAGATTCAGAATGTTTAGTAAATTTTAGGTGAGTAAGCTTTCCAGAGTTTGTTTCTTTTGTTACGAAGTGATCGTAATTGTTTATTATACCAAGGAGGGGATGTGGGACAATTTGCATGGTATTTGAGAGGTACAGCTTTAACGAGACAACCGGAGATGATAGAGTAGAAGGACGAAAGGACGGTTTCAATATTAATGTAAGCAATATTAAAATTAACGCGGCTTAGCAAAAAATTGAGCTTGACGAAATCAGTTTTACGAAAGTTAAGGCTACAAGAGGTTGGCGAATGATTTTTTCGAATCAAATTACTGTAGGAAAAGGAAACAAAGAGAGGGGATGGTATCGGTCTAAAGTAGACAGAAGATGATCGCTTTCAATGGCAATGCAGTTAATAATGTCAGATGAAAATATAAGATTGAGTTGTCTACCAAGGCAGTTGGTAATACTACTTATTTGATATAGGCCAGTGTTAGAGAGACATTCTAGAAAGAGAAATGCCTTTGCAGCAGTTGCATTAGGAGAAACAAAATGTGTCTCATCATCAGATTGAACCCATTGTAGACGGGGAAGCTTATAATCACCCATGACTATGACATCGTCATTAGAATTGGTTGAGACGGGCGAATCTAACAACAAAAGAGATATAGATTTCGTTTAAGAATAGATAGCTTAACACAAATGAACTCGAAATCGGCGGTGTGCGATGAATTAAAGAGTGAGGACTCATATTTGTTATTGATAGCCAGGAGAACGCAGCGCCCAGACGAGTTATCGGCTTTACCCAAACCATCATCACGGAAAACACTGAAGATAGAAGTAAAGAACTCGTAACTGTTAAAGGATGAAGAGAGGTTTGTTTCTGTGAGGGCAAAAACGTCGTAAGGCAGATTTTGAGAGTTCAGAAATATGGTGTATGTTTTGGTAATATATAGATAGGTGCCTAATGGCGGTATCGGAATCGTTAGGAACGAGAATAGTTTTTGAAATTAGCGCGAGTTCGATGAAATGGGCGATTCGTTTTGAAGCGATATGAGAGGCGAATGTGGATAAATCGTTAGCAACATTAGTAGGGGGAATATTAAGACTCTCATGGAAATGGACGAAAATCTTTTTTAATTCGGAAGGTTCGGTTGGGAGGCCTTCTTCGTGGAGCGAAATCATAACATTTGTTTTGGTAATCCCGTCGATGCAGATGGAGTCATCCTTGTCATGCAAATGCGCTAGATAGAGACGAATATTTTAGTAGATCTTACGATCACGTAAGCGTGAAAGGACATAACGTCCATCATCCCCAGAGTCGGTCAGTTGTTTCGTTAGTTTAGCAGTAGGAGGAAACAGCGGATCAATGAAGGAACGAGGTGGAGTTAGCGATTTTGAATGGTTAGTATTAGAACTATCGGAAGAAGATGGAGTAGACGCGGAAAGTGGCTTTGCTGGTACAGACACTGGAGGACGATTGGGGTTGAGAGTGTGAGAATGAATAAAGTTTGGGTATTTGAGGGAAGGTTTGATAGAGGAGGATGCGTTAAGGTCAAAAGATACGCGTTTGGAGTTAGGGAATCTCGTACTTGTTTTGAAGTTAGGATACAAGCCCGTTTTAAAAGACCAATTACTACTTACTGGATTGTTGGACAACGGACGATTAGGTGTGATAATAGGGGGGTTAGATGTAGTTGGGCGAGATCTAGTGAGATTGTTAAGAGAAGATGGGTTGGAGGTTGGTGGGCGTGATCTAGGGCGAATGTTAAGAGAAGGGGGCTTCTGAGAAACAGAATCCTGACGGGGATTAGGGGAAGTTGAACAGTTTCTTATACTTAAACTTCTTAAATTAAAGTTGCCTCCGAAAGGGTTGGTAATAAGCCATTCATATTTCCTGGGAATGAAGATCACGATTCGTCCCTTTCTCAGCTTTTTCCATTGGTTGAGGTCAAGGTTGAGCCTCTGTTTAATAAAAGACTTGACTGATATGTTACGTGGGGCATCGCTAATGATAAATGCAGACAGGTCATTATCGTGACATCGGTTGTTCTTCTGAAGTCTTGTTATTCTCGAATCCCACTCTGATTTCGTCCAGGTTATGCCGAAAAAGTTAAGTTTAGGAGGGAGAGGGTCTTGAGAGGGAAAAGCCGAAGTTTGTGAGCCGGTGTTGAAGATCTCGCATAAGGGAATGGCAATGTCAGAGGCTGAAGTTTCGCAGAAAAGTTCCTCCATTAACGATTTGTTGTTGTTGATAGACTCAAGTGAAGGAGTGGTGTTGGTGTTTCTCGCTGTTAGGAGCTGAGTTTCGTCTCTGAGTAAGGTAATTGCATTGTCCATTTTACCAAATATTGTAGACTGTCGTTCGCACAGAGATTCGATCGCCGCTTCGTTGTTCGCATTAGTTGGGAAGAGCGGTGGTGCCGACGTGGTGGATGACTGAAGAACGATGTCCAAGTCCGTACGGATACAGTTGACGGCATCGTTGGTGTTGTTAATTTCGTCGTTTTTGGATCGAATGATCTCTGTGAGCGCCGTTATACTTTTATCCAGCCTCTTAACTGATTCGGTTATTGAGTCATGAAGCCCTTGGGCGAGTTGATTCATCAAAGGACCATAGTGAACATCCGTGGAGACGTGTTTAGCAGCCACTTTAAGGCGGTCGTTCCGCGGTTGAATGGTATGCTCTAAATACGATTGAAGATCTTCAATCGATTTAGGTATAAGCTCCGTGCTTGAAAGCTTGCTTAAAACCTTTTTGTTGAGATGGGTAAGATCGGCAAATAGGGATGTCATTGAATCGTTATGGCATTTTATTGCAAGCATGATATGCGATGCCGACAATTCTTTGCAATTAGGGCACACATATAGCATGACTACACATAAGTCTTTGAGGTAAGTTGTGTAACGACCTTTTATGCCTACGCACGCGGGGTGATACGATTTTCCACAGAGTCCACTACACATAATCATGTCACAAACGATATTTGAGCCGACCGAGCGCATTTCACCAGTACAGCACTTTTCCATTTCGATATTATGGTAGGTCACGGGGTATGCGAAGAGCGTACGGAACAAAAAATGTAGCGCACAGCAAATCGTGATGAAATAAGGGGGCAATTTAGAGGTAATTAATAAAAAATGGAAACGGAAACAACAGAAACACGTCTGAAATGCACAAAGGTAACAGTAAGACTTCGACGCCCTTGAGCTGGGTGGTTGCGTGAGACTTTTTCTTCAGACGTAGAAGCGTCCTCTCATCCCGTCTTCCAGCCGGTACTCCTCTTGCGCTCTTGTTTTCAGTTGCAGCGCTTTTTGGTATGCCTCGTCGGTTGCACTTTTTTTCTGCTCACACTCGCCATCATATTGTCGGGGGTGGTAGATAGCCTAAGGTAGTTTCCGCTACATCTTTAATGGCAGAGCGGCAATGCAACCACATCTTGTTGGCGTTATTGCTCGACGCAGGCATACCGGAGAGTCTTTCGCTCAATTGCTCCTTGTAGGATCTGGCAGTCTCCGGTGTGCTTAGGCGTCCAATGTCAGAACTCCTCTTTGTTGGCTTTCTGACATTTTACAGTCAATCTCTGAATCGTGCTGCCACGAGGAAATGGTCGGAGTTGACGTTTGCCCCTCTGAATGTTCGCACATCCATCATATTTGACGCGTGTCTTGCGTCAATGAGCACATGGTAGAATTGCTTGGCGTTTCGACCGCACAAAGACCGCCAGGTTGTTGTTTGGATTCTTTTACGAGGGAACCTTCTGCTACTTATAACCTGTCGCAGAGAACTCACTGATTGGGAAGCCGTTATCTGTTGTCGTTTCGTGGAAGCTGTACTTTCCGATCACTCCGTAAAGACCGATTTTGCCATTGCGGTCTCCGAGCATGCTTTTGACATCGTTCTCCGGACAGGCTAGGTAGGCACCGTCCAAGATGTCATAATAGTTCTCTTTGACATAGTCTTCACCCTCATCGGTAGGGGCGTATCCGCGTATAAGTCTGATGTTGTAAAATCTGCGATCACTTATCAGTTTAAGGTCTATGACCTCCGACCTTAAACGTTTCCCACAACGAATCCGCATCCAAATATGTGCAACCGTTTGCGACAGCTGTAATATATGTCGCACTCTTTATTCTTCGTTATCCCTTGTTCTATTCAGCTTATTGCCTGAATCGTGGTAATATCCTCCCTGTACTGCGAGAGGATCTTTTCAAGTTTATGAGCGGCCCTGGAGTGTTCTTACATTCCAGGAGCACACTCGCAAATCGTTGTCCTTTTTCGCGCCGTGTCGTCATTGTGGGTAGTTGGCCCTCCGCAGAACCACACAGGATACGTTCCGTAGCTTGAGTTGGAAATATAGAGAAAGGAGCGGTTAGGCTCTGCCTGTTACGCCTAATTAGTTATCGTTACGGCTGATCAGAGTATTGCTTTTGATTGCATGACTGTGGCTAAGGTGTAGTGCCCCGTTAGTACGCCGTATCTCGGTCCTAAAACTATCTACTTGCCTAACGATCTCATCGCCGATCTAATTTCTCGTGATCCCGTGGTGGTCCGGGACCCAAATAAGACCTCAGAGAAGACTTGCATTCTTGGCCTATCCTGGAAGTGGTTGAGCACAGCTTGGCTGTTGCTACAGACTCAAATACTTCCCCTCTTCCACCTGTTCTTCACAATATAGTTCGTGGCCATTAGGATTGCATAGGTATCCGCTTGGAAAACCGCCGCAAATTAACCCAATGAGGTGTGCAGCCTTATTTTGTCGCCCCCACGAAGCCACTAGCGCCAGAACCTTCTTTGGTCTTGGAGCTATCCGTGAAGATTCGACTACTTTATTTTCCTAGCTCAAATTCGGGCGACGTTGTATATGCGTCGCAACTGGATTGCTGGTGTCCTTGCGTCAGACGGAATTAGACTGTGGTGAAAGGACAAACGGTGCGAAAGGTCCACGAAACTGCAGTGGGAGTTGTAACAAAGACCACTTCGTTCTAAACGGAAGATGGCGTTGAGAGTGCTACACATGATGTGATTATCAAGGGGGAGGGGGGGGGGAGGATGCATATTCAGAAGAACATCAAAAGCAGAGCCAGGCGTGCCATGGAAAGCCGATATGCAGCCAAGACAAAAACCGTTCTTTGAAGCTTAGTGAAAGCAGCAGTTACTGTTCTATTCAATGTGTTTTTTCCAGAGAAGTTTTCTATCCAAGATAGCATCCATATATTTACCTTCATCGGAAAAGCACATTTTAGTACTAGTTGAGTCAGACTAGTCAACTTTGTCCTCCTCGTGAAGAGGACAACCTCTGTTGTAATAGGGTTAACTGAAAGCCCAGCCCATTTCTAGCCGCTAGGCACGATCCTTCAGATAGTACAGCTACGTCATCCACATATTCTTGAGAGTAGACATTAGAGCTATTGAGGGCGTCAAGGTGAGAGTCAACAAACACCATGCCCAACTCGTATTCTTTCCCATCGAGTTTACATTTAATTCTGCCAAACTAGATTTTGAAGTGCAGTCTCGCAAGATTTTCCGCGCTGATAAGCATGCTGCATCAGAGAGAGAGGATGGATTTGCAATGCAGTTTTGCGCGCATCTAGCTCAATCAGTCTTTCCATTCTTTTCAGCAGGAAGGAGTTTAAACTGATCGGTCTAAAGCGCTTGGCGAGTGAGTAGTCTCCCTTACCGATTTTTGGTATGAAGGCAACCATAATTTAGTGCTAGGGTGGTAGTGAAAACTCTCTTCAGAACCGGTAGTAACGGGTCAATACCTTTTTGCAGCAAAGCTGGATATATGCCATCGGTACTTGGCGACTTGGAACCATCAAAGGACGTGACTGCGTACATGATAGCCTCCTCTGTTACCACGAGTGACGACACTTACCAGCCTCGGCGTGTGATGTTTGTTGATTGTTATTTGTGAGCTGATTATAACTTGGTTTCCTGGAAAATGAGACTCAAGCATGATGTTAAGAGTCTCAGTTTTTGACGTGTTTCCTTAATGCTTAAGGACTTTGACCAGTCTGCTCGTTTCATTGAATTTTTCGATCCTTCCACAGAAATCTCTATAAGAGGCACATTTCAATATCCGAATTGGGCCCCTATATTCATTTTGTGTTGATCGGTACAGGTTCCAGTCCTCCTCTGAATTGGTCTTTAGGGACCTATTAAGAAGTTTCCTGGTTTCCTAAGAATACTCTGTAACTCAGGTGATCTGCAGGGGCTATTTCTGGCTGAACATGTCAAAACATTATGTAAGTGTATTGTTCAGATCTTGAACTGCGTTCTTAATCTTGCGGCTCGTTCTAAGAATTGGGAGAGGTTTGATGCGAGTTTGCAGTTCATCCCTCATCAGTACTCAGTTGGTTTTTCTAAATGTTATGGCTATGCATTCGATTCGGAATTCAATGTATCTATGGTCTGACATGGACACTTCCGACAGAACCTTCCAGTCTGTAATCTCCTGTTGGAAGTCGATTAATTCCTGTCTACTAGTCGTAACAAAAGTTGGCTGGCCAGCAACGTTTTTGATGTCCAAGTAAGAGGATAGTATGCAATCCGACTACCAAAATCAAAAGGCATCCATCCGACTATCAAGGAGCCCAATAGACGATAGATCTATTTTTTTGTACATAGACAGTCAGGCGCCCATAAAAACTCTTTGAAACAATAAGGTCCAAGATGGTAAAACACTGCCGTCTATCACTAAGGGAGATAGCGGCCAGATGCAATCATACCCTATGCTGGGTCCCCGGCCATAAAGGTATTCCGGCATTGATGAACTTGCAAGAAGAATACTAGGCGAGAATTACTTCAACAACCTTGAGGATCTGAGTAACATTGATCCAAAGGGCTTACTACAATTTCTTAAAGGCTCTAAATGGCTATAAAAGAGGTCAGAAGAAATCACACATGGCCAACAAAACCAAAGAGGAATTCAAAAATCCCAAGATGGAAGAACTGCAAGTCAAACGGTAAATTGGTTTCCTTTCGCTTCGTAGCTGATAAGGCGGCAATAAAATCTTGTCCACAGAACTGTCCAAGAGCTCTATTTCCTTTTTTGAATTTTTGTTTTATTTTAAATTCGGATTAACTTATATTCTAGACAAAATTCCTTAAGCTTATCTGTCATGACACTGTACCTTTCGGTTTGGCTTGCTTCTTTCTTTTTGTCTTAATAGACACACTTTTATTAGCCAAGAAAAATAATAAAAAATACTGAGCTGATACAACTAATCTACCTTAAACAAACTTAACCCAACATGAAACTTAAAAAAAAACTACCTTAACTGTGTCCGTAATAGTACTGACAGGGCGCATATGTGATGTGTTCACCTAACCTATATAGTTTATATGCCGTGGTGGACTTTTTTTATTTTAAGCTCCACATTTTTTGTATTTTTAATAATTTTTGTCATTTTTTGTTTGCCTTTGATCTACCTTAAGATTATGGAAGCTGGTCACTATTACAACTATCGCTTCATTACGGAAAGACAGCGGAGACTTTGTTGAAACACCAGTAAAATTGCGGTTCTTTGGTTACTGTCTCGAGTACAGATCGCTCTACTGAACCGGAGGAGATACTATTGAGCGTGCGAGGAGGAATAGAGCTGGTGAGGCGAACTCTCTCATTGTACAAAGCATTGGGGTGGTGAGCCCTAAAGATCAGGTCGATATAAAATTATATGTTATAATATAAATAATATGCGATTGGGATAGAACACCTTGTTCTCATATTTTCCATCTGTGAAGGACTCACGTTGATACGAAATTATGTCGGATGATGGCCATGTAGCAAATTACCCTAGCAGATTACTTACTTACTTAAGCTGGAGCTACAGTCCGGGGTGGACCAGCTCGATCTTTAGCTAGCTGTCTCCAGTTTCGCACGCATAGTTGGTTGAGGTCCCTTTCCACTTGCGTGCGCCACCTGAGTAGCGGTCTTCCTCTACTGCGCCGTCCCTCGGGGGTGGATTCGAAGACTTTTTGGGCCGGAGTATTGGTTTCCATCCGCTCTACATGACCTAGCCATCTCAGTCTTTGGATCTTCACTCTTCTGGCTAAGTCGATGTCGCTGAACAGCCCGTATAGTTCGTCATTATATCTCCTCCTCCACTCACCGTCTATGCAGACGGGACCGAAAATCACACGAAGAATTTTCCTCTCGAAGCAACCAAGGGCAGCTTCATCCGCTTTTGACAAAGTCCATGCCTCCGCGCCATATAGCAGGACTGGGACGATTAAGGTCTTGTAGAGCGTTATCTTGGTTGTTCGAGAGAGGGCTTTGTTTAAAAGAAGCAGCGATTGGCAAGGGTTATTCTTCGTTTGATTTCAGCGCTGGTGTCATTGTCTGAATTGATAGCGGTGCCTAGGTAGACAAAGTTTTTGACTACCTCAAAGTTATATCTGTCTGCTGTGACGTTCTGACCGAGACGTCGGTGTTGGGTGCCCTTTCTCGTTGACAGCATATACTTGCAGCGTGCATTCTCCATCGTCATCCTACACAAACGGACGAGTTTGGTAGGGATGCCAAAACTAGACATTGCTCTGTATAGCTTGTCTCTATAGATGCTATCATACGCCGCCTTAAAATCGATGAAAAGGTGGTGGGTATCGATTTGTTGCTCCTGGGTTCTCTCCAAAATCTGCCGTAGTGTGAATATTTGGTCGATGGTGGATTTTCCTGTCCTAAAGCCACACTGGTATGGACCGACCAGGTTGTTGACGAATGGCTTTAGGCGTTCACACAGTATGGCAGATAAGATTTTATATGCGATACTTAGGAGACTGATGCCTCTGTAGTTGGCGCAGTTCAAAGGGTCTCCTTTTTTATGGATCGGGCAAACAATGCTGAGGTTCCATTCATCAGGCATGTTTTCCTCCGACCATATTTTACAGATGAGTTGGTGCATGCTCCTTACCAAATCATCGCCTGCGGCTTTAAAAAGCTCGGCGGGTAGGCCGTCAGCTCCCGCAGCCTTGTTGGATTTCAGTTTAGATATGGCAATCCTCACTTCATCCGGGTCGGGTGGACGGAATTGTTGATCTTCGTCGTGCCTTTCACTGGGGTTGAATGGTTCGTTCTGCCTGACAGCGGGATTTGGTTCTTCGTCGCCGTTATACAGTCTGCTGAAATGGTTTTTCCATATCCTCAGCATCGACTGTGACTCTACTACGATGTTCCCTTGATCATCCTTACAGGCTTCGGTTCGGACATTATAACCTTGACTGGTAAACTTTACCCTTTGGTAAATCTTCCTCACCTCATTCCTGCTGTAATATCCCTCTATTCTGCCGATCGCGCGCTTCTCATGCTCCTTGTTTTTTCTCCTGAGAAGCCGGTGTTCGCCTCTCCTCTTCTGCTCGTAGAGCTCCCGAGCAGCTCTTGTCCTTCTTTGCAGTGCCGCTTTGTATGCTTCTCGCTTGGCTGCATTCGCCTGCCGACACTCGCTGTCAAACCAAGGGTTTCGTTGTGGTGGCGGATTGAAACCCAGCACATCAGAGGCGGCATCTCTGATGGTCTCTGACTGGTCTTCAATACTTGATGTTGGCGGCGTAGGATTTCTTAAGAGGTTAATGGAGACACGATCGGAAAAGGATTTGGCAATCTCTTGCGATTGTAGCCGGCTGACGTTGAACTTCCTCACAGTATTTCTTTGTCTTGGCGGTGATCGGCATATCCGCAGCCTTACCTTGGCAACAAGGTGGTGGTCCGAATCAATGTTATCGCCTAGGAACGTTCGGACATCTATGATACTGGAGGAGTGCCTTGCGTCTATCGCAATATGGTCAATCTGATTGACGGTTGATTGATGAGGAGATCGCCATGTTCCTTTGTGAATATCGAGATGTGGGAATCTTATACTGGCTACTACAACATTTCGCCCCGCAGCAAAATCGATCAGCCTAAATCCGTTATCGGATGTGGTGTCGTGTAGGCTGTGCTTCCCGACCGTACTACCAAAGATGTTCTCTCTTCCTAGCTTTGCGTTAAAATCGCCAAGGACAATTTTAAAGTCGTAGCTAGGGCATTGCTCATACGTTTTGTCCAGGAGCTCATAGAACCTGTCTTTGGTGTCATCATCTTTCTCCTCTGTGGGGCATGTGCGCATATAAGGCTTATGTTGACAAATTTAGCCTGGATGCGAATTGTCGTGAGGCGCTCGTTCACGGACCTGAACGATAGGACTTCTTGCCTAAGTCTGCCTCTAACGATAAATCCACATCCAAATAGGCGCTGTTTTTGTTGTTTGTAGCAATCACCGTAATACATATCACAGTTTTTCATCCTTCTTTTGCCCAGTCCATCCTATCGCACTTCTTGGATGGCGGTTATATCTGCTTTGCAGCAGTCTAGGGCTTCCGCTGGTTGTTCGGCTGCACGTGGCCTATAAAGGGACCTTACATTCCACGTACAAATCCGAAGATCGTTGTCCGTATATCGTTTGCAGGGTCGTCGTCAGTAAAATCATCCGCTTCCGAGGCTTGGCCCAGTTCCTTTTTTGTAACCCCTAGGACAAGAGGTCGCACTTATAAGTTTGGCAAGTTGAGCTCGGGTGAACTACAACCAGTACCCGATGGCTACCACTTGGAGGTAAAATAAGCACAATTGGTGTGTAGAAAAAGTTACAACACTGGGCATCGCCAGGTTGACGCCAGTCAGTGCCTACCCGATTTCCACAGCACCCAGCCACCACCCTAGCAGATTGCCAAGATAAAATAATTTCTTTTCCACAGCAAAGGCATTTTCAGCAATTTCTGTTTGTCAAAATATGGAACCCGTGTGAATATTGAGAACAGGATCGGTGAAACAAACTAAGACTGATAGGTCGAAAATTTGTTTGTCTTTGTCCAGTTTAGGAATTGGTTGTACTACAGAACAGTGTTACGTAAAGGTGCATGGCTTCCGGAGGAAGATGACTAGGCACTAAGTTCAATATGCTGTCGATTTACACTGAATTTTTCTTTTTCAGAAATTCAAAGATATCCATTAAATGGATGAATCAAAAACTGGTGAAGGTTCATTATCAAGAGTATTTGGACCTTACTTTGACTCCGACAAAGTACTACGAACCCATGGGTAAATGCACCAGTATTTTACAAGCAGAAAGCCTATGCCGTAGACAGACGCGATGATATCAATCTTAACGGAAATATACCAACATAGCAATAATGTCGGACAGTCGTGCCGCTATCCTGGCACTAGAACCGTATTTCGTCAAATCCAGGTTTGTGTGGGAATAATTACGAAAGCTTAAGAAGATGATTAGGAGTAACAGAGTTATTGGATATTGGACACCTGGTCATTATTTTTGAGGGTAAATTGCACCGCGACCTTTAGATCTATGCCCCCCTATTCATAACTTTCTTAAGAGCTCCCATGCACCTCATTTCAGATTTGTATTGGGGGTTATTTCCTCTTATTGCTCAATGATGAGAGAGAGATTTATCCTAGAGTATTCTCTCTAAGCCGGTTTCTAGTGACTTAAATTTTTCCTCTCATATAAGGTGATATCCTTGTCTTTTGTGGGCTAACGCCGCACAATATCCAAGTACATGTTCTGGAATATCAGTAGATTCTCCACAGAAACTGCAGAGATATTTCGCTTATACTCCTAGTTCCCTGAGTTTACAGAGCCCTGTTAGGATACGGAGGTTGTTTTTGCTCATTCTGATACAAACTTCAAAACTCTTACGGTCATGTTGACCCAAGAGTTTCTTGGCCTGATTCATACCATGAGCGTTGTTCCGTGCATGCCTGGATCCTTCTTTCTAGTTAACTGAACTCTTCCCAAAGGGCGTGGTCTCCTACAGCGCAGAATGGTTCGAGACCTATAAAATATTCCGATGCTCCCTTCCGAGAGAAGCAGTCGGCAATTTCATTGCCATCTATCTCTGTATGGCCAGGTATAAAACAGAGTCTTACTCTGTTCTCCTACTCAGCTTCTCAAGCTCCTGTAGACATTCACAGTCTGGATTTCATGATATAGTCATCCTTCGGAATTGTAGTTTTTTGACTAGCGTAAAAAATTGTCTCGATATAATGCACCTGTATTTTAATATCACTTCCTTTGCCATTCTCTTGGTTGTTTTATTTGCACATTCTGCTACCACCAGATGCAATGGAGTCAGCTCCAGTGGCACCTCCATAGCGGCAGTTGGGCAAATTCGAATGGCCCCTGTGGTGTGTCTCTCTTGTGCTTATCAGGTTGGTAATTTTGAACCAAGCTATTGCACCGTATGTACAATAGCTATGATCTCTTCCGCAACTCGCCAGTCCCTGTCCCTGGAACCACTGTTATTCGTAATTTGGCCCTTTGTTCCTCATTTTCAGTGTAGCTGTCATTACATTTCTTTAGCGACATTAGAATCTCCCCTGTTTTGACAGCGCTTTATGTAGTCTAGCTGTTGCAGATGTATTTGATATTGTCTCGCAAAAACTTCTTCTCTTAGCTTGCCTTATTTCAATATTATGGGAGGTGAGTGCCCTTTTATCGGACAATTAGCTTAGAACGCTGTTGTCATAGCTATTGTTGTGTTCACTACAACATATTCTAACTCTAGAAAGTGGACCGGAGCTCTTCTGGTATCTATGTGCTCCAGATAGGCTTCTACCAGTGATTCACTGATATCCCAGCCCGTTTTCCTAGAATTTCATGTAGTTTTATCTGCTAATCTGGAGTTGTCCAAGTCGAACCTTATTATTCTGTAGTCAGACATTGATGGTTATTAAGACATTGATTGCATATACTGGGGTATAGGCCCCTGCCTAAACCTCGTACAAAAAGTGGGGCGTTCCCTACATTGATAATACGACGAACTTAAAATAAATTGCAGCTTCCAGATGGTGTTTTGGGCATTGGCGTCGCAACCTGCCTTTTGCAGTGTTCCACCAGTCGTTGTAACAGCAAGAATGATGTTTTTCTGCCCATCATCAGCCACATTAATTTGTATTTGAATGGGAACACGGTACCTTGTAGTATACTCTGCAAGAAGAACATAGTTGATGTTATGATTAAAAAGAATGCAGGCTCTTGGGTTGGTCATCCTGGTATCCCAAATTACTTCTGCTTTCCTGCATGTCAGGCCGGTGACAGTCTCTTTCAAATTGTAGGGCTCCTGAATCAGAACGCAGCCCAATTTTTCTGTGGTGGACAACTTTGCCATAACAGCAGATGTCGCAATAGAATGATGTTGTTGGATGATGGGAGTAGCATTGAGCTGCTTGCTGCTGATTGCTCATTCTCGGCTTATGCCCTGCTTCTTTCCTTAAGGCGTAGACTATCCTCTTCCGTCTTTTCAAGTTCTCCATTGGACAGTGAGTCTTCAGAGAAATACATTATAATAATTCCTCTTCTATCTCTCCCACATCTCCTTGCTCACTAGATGCAGTGAGTGTTAGCCTGGAGAGGATCTACTTTCTCCTTTGCAGTGTCTGTGCCCTCCGATGTTGGTATAGATTTAACAGAAAAGTTTTGTTTTCCACAATTTAGAGTTTACACCCTCATTTTGTGCCCTCCGAAGCTTTTTGGGAAATAAACGGTAATGGAATAGAATTTTATATCTTCCCACATTTAGTAGTCAGGCTACCTTCCAGTTACCTAATTTGGGTGCTACTTGTTCACACACTGCAGTTTTCAGGGTATCGCATTCTACCAGTAGCAGCACCTGCTTGAAATGTATGCTTTGGAATTTGAGCTTATGATCCCAATCACGGGTCTTTTCAATAACCAGGCATACTCTAGGCTGCTCCGGTTTTTTGCACAGAATCTCCTTTGGATATTCACAAGGAGGAACTGCTACCGTCTCGGCCACCGTCGACACCGTGGATTTTCTGCTAGCACCCGCAGCTTTTGCAACGGTTGCATAGCTTCTGCCCTCCGAAGTAGCAGTTTGCTTCCAGGGTCCAGAATTCGACCTGTAACGCTTCGGGGACAGCCTTCACAGGTGGAGAAATGAGTGTAATGCTCCTTTTGGCTGAGATGGAGGGTTCCGAGCTAGCCTGGCCTGCCTTTTTCCTCGCTTTATCAGGTAGCGAAGATACTACTAGCACCACTGAGCCCTCTCCTGAGTGGATTATTCAATCCAACAGGATTCGGTGGACAATTGCGCCTCTTTCTCTTTGGTTCGGCTTTAGAGAATTGAAGTGTCGCAGATTTCTTAATCTCCATTTCCCTTCTCTCCTTTGCTGCCTCGGCTAGATGTAGGGAAGCTAGAGCTTTACTAAAGGTTAAACCGTCGGAATTTTGCGTGCTCTTGCCTATCGGTTGGTCCAATGTTCTAGCTACATTCCGGCTGGTGCTGGGTTGCACCATCCTTCCGGCACACCTGCTGGCCGCTTCAGGTTTGGCACTTTTTGAGCTTCTATCTAGCCCCTGCTCAACAGAGCTCGCTGCTACTTCTGAGATTACCCCCTGCAGCTTTTCAGCTCGACTTTAACTTGTTTGTTTTTTCTTTGTTGGTTTAATTTTGATTCCCATGAGCAGCTAATGAAAGAACACTCCGCCACGCCAGAGTCTCGCAGTACCTTGGTAAGACAAGTTGTACTCTCCGGAAAGTGGCCCGGGTAAGGACAGGCACCGTTAGACCGTGCTGTGTGCACATTACTACCCCTGGCTTCGAAATATACACAGTGAGCACGGTTTACATAACACCCTGTACTACGAGGGTGATTTCGTCGTCTTATCATTTCTTCTGATCGCGGCACATCTGTAGCTGGGCTATGCCTGTCAGAGTTAACCTTTCAGCAGGCATTGAGGGCCGACTAAAGCCCCCGCTCCACGCCAAGGTGTTCATCTGGCGGAGGTTCTCTACTTTAAGTGTCTCCACATCCAGCTTCAATGTTCTTTCCAAAACGTAAATCATTTGCTTATACTTGAACTACAAACTCCTTGCTGACCCATCAAAATATTAACTTTTTGAGTTGTGAGACTTTTGTATTAAATTTTCCGTGTTATGAAACACTACAACCCAATGTTTTGTTTTCATCCACTCTTGCTGCCGAGTTTTTGTTAGGTTTAGTTATCACCTTTATTTTGCCTTTGTTTATTATATGAACTACTAATTTCTAATTAATCATACAGTTTTCTTCTTCGAGCGGCGTAATTTTAATAGAGAATTATGAGCTACACAATGCGACAGCAATTTTCATTGATCATTAATATACATATACAATATTCGTTCTGCATACTTTTTTACGACAACATATATCTGATAGTCGAATGTTACAATTAAAAATACGGCAGTTAACATCGTTTTAGTCGATTCCACCCCTGAATTTAGATCTTCAAACAAGCATGAAGCAATCTTATTACCGCGGGCGCTTGCTTTTCCTACATCATGGAGATTCATGCCACCTCCGGTAGTGCTCTTGAGAAGCCCAGCCATCGATGGAAACCCTTACCGACAACGCGGCTAGTTCCAAAGCACGTTCAGGTCCTAAGAGTGCCTCCTCTGATCCTTGTCTAGTAAGTTCATCGGCGATCTCATTTCCCGTGATCCCGTGGTGGCCCGGGACAAAGAAAAATCTTATCGAATTGAGCCTGCCGATCCAATTTAGGGAAAACTTGCATTCTTGGACTATCCTGGAAGTGGTTAAAGGTCCGAATAGGCTAGCATTGCTAGGCTGTCACTACAGACACAAATACTTCGCCCCTTCCACCTGTTCTTCACCATATAGTTCGTGGTTTATTTATATTAGGATCGCACAGTTTACCGCTTGGAATATCGTAAATTTACTTAATGAGCTGCGCCATCGCCAGATCCTTCTTTGGTCTTGGAGCCATCCGTGAAGATTCGACTACATACTTTTCCTAGCTCATGTTTAGGCGTGCTAGGGAAGGCCTCTATGCAGCCGGAAAACAAAACGTTCTTTGAAGTGAAAGCAGCAGTTGCGAATTATTGCGAAGGCTTATTCCACCAAACCGATGCATATGATATAAAAGGCCTCATAATAGCCATGAATATCCAAAGGGATCTCTTTTTAATTCTACTCCATTACATTGCCAGAAAACTGAAAGCCCGTTGGTAGTTTTCCATTGAATGTGTTTTTTCCAGAGAAGTTTTCTATCCAAGAAAAACTCTAAAGAATTAGCTTCATCAGAAAACGGATGGTGACAACTTTTTGTTCTAGTTGAATCAGACTAGTCACTTTTCTCCTCCTCGTGAAGAGAACAACTTCTGTTTTAAGAAGGTTAAATGGAAGCCCATTTTCAGTTCACGATTTATCGATCAGCTGCCTGAGCTTTTGAACAAATGGCCGCTTGGCACGATCCGTCAGACAGTACAGCTACATCATCCGCATATGCCTGGGTGTAGACAATACATGCTATAGCAGAGGTGATAGGATGTCACCCTGACTGCCATCAGCCTCTATTTACCTCCTACATTACATACTGCGCACAGTCCGCATCCGCAGTTATACTTTTATTCGTTAGAATTGCTTTGATCCACAACGCTTATGATTCCTCTGCATCGTGTTCTGTGGCCTGCTTACACATGACATCAAAAGTCGCATTGTCAAAAGCACCCTAAAGAAGATGCACAACGCTTATTCACAAAATTCACACAATTCTGCAAACAAGATTTTGAAGTGCAGTTTCCCAAGACTTTCCGTGCTGATAAGCATGTTGCATCTGATAAAAAGCTGTTTTGCGCACATGTAGCTCAAGTAGCTCAACCATCCTTTACATGCCTTTCAGCAGAAAGGAGGTTAAGCTGACCGGTCTGAAGCTCTTGCAGTGTGAACTGCATGTTAACTGTTTTTGGGCCAGGCCAGTGCTAGACTGGCAGTGAAAATTCGATGCCCTTTTGCAGCAAAGCTGGATATATGTCATCGGTACATATATATATGATTCCTTCAACCCCGGTTGGGGCATAGGGCGGCGACAAAGTTCCTCCATCCTTCTCGATCTGCGGCCAGATACTTTAGCTGTGGCCAAGTTTTACGCTGCGTTGCTGCTTCGGCCAATACATCCAGGTGGTTCTTGGTCTACCAACTCGCCGTGTACCTTGAGGATTCCATTCGAAGGACTGCTTCGCGATGTTGTCGTTTGGTCTCCTCAACGTGTGGCCAACGTGTGACCAACCATACCACGCCGGTTATCGCAGTTTTAAAGGTCTCCGTTTTTTGGTATCTTAACAATAACTCCATCCTTCCAGTCTCTGGGGTACTTTTCGTCTTCCCATATAGCCTGTATTAATGGTAGCAGTATACCGGCCGTTGTGTCGGGATCGGCTTCCAGGAACTCGGCTGGTATGCCATCCAGTCCAGCTGCTTTGTTGACTTTTAAGAGGTTGATCGCAGTTTTGATTTCTGCAAGTGTTGGGGCACCGGTGTCAATTCATCGGTACATGGCGACTTGAAACCATCCAAGGACCCCACTGCGTACTTGTAGCCTCGACTTTTACCACGAGTAAAAAGAAAGAAATTGTTTCTTATTTTCGTATGGAAGAAGAAACGGCGCAAAGAGACTCCGAAAGAGGTCGCTGGTGCAAGTGTTGAGAACTGCATCCCTTTGGTGGCGACGGCGAGGAGAAACAGGTCGGCAGAAGTAACTCCAAATGAAACCGATCAGTCCCTTGGAGCCGACGCTGCCTCCTTCTCAGTAGGGTCGCAAAAAAACGAGCAAAAACCTCAAAAAATCTCGATTGGGCTCTCCCGCGCTTAAGATCCGAATGAAATCGGTACTTCTGTGCCAAAAATTCCCCCTTGGGAACAAAATGTATTGATGTTTTAAGGCCACCGAAAATAACGCGCGCTGTCTGCGCGTTAGGCCAACTCAGGAAAACAGCAGATTTGCTGGCGCGCTTACATATCCAGAACAATGGGCTCGAGACAAAGAAGTAGACAATCGACTCTCACAGGGAGAGTAAGAACCGGGAAAACAAAGATGGGTCTAGACAAAGGTCTCTCGTTGTGTTTCTAGACAAAGCTTCGGTGTATACCATCCGTTCGAGATAAGACTCCCGTCTCTATCTGTACCTTAATTTCCGCTTCATCTCCAAGAAGTGCGAATAAGGACGAAACCCAAGGTAATCTTCCATGCTATAGTTTGCCCAGACCAACCTTCATCATTCAAAGGATGCTACTGCAATCCTATGTAGTAAACTTTCCATGATGAAAACAAAGCTTCACATAACATCCATTCAAGAACCATGGGTGTGAACAAAACGGCTTCCGCCTACTCTACGATAAGCTGTCTGAAAGACCGATGACTTGTCTTATTGTGCCGAAACTTCTCTCAGCAATAAAGCTTGGACAGTTCTGTGGACAAGATTTTGTTGCCGCTTTATCAGCTACGAAGCGAATGGAGGGTGGCATAACTTTGTTGTTGCTTCAGCCTACTTCCCCTACGATTCTGCTCTCCCGGCACCAGCGGTAGCAGAAATCGCAGAGTACGTAAGTCATGCTCACTTAGACCATCCGTTCCATTGTGCTGTCACGTTCGGCTTTGTGTCCAAAACCAATTTACCGTTTGACTTGTAGTTCTTCCTTTTTGGGATTTTTGTATTCCTCTTGGGATTTGTTGGCCATGTGTGATTTCTTCTGACCTCTTTTACAGCCATTTAGAGCTTCTGCATGAGTGGTTATAAGGCGACCCAAGTTTTCTGGCATGGCTGCCTATAAAACAGTGGCCCCTATCACTCTGCTAATAACCTTCCTTTCTAGCTTTATTAGGTAATCCGTCCTTCCTTGATTCAGCATAGGCCAGATCGCTTTCGATATCCTGCAAGTGTCCAGTTCAGACCGTTTGCTGTTTCTATCGTTATTCGCAATTGTCATCAATCGCAATTTTATTGTTTTCAATGGGGTGTGGTGTCTCCTGATCTGTTGCCACTGACATGCCCGCCGCCTCTCTTGCAAGTTCATCAGCTCTTTCATCTTTCATTCATTACCCTTATGCCCGGAGACCCAGCATAGGGTATGATTGCATCTGGCCGCTATCTGTGATAGAAGGCAGCATTTTACCATCTTGGCGTTTATTGATGTTGTGTCCAGAGTTTTTATGGCCGCCTGACTGTCTGTATACAAACAATAGATCTAACGTCTATTCGGCTCATTGATAGTCGGATGGCTGCCTTTTGATCTTGCTAGTCGGATTGCATACTATCCTCTAACTTGGACATCAGAAACGTTGGTGCCCAGCCAACTTTTGTTACGACTAGAAGACAGGAATTAATCGACTTGTGCGCAAAACTGCATTGCAAATCCATCCTCTGTCGCAGATGCAGCATGCTTATCAGCGCGGAAAATCTTGCGAGACTGTACTTCAAAATCAAGTTTGGCAGAATTAAATGTAAACTCGATGGGAAAGAATACGCTTTGGGCATGGTGTATGTTGACTCTCTCCTTGACGCCCTCAATAGTTCTAATTTCTACGCTCAAGCCTATGTGGATGGTGTAGCTGTGCTGTCTGAAGGATCGTGCCTGGCGGCTATAAATGAGCTGGGCTTTCAGATAACCCTCATAAAACAGAGGTTGTCCTCTTCACGAGGAGGAGAAATTTGGCTGGTCTGACTAAACTAGTACTAAAATGTGTCAGCGTCCACTTTTCCTATGAAGCTAAATAAATAGTTGCTATCTTGGATAGAAAACTTCTCTGGAAAAAACACATTGAATCGAACAGTAACAGCTCAAGGGCCTCGAAAAATCTAGGGACAGACGAAAACTACGGACCTTTATGAGAAAGGCAAGAGCCTAGCTTCAGGCTTTAGGAATGGCACCCGGGCTCTACGAAATAGTAAGGGTAATCATGTAACTGACCCACGGAAATAGTGGATTTGCTTAAGCAGCACTTCCAACAACTGCTTAACGGGCCTGACTAGAAAGGGGTGATAGAGAATCAAGAAGTACCAACTCCAGTCCATTAAGTAGTCCTCCCATATAGGTATGAAGAGGTCGGCACGGCCATTAAAAGGCTGAAGAACAATAATGCTGCAGGCTCGGATGGCCTACCACCAGAGCTCTTCAAGGTTGGTGCCGACGTTCATAAAAAATGCGATCTGACCTGTTGCAACAACTATAAGCTATATCCCTGCTTAACGTTGCCAATAAGATAATGTCCAGCGTACTGTGTGAACGTCGAATGGCGTTTTTCACCGCACTAATCGGCACGTACCAGTGCGGCTTCCGGCCCAGCAAATCGACTGTACAAAATCTTCACGCTAAGGCAAATCCTGGAGAAGACCAGCGAGTTTCAAATAGACAGCATTCATCGGAAGGAGCTATTTGATGCGATGGCCGAATTCGGGATCCCGGGAAAAACTGATCCGGTTGTGTCGCACCACGCTGGCACACGCAATGCACCGTACAGTTCGGCACAAGGACTTCCGAGCCGTTTGAAACCTGCACTGGATTTCGGCAAAGAGATCTGTCATATGATTTCTTTAATCTGGTACTGGGAAGGTAGTGCGGAGGGCAGCTCTAAACACGGAAGGAACTATCTTCTATAATTCGGTCCAACTGTTGGGGTACGCAGATGACATCGACATCGTCGCACGTTCCAACGTGCCATAGTGGAGGCTTTTACTGCGATTGAAGAATAGTCGAAACGAACTGTCTCAAGTCTCAAGGTCAATGAGGACAAAACAAAATATATGCTGTTGACCAAAAAACGTTCCGTCACACACCATCTTGGACAAAACTTCACGATCGACACCTACAATTTCGAGGTAGTAAAGGAGCTTGTCTACCTCGGGGCAAACGTGAACTCCACACACGACATCATAACTTAGATTCGTCGTAGAATCGCCCCTCGTTTTCACTACATCACGTTGCAGTTGCTATAGCGAAAAGGGCAAAGATTTTGGAGGCCCCATCCATAATTCTCCCCAAACCCCCGCCTATAGTGGCGCTGATCAGGGAATCGCTAAAGATTCCTGCGACTTACTCTGAGATGCGTGCGGTAGTTTAAGTTGGGAAGACAGAGAAAGTAGCGGATAGGCTCTGCATGTTACACTAAATCTCCATAGACGGGTGGCTGATCCGAGTACTTTTTCCGATGGCATTACTCTAACCGAAAAGGTTGAACGGGCTCCAAACGAGACAGTCTCCGAGAAGCTTCTGACTAAGAGCCAAATGAAGAGGAAACGACGGCGAGCCGCAATCGCATGGCGCAAAGAGACTCCGAAAGAGGTCGCTGGTGCAAGTGTTGAGAACTGCATCCCTTTGGTGGCGACGGCGAGGAGAAACAGGTCGGCAGAAGTAACTCCAAATGAAACCGATCAGTCCCTTGGAGCCGACGCTGCCTCCTTCTCAGTAGGGTCGCAGTACAGGAAGGATATTACTGCGATCCAGGCAATAAGCTGGATAGGACAACAGATAATGAAGAATAAAGAGCGTGATATATATTACAGCTGTCACAAATGGTTGCACATATTTGGATGCGGATTCGTTGTGGGAAACGGTTAAACGGTTTACAACATCAGCCTTATACGCGGATACGCCCCCACCGATGAGGGTGAATACTATGTCAAAGAGGACTATTATGACATCTTGGACGGTGCCTACCTAGCTCGTCTTTAGAACGATGTCAAAATCATGCTTGGAGACTTCAATGCCAAAATCGGTAAGGAAAACTCAAGAAGAACCAACTCCAGTCCATGAAGCAGTTTATCGATTTCAAAGCCGCATTCGACAGAATTCATCGCAAGGAGCTATTCGATGCGATGACCGAATTCGGGATCCCGGGCAAACTGATCCGGTTGTGTCGCACCACGCTAACACACACGCAAAGCACCGTGCAGTTCGGCACAAGAATTTCCGAGCTGTTTGAAACTTGCACTGGATTTCGGCAAGGAGATCGGAAGCTAGTGCGGAGGGAACACGGAAGGAACTATCTTCTATAATTCGGTCCAACTGTTGGGGTACGCAGATGACATCGACATCGTCGCACGTTCCAACGTGCCATAGTGGTGGCTTTTATTGCGATTGAAGAATAGTCGAAACGAGCTGTCTCACGTCTCAAGGGCAATAAGGACAAAACACTTAACCGCGAACTCTACGAGCTGTTCCAGAATGTGGATGTAATTCGGAATGCAAAAATCCGTCGACTGCACTGGCCCAGACAAATCGAGCGTATGTCATGATGACTGGAAGCAGCAATTACAGGCAACAGCAGGCTCGGACCCTCCATGGTTCGCCAGCCTGATAAGAGAAACCCAATGAATCGAACAGAATTGCGATACTTGCTATAAACGAATAATCTCTGTGGCATCTGGTAAAGTATCCCCAAATGTCTAAAGGAAGGAAAGTAAACTATCTGCGCCCTCCAACTCAGAAAAAGCCAGACAGGTAAGCAACCCAACTGATCCTAAACATCCACGGAGTTGTGTACCACACTGAGCTTGGGGGGTGTCTCTAATCTATCCTCAAGACACCTGACTGTAGATATGAGAGAAGAAGACAGGACCGAAGACTGACGATTGGAAAATCGGAAGATTAGGAACCTTTCGGGGTGTAGGGTCTGTGCGCACCAGGCAAAGTTACTGATCGGTCCCAACTGGGCGGGATGCCAGCAACGATCCTTGTCAATTCATTGATCAAGTTGACATACAGCCTCCTAGCAGTGCAGCCCGGATATCCCACCCAACATCAGTGAGGTGAACTAATGTATGCAACGTCTCCTGTGTGGTTGTGCGGAGGGCTAAACAACCCACAATGACGACACGGCGCGAAAAAAGACAACGATTTGCGAGTGTGCTCCTGGAATGTAAGAACACTCCAGGGGCCGCTCATAAATGGGAGAAGATCCTCACCCAGTACAAGGCGGATATCCAGGAAATAAGCTGGATAGAACAAGGGATAGTGAAGAATAAAGAGAGCGACATATTTGTAAACTTAACGCAAAAATTGTTGCGATTCAAAAGGTGATTGATCGTACGGGAGGTCAATCGCGTGGCGGCCATATATATAAAATAAACCACAAAAGGACCCCGGCTTTTCCGGTCCGGACCGGTCAGGCACCTTCCAGATCGAGGTCGCGGGTTTGTTGTAAAATTGGCGTAACATTTTGGAGGCCAACGTGGGGCGCAAATTTTTTGTAATCGCCAATTCGTGTCACCTGTTACGGGTTAAATTCACTAAATACGGGCATATCTTTTACTCAGTTCGATCAGGAAGCTTTGGATGCTAGCGCGGTCAGTAATATGTCTCCGTGTATTCACTAACGTAATCGTACGACGTATGTGTGTATATACGCATATGCATGATTTTATTTTCAGCTAAATTGGATTTACTTATTAAAATGTTTGATACAGAACAGATAGAACTATGTATATATATATATATATATAAATTAATACTTTATCGTGTTATAGGAATTGTAAATCAAGCACTTTTTATTTCTTTTATTTTGTTTATTACATCGGCCGTTGTGCCCGGTAGGAGTTCTATTCAAAAACTAAAAACTAGAACTTAAAATTATCTTAAGCTTACCCTACGATGTCACTTGTACCACGTTATTATCTTGTCACTTGTGCAAGATATCGTGTTACGTGCTCGCGACGATTTGCAGAATGCTTGATGACTTGAATGACAATTTCATGGGTGGCGGAGATACTGAGTCAACAGAATGCGGATGCTGCGAACCCATCGTGTTAATAGTGCTGGATCAGTGGCTCTTGTGAATCTATCGGTTGACGATTGCGCGGGTGGCACAGATGTTGAGTCAACAGCAGTCAATCGCAGACCGGCCTCGGTCTTTCCCAGAGTCTTGATCACATTATGGAGGTCAAGTTGGTTTCGCTTTTACATCTAATGCATTTTTCGTTTGAGGATAATATAATTTGCCGCAGGTTTTTTACATTCAGTCTATGTAAAAATGATAGGCTAATTATCTCGTGGTGACCCGTGATATTAAGTGCTACTTAAGCTGAGGTGCCTGGCGGACTCTTTTGAACGTTGTTGCAGTCAATAAATACGAAGCCATTGACTCATAATCTATCGTCGAAAGTGATTAGATATGTTCCATTGATTGTTTCCTCGATCGTCTCTCTTACCGTGGCCGGTCTGTCATTAATTATGTTGATACCATCGTCTACCTCCACAACTGGATCCATATCGCTGGTTTGGCGCCTCCAGAGTGCAAGTCTTGAGCGCACGTCCCATGGGGTACCTCCAGAATGTTTAAGTTGTTCGTAATGTAATATAATAATAATATGGGTGGCGCTACAGCCCGTAGAGGGCCAGGGCCTAGCTTCTCAGCAACCACTCGTGTTGTGCGTCTCGAGTGGAAGGGACCTACAGTTTTATGTCGACTCCGAACGTCCAAGTTTGATAAGCTTTTTCTAGACAGTTATACTCTTTGAGCAATGTCAGTGCCTCGAAAGAGCTAGAGCCGTGAAAAGTGATTCCTGGTACGACAAGAATACTAGGAATCGAACCCAGGCAGGTGGGCCCAAGTGCGTAGGAGTCGACTCACATACCCACAACGCTTGTATTAAGCTTAATAAATTGCTGGTTTTGCCCCCACTACCTTTAAAGCTGTACCTAAGAAGTTAAGACTTCGCACACATCTATGGTGTATGTTGAGGGTATTAAGGAGTACCCCAAATACTTGGAATCTACAAAATGAGCAAAAACCTTAAAAAATCTCGATTGGGCTCTCCCGCGCTTAAGATCCGAATGAAATCGGTACTTCTGTGCCAAAAATTCCCCCTTGGGAACAAAATGTATTGATGTTTTACGGCCACCGAAACTAACGCGCGCTGTCTACGCGTTAGGGCAACTCAGAAAAACAGCAGATTTGCTGGCGCGCTTACATATCCAGAACTATGGGCTCGAGACAAAGAAGTAGACAATCGACTCTCACAGGGAGAGTAAGAACCGGGAAAACAAAGATGGGTCTAGACAAAGGTCTCTCGTTGTGTTTCTAGACAAAGCTTCGGTGTATACCATCCGTTCGAGATATGACTCCCGTCCCTATCTGCACCTTAATTTGCGGTTCATCTCCAAGAAGTGCGAATAAGGACGAAACCCACGGTAATCTTCCATGCTATAGTTTGTCCAGACCAACCTTCATCATTCAAAGGATGCTACTGCAATCCTATGTAGTAAACTTTCCATGATGAAAACAAAGCTTCACATAACATCCATTCAAGAACCATGGGTGTGAACAAAACGGCTTCCGCCTACTCTACGATAAGCTGTCTGAAAGACCGATGACTTGTCTTATTGTGCCGAAACTTCTCTCAGCAATAAAGCTTGGACAGTTCTGTGGACAAGATTTTTTTGCCGCTTTATCAGCTACGAAGCGAATGGAGGGTGGCATAACTTCGTTGTTGCTTCAGCCTACTTCCCCTACGATTCTGCTCTCCCGGCACCAGCGGTAGCAGAAATCGCAGAGTACGTAAGTCATGCTCACTTAGACCATCCGTTCCATTGTGCTGTCACGTTCGGCTTTGTGTCCAAAACCAATTTACCGTTTGACTTGTAGTTCTTCCTTTTTGGGATTTTTGTATTCCTCTTGGGATTTGTTGGCCATGTGTGATTTCTTCTGACCTCTTTTACAGCCATTTAGACCTTCTGCATGAGTGGTTATAAGGCGACCCAAGTTTTCTGGCATGGCTGCCTATAAAACAGTGGCCCCTATCACTCTGCTAATAACCTTCCTTTCTAGCTTTATTAGGTAATCCGTCCTTCCTTGATTCAGCATAGGCCAGATCGCTTTCGATATCCTGCAAGTGTCCAGTTCAGACCGTTTGCTGTTTCTATCGTTATTCGCAATTGTCATCAATCGCGATTTTATTGTTTTCAATGGGGTGTGGTGTCTCCTGATCTGTTGCCACTGACATACCCGCCGCCTCTCTTGCAAGTTCATCAGCTCTTTCATCTTTCATTCATTACCCTTATGCCCGGAGACCCAGCATAGGGTATGATTGCATCTGGCCGCTATCTGTGATAGAAGGCAGCATTTTACCATCTTGGCGTTTATTGATGTTGTGTCCAGAGTTTTTATGGCCTGACTGTCTATATACAAGCAATAGATCTAACGTCTATTCGGCTCATTGATAGTCGGATGGCTGCCTTTTGATCTTGGTAGTCGGATTGCATACTATCCTCTAACTTGGACATCAGAAACGTTGGTGCCCAGCCAACTTTTGTTACGACTAGAAGACAGGAATTAATCGACTTGTGCACAAAACTGCATTGCAAATCCATCTTCTGTCTCAGATGCAGCATGCTTATCAGCGCGGAAAATCTTGTGAGACTGTACTTCAAAATCTAGTTTGGCAGAATTAAATGTAAACTCGATGGGAAAGAATACGCTTTGGGCATGGTCTTTGTTGACTCTCTCCTTGACGCCCTCAATAGTTCTAATTTCTACGCTCAATCCTATGTGGATGGTGTAGCTGTGCTGTCTGTGCTTGTCTTGGCTGCATATCGGCCTTCCATAGCACGCCTGGCTCTGCTTTTGATGTACCTCTGAATAGGCCTCCCCACCCTCCCCTCCCGCCCCCCTTGATATCCACGGTTGCACTATCTCATCCATCTTCCGTTTAGAACGAAGTGGTCTTTGTTACAACTCCCACTGCAGTTTCGTGGACCTTTCGCACCGTTTGTCTTTGACCACAGTCTCATTCCGTCTGACGCAGGGACACCAGCAATCCAGTTGCGACGCATATACAACGTCGCCAGAATCTGAGCTAGGAAAATAATGTAGTCGAATCTTCACGGTTAGCTCCAAGACCAAAGAAGATTCTGGCGCTAGTGGCATCGTGGGGGGCGACAAAATTTGGCTGCACACCTCATTGGGTTAATTTGCGTCGGTTTTCCAAGCGGATACATTTGCGATCCTAATGGCCACGAACTATATTGTGAAGAACAGGTGGAAGAGGGGAAGTATTTGAGTCTGTAGCAACAGCCAAGCTGTGCTCAACCACTTCCAGGATAGGCCAAGAATGGTCTTATTTGGGTCCCGGGCCACCACGGGATCACGGGAAATTAGATCGGCGATGAGATCGTTAGACAAGTAGATAGTTTCAGGACCGAAATACGGCGTACCAACGGGCCACTACACCTTAGCCACAGTCATGTCATCAGGAGCAATACTCTGATCAGCCGTAACGATAACTAATTAATAATTAGTTAACAGGCAGAGCCTAAACGCTACTTTCTCTATATTTCCAACTCAAGCTACGGAAGGTATCCTTTGTTGTTGTGCGGAGGGCCAACAACCCACAACGACGACACGGCAACGGACAACGACTTGCGAGTGTGCTCCTGGAATGTAAGAACACTCCAGGGCAGCTCATAAACTTGAAAAGATCCTCTCGCAGTACAGGAAGGATATTACTGCGATCCAGGCAATAAGCTGGATAGGACAACAGATAATGAGGAATAAAGAGCGTGATATGTGATATGATAGCGTATTCGGATCGTATGCGGATTCGTTGTGGGAAACGGTTAAACGGTTTACAACATCACACCGCCCTCACCGATGAGGGTGAATACTATATCAAAGAGGACTATTATGACATCTTGAACGGTGCCTACCTAGCTCGTCTTTAGAACGATGTCAAAATCATGCTGGGAGACTTCAATGCCAAAATCGGTAAGGAAAACTCAAGAAGTACCAACTCCAGTCCATGAAGCAGTCCTCCCACATAGGTATGAAGAGGTCTGCACAGCCATTAAAAGCCTGAAGCACAATAATATTGCAGGCTCAGATGGCCTACCATCAGAGCTCTTCAAAGTCGGTGGCGACGTTCCGGTGGAGAGACTGCACCAGATCATCTGAAGATTTTGGGAAATCCATAAAAAAGGCGATCTTACCTGTGGCAACAACTATAGAGCTATATTCCTGCTTAACGTCGTCAGTAATCGGCAGGCACCAGTGCGGCTTCCGCCCCGGCAAATCGACTGTACACAAAATCTTCACGCTAAGGCAAATCCTGGAGAAGACCAGCGAGTTTCTAAATAGATACGCACCGCCTTTTTATCGATTTCAAAGCCGCATTCGACAGCATTCATCGCAAAGAGCTATTCGATGCGATGACCGAATTCGGGGGATCCCGGGAAAACTGATCCGGTTGTGTCGCACCACGCTAACACATACGCAATGCACCGTGCAGTTCGGCACAAGGATTTACGTGCCATTTGAAACCTGCACTGGATTTCGGCAAGGAGATGGGAAGTAGTGCTGAGGGCAGCTGTAAACACCGAAGGAACTATCTTCTATAATTCGGTCCAACTGTTGGGGTACGCAGATGACATCGACATCGTCGCACGTTCCAACGTGCCATAGTGGAGGCCTTTACTGCGATTGAAGAATAGTCGAAATGAGCTGTCTCACGTCTCAAGGGCAATAACGACAAAACACTTAACCGCAAACTCTACGAGCTGTTCCAGAATGTGGATGTAATTCGGAAGGCAAAAATCCGTCGACAGCACTGGCCCAGGGTGGCTCGGACAGCAGGCTCGGACTCTCCATGGTTCGCCAGCCTGATAAGAGAAACCCAATGCATCGTACAGAATTGCGATACTTGCTATAAACGAATAATCTCTGTGGCATCTGGTAAAGTACCCCCAAATGTCTACAGGAAGGAAAGTAACCTATCTGCGCCCTCCAACTCAGAAAAAGCCAGACAGGTAACCAACCCAACTGACCCTAAACATCCACGGAGTTGTGTACGACACTGAGCTTGGGGGGTGTCTCTAATCTATCCTCACCTGACTGTAGCCATAAGAGAAGAAGACAGGACAGAAGACTGACGATTGGAAAATCGGAAGACTAGGAACCCTTCGGGGTGTAGGGTCTGTGCGCACGTTCCCAACTTGGCGGGATGCCAGCAACGATCCTTGTCGATTCATTGATCAAGTTGACAAACACCCTTCTAGCAGTGCGGCCTGGATATCCCACCCAACATCCATAGTGAGGTGAACTAGTGTGTGCAACGTCTCCTTTGTGGTTGTGCGGAGAGCTAACAACCCACAATGACGACACGGCGCGAAAAAAGATAACGCTTTGCGAGGGTGCCGCCCATAAGCGGGAAAAGATCCTCACCCAGTACAAGGCGGATATCCAGGAAATAAGCTGGATAGGACAAGGGATAGTGAAGAATAAAGAGAGCGACATATATTACAGCTGTCACAAATGGTTGCACATATTTGGATGCGGATTCGTTGTTGGGAAACGCTTAAGTTCGAAGATCATAGACTTTAAGCTGATAAGTGTTCGCATATTTTGACAACATTATCCTCACCTTTATATGTGCACACGCCCCTAACGATGAGGCTGAAGACCCTGTCAAAATGGACTATTATGACCTTTTGGATGGTGCCTACCTAGCCTGTATTACAAAGCCTATAGAATTTCGCCGTGTTTCAGATTCGAACGTGTGGCCATGTATGTCTACGGTATAGACGGGGACGTAGTGTTACGTCACTGGTTTTGAGCTGATATGTTGCTAGTGGTGGTTTTAGGGCGATGGTTCTAGTGCTAGCTCGTGTTGCTAAGGTTCGAATCCTGTGGTAGTGTTTCCTGTCCTTTTTTTCGGATTGTCCCAAGTCCCTCCAGTTCTGGTTCCATGACCTTGAATTGGATGGCGTGGTAGATTATGAATTAGTGGCTTTGCAGTGCCGTGATGGTGTGGAGACCCAACTCTCCAAAAGAAAAAAAAAACAGCCGATCTTTCCCCATCCACGTCAGTCGCAATCTGTCTTCAGTGAGCGTTTTTTCTTTGTATGGCAGTGATTCCATCTTAGTTGTAGATCAAGTGAAGGAATTACAATTTGCAGGGGCAGTTGTACAGGTATTTTTATTAAGCAAGGTGAAGATGAAATATATAGATGCTATCTTGGATAGAAAACTTCTCTGGAAAAAACACTCATCACATCGAAAACAGTAACTGCTGCTTTCACTAAGCTTCAAAGAACGTGTTGCTTCGGCTGCATATCGGCCTTCCCTAGCACGCCTGGCTCTGCTTTTGATGTACCTCTGAATATTTTTGAGAACTGCATCCCTTTGGTGGCGACGGCAAAGAGAAACAAGTCTGCAGAAGGCACTCCAAATGAAACCGATCAGTCCCTTGGAGCCAACGCTGCCTCCTTCTCAGTAGGCTCGCAAAAAAAACGAGCAAAAACCTCAAAAAATCTCGATTGGGGCTCTCTCGCACTTAAGATCCGAATGAAATCGGTACTTCTGTGACAAAAATTCCTCCTTGGGAATCTTCCATGCTATAGTTTGCCCAGACCAACCTTCATCATTCAAAGGATGTTACTGCAATCCTAAGTAGTTAACTTTCCATGATTAAATTAATTCTTCACATAACATCTATTCAAGAACCATGGGTGTGAACAAAACGCATCTGTGGTCTTGGTGGTTTGCGGGACTTCTCACTACTCTACGATGAGCGGTCTGAAAGACTTCTCTCAGCAATAAAGCTTGGACAGTTCTGTGGACAGGATCTTGTTGCCGCTTTATCAGCTACGAAGCGAATGGAGGGTGGCATAACTTCGTTGTTGCTTCAGCCTACTTCCCCTACGATTCTGTTCTCCCGGCACCAGCGGTAGCAGAAATCACAGAGTACGTAAATCATGCTCACCATCCGGTCCATTGTGATGTCACGTTCGGCTTCGTGTCCAAAACCTATTTACCGTTTGACTTGTAGTTCTTCCATCTTGGGATTTTTATATTCCTCTTGGGATTTGTTGGCCATGTGTGATTTCTTCTCACCTCTTTTATAGCCATTTAGAGACTTTAAGAAATTGTAGTAAGTCCTTTGGATCAATGTTACTCAGATCCTCAAGGTTGTTGAAGTAATTCTCGCCTATTAGTCTTCTTCTTGTTGCCGCATGTGCAGGACATGTTCCGAGGTAGTGTAGTATTGTTTCCTCTTTTTCTTCATCCATGTAGCTTCTGCAGAAGTCGTTAAAAGGTGCCCCAAAACAGTGGCCCCTATCACTCTGCTAATTACCTTCCTCTCTAGCTTTAGGAGGTAATCAGTTCTTCCTTCATTTGGCATAGGCCCCCAAGTCCCTGACATGGCTGCCTATAAAACAGTGGCCCCTATCACTCTGCTAATAACCTTCCTTTCTAGCTTTAGGAGGTAATCAGTTCTTCCTTCATTTGGCATAGGCCAGATCGCATTCGATATCCTGCAAGTGTCCAGTTCAGACCGTTTTGCGGTTTCTATCGTTTTTCGCAATTGTCATCAATCGCGATTTTATTGTTTTCTTTGCTCGGAATACCTGCATGCCCGGGGACCAGCCTAGGGTATGATTGCATCTGGCAGCTAACTCCCTTAGTGATAGACGGCAGTGTTTTATCAACTTGGAGTTTATTGTGTCCAGCGTTTTTATGGCCGCCTGACTGTCTATGTATAAAACAATAGATCTAGCGTCTATTGGGCTCATTGATAGTAGGATGGCTGCCTATTGAACTTGGACATCAAAAACGTTGGTGCCCAGCCAACTTTTGTTACGACTAGAAGACAGGAATTAATCGACTTAACGCTATAAAACAGGTTCAGGGACATCAAAAACGTTGGTGCCCAGCCAACTTTTGTTACGACTAGAAGACAGGAATTAATCGACTTAACGCTATAAAACAGGTGCCTTAAAGAGATTACAGACTGGAAGGTTCTATCGGAAGTGTCCATGTCAGACCATAGATACATTGAATTCCGAATCGACTGCATAGGCAAACCATTTCTGAAGAGGTGGTATTCTAGAAAAATCAACTGAATACTGATTACGGATGAGCTAGAAACTCGCATAAAACCTCTCCCAATTCTTAGAACGAGCCGCAAGATTGAGAACGCTGTTCAAGATATGAGCGAGGGTAATGCTATATACCAAATGTTTTGAACTGACATGTCCAGCCAGAAATAGCCCCTGCAGATCACCTGAGTTACAGAGTATTCGTAAAGAAACGAAATGTGTCTCTTATAGAGATTTCTGTGGAAGGATCGAAAAATTCAATGAAACCATCAGACTGGTCAAAGTCCTTAAGCAAAACAAACCAGTCAGATTGGAAACACTAAGGAAACACGTCAATAACTGAGACTCTTAACATCATGCTTGAGTCTCATTTTCCAGGAAACCAAGTCATAATCAGCTCACAACTAACAAACAACAAACATCACACGCCGAGGCTGGTAAGTGTCGTCACTCGTGGTAACAGAGGAGGCTATCATATACGCAGTCACGTCCTTTGACGGTTCTAAGTCGCCAAGTACCGATGGCATATATCCAGCTTTGCTGCAAAAAGGTATTGACCCGTTACTACCGGTTCTGAAGAGAATTTTCACTACCAGCCTAGCTTATGGTTGCCTTCATACCAAAAATCGGGAAGGGAGACTACTCACTCGCCAAGAGCTTTGAACTCCTTCCTGCTGAAAAGCATGGAAAGAGTGATTGAGCTACATGTGCGCTGCATTGCTGCATTGCTAATCCATCCTCTCTCTCAGATGCAGCATGCTTATCAGCGCGGAAATTCTTGTGAGACTGTACTTCAAAATCTAGTTTGGCAGAATTAAATGTAAACTCGATGGGAAAGAATACGCTTTGGGCATGGTGTATGTTGACTCTCTCCTTGACGCCCTCAATAGTTCTAATTTCTACGCTCAAGCCTATGTGGATGGTGTAGCTGTGCTGTCTGAAGGATCGTGCCTGGCGGCTATAAATGAGCTGGGCTTTCAGATAACCCTCATAAAACAGAGGTTGTCCTCTTCACGAGGAGGAGAAATTTGGCTGGTCTGACTAAACTAGTACTAAAATGTGTCAGCGTCCACTTTTCCTATGAAGCTAAATAAATAGTTGCTATCTTGGATAGAAAATCTCTCTGGAAAAACTCTGAATCGAAAACAGTAACTACTGCTTTCACTAAGCTTCAAAGAACGGTTTTGTCTTGGCTGCATATCGGCCTTCCATAGCACGCCTGGCTCTGCTTTTGATGTACTTCTGAATATGCCTACCCCCCTCCTCCCTTGATATCCACGGTTGCACTTTCATCGCAATCTTCCGTTTAGAAGGAAGTGGTCTTTGTTACAACTGCCACTGCAGTTTCGTGGACCTTTCGCACCGTTTGTCTTTGACCACAGTCACATTCCGTCTGACACAGGGACACCAGCAATCCAGTTGCGACGCATATACAACTTCGCCAGAATCTGAGCTAGGAAAATAATGTAGTCGAATCTTCACGGATAGCTCCAAGACCAAAGAAGTTTCTGGCGCTAGTGGCTTCGTGGGGGGCGACAAAATTTGGCTGCACACCTCATTGGGTTAATTTGCGTCGGTTTTCCAAGCGGATACCTTTGCGATCCTAATGACCACGAACTATATTGTAAAGAACAGGTGGAAGAGGGGAAGTATTTGAGTCTGTAGCAACAGCAAAGCTGTGCTCAACCACTTCCAGGATAGGCCAAGAATGCAAGTCTTCTCTGAGGTCTTATTTGGGTCCCGGGCCACCACGGGATCACGGGAAATTAGATCGGCGATGAGATCGTTAGACAAGTAGATAGTTTTAGGACCGAGATACGGCGTACTAACGGGCCACTACACCTTAGCCACAGTCATGCCATCAGGAGCAATACTCTGATCAGCCGTAACGATAACTAATTAATAATTAGTTAACAGGCAGAGCCTAAACGCTACTTTCTCTATATTTCCAACTCAAGCTACGGAAGGTATCCTTTGTGGTTGTGCGGAGGGCCAACAACCCACAACGACGACACGGCAACGGACAACGACTTGGGAGTGTGCTCCTGGAATGTAAGAACACTCCAGGGCCGCTCATAAACTTGAAAAGATCCTCTCGCAGTACAGGAAGGATATTACTGCGATCCAGGCAATAAGCTGGATAGGACAACAGATAATGAAGAATAAAGAGCGTGATATATATTACAGCTGTCACAAACGGTTGCACATATTTGGATGCGGATTTGTTGTGGGTTGAGGGTGAATACTATGTCAAAGAGGACTATTATGACATCTTGAACGGTGCCTACCTAGCTCGTCTTTAGAACGAGGTCAAAATCATGCTTGGAGACTTCAATGCCAAAATCGGTAAGGAAAACTCAAGAAGTACCAACTCCAGTCCATGAAGCAGTCCTCCCACATAGGTATGAAGAGGTCTGCACAGCCATTAAAAGCCTGAAGCACAATAATATTGCAGGCTCAGATGGCCTACCATCAGAGCTCTTCAAAGTCGGTGGCGACGTTCCGGTGGAGAGACTGCACCAGATCATCTGAAGATTTTGGGAAATCCATAAAAAAGGCGATCTTACCTGTGGCAACAACTATAGAGCTATATTCCTGCTTAACGTCGTCACTAATCGGCAGGCACCAGTGCGGCTTCCGCCCCGGCAAATCGACTGTACACAAAATATTCACGCTAAGGCAAATCCTGGAGAAGACCAGCGAGTTTCTAAATAGATACGCACCGCCTTTTTATCGATTTCAAAGCCGCATTCGACAGCATTCATCGCAAAGAGCTATTCGATGCGATGACCGAATTCGGGGGATCCCGGGAAAACTGATCCGGTTGTGTCGCACCACGCTAACACATACGCAATGCACCGTGCAGTTCGGCACAAGGATTTACGTGCCATTTGAAACCTGCACTGGATTTCGGCAAGGAGATGGGAAGTAGTGCTGAGGGCAGCTGTAAACACCGAAGGAACTATCTTCTATAATTCGGTCCAACTGTTGGGGTACGCAGATGACATCGACATCGTCGCACGTTCCAACGTGCCATAGTGGAGGCCTTTACTGCGATTGAAGAATAGTCGAAATGAGCTGTCTCACGTCTCAAGGGCAATAACGACAAAACACTTAACCGCAAACTCTACGAGCTGTTCCAGAATGTGGATGTAATTCGGAAGGCAAAAATCCGTCGACAGCACTGGCCCAGGGTGGCTCGGACAGCAGGCTCGGACTCTCCATGGTTCGCCAGCCTGATAAGAGAAACCCAATGCATCGAACAGAATTGCGATACTTGCTATAAACGAATAATCTCTGTGGCATCTGGTAAAGTACCCCCAAATGTCTACAGGAAGGAAAGTAACCTATCTGCGCCCTCCAACTCAGAAAAAGCCAGACAGGTAACCAACCCAACTGACCCTAAACATCCACGGAGTTGTGTACCACACTGAGCTTGGGGGGTGTCTCTAATCTATCCTCAAGACACCTGACTGTAGCCATGAGAGAAGAAGACAGGACCGAAGACTGACGATTGGAAAATCGGAAGACTAGGAACCCTTCGGGGTGTAGGGTCTGTGCGCACCAGGCAAAGTTACTGATCGGTCCCAACTGGGCGGGATGCCAGCAACGATCCTTGTCGTTTCATTGATCAAGTTGACATACAGCCTCCTAGCAGTGCAGCCTGGATATCCCACCCAACATCCATAGTGAGGTGAACTAATGTATGCAACGTCTCCTTTGTGGTTGTGCGGAGGGCTAACAACCCACAATGACGACACGGCGCGAAAAAAGACAACGATTTGCGAGTGTGCTCCTGGAATGTAAGAACACTCCAGGGGCCGCTCATAAATGGGAGAAGATCCTCACCCAGTACAAGGCGGATATCCAGGAAATAAGCTGGATAGAACAAGGGATAGTGAAGAATAAAGAGAGCGACATATTTGTAAACTTAACGCAAAAATTGTTGCGATTCAAAAGGTGATTGATCGTACGGGGTCAATCGCGTGGCGGCCATATATATAAAATAAACAACAAAAGGACCCCGGCTTTTCCGGTCCGGACCGGTCAGGCACCTTCCCGATCTAGGTGGCGCGTTTGTTGTAAAATTGGCGTAACATTTTGGAGGCCAACGTGGGGCGCAAATTTTTTGTAATCGCCAATTCGTGTCGCCTGTTACGGGTTAAATTCACCAAATACGGGCATATCTTTTACTCAGTTCGATCAGGAAGCTCTGGATGCTAGCGCGGTCAGTAATATTTCTCCATGTATTCACTTACGTAATCGTACGGACGTATGTGTGTATTTACGCATATGCATGATTTTATTTTCAGCTAAATTGTATTTACTTATTTAAATGTATATATATATATATATATATATATATATAGTTTATATATATATATATATATATATATATATATATATAAACTAATACTTTATCGTGTTATAGGAATTGTAAATCAAGCACTTTATATTTCTTTTATTTTGTTTATTACACCGGCCGTTGTGCTCGGTAGGAGCTCTATTCAAAAACTAAAAACTAGAACTTAAAATTATCTTAAGCTTACCCTACTTATGTCACTTGTACCACGTTATTATCTTGTCACTTGTGCAAGATATCGTGTTACGTGCTCGCGACGATTTGCAGAATGCTTGATGACTTGAATGACAATTGCATGGGTGGCGGAGATACTGGGTCAACAGAATGCAGATGCTGCGAGCCCATCGTGTTAATAGTGCTGGATCAGTGGCTCTTGTGAATCTATCGGTTGACGATTGCGCGGGTGGCACAGATGTTGAGTCAACAGCAGTCAATCGCAGACCGGCCTCGGTCTTTCCCAGAGTCTTGATCACATTATGGAGGTCAAGTTGGTTTCGCTTTTACATCTAATGCATTTTTCGTTTGAGGATAATATAACCGATCGCAATAAAGGCAGGCAGTAATGCAGCAAGCTAACACCGGACGTATTGTTATGTCCATTTTTATGTCTTCAATTTGCCGCAGGTTTTTTACGTTCAGTATATGTAAAAATGATAGGCTAATTATCTCGTGGTGACCCGTGATATTAAGTGCTACTTAAGCTGAGGTGCCTGGCGGACTCTTTTGAACGTTGTTGCAGTCAATAAATACGAAGCCATTGACTCATAATCTATCGTCGAAAGTGATTAGATATGTTCCATTGATTGTTTCCTCGAATTCAATCGTCTCTCTTACCGTGGCCGGTCTGTCATTAATTATGTTGATGCCATCGTCTACCTCCACAACTGGATCCATATCGCTGGTTTGGCGCCTCCAGAGTGCAAGTCTTGAGCGCACGTCCCATGGGGTACCTCCGGAATGTTAGAGGGCCAGGGCCTAGCTTCTCAGCAACCACTCGTGTTGTGCGTCTCAAGTGGAAGGGACCTACAATTTTACGTCGACTCCGAACGGCCAAGTTTGAGAAGCTTTTTCTATACAGTTATACTCTTTCAGCAATGTCAGTGACTCAAAAGAGCTAGAGCCGTGAAAAGTGATTCCTGGTACGACAAGAATACTAGGAATCGAACCCAGGCAGGTAGGTCCAAGAGCGTAGGAGTCGACTCACATACCCACAACGCTTGTATTAAGCTTAATAAATTGGTGGTTTTGCCCCCACTACCTTTAAAGCTGTATCTAAGAAGTTAAGACTTCGCACACATCTATGGTGTATGTTGAGGGTATTAAGGAGTACCCCAAATACTTGGAATCTATTTCTAAAATCACCCTCCCTCTAATAAGAACAGATGTTCCCAAATCTGCTTCAGCTTTCTCTTCAACATACAGTGGTGAAAGCTCTATTGGTTTTTACTAAAACCGTTTTACCAACTCGAAAGAGCCTATTTTTCCGCCTATTTTCATTGTGTCTTTGTAATGACACTTCCTGTGCTGTTTTCACTGTATATTTTATTTGCTCCCTAAAATCAGCTGGAGCTGAATGAATTATGTCAAGCGGCTTTTGGTTAGTGACCGAATGGATAGTTCTGTTGTATTGTATGGTTGCTTAGAGTATCAGCTCGTATGGTCTTCTATTTTTCTTTCGAGTTTAAAACATCGTGCAATTTCTAGAATGGTGCTATGCAATCACTCCACCTGACCAAAGGTGGCGCGTTAACTATGTGGACGTTAAAATGGTTTAAGAGAATCGACCTTTTGGTCTCGGAATTCAATGATGCTTCATTGTCACAGAAAATTGTTTTGGTCTAGGGAAAATGTTCATTGATTGTAGGATCAGGGCTTTTACGTGTACAACTGCTCGGGATGGTATCGGTTGGATCACTGCAAATTTAGAAAATTTGTCTAAACAAGTAAGGAAATCATTTTTATCGGTGGAGAATATATCAGTGTGTAATATCTCGTCTGCGTATGACGGGATCGGCGACTCGCCGATTAATTGGTTTCTTGGGTGTCGATCATACTTGGCCTTTGAGCATGTTTGCAATTCGCGACAACTTGATTAGCAAGATCATGTTTTACGTTCTCTTGAGCAGCTCTGTGTGCCCTATTATGTTCTGCAGTTGTAATTCTCTCTTGCTCATTTTTGTCAAATATATCTACCACAAATTCTTTGGAATACCAAAACTTTGTTGTTGAGAGATGTTCAACGAGTTCGTGCTGAATGTGAACCAAAATTGGTAGTTCGCAATGAATTGCGTTGACCACATCTGGCTTTACCATTTCCTTCACCGTTTCTAAAAGTGTGTCCCTATCTGAGAAATATCTATAATATAAGTGCGCAAATTTTATTTAGGGCCCACACTGTAGCCAATAGTTTCCTTTTATTTGTTGCAAGGGTGCATTTCACTACGTTTGAGTGTCCTTGAGATCATTGTAATCGGTTTTCCGTCTTGGGACAAGACAGCTCCCAGCCCATGTGACGACGCCCGTCGTTATGTCAAATGGCCTTTTGAAGCTTGTAACATCTTCCGATATCAAAATATCTTTCAATTTATTGAAGGCTTGTAGTTGCTTATCGTTTAGTTCAATTTTAATACTTTTCGACTGATGGGCAGGGGTCTAGCTATGGATGCAAAATCCTTAGTAAAACATCTGTAGTAGCTGTCTACAGCTAAAAAGGATCTAACTCCAAACAATGAAGTAGGCTCCGCGTCGTTTTGGATTGCTTCGACCTTCGAGGATTGTAAAATATTTGGCTTTACCCAAATTTGATAAAATAACCATAACGTTCGGTATAGGATATTTATCATCTATTATTTTTTGGTTAAGCTTTCGAAAGTCGATTACTAAATGTATATCCAACTCGCCAGCTCCCTTTTTATTCCAACTCAAACGGGGTTGTTGTAAGGGTATTTAGATGACCTTATTATGCCATTTTTTAATAGTTCCTTACTTTCGTTATTAACGACATCGGCTACACCGATCTGAAATGGATACAGTTTTGAATAAATACCGACAATGCTAGTGTTAAAGGGTAACAACTCGTTAGGGTTGTTTTAGGATTAATTCTTTTAATCATCCATCATTTTTTAAAAATCTCTCACTGAAGTTGGATCCTCTATATCAACTACTTGTGCAAAATTTACATTTCGCAATGGTAGAATTTAATTGCTTATGATCATGATGAATAAAGCAAAATTACCTTCGTATTTAAACAAATGGTAGCATTGACCTGCGTTAGCAAGGTCTTTAGGGGTAACTACCCGTTGTATGAAGGGCAGCAGGGAGTTACCCCTAAAAAATTAACGTAGTCGGTGGTGGAAGTTTCTGTTTCTGCTTCAGTTGCATCCGACTCAGCCAAGGTCTCATAGTCACAACCTTCCTGATCTTGTGGAAGAATTTTTTGGGCTGTACAGTTTATCCTTTGACGTCGCTGCCCGACTGCCTTTCGGAGCTGTCTGATCCATATCCCTGCCCTTTATTATTATTGCCAAGGTTTTCTTGTGGCTTATGGGCTAACTGGCGGAAACGCGACGACGTGGAATCTACATCCATTATATCAACCGGTGGGTAACTATTAAGACACCGTATTCCCATTGTTAGTTATTGTAACTACGTGGTCTACTATAGTGGGTTTTTTTTCCTGACTCTCCAGCTCACTATTTTGGTTAGTATAACCTGCACCTTTATTTCCATTATTGGATTTTTGCAATCGTTGACCCATAGACCTTTACCTTTTCTTCGGAACTCCTGGCATATTTCGCTGCGAACATGTACCTCTCATGATTACTCTCGACTTCCTGAGCCAATGACAAAGCAGTGTATAAATCAGATATTCGAGCCGAAAATAGTACAACGCTGAGTGGTTTCCTGAGGCCCGAAATGAACACACGAAGAGCATCCGCTCTTCTATCTTAAACGCAGTCATATGTCATTATCGTTTTATTTGTCAACAGTGTGAGCTTACGCTCAATCTCGTCGAAGTATTGCAAAATGGAGGATTGCCCTGTCTCAGAGCACTCAACTTTTGTTCAATTAAGTAAATTGGCCGCTTGTCGGCGTATGTTATTAAAATAGAACATGAAGAAGGCACAAAATATTTGCACCACCGAAATGTAAGATAACCGAATTTATTAAAGAAATATACCGAAATATAAAGTATGAAAGGAGAAAATAGTATTAGGAGATATGAATATAAATTTGAGAAATTCATCAGACCCTCAAGTTGAAAAGTATGTTGAAGTTATGGCTTCTAAGGGTGTAGTATCCTCTACTTTAATAGACCATATACTTGTGACCACCTCAAAGCAACGTCGGCTTTGATATATCTGAAAATTTTGCACCCCTCATCTTATTTCTAATGATCGTAAGTTCTTGGTAGTGTTTGGAAGTACCGTAGAATTTTTCAAAAATGTTATACGCGGAATGTGCCGCCTGTCGCCAGGACACATAAGTTTTCTGCTTACCATCAAATTCTGGTAAAGATTTCACTATATCGAGGGGTTTATCTATTTTTATCTATATCTATTACTGTTTTAGACTCCCACTTCTTCCTTATTTAGATTTGTGTTCGAAAGTTTTTTAGCTACCTCACTTCATTTTCTGTCGAATTGTATTCTTTGGGTCTCTAATACCGCACGCACTACGGAATCTAGCTTGCACATCCTCCGCGTTTATATTTTTCTTTTTAAATCTTTTGCTACAACACCTGCAAATATTTTTTTAAATTTTCACTTATAATATTTTGAAATTTCAGCACTATAATACTGAAATTGAGCAATTCATTTACATTTGATTTCGATGCTTTGAATCTGTTGCTTCGTTAGTAGGAGTTCGGTGCTAATCGATGCCGCTTCGCTGCTTGAGGTTCAATGTTATTCGATGCTTTTTACTTCATCTTCAATATAATAAAATTTATACAATATGCCCCACGTTGGGCGCCAATTAAAACTTTATGGTATTATAGAAATTGTAAATCAAACACTTTTCGTTTCTTTTATTTTGTTTATTACATATTTATTTCAACAACGTCTTCGCGTACTGCAGGCTTAAATCTAAATACAAATATTTCTTCTACGGCTATTTATATATCGATTAGTGAAAAGGTCAGCAAGCAGCATAGATGGATATTTGATCCGCATTCGATGTCGTGCGCAAGAGGTATCCGGCGCGTGTTCTGAGTTTGCATTATTGTATCGGCGTGTGTTACGTCCCGGACGCAACCTGAACCAACAAATCCGCTCAACAAAGTAAATATTCCCCATAAAGTGGATTACTGACCACAGTTCGATTCCCTTTAACTTTTCCATTTACTGCATACTAATCATTTCCTGTTTTCCTCCGATAAACAACATTGCCCTACTTAATATATTGTATGATATGCAATTCCGTAACTTCCGTTCAACAACATTTTACCGATAATGAACAGTTTGCATTGAGAAATAATTTGAAGGTGAGCGAAGTTTCGCTTAAGTCTTTTTAATTCAGTCTAGTTTGGATAATTGAATAAATAACATTATTCCTTTTAAGAGTACGGTGTTTTATTTCTTGTTTTTTTTTTCAAACCGCTCAACGTAAGATTACGTATTTGGCGTAGTCGACGGAGTATAGTTCAGTAGATCTATACAGAACGAATTCTTCGCGTAACACTAAAACAGTTCTTAAGAACATATTTCGAAATAAATGAAGTGATCGATAGTGAAAAGAAAAGTGATATAAACAATAATAAGTGGAAAGAGTGAGACCAAAGTATTAATCAGTTGCATTTCTTATCAAAGTAAAAGTAGCATAAAACTAAGAAAAAAAAAACTTGAAGAGAAAGTGCAAAAGTGAACGGTTCGATCTGAACACAAATTTATATTCTCGTATCGAAAGTGACAGTGTTATCACTGATTCAATAAAAACGTCTAATCCCGAAAGCACGGCACACGAAATTACCCTTACTCTTAGCATAAACGATATAATAAAAGATGCGTCAAGAATCCATGAATTCCGTGGTGACGATAGTTATGCCCTCACTTCCTTTCTACGAGAACGAAACTTCTGGATAACTGTCAGCAGGCAAAAGACTACGTATATCAACGCTCTGGACGTTTTTCGACAACTCGATGAAGGACCCCGATGGAGCGATATAAAATCAGCACTAGTAAGAAACTTTGAACTTCAGGAATCTTACCACCAACTTTATCACAAAGTCTTCTCCACAACATACTATAATGTAAGTATATTTTATTGTATTAAGAAATATATTAGTTAAGAGAAATATGAATATGATCTAAGTAAACCAGCAGAGTGCAAGCAAATGCAGCAAATGAAGCAATTATATTAAGAGCTTTTGTAAACAATATTAATGTTAACTTGGCGTCGGTTGTCTTAAATAGGAACTGCACAAGCTTACGGGGAACATTTGCCTTATTGGAGAATGAAGGTTTAATTAGAGAAAACAAAATGCACAATAATAACAAATATAATTCGAAAAATGTCCCCACTAATAACTTTGTTCCCCAATCAATTAACCAAACCCAAGGTTATCAACTGCCTAGAGAAATATTGAGTCAGCTAAATACTAACCGTAGACAGAATTTGCATTACAACAGAGAGAATTCAGTAACCACTCATAATAGATCCCAAGATAATCTTAATGACTCCCGAAATCCTAGGCATGGTTTCGCTAATCATAGTCAAAATACTAGACATGCAAGAAATAGTTATAGAATTAGTAATAATAATACAAACAAAGCTGAGACACTGAGCGTTGATCATTATGAAAAAATATTTACACATTGTAGAAATTACAATAGGGAATGACTAACCGGCATGCCTTATTGATTCAGGATCATCTATTTATTTGTTGCATAATACAAGACTACCGCAATATAAACGTGAAACTCTTAAGACTAAAATCTCTTAGTGGCGAAAATTTAGCATACGATCAAAGAATAACAGATTTACCAAAAGAATTTAGAGAAGAATCAGTTATGACCTGGAAACTTATTAACTGTAAAGGGAAAACCTTCGATGCAATTTTAGGACAAATCATTTTGGGACCCTTAGAATCAATTATAGATATGAATAAGGAAGCATTGACTATTAATAACGACGTAATCAAGTTCATTAATACCTGTCATTTTAAATACGATGAAATTCACTCGTTTCAGGAATCCAAATTAGATGAAAATATTATAGAGAAGTTAGACCGTAAGGATATGAATACAGAAGAACGAAATGAACTAGGAAACTCGTTAAAAACAACAAAAACTTATTTTTTAAAGAAACTCGTTAAAAACAACAAAAACTTATTTTTTAAAGAAGGCCATAAGCTTACACATACTCATAATGTACAACATGAAATAATAACTACTACAGAAAAACCGGTGTATTCCAAAATATACAGATATGCTCAAATACATGAAATAACTAATCAAATCGGAGAAATGTTGGCGAAAGGAATAATTACAGAGTTACTCCTCCTACAACTGACCGTTATGGATCGTTCCTAAGAAGATCGATAACTCCGGTAGGAAAAAATGGAGAATAGTTATCGATTACAGGAAACTAAATGCAGTTACTGTGAGCGACAAATTCCATATCCTTAATATAGAAAATATATTAGAAAAATTATGAAGAGCACAGTATTTTACAACATTAGACCTCGTCAAGGGATTTCACCAAGTTTTAATAAAGGAATGTGATAGAAAGAAGACGGCATTTTCAAATCCTTTAGGACATTATGAGTTCGTAAGAGTGCCGTTCAAAATCTAAAAAGATTACTAATGGAAGCACCGATATTAAAGTACCAGTAAAGTTGACAAACCATTCAAACTAGTTACAGATGTCAGCGACTTTGAGTTAGGTGCAGTTTTCACACAGGATGGACATCCTCTCAGTTACGCTAGCAGAACTTTGAACGAACATGAAACTCAACAACGGAAAAGGATCTTCTTGCAATCGTTTGGGCCGTTAATTACTTTCGTCGACCCCTTCGATCTATCAACCGACCACCAACCCTTAAAATGGTTACACAGTAAGCACAAAGGCAAAGATATAAATCCCAGATTGCAACGTTGGCTTCTTCAACTCGGAGAATATGATATGAACATTAATTATATAAAAGGAATGGAAAACAATGCTGCAGACTTTATAAGCATAATAAAGACACAGGAGAAATTAACGCAATAGATTTAGCCCCCCAAATGGAGACCATGAATACATACGCTGCAATTCGCTCACAAGAAGAAGAAGAATAAAACGATAATTTTCCAAAACTAGATACAGTTGTTAATAGGTTTTCAACCCAAATCATATTAATAAACCATAAAACAATGGAAATGGAGGTTTTAAATGGAAAGCAAAAGATTTATATCAGTGCAGATATCAGAGAAAATAATGTCATGATTGATATACGGGGGGCGTTCAATATATTATATACAATATATTATATATAAATTGACTTATTTATCAAGTAACACTATCATTTAATGCATTCAAGTAAAATTTCATATAAATGTGATTATTAATTCGCGTTTTATCTCTAGTTAAACAGAAACGACTTAAGTTCTTCATCATCCGAAAATCTTTTTCCACGAAGACATTTTTTCAAATCCGGAATACATAGCATACACAAATACATAGCAAAATTGTTAAAAGAAGGTATAGAAAAAAGCAAACGAAATGAAAATCGTGAAATATGTAGGCGAACTCGCGAGGAAGGTTATGTAAAAATTACAAAGCATTAAGACACAAAGATGAACCTAAATATAGAAAACTTAAGCTAGAAAATATTCACCCAGTTAATATTAAAAGGCGTACAAAATTTGCAGATCAAATAGATACAAAAAACTATTATTTTATCCTAATAAAATATCAATGAATTTCTAAGGTATATTTGTAAGTAATAAGTGGATAATAATAAGTAATATGTCTACAAATGTAATTAGCTTTTAAGTACGGAACAACCTAAACTCTATATTTAAAAAAAAATACTTAAGCTTTCAGGTGAAAGGATATTTGAAATGGTTATAATTTTCTTACCCTGACGCTAACTCAAACACAGTTGACAGTAGAGAAAATCGAAACAAATGCGGGATTCATGGACATCTATCTTGAAATGGTCCATTTCGCTATAAACTACGATACAGTTATAGATATAGTCAATCCAAAAGAAATCTTAAATATTTTGGACAGTTTGGAAGTTAATGTAAGAAACTCGGGTTTGGAAGACAAAGCTGCAACTCTACAGCTTCAAATTGGTATGATAAGAAACAAGGTTTACACGCTAATACCTCATAGGCAAAAGAAAGGATTATTTAACCTTGTAGGTTCTGCACAAAAGTAGCTTTTTGACACAATGGACGACGGCGATCGTCAAGAGATAGAACAATCTTAGGGTAACTGACGAAAACAACCACAATGCCATCCAAAACCTCAATAAACAAATAAAAATCAACACAAGCTTTAATGATACATTGAATAGACTTAAAAACCTGATAGAAAAAGACAAGGACATTTATAATGTTAAGAGAAATTGACAGTAATAGTAAGAAAATATTCCAGCAAACTCTTTACATAGATTTTCTACTAAGACTAAACATTTTAGAAGATAATGTTGAGCACATACAAGATAACATATCTTCAGCTAGACATGGAACTTTGCATAACAATATTTTAACTAGTGAGGGAATAATTGTGAAAATATGACATTGATCTTAACAAATTAAAAGACATAAAGCTTCGAAAACTTAAAGATCCTAAATGGCACTTTTCTCATAAATTTCAATAACTGTTCAGTAAAAATTGATAGCCATATAATAAGCAATAATAATGAAAAAGCATTCAAACACAGTTTTGTCATTTCGGACTATTTCATCCCTGTTTTAAACACAAATAAGAAATTACTTTTTGACGAAGTCATGCTGAATGGAATAGAAAATCTAGATGTAATAACAGAAATAAAGAATAAAAAGAATAAAAAGTTGAACTTTCAAATTAACACTATGATGGGAGGAGTTGTTATGTCCCGCACGCAATCTGAACCAACACATTCGCTCAACAAATATGTTTACTTTAAGTATTCCCCATTAAGTGGATTATTGACCACAGTTCGATTCCCTTTAACCTTTCCATTTGCTGCATACTAATCATTTGCTGTTTTCCCTCTGATAAACAACATTGCCCTACTTAATATTGTATGATATGCAATTTCGTAACTTCCGTTCAACAACATTTTACCGATAATGCATAGTTTGCATTGAGAAATAATTTGAAGGTAAGCGAAGTTTTGCTTAAGACGTTTTAATTCAGTCTAGTTTGGATAATTGAATAAATGAGATTATTTCGGTGTTTTATTTCTTTTTATTTTGTTTTCAAACGGCTCAACATAACATTAGTGTGCTGAAGTTGCACTTAGCGCTTCACAATATGTCCCTAACTCCTTAAGTTCATGTCTCGCTGGTCAAAAGTTCAGCTTGATGGTTTGAGGTGATAATGGTTTTGCCTTACGCCTATACATAAGAATGGTTATAACAATTACAATGATCACAAATACGGTAACACCTGAAATGACTGAAACTTGATTAATTAATGGAAATTTTTGTAATTTCTTGATATTATTTATGTGCGTGTAAATATTCTAAATCTAATTTTACGTCCTTAATTGTCAAATCAGCCGGAAGAATCGGAGGTAGGATCTGATAGGTTGTAACTTCCTTGTTCGAATACTCTTGGTTGTTGATGACTATAAAATCGTTGGTGAATTGCAACAGGAAAGATCCGTTGAGGATTTTGGTGTCATTCCGATGTTTGATAATGCCATCGAAATTTGTTAAAAATATCGTGTTGTCAATAATGGGTTCGATAATTGATTTTGCGCAGAACTGTTGACCACATCTGGCACTTACTCCATTCAAAAATTGACTGATGCAGTTGGCTGGAGATAGTTTTTGAAGTTTGTTGCACAGTATTAAATCCTGAATCTTAGTACACTGTTCTTTGATTCCGTATTGCTCATTATGATTTAAAAGTACTTCGTTAGTTTCCATGAAGATTCTTCTATTATTCTTGACTGCGGATCTTATCAAAAGATGAGTGAATTCTTTTGTGTTTGTTTTTGGAAATGATAGAGCATAGAGTAGAACTGGTCATTTTTGTAACACTCTAGGTTTTGCGTACTCAATGGCTTCAATTTCATTATTATACGGTAAGGTTTCAATTTGGTTTCCTTTAGATTTTACTTATAAGATTCGCATTTATAATTCCACTTTTAGCTAGTTGAATGGCTAATGTGATTTGATTATTTTTAGTTTATTATACATTATTTGCTCAAATTTATTTGATTTAGCAGTTCTATGGATGATTTTATTGTAATTGTCCAAAATTCTTTGAGTAACCTCAGTTATGCGTTTATTAATTTGATATTGATTATTGTTATTTTCGATTATTTCGTTTTTAAAAGGGTCCATTTCCATGCGGATCCAATCCAGCTAATTGACCTCGTTGTCCTAAGGCCCTTTCCATGCAATTTGGCTAGTTGTGTTTTAATTTGATGTAACTGATAAAGAATCTGAGGACTTAAGATGCTAGTCTTGGCTATTTGCTGTTCTATTGTAGGAATTAAGCTGTTGATTACTTCTTCGTATGTTGTGATATTACGTGAACCAATTTGAAGCTGCCATTTATTATTCTTTCCACTTCCACGTTTAACTGCGATTAAAGGTGTGTATATTCAAATACATTTAAAATTGCTGAGGTCAAAACTAGCATTGACCTGGAATTGAAAAGAAAAGATTTTGTTATGGTTTTATATTTTTGAGATGAGTCTTGTGGATTTTTTTCCCGCTTTTTGTCACAATCGTAACCCGATTGACTCTTCATTTACTTTTTCCCGATAGTCAATTAAATTATTATAATTGATTCCTTGTATTTTACCTAGAAACACATCACTGGGTTTTCTTTTGGTGACCGTATGTATGGACCTGTTGTACCCATCGACTGCGATGTTTATTAGCTCTGAAGTCTGGGTTTCATGGCGTAGACATCTAGTCATTATAATTATCGTGAGTGATCACTTTCAATTGTACTGTTGGCTTCACTTTTGTGGTGTTAGATATATTTCAATTCCTATTGTTTTAATATAATTTGCAATTATTTGCCATTGTAATGGCGATGGTAATTCGGATGCGGCACTTCGTAGATACATGTATCAGTTCCTTCTTTAAATACTAATTGCGTTTGAATACATTTAGTGGCTTCGCAATGTCTTCTTCCGCACTGTGCATAGTTGCTCCGCTAGATGAGGTTAAGTTGTTTACTTCTGTTGTTAGCCTTGATAGCGCTTCTCCTACCAGATTGGTTTTTCCGGGTTTATATATTAATTCGTAGTTATATTCTTCGATTCTCGCCTTCCATCGTTTGAGATTCCCATTCGTGTTTTTGGAGCTGAGAGCAAATGTTGCAAAATTTTCTTTGCCCCATATAAATAGTTTCTCAGGTTATCCAACGCCCAGAATACCGCCAGCATTTCTTTTTCGTTAGTGGCGTAGTTGGTCTGTCTGTCCTTGTGATTTGTCTGTCCTTGCCAATATCACCTTGAGATAGCACTGCACCACTAGCTGTATAACTGCGATAAATCAAAGAAGTCATTTTAAAAGTGCAGCTCGATAATAGTAAATTTTTGAAGAAAAAAAAATGTCATCAGGACGGAAGGTATCAAACCGTACCCTCAGAAAATTGAAGCTACATTAAATCATGAACTTCCCAAAACTCAAAAGCAGATAAAGGCATTCCTCGGTTTAACGGGCTATTACAGAAAATCTATAAGCGACTACTCCAAAGTAGCTAAGCCCATGACGGTATTAGAAGAGAGCCAAAATTGATTTGAGCGACCCAGACTATAATCAAAGTTTTCAAAATCTGAAGACTTTGATTACATCTGAACCAATACTTGAACGTCCCGATTTTAGTAAGAAGTTTACGCTTACGACAGACGCTTCAAACTATGCAATAGGTGCTGTCTTATCCCAAGATGGCCACCCGACTTGCTATGCCAGTCGTACTCTAAGTAATCATGAAACCAATTACTTTACCGTCGAGTTATTTGCCATAGTATGGGTGACTAAATACTTCCGGCCTTATTTGTACGGTAGAAAATTCACGATCAGGACAGATCATCGTCCATTAGTTTGGTTGAGTTCACTAAAAGAACCCAACACCAAGCTAGGTGGCTGACGGGCTATCTAGGATGGAAATTTATCTCAATGAAAGTACAGATAAACAGAATAATGAAAATGTATAACGGATGGACACTCAATCAATAGTCGCAACTATTCACAGTGCAAACCAGGATAGTAGTGACCATATCCCAATAATAGACACCTGTACATAAACAAACTAAATAAAACTCAGCTAATTTTAAATAGAACAGGCAAATTGAATAATCACAAGATATATAATACGTTCAAAAAAAGAAGTATTGTAATAGAACTAAAAGACTTTAGGAAAGGTTTTGTTCTGGACATCATGAAAATGTTTTTGCCACACAAAGGTATAGTTGCCATTTATTCCAATCATGATCACATATTGGCAACGTTTCAAGATTTGTATCTGAAATACTTCAGTAAAAATAAACTGTTAAGAGTAGTAAAATGCAGTAAATTCCTAGGTGACATAGACGGCGGAGAAAAGATAGCACAGGTTATAACTCAAACGCATGAGCTACTCAATCATAGAGGTATAAATGAAACATGTGAAGAAATAAAAGTTGTCTATTATGCCAATAAACTTAAGGATAGTGTTCAAAAATTTATAAACAACAGCGAAGTATGTAATAAATAAAAATATGAGAGACTACCATATAAAATTCCATTGAAACTAACCGATACATCAACAAATCGTACATATTGACATATGGTACGCTAATATAAACCTCATGTATGTCACAATGATTGACAAATTCACCAAACATACCATTGTTCAGGAAATCAGACACAGAACAGATGGAATTACTAAAAACATCAAAAAATAGGTTTGCAACACTAGGCATCTCTGTGGAGAATCCTCAGTGGATTCTCATCAATATTAATCCGAGAATATCTCAAAGACAACAATTCACTCTGCTACACATAAGAGGCCCCCTTAAAAGAGATAAGACAGATATAGACCTCAGTTAGAGAAAACATATATACTTCAAAAATAAGCTGACAGCAGTACACAAAAGACCAAGCCCCGGAGTAATAGATAAAGACCACGTAAAGGATGAAATAGGTAGTTAAATTTTATAAGACACAGTTAAAACGCAGATACAAATATGAAAAACATAACAATTTTTTTTCAGATACTAGTAATACTAATAATATTTAACCCTGCTAACTCACAAAGACCCGACATACAAAACTTAAACGACGGACAAGGGTACATAACCTTAAGGGTAGAACAACTTCAAGTAATTACAGGATACACAAAAATTGTTCATAACGTAAACTTAAGCCTATGGACGGAAAACTTAGACATCATTGAACAGAACAAAATCAACTCAAAAAATCGATATCCACAATGTTACACAGTTTCAAGCTTTTAGCAGAAGACATATAAGGTTTATTACAATATAATCATCACAGAGGAAGGAGAGTTTTAGTTAACATCATTGGAATAGGTTTAAAGCTATTAGCTGGAACTATGGACTATGAAGACGAGCAGAAAACTAGAAAAAGCTTAGAAATTAATGAGAAAAACAACAAAAAACTTAATGGGCGGATATAACGACCAGATAAAAATAAACTATCACTATAACGAAGCTATAGACAACATTACAAAACATATTAACAGACAAAAATTAGATATAAAAAATCAACTGCTAGGTTTAGGCAATGCAATAAATAGAGAAGTATCAGAAATAACACAAATGCAACAAGCAGCTCAAATCCAGTACGACATAAAATTGCTAAAAGACCAAGTAAGAAGAGTAAAGAAAATCTTTTTGAAAGCCTATTAGGAGTCCAGGAAATGTCTTGTCATGTAGAAAACATGTAGAAAACATAAAATTAATTAAAGAAATCAAATCAAATCATATGACGCATCAGTATATTAATTCTGGAATAACATAAATTTTGATTGCAACAATAATTTTCATAACTTTCATGATTTACAATCGCACCCATGTGCAAAATGCATGATTAACAATACTCGGATAATCTTCGCAGATGCTTTACTTTGTACTACATGCGATAGTGAATATGAAACCTGCACCAACCTTCGCATTCCTTTCCCACAGATGAAAATGTGCTTATCGCAAAAACTGTGTTAACAGTTTTATGCTTTAAGAAGATACAGCATGTTTAGTCAGTGGCTCTTCCTCTAAGGATCGTAGTGACGTACGGTTGTATACTTTAATAAAGTGTTTTTTTTTTATGGCCAACCGCGGGTATAGAAACGTAACGCGGTATCATAAGTTCAACGTGATTTTGCAAGTAGGTTCTAAATGCTTGACAATTTTTACCATGATTAGTTAATGTAGGCGCTTCACTTTTTACGAGCGTATCGCTCATAGTCAATATAATTGGAGAATGATCGGAACAGAGATCAAAGCTTTCTTCTAGTTTTAAATAGTTTCGTGAAACACCCTTCATAACGAAGAAGTCAACGACGTCTGGTATTTTCGTGAAATCCGTAGGCCAGCAGGTGGGCTTCCCTGTCATGTAAAGGTTGAAGCTAAGTTTCATACCGGCTTTATACAATGTTCAGCCTTTTTGGGAGATGCTTCTTGATCCCCAAAAGGAATACTTCGCATTGAAATCTCCACCGATTATAAAGTTTTGACCCAGACTAAGAAATGTGTTTTCATATTCGTATTGTTCAATTTTACAGCGCGATGGGCAGTAAATGGACGACACGTTATGAGTGGTATTTGTTATGTACGCGAACTGTACATAATTCCATTGTATGGGATTCTATCCGTAATCCTACTAAGTGTTTGATGGTATCTCGTATAAACAATGATGACCCGCCTCTTGCCTTTCCGATGGGTGATAGGCGTGATAGCCACAGTAGCCTCTTAAACTTAAACGAGATTCCTTCGTTAAGTTTGTCTCAGAAATCAAATATGTCGACTATAAAGCTCTAGTTCGTCAAGCTTTTGCAGCAGTCCGTTCGCATTCCATTTCAAAATTCTTACTGACTTATTCATATTCGGTTATTTTGTTAATGTTAGTTTCTAGAACTAAAAGTCTCTCAAAAATAAGTTTGTTCGTCCGACTCTGCTCCTCAAGTTTTTGGAGTATAATAGAGAGAGTATGAGAAACGGGATCTAGTGGCTTACTACTAATCTCACTCGGCGCTGCTACTGTTTCGGCAAATGTTTTCAATGCGTGATTTAGCCGACTTTGACTGTTTCATTTCCGACTGTGCTTGCTGAGCCATCGGTTTTGCAACTACATTCTTTAGTTGTTTTGTATTTGTTTTATATTCAGCGTTCACAGTAATGTATTTTCTTACTGGTTTAGGTGGTTGGGACAGATTTGCCTTGATTTTGTCATGTCTTTTTCGAAGCTCTTTGGCTACCTCACAGCCACGGTAATTAGCTGGGTGCTTCCCTTTGCAATTAATGCAGGTTGCAAATGCGCAATTGCTTTTGTTGCATTCTTCGGATAGGTGCTACAGTACGCATTTAACGCAACGAGGTGTTTCTTGGCAGTACTTTCTTGTGTGATGGGCATCGCTTGCATTGAGGTATTAAATCTGCATTTCTGCGTAAGGCATGTTCACTGTTGTTGAACGTTAACATGAAGAGAGGCAGATTGCGACGTGTCTCATCTGACACGCCTCATTTTCGAGAGTATGTTGGTAGTATCAACTATTCTATATATAGTCTTTTTTTGGCTCGTGCTAACCGAATTTGTCCAATCCGTGGTACACAGTTGCTTAGGAAGTTGAGAGCCGAATTTTTACCACCCGGATACGAAGATGGGGTTTGGGAGGAGATACGAGTAAGGACTCAGGGTCAAATGGAAACAATGGGCATGTACGTGAGCGTAGTGCAAGCATTACTTTCTCGATTAGTTGAACCGGTAGGGGAAAATGTCAAATTAAAATGGACACGGTTTGAAACGCCGGTTGGGAGAGTCAAGGTATTTGGTGGAAAACTACGTAGCCTCACCATCCAGAAGGAATGCAAGCCTGCAAGAACTGGACCTGGCCTACATAGATGCTGTTAATTAAGAGGGAGTAAACGCAGTTTCGTCTTCTCCAAATCTAAACCAAAGGCTCTTCAATTATTTCCGTTGTAGTCAACCCGCGCACACGGAACCTGTCCGTTGCTATGGCTGTAACACCGAGGGAGGCGCTGTTCACTCTAACTAACCAAATTGAATTCGGGAAACGGGACTCAGTCTCAGTCTACGGGGTTGAGTTGCTAGGGTTGCTGGATTGAGGTGCATCACGCACGATTATAGGGAGACAAGGTTTGGATGCTCTGAGCCCGTTGGGATGTAAGATGGTGGAGACAGATGTGAAGAGGGTGACGGTGGTAAACGATGAGGGGGTCGAGGATAGCGCTAAGCTAAATTCAGAGCGGGAAGAGGTCTTGAGGTCAGTTTTAGATGAGGTTTTCCAGGAAATGGGAGATGGACTAGGATGCACGAATCTTGTCAAACTCTTCATTAAGACCAGCGCTGAGCCCAGCAAGAAGCGATATTATCCTGTTTCCAAGTCTCAACCAAGTCACTGAACGTATTGCCTACCCTATACCGTATGTGTGAAATCCGCGTACTGGCAAATACCAATGACCGAATCATCAAAGCCGTACACAGCGTTTACAGTACCGGGCGTAGTATCAAACATAAGCCCCGTACTGTACGATGGATTGAAAGACCGATTTGTACAAAATAAGCTTATTGTCAATACTAAGTTTCGATTTTCTATTTATATTAGGGTAAAGATTTTTGATGTATTTGTTCATTTTATCTACAGTGGTAGAAATGTGTTTCTGAAATTTAATTTCTTATCAATCATAATTCTGAGATATCTGCAGTGCTCAGACCAGTCAATATCGATAGAACCGATTTGAAGTTTTACGTTGTTTGGAATAAAATATTCTTTTCGTCTACGTGTAAGCCAAACTGCTTTCGTTTTCGAAGCGTTTACCTTAATTATCCATTTGTAAACGAATTTTTCTAATTTGAAAAGTGCCGCTTGCACCACATTATAGACGTACGTATGTTCCAGATGCAGTTATTACTGTATCATCATTGCCAAGATGTGGAATATCAGAGACAAATATATTAAAGAGTGTTGGGGCGAGTACAGTACCTTGAGGTAATCCATATGTAATATTTTGTACTGCGGATTTAACACTATGCACATTTTCTTTTATTTAAAAAACTCTGGATGATTCTAATAGTTTCCATAGGAAAATTTTATTTAATAAGTTTGTATGTTAAAGCATCATGCCAAACCTTAATCCTTATGATTTTGATGGTACGTACGAAACAGTTAAGTTATTGTCAATTTTTTCTTTTATCTTTTCTAATAGCTTACTTAAAATGTTTAGTAAGTTTATTGGCGTATAACTGTTGACGTCGTCTTTTGGCTTACCAGGCTTGTCAATCGGAATTACCAAAGTTGTTTTCCAACAATCAGGGAAGAAGCTGAGTCTAAGCCATGCATTAAGAATTGCAGTTAAGTACCGTAAGCCTTATCGTTAATGGCAGCTAAGCCAAGCCTTTTATTAGCTTTTAGGTTTTTGATCAAGGATCTTACTTTATTAGTATTAAGCATGCTTAAATCCGGTAATTCAACATTTGTTTGTGAGAAACTGTCAATTGTGTGAGACACTTCAATGGAAGTGGTAGGATGACTAAAATGGGCAGTAATCAGGTGATTTTTTAAAAAAAATTCTGCAAGTAGATTGGTTTTATCGCTTGGAGAAATATAAAGCTGGCTTTGAACCCTTAGTGGTTTTTCTATTTACCCAAAACTCCCTTTTTAATAATTTTTGATACTTGCCAGAATGGTTTACTATATTTATCAAAGTTATAAAGTAGGTTACTCCAATGCTTATTATTGAACTCATTAATTTCTTCAGCAATGGCGTTGTTTAACATTGCTGTGCTATAAAGAAAGCAGTCATAGCGATAACGTATCCAGTTTCTTCTTTCCGAGTTTCTCAGTCGTATTAATAGTATGATATTACTATTAAGTTGCACTACTGCCTTTCGTAGACTACTTAGGTATTGCAAAATCGACAGCGCAGTTTAATCACGAATTAAACATTAAATATTAAACACGTTGAATCAATTTGGGTAGTCGTAGTTATAGGCGAAGAAATAAAATTATTCAGCTTGCATTTGGTATTGGTAAATGAAGCAAAATGATTCCAATTGGCTGCGGTATATTTATAATATAACGTAGGTCGATTGAATCCAAATAAGATATTCAAATTGATACTGACAGGAAGATGATCCGATCCCAAGAGTATAGTAAAGAAAAGTTTGGGTGCATTTCGTTAATATCATACAGTTCAGTTACTCCATTAGCTCGGAGACATTTCCAAAATTGATTGCGACAATTTAAATCTCCGCCAAGGATAACTTTACATCGATATCTGAATATTCTTTGCAAGTCGTTCTTTAAGTGAGACATCTTATCAATTTTTCTATTTCCACCCGGGAAATAAACAGAAAAGATACTCACTTTAGATTTGCTGCCTATATTAACTTCATTTAAGTGAGTTTACGCAACCAGCGCAATATCAACTCTTTTAACAATAATATATTTAGAATTCTATTTTTTTATTTGATATGTTTCTTGCATTCCAAGTAATAATGTTCAGAGAACTATATACCATAATTATTTGAATAAAAAGAGATTAGTTTTTGCTATACAGGTTTGAAGCTTAGCTATACTTCATTTAAAAGAGAATTTATTTCTTCAGAAGAGAATAATTTGTTGCTCTCATTGTTTGCAGATGCATTTTTCTCATGAGATGTTTTTCCGCCATGAACCTGCGTGGCAGTTAATGGTGGAGAATGATCAGCTGGTCGAATTTTGTACAGTGGTCGAACGTGTGGGGAGAGGAGGGAAATGTGAATCGAAAGGTTTTGTTGGAGTTATATAGGCGGTGTGCGTTTGCTGTTGTTTTCATGTTGATGAGAGGAGAGTTTTTGAAGAATCTCCAAATATTGATGAAAATTAATTGAATAAATGTCCCGTTACCTGCCGATAAAATGTGAAGAATTCAATATTTAGTCTGTTTAGTTTCGATTTTATTTTCTCGGAGCTATCTAAAGATGGAGAAATAATTTTTTTGGCCGAGCGATGTGTTTTCGGTAAGATAATTATCGATTTTTAAGTCACTCACGAACTGAGTTACCTAGCGTATGTGATGAATGGAAGGGGGCGTTTGAGTAGATCCTGACAAGGTGCGAAGTATGGTGGAGTATCAGCGGCCGACAAGGATCTCGGCTATCCGTAGGTTTGTTAGTATGGTATCGTGGTACCGACGTTTTGTACCCCACTTCTCTGACTTGTTAACCCCGATTACAGTCCTGTTTAAGAAGAAGTGAAAGTTTGTATGGGGTCCGTAGTGTGAGCAAGCGTTTTGCACTTTGAAGGAGAAGTTGATCCAAGCACCGATATTGTCTTGTTCAAATTTTAATTTGCCTTTCATAGTCCATACAGATGGCATAGGGTTGAGAGCTGTTTTTTCAGTCAATATGGTCCGAAAGTATCTATAATTGTGGAAAAAAGTAAACCCCGCCGAAAGTGAAACTGTCTCTTTTAAGACCCTTAGAAATATTTTAATAGAAAAAGCTACGGTTAAGCCTTAAAAATAAAACACTCGGAATCAGGGACTTGGATGAACTGACCACAGCAGCAGAGCTCGAGGAAGCTACCAAGAAGAATACATCAGTAAAAATCTGTAAATACAGGTGGCAGTGACAACAATAAACAGAGCTCGCAAAAAAATCTGTAGTCGACATGAATGCTCGATCAGCTTACGAGATGTTGAAGATTCCTCGAATATAAATAGAGTGGGTTCAGTGCAGAACGCGATGCAAACAACATCAACAGGTTAGACGAAGAGCTTTTCAAATCCATCACTGAAGAAGGAGAAAGTGTCATGCTCCAAATACAAGGTCCCGCGGAAATAAGAGCTGAGGCCACGATGCAAGTGATTCGACTCGCACGAGTTACATATCTTTCCGGTGACCTCCACTGACTCCACCACATGTTTAGCAACAATCTTAAGTCGTTGCGACATATATGAGAATCAGCACATTTATGTTGGGCAATACGTTGCGACATAATGTGCTATGTCAAAATATTTAAATAGGTCGAGCAAGAACCCTAAGTTGTTGTTGCATAAATGCATAAATGCACTTTTTACATGTTAAGGTAATTTTAAGGTAACATGGGGTCAACCGATGCAGTTTTGGAATAGCAGTCAATAAAGAGACTCGGTGAATGAAAAACGTTTTTTTTTCTTTTCTTTACACTGAACACCCTTCAATTATTTATTTGTCGCAGTCGGTAGGTTATCCTTAATTCGTAGGATATCCAAAGAGAACGGACTTACATTGAAAGTTAGGTTTTGACAATCAATAAAATTGTTCAACTACAAATCAGTTGAATTAGTGTGAAACTCATTTGACATACAAAATATATTGAGTACAAAACGGAAACTGCCAGTGAAAGCTGAAGTGTTCGAAAAACTAAACGAGAAACGGTGTTATAGTGAGAACAAAAGAAATAGGTTTGTCAACTACAAATCAGTTGATAAATCTTAAAGAAGTAAAAGTGAAAACAATTCTATCACGACAAGAACTACACGATTTGGGACTTAATATCTCCCAAGGACATGAGGAAGAAGAAAATATGGCCAACGACACAGTTAACATTTTAATCACCATGGCTCGTGTTCTATAAAAACTGGAAGCTAACCAACAGCACGGAACAAGCCGAGCTTTAGTAATAATGAAGGAAATTTCGTATATTCCGAAATTTTCTGGAGAGCAAAGGGAACTGACCCAGTTTGACATCGCTGATAACCACATGACGTTTACACCCCAGGACAGAAGTCTATCCACATGGACAACGATTTCACAGTGCAAGTTAAGTGGAAAGTCGAATGATTTGATACTCATCAACAACACGACAACGTTGGAAGGCGCTAAAATTCTTCTTAAAAACAACTTTAGACCTGTCACTGATCAAAAGGAAGTCACCAGAAAAATAAATACATTAAGGGTGAGCTCAATTTTAGACTTAAGTCACAAAATAGAATATTCAATGTCGGAAATTGTTATGTTTGGGGAACAGCAACAGAGTCTTAAAATACGGTCTGATAGTTAATAATGTTAGGAAATTAGTTCTAGGAAACTTAGCCAGGGAAATCTGAAACGAGTACGATCTACAAAAAATTAAGATCATTTTATATTCATATGTAGGTTTCGACCAAGGCAATTTGCAAGTTAATAGGGATTACCACAATGATAGAGAGAAAGAAAGGAAATATAAAAATCCTAATTTTCAGAATTCTACTCATGTTAAGTCCACACCGACATTAGGTCAAACCAATTTTCAACCAAATAGTTATCGACCTCAACGACCAATTAGTGGCAACTACCAAAGGCAAAGTAACCAATAGAGAAGCTACAATAACTGTAATAACTCCGCACAAAATAGGGAACAATTCACATTTTCAGGACAAACACGTCATAGTAGACGAAGTGCTCAACCAATGGACAGAGATCATATGGCACATTCAAACTCACAAGAACACAGAGAACACACTCAGGGAGACACAATTATTGAACAAGAAATCCATTCGATTGACACACCGGTTTTTCTGAACAAAGCCTCACGAACAAGACACAAATAGCATAGGTAATAGGAACCACATATGTCTAATAGATACAGGTTCGACCATAAGTATCATTAATACTAGAGAAATTGATAAGCAGTAAATTTAAAGTCTCGGAAGAAGTAACTGTAAACCTCAAGACGGTCAATAAACAAACTGTAGAAAAAATGATAATCTATGAATTTCCTTTGCCTCAAGAATTTGGATACAAATCCAATGTATTTATAGAGACATATGGCAAATCCTTAGAAGATAAGCCATACAGTCATTTACTATGTATGGATGTAATTATGAACATGATAGAAACTATAAATATACGAAAACAAGAAGTAGTACTGTTAAATAAAACCGTAATTGCAATGGTATTGGACGTCGGTCCTATTTTCGAATGTTATCAATTACACGGCAGTAGAAATGTTCAATTGGGACATTTGAAACCATACGAAGCGGAAGAAATTCAGAGGTTATTAAAAAAGTAGAAGCGTCTTCTATATCAAGAAGGAGACCAACTTACAAACTCTGAAAGTGTACTTCACGAAATAAAATTAATCACGGACCAACATATAAATGCGAAGCTCTACAGACTTCCTTCAAAACACGAGGAAGATGTCATTATCTTCATCATCATCTTCTGACCCGCATGATCCACTAAAGGGGTCGCGGGGGTAAACCACGCACGAGAGATCTCCAGGCAACTCGATCCTCCGCCATCGACTCTAAATCATCAGGAGCAATGCCCAAGCGTAACCCGGCGAGTCTTTGGACTTGGTCCAACCACCTCGTCCTGAGTCTGCCAAGCGGTCGCCTACCTGATGGAATCGCATTCAACGCCCGCCTCGGAAGTCGTGATGATGGGGACATTCGTGCCACGTGACCAAACCACCGAAGCATAGCCCTTTCCGTTCGAAGAAGCAGCTGCTCAATATTGAGTTCCTCGCGCACTGCCGTGTTTCTCACCCTATCCCGGCGAGTAATTCCCACAACAGCACGAAGAAATCTCATCTCAGCAGCTTGCACTCGCGATCTTATTCTTTCGGTCATTACCCAAATGGCATGACCATAGGTGAGAGTTGGAACAAATACTGAGTTGAAAACCGCTAACTTGGCTTTGACACCAAGCTCGGCCTTTCTGATTACAGAACTACCAAGCTGTGTCAAAACTGATCCAGTTTGACCAATCCTACAGGAAAGCGCAGCATTACTCCTTCCATCACTCGTGAAAAAGACCCCGAGATATTTAAACTTCTCCACCTGCTTCAATGGGACTCCACTAACATGCAGAGTGCATTGAACAGGCGTTCTGGAAATGACCACAACCTCCGATTTGTCCACTTTAACCCTCATTCCAGCATCAGCACATACGGCCACAAGCCTCTCGAGTGCGCGTTGGAGTTCCGTCTGGGAGGATGTGAGGATAACCAAGTCATCTGCAAAAAGAAGATTACTTACCGTCAACTCTCCCAATGTGAAACATTCCTCATACATACCCATTGCCTTAAGCATTTCTGACCGGATTTCATCCTCACCGGCGGATTTTCCAATTTTTTGCGATTCAATCGCCAAAATGATTTCCTCCACCGTTGGACTATTCTCCGCCCCACTCAAGACTACGGGTCTGTCATCCTCAATGCCCTGTTCGGGATTGAGCAGCTCCGAAAAGTGCTCGCTCCATCTGCCCAAGATGTCCGCCTCATTGGAAAGCAACACCCCATCTTTGGATTTGACTCCTTCGATGATGTTGAATTTCCTTCCTCTGAGTCGGCGAATGGTTTGCCAGAACACCTTTTTCGCAGATCTATGGTCGCTCTCCAGCTTCTCGCCGAACTCCTTCCAAGACTGCTCTTTAGCTGCTCGCACAGCTAATTTGCAAGTTCTTCGCGCCTCAGTGTACCGGTCACGAGAAGCAGAGTCCCCCAAGAGAATCCAGTCTCTGTAGGTCTTCTTCTTCTCTCTGATGGCTTCTTGAACTCCGGGTGTTTTAAACCACGCAGTTCTTTTCTCACCTCCAGCCGCCACTCCAAACCGCTTCACTCCACAAGCATCCCGTGCAGAGGCAATGACTGCTGTTGAAAACAGTCGCCATTCTTCCTCTACATGCGATAGAACAGTTTAAAATTTAGCTGCAACTCACTGTTCTGTAGTTTCTACCATCGTATGCGTGTAACCACTCTTGGTTTCCGCCTTGGCAGAAAGGGTATCTTATCAGTGAGGTACAGCGTACACAACACCAGGTGATGATCAGTTGACAGTTCAGCCCCTCTCATCACACAAACGTCACAAACCATCCGTTTCACACACGATGGTACCACAAAGAGATCTATCAACGATTTCTGTTGAAGACTCTGACGGTACCACTTGTATTTATGGATTCCTTTGTGTGGAAAGAAGGTGTTCATTATGGACATGCCATTTGCACAGCAAAAGTCCAACAACTTCTCTCCGTTCGCGTTCTGATGAGGATCACCGTTCCTCCCAATCACACTCCCCGGGTCGTTACGTCCACACCCACATGAGCATAGAAATCACCCATCAGGATATAGAAATCCATCTCCGCTATCCTATCAAGGGCAGCATCAACTTCATCCAGGACAGCCGCGTACTCTGACTCTAAATTCGGTGCATACACCTGCACCAGAGCCAGAGTTGACCTTTCAAGCTTGAGCTTTAAGATCGCGACTCTCCCTCCTAATGTTATCCACTTCAATATATTAATCTGAGAATGAGAGCTGGTTCTAGTGACTTGAATTTGTAGGAAATGCGCGAAGGAAACAAACAGAACCCTTGACTTTGACAACTTTATTAATACTCTCTGTGTTACATAATATGTCACTTCTTTTATACTCTGACAGCTAGAGGAATTTTCGGAACAATCACTCAGTCCGGTCAGCGACCTCATACAGCTGATGCATATTCGGATGCATATTCGGAAATGACAACCATTCAATATGACAAGTGTTAATTCTACAGTGGTAAGCAAGAGAATTCATACTCGACGACTACAAATTCTTCCTCTGACATCAGATGAAGATGTGCTAGGACCGCATTAAATCTCAGTATACGTTCTGGAATTTCATTATATTCTCCGCAGAAGAGCAGCGACCTTCTTCTGATGCCCCTAGTTTCGTTAGGTGCTCCCTGAGTTTTCAGTGCCAGGGCGGCAGTTGGACAAGTTCTCATGGCCCTGTAATACAAAGACATGCCAACCTTTGTTAGGAAACGGAGGTTGTTTTTGATCATTATGGTAGATGCCTCAAATCTCTTGCGGTTATGTTGACCCAAGGGTTTCTTGGCCTGCTTTATACCAATATTTAGTCTGTTTAGTTTCGATTTTATTTTCTCGGAGCTATCTAAAGATGGAGAAATAATTTTTTTGGCCGAGCGATATTTTTTCGATAAGATACTTATCGATTTTTAAGTCACTCACGAACTGAGTTACCTAGCGTATGTGATGAATGGAAGGGGGCATTTGAGTAGATCCTGACAAGGTGCGAAGTATGGTGGAGTATCAGCGGCCGACAAGGATCTCGGCTATCCGTAGGTTTGTTAGTATGGTATCGTGGTATCGACGTTTTGTACCCAACTTCTCTGACTTGTTAACCCCGATTACAGTCCTGTTTAAGAAGAAGTGAAAGTTTGTATGGGGTCCGTAGTGTGAGCAAGCGTTTTGCACTTTGAAGGAGAAGTTGATCCAAGCACCGATATTGTCTTGTTCAAATTTTAATTTGCCTTTCATAGTCCATACAGATGGCATAGGGTTGAGAGCTGTTTTTTCAGTCAATATGGTCCGAAAGTATCTATAATTGTGGAAAAAAGTAAACCCCGCCGAAAGTGAAACTGTCTCTTTTAAGACCCTTAGAAATATTTTAATAGAAAAAGCTACGGTTAAACCTTAAAAATAAAACACTCGGAATCAGGGACTTGGATGAACTGACCACAGCAGCAGAGCTCGAGGAAGCTATCAAGAAGAATACATCAGTAAAAATCTGTAAATACAGGTGGCAGTGACAACAATAAACAGAGCTCGCAAAAAAATCTGTAGTCGACATGAATGCTCGATCAGCTTACGAGATGTTGAAGATTCCTCGAATATAAATAGAGTGGGTTCAGTGCCGAACGCGATGCAAACAACATCAACAGGTTAGACGAAGAGCTTTTCAAATCCATTACTGAAGAAGGAGAAAGTGTCATGCTCCAAATACAAGGTCCCGCGGAAATAAGAGCTGAGGCCACGATGCAAGTGATTCGACTCGCACGAGTTACATATCTTTCCGGTGACCTCCACTGACTCCACCACATATTTAGCAACAATCTTAAGTCGTTGCGACATATATGAGAATCAGCACATTTATGTTGGGCAATACGTTGCGACATAATGTGCTATGTCAAAATATTTAAATAGGTCGAGCAAGAACCCTAGTTGTTGTTGCATAAATGCATAAATGCACTTTTTACATGTTAAGGTAATTTTAAGGTAACATGGGGTCAACCGATGCAGTTTTGGAATAGCAGTCAATAAAGAGACTCGGTGAATGAAAAACGTTTTTTTTTCTTTTCTTTACACTGAACACCCTTCAATTATTTATTTGTCGCAGTCGGTAGGTTATCCTTAATTCGTAGGATATCCAAAGAGAACGGACTTACATTGAAAGTTAGGTTTTGACAATCAATAAAATTGTTCAACTACAAATCAGTTGAATTAGTGTGAAACTCATTTGACATACAAAATATATTGAGTACAAAACGGAAACTGCCAGTGAAAGCTGAAGTGTTCGAAAAACTAAACGAGAAACGGTGTTATAGTGAGAACAAAAGAAATAGGTTTGTCAACTACAAATCAGTTGATAAATCTTAAAGAAGTAAAAGTGAAAACAATTCTATCACGACAAGAACTACACGATTTGGGACTTAATATCTCCCAAGGACATGAGGAAGAAGAAAATATGGCCAACGACACAGTTAACATTTTAATCACCATGGCTCGTGTTCTATAAAAACTGGAAGCTAACCAACAGCACGGAACAAGCCGAGCTTTAGTAATAATGAAGGAAATTTCGTATATTCCGAAATTTTCTGGAGAGCAAAGGGAACTGACCCAGTTTGACATCGCTGATAACCACATGACGTTTACACCCCAGGACAGAAGTCTATCCACATGGACAACGATTTCACAGTGCAAGTTAAGTGGAAAGTCGAATGATTTGATACTCATCAACAACACGACAACGTTGGAAGGCGCTAAAATTCTTCTTAAAAACAACTTTAGACCTGTCACTGATCAAAAGGAAGTCACCAGAAAAATAAATACATTAAGGGTGAGCTCAATTTTAGACTTAAGTCACAAAATAGAATATTCAATGTCGGAAATTGTTATGTTTGGGGAACAGCAACAGAGTCTTAAAATACGGTCTGATAGTTAATAATGTTAGGAAATTAGTTCTAGGAAACTTAGCCAGGGAAATCTGAAACGAGTACGATCTACAAAAAATTAAGATCATTTTATATTCATATGTAGGTTTCGACCAAGGCAATTTGCAAGTTAATAGGGATTACCACAATGATAGAGAGAAAGAAAGGAAATATAAAAATCCTAATTTTCAGAATTCTACTCATGTTAAGTCCACACCGACATTAGGTCAAACCAATTTTCAACCAAATAGTTATCGACCTCAACGACCAATTAGTGGCAACTACCAAAGGCAAAGTAACCAATAGAGAAGCTACAATAACTGTAATAACTCCGCACAAAATAGGGAACAATTCACATTTTCAGGACAAACACGTCATAGTAGACGAAGTGCTCAACCAATGGACAGAGATCATATGGCACATTCAAACTCACAAGAACACAGAGAACACACTCAGGGAGACACAATTATTGAACAAGAAATCCATTCGATTGACACACCGGTTTTTCTGAACAAAGCCTCACGAACAAGACACAAATAGCATAGGTAATAGGAACCACATATGTCTAATAGATACAGGTTCGACCATAAGTATCATTAATACTAGAGAAATTGATAAGCAGTAAATTTAAAGTCTCGGAAGAAGTAACTGTAAACCTCAAGACGGTCAATAAACAAACTGTAGAAAAAATGATAATCTATGAATTTCCTTTGCCTCAAGAATTTGGATACAAATCCAATGTATTTATAGAGACATATGGCAAATCCTTAGAAGATAAGCCATACAGTCATTTACTATGTATGGATGTAATTATGAACATGATAGAAACTATAAATATACGAAAACAAGAAGTAGTACTGTTAAATAAAACCGTAATTGCAATGGTATTGGACGTCGGTCCTATTTTCGAATGTTATCAATTACACGGCAGTAGAAATGTTCAATTGGGACATTTGAAACCATACGAAGCGGAAGAAATTCAGAGATTATTAAAAAAGTAGAAGTGTCTTCTATATCAAGAAGGAGACCAACTTACAAACTCTGAAAGTGTACTTCACGAAATAAAATTAATCACGGACCAACATATAAATGCGAAGCTCTACAGACTTCCTTCAAAACACGAGGAAGATGTCATTATCTTCATCATCATCTTCTGACCCGCATGATCCACTAAAGGGGTCGCGGGGGTAAACCACGCACGAGAGATCTCCAGGCAACTCGATCCTTCGCCATCGACTCTAAATCATCAGGAGCAATGCCCAAGCGTAACCCGGCGAGTCTTTGGACTTGGTCCAACCACCTCGTCCTGGGTCTGCCAAGCGGTCGCCTACCTGATGGAATCGCATTCAACGCCCGCCTCGGAAGTCGTGATGATGGGGACATTCGTGCCACGTGACCAAACCACCGAAGCATAGCCCTTTCCGTTCGAAGAAGCAGCTGCTCAATATTGAGTTCCTCGCGCACTGCCGTGTTTCTCACCCTATCCCGGCGAGTAATTCCCACAACAGCACGAAGAAATCTCATCTCAGCAGCTTGCACTCGCGATCTTATTCTTTCAGTCATTACCCAAATGTCATGACCATAGGTGAGAGTTGGAACAAATACTGAGTTGAAAACCGCTAACTTGGCTTTGACACCAAGCTCGGCCTTTCTGATTACAGAACTACCAAGCTGTGTCAAAACTGATCCAGTTTGACCAATCCTACAGGAAAGCGCAGCATTACTCCTTCCATCACTCGTGAAAAAGACCCCGAGATATTTAAACTTCTCCACCTGCTTCAATGGGACTCCACTAACATGCAGAGTGCATTGAACAGGCGTTCTGGAAATGACCACAACCTCCGATTTGTCCACTTTAACCCTCATTCCAGCATCAGCACATACGGCCACAAGCCTATCGAGTGCGCGTTGGAGTTCCGTCTGGGAGGATGTGAGGATAACCAAGTCATCTGCAAAAAGAAGATTACTTACCGTCAACTCTCCCAATGTGAAACATTCCTCATACATACCCATTGCCTTAAGCATTTCTGACCGGATTTCATCCTCACCGGCGGATTTTCCAATTTTTTGCGATTCAATCGCCAAAATGATTTCCTCCACCGTTGGACTATTCTCCGCCCCACTCAAGACTACGGGTCTGTCATCCTCAATGCCCTGTTCGGGATTGAGCAGCTCCGAAAAGTGCTCGCTCCATCTGCCCAAGATGTCCGCCTCATTGGAAAGCAACACCCCATCTTTGGATTTGACTCCTTCGATGATGTTGAACTTCCTTCCTCTGAGTCGGCGAATGGTTTGCCAGAACACCTTTTTCGCAGATCTATGGTCGCTCTCCAGCTTCTCGCCGAACTCCTTCCAAGACTGCTCTTTAGCTGCTCGCACAGCTAATTTGCAAGTTCTTCGCGCCTCAGTGTACCGGTCACGAGAAGCAGAGTCCCCCAAGAGAATCCAGTCTCTGTAGGTCTTCTTCTTCTCTCTGATGGCTTCTTGAACTCCGGGTGTTTTAAACCACGCAGTTCTTTTCTCACCACCAGCCGCCACTCTAAACCGCTTCATTCCACAAGCATCCCGTGCAGAGGCAATGACTGCTGTTGAAAACAGTCGCCATTCTTCCTCTACATGCGATGGAACAGTTTAAAATTTAGCTGCAACTCACTGTTCTGTAGTTTCTACCATCGTATGCGTGTAACCACTCTTGGTTTCCGCCTTGGCAGAAAAGGTACCTCATCAGTGAGGTACAGCGTACACAACACCAGGTGATGATCAGTTGACAGTTCAGCCCCTCTCATCACACAAACGTCACAAACCATCCGTTTCACACACGATGGTACCACAAAGAGATCTATCAACGATTTCTGTTGAAGACTCTGACGGTACCACTTGTATTTATGGATTCCTTTGTGTGGAAAGAAGGTGTTCATTATGGACATGCCATTTGCACAGCAAAAGTCCAACACCTTCTCTCCGTTCGCGTTCTGATAAGGATCACCGTTCCTCCCAATCGCACTCCCCGGGTCGTTACGTCCACACCCACATGAGCATAGAAATCACCCATCAGGATATAGAAATCCATCTCCGCTATCCTATCAAGGGCAGCATCAATTTCATCCAGGACAGCCGCGTACTCTGACTCTAAATTCGGTGCATACACCTGCACCATAGCCAGAGTTGACCTTTCAAGCTTGAGCTTTAAGATCGCGACTCTCCCTCCTAATGTTATCCACTTCAATATATTAATCTGAGAATGAGAGCTGGTTCTAGTGACTTGAATTTGTAGGAAATGCGCGAAGGAAACAAACAGAACCCTTGACTTTGACAACTTTATTAATACTCTCTGTGTTACATAATATGTCACTTCTTTTATACTCTGACAGCTAGAGGAATTTTCGGAACAATCACTCAGTCCGGTCAGCGACCTCATACAGCTGATGCATATTCGGATGCATATTCGGAAATGACAACCATTCAATATGACAAGTGTTAATTCTACAGTGGTAAGCAAGAGAATTCATACTCGACGACTACAAATTCTTCCTCTGACATCAGATGAAGATGTGCTAGGACCGCATTAAATCTCAGTATACGTTCTGGAATTTCATTATATTCTCCGCAGAAGAGCAGCGACCTTCTTCTGATGCCCCTAGTTTCGTTAGGTGCTCCCTGAGTTTTCAGTGCCAGGGCGGCAGTTGGACAAGTTCTCATGGCCCTGTAATACAAAGACATGCCAACCGTTGTTAGGAAACGGAGGTTGTTTTTGATCATTATGGTACATGCCTCAAATCTCTTCCGGTTATGTTGACCCAAGGGTTTCTTGGCCTGCTTTATACCATGAGCGTTGTTTAATGGATCTGCCCAACTCCTTCTTTCTAGTTCCCTGAACTTTCCCTGAGGGCGCGATCTCCTACAGCGCAGAATGTTTCGGGGCCTATAAAATGTTCCGATGCTCCTTTCCGGAACATTTTATAAGCCTTTTACTCCTACTCAGCTTCATAAGCTTCTGTAGACCTTCAAACACAATCCGGGATTTGATGATATAGGAGTCTAGTGCCAGGATAGAGGCACGACTATCCTACATTTATGTTTTGTAACAGTTGGTACAGTTCCGTCAAGATTGATCTGAGCGCATCTGTCTGGCATAGACTTCTGCTTGAAAGCTACTGGTGCATTTGCCCATGTGTTCGTAGTACTCCTTCATCAGTTCTTGATCCATCTGTCTGGCATAGACTTCTGCTTGAAAGCTACTGGTGCATTTGCCCATGTGTTCGTAGTACTCCTTCATCAGTTCTTGATCCATCCGCATACCATTTTACCGTATTGCAGCTCAGTCTGTGCACTATGGATTCATTAGTCCAGTCTTTTTTGTTGTTTAGCTTAATGGTAAACTCCTTTTGAAAATTGATGTCCTAATCGCATCATCCTTCGGATTGGCCAGGAGTTGTAGTTTTTTGACAAGTGCATCAATTGACTGGCTGTAATGCACCTGTATTTTCCTATCACTTCCCTTGCCATTCTCATGGTTATTTTATTTGCACATTCTGCAATCACTAGATGCAATGGGGTCAGCTCTAGTAACACCTTAATGGCGGCAGTTGGGCAGGTTCTCATGGCCCTGTAATACAGACACAGGCCAACCGTTGAAATTTGTTGAGTGTCCATCCTGCCTCTGGCTATAATCTTGTTAACTATAAAGCAGAAAGTTTGTGTGTCTGACCGACAAAGGCTCCGAAACTAAACGTCGCAGAGCTCTGAAATGCGCTGAATGTAACAATATTTAAGTCGGTACAGCATACGGTTCGGAAGTTATGAGCACTTTTTAAACGGGAATAAAATTCTCAAAATAAGGGTGGTTGCATGAATCCGGTATGAAACTATTTCAAGTTGCGTAGTCGTGGATATCAACCATCCCCCAGTGTGTTGTAACTTCCATATATACACACGCATTTTTCATATTTTGCTTTGGTGCAACCATTCATATTTTCTACGTCTTAATCGAACATATACGAACGACTGCCAGAGTCACCAAACGAAAAGGAAACAATAAACATTTCCGCACTTTTCTTATTTTGTCATACCCAAACTATCTATGTATGCTACATATACACAGCTACACACAAATCTTTCAATTTTGCTGAAATTGTGAATATTGAACTTCGAATTTAGCCGATTTAGATAAAATTTCAGAGCTAGACTAACTACATAATATGTTACAAGATAGGCTAATTTTTTTCATAGTTCATGACGGTTGAAGAAACAAACCCGGGCAAAGCCGGGTACGAAATCTAGTTACTATATAAACATCGTATGCCTGACAAGGTATTCATGAGAATTTCTTCCCCATCTTTGGAATAAAAACTACTTTTGTCCTTATCCACTGGTTTGGTATGTATTTCAGCGCAAAACAACTTCTAGTTATTACTGTGAGGTATGGAAGGAGTCCCTTTTTAAGTTGGGATGGTATAACGTCTTCAACCGATGAAGAATTGAATGGGAGAATATCTATAGAGAGAATATGTAACACTTTGGAGAATATCTATCTAAATGTAGCTGCCATCACGTTTCTTTAAAGACATTTGAATCTCCCCTGTTTTTGACAGCGCTTTATTAGACTGCAGCTGCTGCAGGGGTATTAGTTATAGTCTCGCAAAAGCTTCTAAAGCTTTCTCTCTTCGCGTGACTTATTTCAGTATTATAGGAGATGAGTACCCTTTGTTAGGTTTCCCAGTCTAGGGTTCTTTAGACACATTGAAGACCTTGCGTGTTTTGGCAAGCAAATTGGATAGTTCATTGCTCTACAATGGTCTCTCTTCCCCGAAAACACGATGACGTCAACAACTTTCTCTCCCAGTTCCTCACCGGACACGAAGATTTCATCGCCTTTTACATACTATCGGCAAAGTGGATAGCCCAGCCTGACAGTACGGCGACTCCCCAGCAGACGACGTACATCACACATTTTTTGCAAGCAGAAAATGGGAAGCACAGCCTTGGAAAGCAGGATTGGTGTCATAAACCCACAAAACATAGTTGAAAAAATATATCAGGTCTCAGTAATAAAATATTGTATGTCGAATTTTTTAATTTTGGAAAGTCTTCTGATATATTTTTTTCTATTTGAAGCCCATGTACATCAGAAAATACAAATAACTTCATTAAATATTTTAATGGTTTCAAATTACATTGAATTCATGCAACCAAGACTTATGTGAAAGGACGTGCAAGCGGGGTATGTCAATATGGAATAAGAACAACACATCTAAATCACTATACCTTTACACATATTGAAGAAAGGATGATTGTCAAATTTTTACAGCGAAATGATATGTTTATAATACCACTATTTAAATTGTAACAAATGGATTGAAGATTTTGACCTTCTGAACCTTCTGACCTTCTTTCCTTCATATCAAACAAAAGCGTACTTTTGATTGGAGATATAAACGCCAAACAAGTAACAACCAAATAACTACAATTAACCATTTCCTAAATAAACGTATAAACGTCGGAAGTAGAATATCCAAGGACTATGTGTGTAACAATCGTGGTTTTGACTCTTCTTGAAACGCTTCAAATGCATGAATTTATTATTTTGAATGGCCGCACAGAAGGTGATACAGATGGTCATTACACTTTTGTTGGAGGACAGGGAAAATCATTAATTGATTACTGTGCAGTAAATAATCATTGGGTCGCCTTATCAACAAATTTGAAGTGATATGTAAAATTTATTCTGATCATATGCCGATTGAAGTAGAATGGACAATTGACAAAGAACCGAGTCGAAGAAATCTGCATGTGTTACCCCAAATTTGTTAGAACAGACACAGAAATCTACCAACGTAATTTAGATACACTTCTTTCGAGACTTCCGGCTTTAACTGAGAACATCGATGTTCTCTGAAATCAATTGATAACGTGCGTGCAAAATGCAGCGCCAATAGAAACCATAATTTAAATAAAACTTACAAACAAAAGTGGTTTGATAAAGAGTGTATGAAAGCTAAACAAAAATCGTTTGCATTGCTTAACGCATTACGTAAATCGAATATTGAAGAACTCAGAAAGTGGTACATTGAAGCAAACATGCAGTACAAAACTCTATGTCTAAAAAAACTAAACTAGGACCACAAAGGAATTTTGGAAGCTAGCTAAGGAAATAAATGGTTCAAAACATGTAATAGGTACAAATGTATATGCAGATGATCTTGCCATTTATTTCTCAAACCTATTGCAAAGTAAGACCAATATCATGCGGAACCCTTCATCGTAGATGATACATTAGATTCTGAAATATCCTATTGAGAAAAAAAAATGGAAAAGCACCAGGAGAAGATAGAATCTCTTATGAATTCTTCAAAAACGAATCTGACAGTTTAAACTGTCGTCATTTTGGAGCTCTTCAACAGGATTCTCACTAATGGTGAAGTACCATCGTCGTTTCAAAAAAAAGTGATATTCCCATTACACAAGAAAGGCAACACAAACTCAGCCGAAAACTACAGAGGTATTTCCTTTATGAACATCATAGCGAAGGTTTTTGGAGGGGTCTTGGTTCATAGACTTGAAAAGTGGGTTGAAGAATAGAATATACTGTATGATTACCAAGCAGGCTTTAGAAAAGGTTATTCAACTGTAAACCAAATTTTCTCTCTGTCATCGATTGGTTCTTTCGTTATTTGTGGACTTCAAAGCTGCTATTGACACAGTGAATCGAAATGCTTTAATATACAAACTATCACAACTAGGTATCTCTACAAATTGTCTCCGTATAATTAAAAGTATGTACACAAATACAGAGGCCAAAGTTTGGGATGGTAGATGCTACTCTAAACGAATACGGGCGTGAAGCAATAATGTCCGCTAAGTGCTATTTTGTTTACATTGTTCATAAACGACATTGAAAACTATCTTCCTGGTGGAATAAGAATGGCAGGACTCCAAGTAAACGTTCTTTTGTACGCTGATGATAATGATCATCATCAGAGTCAGAAGAAAATTTAAAATTGTTGATAAGCCGCTTGGCAGATTACTGTTTAAAATGGGGACTTAAAATTAATATCGAACAATCAAAAGTTATGATATTTTCAAGATACAATCGAACTTGTACTAGAAGTAATTTCATTTTGGATGGGACGCGTTTGGAAGTAGTACATCAATGTAAGTACCTCGGAGTGATAATTAATTCAACATTAAATTTTAAAAGCCACCTTACTGAAAAATCCTGAAAATTACAAAGTATAATTAACTTTCCATGGAAAAAGATATTTTTAAATAACAATATAAATCTGTCAACCAAGTACCAAATCTTCAACTCCGTTTGTTAAATCTTCATTGTGTTATGGTGCGCAAGTTTGGGGAATGGAAGAGTATGAAGAAGTCGAGGAACTTCAAGGGAATTATATTAAGAAAATATTCAACCTTCCTATAAACACTCCAAATTATGCTATCTAATTAGAAACTGGATTACCAAACATATGTTACTTTATGAAACAAGGAACAAAAACTGGTGGTTTGCAAAGTGGCATCAATACGCGACTTACTTTGGTGAAGACTTACAAATGGACGTAAGCAACACTCATATCCTAAGAGTCCAATTATATAGAATTATTGAAAAACAAGAAGACTACTTTCGGAATTTCTTAATAGAGACAGTAGCTAAATCTGAAAGCAGAATTATATACCATATAACCTATATAATGATAATTATTTTCGTGATGAGCTTAACTCCAAAGAGATCGCTTTGATTTTCAAACTGAGATGCGATGTATTAAACATTAACGGAAGGCCATATAATGCGAGATTCAAACAATTTTGCTCGTTGTGTAACTTCAAATCTAAAGAAGGCTGTTTTTATTTTATGAGTGTTTGTCCAATTTTAAGACATCAAAGAATGGCGCACTTTGGAAAATCTTCCTCTCAATGAAGGACACAATCAAATTACTAAATGGACCTGACTGGAAAATCCTTTCCAACTACCTGAAAGAAATAATGAAGTTCAGAATGCTAATAATAACTGAATTCGACTATATTTAATATAACACATAACATTTAACGCAAAAAGAATTATACTAAATTTTAAAATAAATTGTTTTTTATATCTTCTGACTGTATGATATTAAATATTATTAATTTTTGGCAGTAGAGCACAGCCAATGCTTCTAAATTCAATTCAAGAAATTTAATGTATAATGAAAATTGTAAATAAATGAATTACTTACTTACTTACTTAGTTGAAAAAATGTTGACGAGTGACCTTAACTGGGGATGAATTGGCCAGTCTGTGGACGGTATTCGCAGAAGGAGAAAAGGGAAGAATGTGAAAACGGCATAGTGTAGGGAGGAGATGTTTTTAGTCCATATGATCGGAAAGCATGCGGAGAGGACAAACGGGGATGGTAAACGCCAACAAACTTAATTATGGTGCGAATGGCCCCAAAAAAAAAAATTAAAAAAGACACCGACCATGCCACCGTTCATTCAATTAATCATCGCTGGTGTCTGGAGGGAATCCGCTGAGGAAACCCTCATACTCCTGATCGATAATTTTGACTGTACCGTTAAACGAAATCCAATCTGGAATGGCCGTTAACAGCTTCAAGTCCTTCAAATCTCCAGGCCGGAAGTGTATTCCAGGTAGAAGTTAAGGCTATCTAGGAAGCTGCACGCTTGTTGTTAATGAAATCCAATGCCATCAATATTACCAGTCGGAGATTTATTGAACTGTAGAATTGCGGGGCGTCGAGGAAAAGAAGGACAAGTACACTCCTAAGCGTCAATAGAAAAAGAGAGACAAGTGGCGAGCGAACCTGCAACCGGTTGGCAAAAGCCAGTGACTCAATAGAACACAACGTTCAAACGACCGATCCAAGATCCAAGGATGTGGTTCACAAGACAACTAAGAAGGCTGGGAAGCTTCAAACAATGAACCCAACCTTGGGAGAGGTTGTCAAAATTGACCTACATACAGTAGGGATCTCCGACTTACAAAACGACGACGGCTGGATCAGGGGAGGGAAGTGGAGGGTCTTAATGACCGTGATAGCCGACGAGTTACTCTTGTACTTTGTTAACAAGCCAACAGCTACGTCACCCACCATCAATGATGCCGGATGTTGATGAATGGAATGGAGATCAATCTAAATTGCACAATGTCTCAGGTTTCCCTGAAGGTGCAGTAAAGAGATAGATAGTAAGATAGTAAAGAGAACATCCCGAGAATGGCAGCCTCTCTGGGTAATTGCAGCCAATGAGACAACGGTCTGTAGTAGCATCGTCTTGCTTGGCATAGACGAAAAAAATGATAACATCGTCACTATTACTGAAAAGTAGGAAGATGGAGTTCATACAGATAAATCTGCACCACTAAAAGCTAACTACTGCCAACCTGTTACTTCGTCTTCTCAAAGGCGGAAATCGGCCTCATCCAGGAACCGTGGCTCGTCAGCAATGGCCGCGTCTTAATATATTCATTATATGTAAAGGGTCATTTTTTTGGCTATTATCTTTTTGGCAACACTGGTTTAAACAGCTGACGCACGTTTCGTGTTTTGTTTCACTGTCAAACATCTTCAGTTTGGTGTATAATTTAACCATGAATCGTCTTACAAACGAACAACGCTTGCAAATTATTGAATTTTATTATCAAAATGCGTGCTCTGTTAAGAAAGTTGATCGCGGCAAAAATTGTGTTCAGCGACGAAGCTCATTTTTGGCTCAATGGGTACGTAAATAAGCAGAATTGTCGATTTTGGAGTGTATATCAGCCACTGCTCTTGCAATGCTACCAATGCATCCAGAAAATGTTTGGTGAGGTTTATGGGCTGGTGGCATCGTTGGACCGTACTTCTTCAAAGATGATGCTAATCGTAACGTAACTGTGAAAGGTGAGCGCTACCGTGAGATGATATCAAACTTATTTTTGCCCAAAATGCAAGAGCTTGACTTGCATGACATGTGGTTTCAACAAGACGGTGCCACATGCCACACAGCAAGCGTAACAATGGACTTATTGAGGGGCGAGTTCAGTGAACATTTTATTTCACGTTCGGGACCTGTAGGCCTTAAGACTATTTTTTGGGGGCTCATGTCTATACAGACAAGCCCGCTTCAATTGACGCATTGGAAGACAACATTGAAACATTTATTCGTGAGATACAGGCCGAAATGTTGGAAAGAGTACGCCAAAATTGGACTAAGCGGATGGACCATTTGAGGCGCGGTCGAGGTTAACATTTGCATGAAATAATCTTCAACCATGAAATTATATGGACCGTACTATCGATTCAAATAAAGATTTCATGCATTTTTCTGAAATTTATGTCTTTTTTTTGAAAAACTTTCCTATGGCTTTTAAAAAATCACCCTTTAAATCTGAAAGTAGTGGAAATAGCGTCTGTAACTTCAAGACATGCTAGTCTCTGCATTCTAGTAAGCAGCCTGAGGTTGGTGGATTTCAGGGTGGTCTGCTACCATACCACTCTGCCGTATGTCAAGATTGGTCTTACAATCGCTGTGTACATCCACAGATTTGTCTTGGGGTTCAGGCCCCACTTTTTGCCGAATATCCTGTTGCTCAGGTGTAGGGCACAAGCTGCCTTCTTGACTCCTCTATTAAATTGAGTTTCCAGTTTAGTTTCCTGTCTAGGATAATCCCTAGGTATTTCGCGCTGTCCGCCAATTTGAGGGTTGTGCGTGGAATGACACTTTTGTTGGTGAATAGTACCAACTCAGTTTTTTGAGGGTTGATTCCTAGACATACATATTTTCAATTAGCTCGCTAAGAGTCGGGAGAAATTTACCGGGAGCTATTGTATAATCACGTCGTCGTCAGCGTAAGCAAATGCTCTGGTTCCCGTTAGTCTGAGCTCTTCTAATACTTTATTTATTACTAGTACCCATAGAAGAAGGAGTTCATCTTGCAGCTGCAACTTTAATGGAGGAGTCTCCTAGGGTAGCATTAATAATTCTCCTGCTGAGCAGACTTACTATCACTGTAGTCCCATTTGCTCAACTTTGGCCTTTTCAAGGGCGGACTTAATTGCCGTGGTCTTTACATTATTGGAGGCCCCCTCTATGCCTAGAAAATCACAAGTGCTTATTTCTTGACATTCAGGGACTTTTCAATCACACTAACCACCTCGTATTGTGTGGTTTCTACACCTTTGCTCTTCATATACGCATGCTGTGCCCTAGAGATGGTGTTTTGCGGGAAGCTACTGCGAATGTAGATATTGAGGAGCTTTTCAAACGTCTTCAAGACGAAGGAAGTGAGGCTTATAGGACTGTAGTCTTTCGCCGTGCACTGGCTGGTCTTGCCGGCTTTGGGTATGAAAACAACTTTAACTTCTCTCCATGCAGCCGGAATATAACCATAGACCAGGCTGCTGTGGAATAGTTTCTCCAGTATAGGAGTAATAATGCCTTTTGTCGGTTGCAGCATGATGGGAATAATTCCATCAACACCCGGTGATTTATACGAATCGAAGGAATCGATGGCAATGTGTCATACGATATCTGAGTCCAGCTATCTTCACTGTCTTTGATGTTAGCTGGAATCGTGGGGCTTTTTAAAACGCGTATCCTTACGAGGTTTTCTTAGTGTCATTGCAGAAGGATCACCAGGAGTCTCTTTTGGCGATGGCAACAGCTTTTTGAAGTTCCTGAGGCTTTCCTTATTATCAGTCAAAGCACTAGCTGGCATAGAGGCCTTACCTGCGTTGAATAGAGTTCTTAAAGCTAATAGGTATTTACACCACCATGAGGGTTATTTCTTATTTGTTGAGGTCCGTAGAGGACAGGCTTACTCATAGGATTCTCGAATGGATGAAGTCATCTCTCTCTCCTGTGTAACACGCATAATATTCTCTTCCGATTCCCGAGGGACGAGGCCGTCTTAAAGAACGTACCCTGAAACATCTCCCATTTCTAACTTTGCCCGTAAGGAGCGTATGCTGTCATAAACGCTCCTGCAATACCTGGTCACTTTGATCTAGATCGCCGGCAGTCACTGCCTTTAACATCGGAATGCGACTAAGGGCATCAACATGGGCCATTCTCTCTCCCTTACGATGTTGTACCTGATAGCTTTTTGTAGTTTTCTAGTGCTAAAGCCCACTTAGCCACCCGCGGGGTGACATCCTTTTTTTTAAAGTTTGTCATAATGCCTCGCAGTCGGTAACAATAACAAAACGCTATCGGTCAAGAAAAGTTCTAAAACGCTCTAAAGCGCGAACAACGGCCAATGTTTCTAAGAAGCTAATAATTTTGGATTCTTCATTAGTGGCTTTCCTAGAAAATAAATTCACTGGGTGGAACTTATTATCGTTCTGTTTCTGCATAAGCACAGCCCCAAAAGCCATGGGAACTGGCGTCGCAATGTAATTCAGCCTCTCTCTTAAGATCATTTACCGCTAATGTCGGTGAAGAAACAAGTTTTACTTTCAATTCCTCAAAACCAGCATTACACTCATCGGACCATTCAAACTTGACTCCCTTCATCAAAAAGTTCGTTAATGGTCTATCTATACAAGAAAAGCCCGGGGCAATCGTCTGGACATCTTTGATGCTGCGGGGTGGCGAATATGCACGTATTGCCTTTAAGTGTTTAGCATTAGGGTGAATCCCCTCTTCACTGATACAATAACCGAGATAATCTATTTGGTTATATGCGAATCTACCCTTCTCCATATTAAGTTCCAGACCAGCATCTTTCACTTCGAAAGTGAGAATTTGAATGTGCGTCGCTATGCCTACGGTTGCGATACAAATGTCGTCACGATAAGCACGATAAGCCCTTTTAGGCGTACATGAATGTACCTCTGGAAAACAGCGGGAGCGTTCTTAAGACCGAATGGCATATACACATATTCGTACTGCCCGAAAGACCTGACGAACGCGGAATACTCGTTCGAATCCTTGGACTTCTTGATAAGATGAAAGCCTTCCTTCAAATCGAGAGTCGTAAATACAGTTTTTTTCGCGAAATATTTAAAAACAATATTCTATCAAAGGGAGTGGAAAATTATCCCTACTACTATGTATTTATTCAACGCTCGGTAATCCACTCACATGTCCATTCTTTTTCCTAACCAATACTAACGGCGAAGCATAGGGTGGGTTACTCTGTCTAATAATACCCTTTTCTAACAAGCGATTAACCGTACTCTGCACTTCGGTACGTTCGTAGTAAGAAAAACGCATCGGTGAACACATCAGCATGTCCTTTGTTAGACTTATTTTCATGCGATAGCCCGTCGGTTTCACCGCGGTTTCCGTCCTAAGATAAAACTCATCAATTGTCGACCTAAGAATAATCAACTGAACCGAGCTCAACTGAGTTCACTAACTGACCTAAATCAATAAAATTAACCATACCCCCATCACCAACGACATCAATTATTTACAATTCCGAATCTTCGTTTTAACTTCATGATCAACAGTTTTACTCTGGACACTACCGCGGGTTTTACAACGCTACTTTCTACTAGAACGTTCGGATTCCTGGCAAAACTACTTGGACTACCGGAGTCAAAAGAGAAAGGTATGAGTTGGTCACAGTGCGCTTGTTACAATTATCATTGAAGGTGACACTTACCATTTCTCACGCCTTTATATTATCTGCGATCTCGCTGAAGTCTCGGTGGCCATTGACGTCGAGCTCTTCTTCGCCTTCCTGCTGGACTGCGGCTGCTAGCTTCTTCTTTCCCTCGCGTATCTCTCCAGATGCGGCCAGAGCTGTTTGAACGTGGTGACGGCCATCAGTGGGACCGCGTTGTTTCTGCGGTCATTCAGTCCCTCCAGTATGTACTCAATTACTTCGGCCTCCGGGATGTTGGCGTGTGATGCGATTTCCTTCATTTCCAGCACATACCGCCCCACTGGCTCTGAACGCCAAAGGACCCGAGCCTTCAGCTCCTTAAAAAATTCGTGCATCGTGTGAGAGCGTCCGAAATCCATGATAAGTAGTTCCTTCAATCCTTCGTACGTAGGTGGAAGGTATGTATAACTCGTCCAGCGCCCGGCGAGCACACAGCAGCCAGCTCGCCCATTGTACTTTGCGAGTTCGAAAACCTCCTCCATTTCTGCGAACCACTTTCGTATGTCCTGCGTATCGCCGCCGCTAAATTTGCTAAGCATCAGCCATGGTATTTTCGGCCGAAGGAACAGCAGCGGTAACGGCAGTGGTAGTGGCAGCTATAGTAGCTTCGGTAACGACAGCGGTAGTTACAGCGGGGCGAACAGTGGCATTCGTAACGGTCAGCGTGGCTGCGGAGTCGGCGTCACTGTGGTATATGGTTTCTCGCAACAGTGATTTCATCTGCGAGATCGTTGCTGACTTGGGAAACCGGATGCCTGATTGAGTCAGGGCGTCCCCCAGCTCCTGCTACTTCGTTAGGAGATTTTCCAAAGTTTTGAAGTTCAAATCCCACTTTTGAGATGCAAAAAGCTCTTGGTTAGTGTTTTGTATTTTATTTAAAGAAACTCGTTGGTGGTGTCACACATGTGGCTTCGTTGACAACTTGAATATAAAGAGACCGATCACTTATATTATGTACCTGACAAAGTTTTTATCCTTTACTGATTCAGAATAATTCTTTAATGTAAACAGCTTCTCACTTTTACATCCGTTAGTTAGTTTTCTTAAAATCAAATACTGCTCCAGCCTAGCTTACGACATTAAAAATTAAATCAGCTTCAAGATTTGTTATTTCATAAAACCTAGTATGTTTGTTAAAAATTGTTGCTTCGTAGTAATGAGTTATAATCGTTTAACCAGTAATCGTTTTTACCCTTCTCTTAATGGGTAGTTTTTCCTATTTAATAATATATATGGCCTACAGTAACAATTCGTAGCACCGGTGTCAATTAGTACTTTTATTCTTCTCCCATTTCGGAAGTCCTCCCTGAATATGTAGGGTACTCGGGACGATTTTCTCAAAACGAATTCTAATTTATATTGTTAATTCTTAGATTTTTTACTTGAGGCTGTGACTTACTGAACTGTCCACTGTCATGCTGTCTTTTTTCAGGCGACTGATTATATTTCCGTTGTTGTTATTAAATGTATTACCTGGTCGGTAATTATAATTTGGTTTGAATTGTGGATTGTTAAAAGATTGTTTGGATCTTTATACATCCATGGGTTCTGGCTTAGGAAAGTAATTCCTGTTATTATTATTATTGCTGTTATGATATTGATTGATAGGATTCCTTTGCGGGAACCTCAAATTATTTGTATAACGACTATTATTATTGTTATTGTTTACTGTATTTTGGTTTCGACCAAATTGCAAAGCGAAATTTGCCATCCAATTTTTGCGCCTTTGTCAGCTCGCTTGGCAAGTCTTCTGGGGATAATGAAAATATAATATTGGACAATGGACCATTGAATCCTGTAACAAAAATGCGAAGAGCATTACGTATGTTAGTATTGTTGAGCTCTTTGGTTAGTGCAGTGTTTGTACCGTGCATCATTATTGTTTTGTTAATTAAAAGTGTCAGCTTTTGATTGACTAAATTATAATAGTCAACTATTGACACATTTTCCTGTCGTAAAACACTCAACTCTTGCTCAATTACATGAGCGAGTCTCTTGTCGGAATAGGCGAAGTTCAACCTTGCAATAATTGCATCGACATTTAGACGTGTTCCATGATTTGTCAAAGTATTTTTAGCATCGTGAGTAACCTTATTACGTAATATGGTAACAATTCTGGTAACGATTTGATCACATCTAGTGATTCATTACATTCTATACTTTCATCTGTAGGTTGCTACTTATATTCTGTCACTGAATTAGATCCTGTCACTATGCTCAATTGAGATTTTAAGTGATCTATTTCACTTCTTAGCTATGAGCAAGGCTCAACGAATTAACTAATTCCAGTCTGAAATGATTGCTTAAATCGCGATTGTTTTATTATTTCACTTAATATTTAAAAACTTTTTTTTATTTCACTAAAAACTTTAAATTCATTTGGTTATTTTACTTAACTATTTTCTTACTTTAGACTTGGTTGGTGTTTGTTGTTTCTTTTTTTCTCCTTTTTTTGTCGGTGTCTTCTTCACCTTTATAATGTTTTTTAGTGTTGGTTTCCTTTTCTCCTTTATGTGAGGTACTCGTTTGTTGGTGTCTTCCTTTCCTTTGTTATTCAGGACGTCTGTTGTTGTTAGGTTTATTTTCTCCATTATGTAGGATATTTTATTCTGCACACTTGGTATTTGCTTTAATTCACTTGTACATTTGATGTTTTAAAACACTTTATTGCTGATCATCGTTCGAGTTCTAAAATACAACTGGAGAGCTGTAGCCTACTTTAAATTTCTATTTATACTAATTCGAATGCTTACAAAAGTGCAATCGAAGCTAAATGGACTGACACTAGATAATGGTGAAATCTGATACAATGCTTAAAAGATGAGTGAGGCTTATGTTATTTGTAATTGATAAGAAGTGAATATCATGGGTCACTTGGTTAGTCGGTGTCATTGATCTTCATGGTGCGTAGGCATATTCTACCTTAATGTCTCATGTTAGGTGCCTTGTTAACTCCTTTCTTTTGAAGCGAAACGTCAGTTTTTTTTTATTTTTTCGTTTAATTCGTTGAATCATCGAATTCTTCTTTGTTTGCTAACATTTTGATCTGGAACATGTTGTTTATTTTTTATTTGATAATGCAGATAATTAGAAATATGAACATAAACGTTGTTGTAAATGACATTGGATGAATTGTAAATTCTCTTTTCATTGAATGAATAAATTAATGTCTTGAAATCTCAATTCTTCGTCTTCGGATTCCACATATTGGATTATGTTGTAGCTAATTAGTTGACTCGTCTTCAAATAGTTCCAAATGATTGCTGTTGGATTCTCGTATGTTATATTGACTCCTTCCACTTTATGTCCATCAATTGTGTGTTTGCCGGAAACTAATATCGCTCCATCTTTAATTATTTCTATTTCTTTATTTTTTTTTTTAATTTTAAGCATTGTCCTCTTTTGTTATTTAAAATCTTTGATAAACATGATTCTTCTAATGATAAAATACAAAATATAGTGCTCAGCTCGATTTTACAATTCTGAACATTTAAGTACCACATCTAACAATTTTGTTTGAAAGAATTAGTTATTTTAAGATTAAATTTTATTAAAGATTTCCGAATTAGTAGTGAATTGTTTGTTATTACTGTCTGTCAGTTCTAAAATTTTATTGGTTATTCGTACTAAATCGTCATGGTCTGGGTTCCATAGGGTTCCTAGTTCGTCAATTCCTCTTTTCTGTCTACATTTGGGTACTTGCAATTGTCCTATTAGTAATTTAATTAAGTTAACCTCTGAGTCACTGTTATCATTGCTGTCATTGACATGGTCGGAAATTATGTGTCCTGTATTAAAATTGTTCGGCGTTTCTTCTATTAAGTTCTTCTAAAATAAGTTATGTTTCTGATATGAAAAAGATCACCGTAATCCTCATAGATTGCTGTATCGCCTTGTTCAATAAGTACATAATTTTCCCGAGTATAGTTGATTACTTCTGCGGACACTATCCCTATTAATGTCAAAATAATCATCCAGTTCATTTTGACTGCAATAATAAAATGTTAAGTCTTAATATTGTCTTTATGTAGTATTATATTTCTCTGATAGATCCGAACTTTATTTCCTAAATCTTCCTTTAACTTTTGTTTGTTATATTTTGCAGAAACTTTATTCCTACCTCCTACGTTTTTTTCGAAAATTATTTTGTTTGCAGAATACACTTTAGTATCCTTTTTTGTTAAATCTTTCTAGCATTTTTCCTTGAGCCACTAGAAGTTTTGATTCTAAATCTTTATATAATTATTAATTTATTTTTATTAAATAAAACTTCAAACGGTCTTTGATTCGTAACTGAATGGATAGTTTTATTGTACTGTTGTGTGGCTCTATAGATTGATTCCAAGTCACTTATTAAATGAAATTCCTGTTTTAAACACCTTGCAATCTCTATTAGTGTAGAGTATTATCACTAAAAATTTTGAATACGCATCAATGTATGTTAAAAATTTCAATTTCTGGGCGAAAAATATATCAAGGTTCCTAGGAATTGGAGTCTCTCCAATTGGTATCTTTGGCGGATGTCTATTGTACTTGTTTCTGTTACAAATTTTACATTTTCTAAAATATTCTTTGAATTGCGTATTCATTTCGGGCCAGTAATATGATTGTTAAACCTGTTTCAGGTTATCCCTGTGATATCTGTGTCCTCCTGTGTGTGTCTGTTCTAAAGCGTGATTTTTTAGCTATGATCTTTTTGGCAACACTGGTTTAAACAGCTGACGCACGTTTCGTGTTTTGTTTCACTGTCAAACATGAATCGTCTTACAAACTAACAACGCTTGCAAATTATTGAATTTTATTATCAAAATGCGTGCTCTGTTAAGAAAGTTCATCGCGCCAAAAATTGTGTTCAGCGACGAAGCTCATTTTTGGCTCAATGGGTACGTAAATAAGCAGAATTGTCGATTTTGGAGTGTATATCAGCCACTGCTCTTGCAATGCTACCAATGCATCCAGAAAATGTTTGGTGAGGTTTATGGGCTGGTGGCATCGTTGGACCGTACTTCTTCAAAGATGATGCTAATCGTAACGTAACTGTGAAAGGTGAGCGCTACCGTGAGATGATATCAAACTTATTTTTGCCCAAAATGCAAGAGCTTGACTTGCATGACATGTGGTTTCAACAAGACGATGCCACATGCCACACAGCACGCGCAACAATGGACTTATTGAGGGGCGAGTTCGGTGAACATTTTATTTCACGTTCGGGACCGGTCAATTGGCCGCCTAGATGGTGCGATTTAACGCATTTAGACTATTTTTTGGGGGGCTCATGTCTATACAGACAAGCCCGCTTCAATTGACGCATTGGAAGACAACATTGAAGCATTTATTCGTGAGATACCGGCCGAAATGTTGGAAAGAGTATGCTAAAATTGGACTAAACGGATGGACCATTTGAGGCGCAGTCAAGGTCTACATTTGCATAAAATAATCTTCAAACATTAAATTATATGGAACGTACTATCGATTCAAATAAAGATTTCGTGCATTTTTCTGAATTTTATGTTTTTTTTTTTGAAAAACTTTCTTATAGCTATTAAAAAATCACCCTTTATATACTAAAGGGTGGTTAAATTTAAAGGGCCGATGTTGAATGTGAACCACACCTAAACGTCAAGTTTTTTTCTGCATTTCATTTGACATTTCTCAATTTCAGACTAACTCAATTTGAATGGAAAGATACACAATCACACACAATGGAGCAACGCGTTACAGTTATTCAGGCTTATTATGAAAATGGGCATTCAAATCAAAATGCACATCGTACACTTCGGTCGTACTTTTCGGTCAGCTTAATCGACCAATTTGTGTCAACAATCGGTAGAATTGTGCGCAAATTTCAGCAAACTGGGTCTGTGGGAAATGTGAAAACACCTGTGCATGCTCACCGAGTTCGTCCTGCGGCTTATGGGATGGGGGCGGGCTGTACTTATCGTGAATGGTGTTCCCTATAGCGAGATGATAATGGACTTCTTGTGGCCAGAAATTGAGGATACCGATCTGGACGATATGTGCTTTCGACAGGATGGTTACACTTGCCACACAGCCAACGAAACAATGACTGTTTTGCGCGAGAAATTCAATGGCCGTATTATCTCACGTGTTGGCGATGTCAATTGGCCGCCAAGATCATGTGATTTGACACCGTTGGATTTTTTTCTTTGGGGTTATTTGAAAGAAAAGGTGTACATCGATAAGCTAGCAACAATTCAAGAGCAAAAGGTTGAGATAATTCGGCAAATTAACAGCATAGAACCTCAATTATGATTCAGCGTCATCGAAAATTTGGACCATCGGATGGAGGTGTGCCGCCGAGGTGTTTTGTTCCATACATAAGTGAACCATACCAATATTATCATAATAAAAAGAAATGACAATAATTTCCAAAAAAAAAATACTGGTAGCTTTTCTCTTCAGTTCCATTAAAGACAAAATATGAGTGCTGCAATCGGCGTGATGGAAAACAATTGGGCGATCCGCGTTCTCGAAAGCGGACAACAAAGAGTTACTGGCGGTTAACACATCAGGCCACCAACCAACACAGACTGGACTGAACATTAACCAACCGTAGTCAGACGACGTGACACTGTCGCATTAGGTGATCCTGCAGCTATAAAAGAACCAGTAACAGCAACCACAGTACAGCAGTAGCAATTTCAGGAACAACAACAGCGGCAGAAAATGCAGCAGCAACAATAGCAACAAAAACATGCAGTGCAGAAATTTAAAGCCCTTGACGACGTTCTGTATGACTCGACCGAGGACGAGGGGAAATTTTCCTTCTGATCTAAATGGAACTCGTACAGTGCGCTTATGATAACGACGACGAACAACTGCAACCTAAGCAGCATTTACAAAATACACAAGATTTAACAAATACCAGGTAGCAACAAAAACTACAACAACATAAGCAGACCAGACACCAACAACAATTTTTTTTATTATATATAAAATGCCCTTAAGGCTGTCTGTCCACTTCTTATCAGGGACATATGGCTATGCTCACATGCGTACTCTGTAAGACCAATGGGCATTCTGCTAACTATGGGCGGTGTATTATGCCCAGTTGAGCAGGAAAAGTATAGAGGAAAAAAAACGGTAGATGCGAGGCCAGTGCCCCGTGATCTAACTACCACTCTTACACCGGCAGTCTCCTATGCCCAAAGGCATCTGAAAAACTGCCGGTGCAACAGACAGTGCTGAAGGTAACCTCTGTAACCTTATTTCAAACTCACAACGCGGATATGCTAATGGCCGGCAAAACTAAGCTGAAATATAGACTCAAACTCGGGCGCAAAAATTACCACATAATTCGAAGAGACTGGCCCCAATCATTGCAAGAGGGGCGTCAATCAAAATAGGCCATTGTCATAATGTCACGAACATCCTCCGCGGGATGGACACCTTGGCGTGGTGCAGGGGCTTAAATCTCGTACCTCAATGCCTGCTAAAAAGGGTGACCCTGACCGACATGGCCCAGCTATGTCCTGAACAGAGATGTTGTGACCAGAAGGAATTATAAGTCGACGAACTAAATGTATCACCCCCCCTAATCCAGGGTACTACTGTACTGTGTTCTAACGGTGCCTCTCCTTAGCCGGGCCACTTTCCGGAGAGTACAAATGGCCTTACCACGCTAATGCGAGACTGTAATTTCCTTAGCTGCTTGTGGGATTCAAAATTAATCTCAAAAGGAAAAACAAAAAGACTGTCCACTGACGCCCGCTCCGGGACAACCGGGTGGGTTTGATGATCCACTCAGGAGGGGGCTCAGTGGTGCTGGAATCAGGTGGTATCTTCGCTACCTGGAGAGGCGCCTAGTGCCGGGGAAAGCGCGGGAAAAGGCAGGCGAGCTCGGAACCTTCCATCTCAGCAAAAAGGAGCTGCATCTTCATTTTTCCACCTGTCCTGTGACACATAAAAGACGAATAGTGTCCCCGAAGCGGGAGAGGTCCCTCGAAGTAAACTCCTACCTCGGACGGCAGAAGCTATGCAACCGATGCAAAAGCGTGGGTGCAAGTCCATGGGGCCGACGGTGGCCGAGAGGGCAGCAGTTTTTCCTTGTGAATATCCAAGGGAGATGCAGTGTGCTGAAGACCGGAACAGCCTAGAGGATGCCCCGGTTATTGAAATGGTCCGTGGATGGGAGCATAAGCTCAAATTCCATCGCATACATTTCAAGCATGGAATGCTACTGGTAGAATGTGTAACCTTGCTAACTGCAGGGTGGCTAAGACAACTAGCACCCAAATTAGGTAACTAGAAGGGAGTGGGACTGACTACTAAATGTGGGAAGGATATATTACATTTCTATTCCATTACCGTCTATTTGCCAAAAACCACCGGACAGGAACACTACAATTGCTCTCCGCGAGGCCCAAAATGGGGCTATAAGCACTAAACTGTGGAAGGTGCTGAATAGTCGTGATGAGGGAACGGGACATGTACTGTTATAATCGTTATAACGACTGGTAGACCACTACAAAGGGCTACAGATACTAATTTTAATGGAATGCGACGCCAACGCCCACAACAGTATCTGGGAGAGCACCGACACAAACAAAAGGGGTGAGTACTTGCTGCAATTTATTTCAAGCTCGTCACTTGCTATATTTTCGGCAATAGGGAGACTATGGTCTTTATCCAAGAACACTGGATCATAAATTATCAGGTGAATGGACTAAGGACCACAAACTACAAACACAAGAAATACATGTAAACCTAGAACTTGTATCCTTGCAAAGAAATACTTAAACGTCCCTCTTCTTCCTAGCCTACCAAATCAAAACCTCACAGGGGCGAGTCTAGAGCTAGGAGACTCTAAATACTGGGTTGTCTCCTCCCACAATCCGCTAGACCGGCATAGAAACCATCAATGAGCTCGCGTTCACAAATAGTACGAACCTTATAATCGGATGCGGTTCTATCCCACATCACCTTCTATGGGGATGCACTGATACAAATAACAGAGGTCAGTCTCTCTTAAATTTCATACTTCTAAACAACCTAGAGATCTGTAACAAATGCGACGAACATCACAAAAAATCGCCAAGAAGTTTTAGATCTCACCCTTATATCCAACAATATATCTCACCTTATTACTAACTGGAGAGTATCTAAAGCACAATTAACAACCTGTGCTGTGATCTAAATTACCACTTACCACCACAACTGGCATTTAGGAACCAAAGGAAAACAACATGGTCTCTCCACTTGTCTATCTTCTCTCTCTCCTTGCCTTATCAACCCAGTACGCCTCCTCAAAACTCCAGTGAACTAGACGACTTAGTAGAGATACTCGCAAATGCGCATAATGAGGCCATGAATATCGCCTGACCCCTAAAAACACCTGGGAAAAACTCGAACCGCGCTGGTGGAATGCAAACCTAAATAATCTTCGCCTAATCTGTAGAAGAAAAATTAATAAGGCAAGGAACACTAAGGAGACTTGAGATTGGGATTCATACAAAGAAAACCTGAGCTCTTACAAAACTGAAGTCAGGAAAGCAAAAAGGAACACCTGGAAAGAAACTGCGAAACAATCAAAGAATCCTCGGCATCACCCAGGCTTCGGAATGTTCGCTCCACCTGTCCTAATGCTTCTTCAAAAAAGCCGGCGACACATGGACGTCATCAAACTAGGATCACTCTTGTCCTTTTCAGAACCATGTTTTACAATGCAACATGGGATTCGCGCACGAACTGGTGTAAAGTCACCATAGTCGACCCGCAGGGACGGTCGTTTGATGTGAAAAGTGTAGTAAAGTATCTTGGCATTTGGTTGGATCAATATCTATATTTTGGCAAACAGACTGCTCTAACGAAACCTATGATAGGATATGAAACGTGCGGAAGCATCCTCTGTATATGTATATGCAGTCGTGCGATAGTCCCATTTTTGTTTCATGGTACTTCAAATGATTATGTTCCGTTAGAGCTCCGACCACCGTCCTCAGTAGGCTTTTGCCACACTGAAGGAGTTTGTCGGTTTTAGTTATATTTATGTCTAGCCATAGCACCTTAGTAGTCTTACAGGTGGTTAAGTTTAACCACATTTTTCTTGCTAATTCTAGAATTTTATCATCCACCTTCTTCCATTAGATTGCCTGGGATGGGTCGATTACGGCCCCTTTTCTGGCAAGTTCGTCTGCTTTTTCATTGCCGGCTTTGTCTCTGTGTCCTGAGACCCAGCATAGAGTTATCGAGTGCTGCACGCTTAGAGTTTTGAGCTCCTCGCAGCAGCTCGCGACCAGCTTGGACTTGATTTCTATTGCCGAAATTGCTTTAATGGCCGCTTGACTGCCAATTAGAATGGTAAAATCAGCCGGTGGTATTTTCAACATTGTTATCATTCTGGCCGCTTCTTTGACTGCCAGGACCTCCGCTTGAAAAACACTGTCATATTCAGGAATAGAGCAGTGCATGTTTAACAATTCGGAGAAAATGCCCTCACCTGTGCCTGTTTGCATCTTCGATCCATCAGTATATACTTGGATGCTCGAATTATTGCTGGGTTCTTTGGTGATCCAGTCTTCCCTCGTCGGGAAATAGCATCTGAAGGGTATTTCAAAGTCGAGGAAAGGGAGTGTGTAGTCACTTTCGGACTGTTCTATTTGTAGTCTATTCAGTATACTAGCATGTCCAATGGGACTTGAGAGTCAGCATTTTGATTGAATGCTTCTAACGACACTTTTAGCAGCGTTAGCTTGCAAGTAGAGGTCAAGTGGGAGAAGGTTTAATAGTACCTCTAGGCCCGCTGTCGGGGTAGTGGAAATACCGTCTGTAACTTCAAGACATGCTAGTCTCTGATTCTAGTAAGCAGCCTGAGGTTGGTGGATTTCAGGGTGGTCTGCTACCATTCCACTCTGCCGTATGTCAAGATTGGTCTTACAATCGCTGTGTACATCCACAGATTTGTCTTGGGGTTCAGGCCCCACTTTTTGCCGAATATCCTGTTGCTCAGGTGTAGGGCACAAGCTGCCTTCTTGACTCCTCTATTAAATTGAGTTTCCAGTTTAGTTTCCTGTCTAGGATAATCCCTAGGTATTTCGCGCTATCCGCCAATTTGAGGGTTGTGCGTGGAATGACACTTTTGTTGGTGAATAGTACCAACTCAGTTTTTTGAGGGTTGATTCCTAGACATACACATTTTCAATTAGCTCGCTCAGAGTCGGGAGAAATTTACCGGGAGCTATTGTATAATCACGTCGTCGTCAGCAAATGCTCTGGTTCCCGTTAGTCTGAGCTCTTCTAATACTTTATTTATTACTAGTACCCATAGAAGAAGGAGTTCATCTTGCAGCTGCAACTTTAATGGAGGAGTCTCCTAGGGTAGCATTAATAATTCTCCTGCTGAGCAGACTTACTATCACTGTAGTCCCATTTGCTCAACTTTGGCCTTTTCAAGGGCGGACTTAATTGCCGTGGTCTTTACATTATTGGAGGCCCCCTCTATGCCTAGAAAATCACAAGTGCTTATTTCTTGACATTCAGGGACTTTTCAATCACACTAACCACCTCGTATTGTGTGGTTTCTACACCTTTGCTCTTCATATACGCATGCTGTGCCCTAGAGATGGTGTTTTGCGGGAAGCTACTGCGAATGTAGATATTGAGGAGCTTTTCAAACGTCTTCAAGACGAAGGAAGTGAGGCTTATAGGACTGTAGTCTTTCGCCGTGCACTGGCTGGTCTTGCCGGCTTTGGGTATGAAAACAACTTTAACTTCTCTCCATGCAGCCGGAATATAACCATAGACCAGGCTGCTGTGGAATAGTTTCTCCAGTATAGGAGTAATAATGCCTTTTGTCGGTTGCAGCATGATGGGAATAATTCCATCAACACCCGGTGATTTATACGAATCGAAGGAATCGATGGCAATGTGTCATACGATATCTGAGTCCAGCTATCTTCACTGTCTTTGATGTTAGCTGGAATCGTGGGGCTTTTTAAAACGCGTATCCTTACGAGGTTTTCTTAGTGTTATTGCAGAAGGATCACCAGGAGTCTCTTTTGGCGATGGCAACAGCTTTTTGAAGTTCCTGAGGCTATCCTTATTATCAGTCAAAGCATTAGCTGGCATAGAGGCCTTACCTGCGTTGAATAGAGTTCTTAAAGCTAGGAGGTATATACACCACCATGAGGGTTATTTTTTATTTGTTGAGGTCCGTAGAGGACAGGCTTACTCATAGGATACTCGAATGGATGAAGTCATCTCTCTCTCCTGTGTAACACGCATAATATTCTCTTCCGATTGCCGAGAGACGAGGCCGTCGTAAAGAACGTACCCTGAAACATCTCCCATTTCTAGCTTTGCCCGTAAGGAGCGTATGCTGTCATAAACGCTCCTGCAATACCTGGTCACTTTGATCTAAATCGCCGGCAGTCACTGCCATTAACATCGGAATGCGACTAAGGGCATCAACATGGGCCATTCTCTCTCCCTTACGATGTTGTACCTGATAGCTTTTTGTAGTTTTCTAGTGCTAAAGCCCACTTAGCCACCCGCGGGGTGACATCCTTTTTTTTTAAAGTTTGTCATAATGCCTCGCAGTCGGTAACAATAACAAAACGCTATCGGTCAAGAAAAGTTCTACAACGCTCTAAAGCGCGAACAACGGCCAATGTTTCTAAGAAGCTAATAATTTTGGATTCTTCATTAGTGGCTTTCCTAGAAAATAAATTCACTGGGTGGAACTTATTATCGTTCTGTTTCTGCATAAGCACAGCCCCAAAAGACATGGGAACTGGCGTCGCAATGTAATTCAGCCTCTCTCTTAAGATCATACACCGCTAATGTCGGTGAAGAAACAAGTTTTACTTTCAATTCCTCAAAACCAGCATTACACTCATCGGACCATTCGAACTTGACTCCCTTCATCAAAAAGTTCGTTAATGGTCTATCTATACAAGAAAAGCCCGGGGCAATCGTCTGGACATCTTTGATGCTGCGGGGTGGCGAATATGCACGTATTGCCTCTAAGTGTTTAGCATTAGGGTGAATCCCCTCTTCACTGATACAATAACGGAGATAATCTATTTGGTTATATGCGAATCTACCCTTCTCCATATTAAGTTCCAGACCAGCATCTTTCACTTCGAATGTGAGAATTTGAATGTGCGTCGCTATGCCTACGGTTGCGATACAAATGTCGTCACGATAAGCACGATAAGCCCTTTTAGGCGTACATGAATGTACCTCTGGAAAACAGCGGGAGCGTTCTTAAGACCGAATGGCATATACACATATTCGTACTGCCCGAAAGATCTGACGAACGCGGAATACTCGTTCGAATCCTTGGACTTCTTGATATGATGAAAGCCTTCCTTCAAATCGAGAGTCGTAAATACAGTTTTTTTCGCGAAATATTTAAAAACAATATTCTATCAAAGGGAGTGGAAAATTATCCCTACTACTATGTATTTATTCAACTACTTGGACTACCGGAGTCAAAAGAGAAAGGTATGAGTTGGTCACAGTGCGCTTGTTACAATTATCATTGAAGGTGACACTTACCATTTCTCACGCCTTTATATTATCTGCGATCTCGCTGAAGTCTCGGTGGCAATTGACGTCGAGCTCTTCTTCGCCTTCCTGCTGGACTGCGGCTGCTAGCTTCTTCTTTCCCTCGCGTATCTCTCCAGATGCGGCCAGAGCTGTTTGAACGTGGTGACGGCCATCAGTGCGCTTGTTACAATTATCATTGAAGGTGACACTTACCATTTCTCACGCCTTTATATTATCTGCGATCTCGCTGAAGTCTCGGTGGCAATTGACGTCGAGCTCTTCTTCGCTTTCCTGCTGGACTGCGGCTGCTAGCTTCTTCTTTCCCTCGCGTATCTCTCCAGATGCGGCCAGAGCTGTTTGAACGTGGTGACGGCCATCAGTGGGACCGCGTTGTTTCTGCGGTCATTCAGTCCCTCCAGTATGTACTCAATTACTTCGGCCTCCGGAATGTTGGCGTGTGATGCGATTTCCTTCATTTCCAGCACATACCGCCCCACTGGCTCTGAACGCTAAAGGACCCGAGCCTTCAGCTCCTTAAAAAATTCGTGCATCGTGTGAGAGCGTCCGAAATCCATGATAAGTAGTTCCTTCAATCCTTCGTACGTAGGTGGAAGGTATGTATAACTCGTCCAGCGCCCGGCGAGCACACAGCAGCCAGCTCGCCCATTGTACTTTGCGAGTTCGAAAACCTCCTCCATTTCTGCGAACCACTTTCGTATGTCCTGCGTATCGCCGCCGCTAAATTTGCTAAGCATCGTCTCGACTGCTGACATGTCGACTGTTGGTGTGTGCTGGAGCTGTGTTTTGAAAAAGCTCGACTTCCCTGCGCAGCATCAGCAGCCTCCTTAATCGCGCCAGCTCGCGCTCTATCATCATGTCCTATTCGGTTTAGGCAACAGTGATGACAGGAACAACAGCGGGCGAGGTGGAGGCGATGGCTGAGGTATTTTCGGCCGAAGGAACAGCAGCGGTAACGGCAGTGGTAGTGGCAGCGATAGTAGCTTCGGTAACGACAGCGGTAGTTACAGCGGGGCGAACAGTGGCATTCGTAACGGTCAGCGTGGCTGCGGAGTCGGCGTCACTGTGGTATATGGTTTCTCGCAACAGTGATTTCATCTGCGAGATCGTTGCTGACTTGGGAAACCGGATGCCTGATTGAGTCAGGGCGTCCCCCAGCTCCTGCTACTTCGTTAGGAGATTTTCCAAAGTTTTGAAGTTCAAATCCCACTTTTGAGATGCAAAAAGCTCTTGGTTAGTGTTTTGTATTTTATTTAAAGAAACTCGTTGGTGGTGTCACACATGTGGCTTCGTTGACAACTTGAATATAAAGAGACCGATCACTTATATTATGTACCTGACAAAGTTTTTATCCTTTACTGATTCAGAATAATTCTTTGATGTAAACAGCTTCTCACTTTTACATCCGTTAGTTAGTTTTCTTAAAATCAAATACTGCTCCAGCCTAGCTTACGACATTAAAAATTAAATCAGCTTCAAGATTTGTTATTTCATAAAACCTAGTATGTTTGTTAAAAATTGTTGCTTCGTAGTAATGAGTTATAATCGTTTAACCAGTAATCGTTTTTACCCTTCTCTTAATGGGTAGTTTTTCCTATTTAATAATATATATGGCCTACAGTAACAATTCGTAGCACCGGTGTCAATTAGTACTTTTATTCTTCTCCCATTTCGGAAGTCCTCCCTGAATATGTAGGGTACTCGGGACGATTTTCTCAAAACGAATTCTAATTTATATTGTTAATTCTTAGATTTTTTACTTGAGGCTGTGACTTACTGAACTGTCCACTGTCATGCTGTCTTTTTTCAGGCGACTGATTATATTTCCGTTGTTGTTATTAAATGTATTACCTGGTCGGTAATTATAATTTGGTTTGAATTGTGGATTGTTAAAAGATTGTTTGGATCTTTATACATCCATGGGTTCTGGCTTAGGAAAGTAATTCCTGTTATTATTATTATTGCTGTTATGATATTGATTGATAGGATTCCTTTGCGGGAACCTCAAATTATTTGTATAACGACTATTATTATTGTTATTGTTTACTGTATTTTGGTTTCGACCAAATTGCAAAGCGAAATTTGCCATCCAATTTTTGCGCCTTTGTCAGCTCGCTTGGCAAGTCTTCTGGGGATAATGAAAATATAATATTGGACAATGGACCATTGAATCCTGTAACAAAAATGCGAAGAGCATTACGTATGTTAGTATTGTTGAGCTCTTTGGTTAGTGCAGTGTTTGTACCGTGCATCATTATTGTTTTGTTAATTAAAAGTGTCAGCTTTTGATTGACTAAATTATAATAGTCAACTATTGACACATTTTCCTGTCGTAAAACACTCAACTCTTGCTCAATTACATGAGCGAGTCTCTTGTCGGAATAGGCGAAGTTCAACCTTGCAATAATTGCATCGACATTTAGACGTGTTCCATGATTTGTCAAAGTATTTTTAGCATCGTGAGTAACCTTATTACGTAATATGGTAACAATTCTGGTAACGATTTGATCACTTCTAGTGATTCATTACATTCTATACTTTCATCTGTAGGTTGCTACTTATATTCTGTCACTGAATTAGATCCTGTCACTATGCTCAATTGAGATTTTAAGTGATCTATTTCACTTCTTAGCTATGAGCAAGGCTCAACGAATTAACTAATTCCAGTCTGAAATGATTGCTTAAATCGCGATTGTTTTATTATTTCACTTAATATTTATAAAACTTTTTTTTATTTCACTAAAAACTTTAAATTCATTTGGTTATTTTACTTAACTATTTTCTTACTTTAGACTTGGTTGGTGTTTGTTGTTTCTTTTTTTCTCCTTTTTTTGTCGGTGTCTTCTTCACCTTTATAATGTTTTTTAGTGTTGGTTTCCTTTTCTCCTTTATGTGAGGTACTCGTTTGTTGGTGTCTTCCTTTCCTTTGTTATTCAGGACGTCTGTTGTTGTTAGGTTTATTTTCTCCTTTATGTAGGATATTTTATTCTGCACACTTGGTATTTGCTTTAATTCACTTGTACACTTGATGTTTTAAAACACTTTATTGCTGATCATCGTTCGAGTTCTAAAATACAACTGGAGAGCTGTAGCCTACTTTAAATTTCTATTTATACTAATTCGAATGCTTACAAAAGTGCAATCGAAGCTAAATGGACTGACACTAGATAATGGTGAAATCTGATACAATGCTTAAAAGATGAGTAAGGCTTATGTTATTTGTAATTGATAAGAAGTGAATATCATGGGTCACTTGGTTAGTCGGTGTCATTGATCTTCATGGTGCGTAGGCATATTCTACCTTAATGTCTCATGTTAGGTGCCTTGTTAACTCCTTTCTTTTGAAGCGAAACGTCAGTTTTTTTTTATTTTTTCGTTTAATTCGTTGAATCATCGAATTCTTCTTTGTTTGCTAACATTTTGATCTGGAACATGTTGTTTATTTTTTATTTGATAATGCAGATAATTAGAAATATGAACATAAACGTTTTTGTAAATGACATTGGATGAATTGTAAATTCTTTTTTCATTGAATGAATGAATTAATGTCTTGAAATCTTAATTTTTCGTCTTCGGATTCCACATATTGGATTATGTTGTAGCTAATTAGTTGACTCGTCTTCAAATATCAATTCTGAACATTTAAGTACCACATCTAACAATTTTGTTTAAAAGAATTAGTTATTTTATTGATTGCATTAAAGATTTCCGAATTAGTAGTGAATTGTTTGTTATTACTGTCTGTCAGTTCTAAAATTTTATTGGTTATTCGTACTAAATCGTCATGGTCTGGGTTCCATAGGGTTCCTAGTTCGTCAATTCCTCTTTTCTGTCTACGTTTGGGTACTTGCAATTGTCATATTAGTAATTTAATTAAGTTAACCTCTGAGTCACTGTTATCATTGCTGTCATTGACATGATCGGAAATTATGTATCCTGTATTAAAATTGTTCTGCGTTTCTTCTATTAAGTTCTTCTAAAATAAGTTATGTTTCTGATATGAAAAAGATCACCGTAATTCTCATAGATTGCTGTATCGCCTTGTTCAATAAGTACATAATTTTCCCGAGTATAGTTGATTACTTCTGCGGATACTATCCCTATTAATGTCAAAATAATCATCCAGTTCATTTTGACTGCAATAATAAAATGTTAAGTCTTAATATTGTCTTTATGTAGTATTATATTTCTCTGATAGATCCGAACTTTATTTCCTAGATCTTCCTTTAACTTTTGTTTGTTATATTTTGCAGAAACTTTATTCCTACCTCCTACGTTTTTTTCGAAAATTATTTTGTTTGCAGAATACACTTTAGTATCCTTTTTTGTTAAATCTTTCTAGCATTTTTCCTTGAGCCACTAGAAGTTTTGATTCTAAATCTTTATATAATTATTAATTTATTTTTATTAAATAAAACTTCAAACGGTCTTTGATTCGTAACTGAATGGATAGTTTTATTGTACTGCTGTGTGGCTCTATAGATTGATTCCAAGTCACTTATTAAATGAAATTCCTGTTTTAAACACCTTGCAATCTCTATTAGTGTAGAGCATTATCACTAAAAATTTTGAATACGCATCAATGTATGTTAAAAATTTCAATTTCTGGGCGAAAAATATATCAAGGTTCCTAGGAATTGGAGTCTCTCCAATTGGTATCTTTTGCGGATGTCTATTGTACTTGTTTCTGTTACAAATTTTACATTTTCTAAAATATTCTTTGAATTGCGTATTCATTTCGGGCCAGTAATATGATTGTTAAACCTGTTTCAGGTTATCCCTGTGATTTCTGTGTCCTCCTGTGTGTGTCTGTTCTAAAGCGTGATTTTTTAGCTATGATCTTTTTGGCAGCACTGGTTTAAACAGCTGACGCACGTTTCGTGTCTTGTTTCACTGTCAAATATCTTCAGTTCAGTCTATAATTTAACCATGAATCGTCTTACAAACTAACAACGCTTGCAAATTATTGAATTTTATTATCAAAATGCGTGCTCTGTTAAGAAAGTTGATCGCGGCAAAAATTGTGTTCAGCGACGAAGCTCATTTTTGGCTCAATGGGTACGTAAATAAGCAGAATTGTCGATTTTGGAGTGTATATCAGCCACTGCTCTTGCAATGCTACCAATGCATCCAGAAAATGTTTGGTGCGGTTTATGGGCTGGTGGCATCGTTGGACCGTACTTCTTCAAAGATGATGCTAATCGTAACGTAACTGTCAATGGTGAGCGCTACCGTGAGATGATATCAAACTTATTTTTTGCCCAAAATGCAAGAGCTTGACTTGCATGACATGTGGTTTCAACAAGACGATGCCACATGCCACACAGCACGCGCAACAATGGACTTATTGAGGGGCGAGTTCGGTGAACATTTTATTTCACGTTCGGGACCGGTCAATTGGCCGCCTAGATGGTGCGATTTAACGCATTTAGACTATTTTTTGGGGGGCTCATGTCTATACAGACAAGCCCGCTTCAATTGACGCATTGGAAGACAACATTGAAGCATTTATTCGTGAGATACCGGCCGAAATGTTGGAAAGAGTATGCTAAAATTGGACTAAACGGATGAACCATTTGAGGCGCAGTCAAGGTCAACATTTCCATGAAATAATCTTCAAACATTAAATAATATGGACCGTACTATCGATTGAAATAAAGATTTCATGCATTTTTCTGAAATTTATGTGTTTTTTTTTTGAAAAACTTTCCTATAGCTTTGTTTGGTTTCATATAAATCTGACGGTGTACAGTGGATTGCGATAATCCCTGGCTGCGAGTATTATTTTATGATTGTAATTAAGTTTTCTACAGTATAATATTCTATGATATCCATAAACTTTCCAAAGTTTCTAACTTATTCGTGTATAGTAAAATTAGCTTTACTTGTAGTATTTGTAGTTTCTTCAAATGTCTATATTATCACTGCTTTCAGCGGAGTGTTGTGTTCCAGTGATCCCAAAGTTTCGTCTGACAAATTATTTAAGTTTTGTCTAGAAAGTGCGTCTGGGACTATATTTGTCTTACCTGGCTTGTATATTATTCTAGGAGAATATTCTTCAATAAACGCATGCCATCTTTTCATTTTTGCATTGGAATTGCGTTTTAAAACCACTCCATAAAGGCAATTTCTCAAAGTTTTTTTACTAACCGTTGTCGGTGCTGCCAAATTTGCTTGCGTTTCACATAAATTCAATGACAAAACAATTATGCAATCTATTACAGTTAGGCCATTCTGACTATTTAATCGACCTCGATTATATTACACATAGATTATACTAAGTGTCACCTTCGGAATCCGCACGTTCTATTATTCCCGGATCATGCTCAATCCACACCATGTTACCTGAAAGTTATCAACATCTTCGATTAAGTACCGATCATTTCCCAACTTTCCTGTTACAATGTACGGGCGCGGTATTTAGGTATAAATTTCTTATTAGTTCCGCCGGAAGTATCTACGTTTTTTATTACCACGAATTCACCGACATCAAACGTTTTGGCAGGGTATGGTGTTTATTGAAATAGTTCAGGTTATACGCCTGGGACTTCTCAATTGCTTCAGAAGCTACTTCCCGTAGCCTAGCTAAGTCTGTCCTAACATCATCGGAATATTTCCCATCTACGTTCTCACTTATATCATCCTCTATGACCCCAATTTGCTCAACTCAAAACAGCAGCTTGCTCTGGGACACCTTGGTGCTGGTGTGGTTAGTATTGTTGATGAGCATTGCCTTCAAAACACGGTTAACACGTTCAACCTGACCGGTCGACTGCGGAGACGCTACAGCAACCTTAACGTTTTCATAAAGCTACAAAATTCTAGAGAGGTGAAGCTAGTACCTTGGTCGCTAATGACTCTACGTGGCCGGTTATAATATTCAAAGTACCTCTCGAGAGCGCTTATCGATTCCTTTGTAGCAGGACTATTAACAGGATAGAGTTTCACATATTTCGTGTAAGCATCTAAAGGGCGGTTAAATTTTAAGGCCCGATGTTGATTTTGAATAAAACACAAATTATTTAGGAAATTGTTGTCATTTCTTTTTATTATGATAATATTGGTATGGTTCAATTATGTATGGAACAAAATATCGGCCAAATAGCCGCCGCGACCTCGGCGGCGCACCTCCATCCGATGGTCCAAATTTTCGATGACGCTGAAGCATAATTGAGATTCTATGCCGTTAATGTGCCGAATTATCTTATCATTTAGCTCTTGAATTGTTGCTGGTTTATTGACGTACGTCTTTTCTTTCAAATAACACCAAAGAAAAAAATTCAACGGTCTCAAATCACATGGTCTTGGCGGCCATTGAATTTGTCGCGCAAAAGAGCCATTGTTTCGTTAGCTGTGTGGCAAGTGACACCGTCCTTTTGAAACCACATATCGTCCACATTCATATCTTCCAATTCGGGCCATAAGAAGTTCGTTATCATTTCACGATAGCGAACACCATTCACAGTAACTGCCTGACCGGCCTCATTTTGGAAAAAATACGGCCCGATGATGCCGCCAGCCTATAAACCGCACCAAACAGTCACTCTTTGTGGGTGCATTGGTTTTTTGACAATCACTCTTGGATTATCATTCGCCCAAATGCTGCAATTCTGCTTATTGACGAATCCACTGATGTGCAAATGTGCCTCATCACTGCAGATGATTTCCTTCGAAAATTGATCATCCACTGTTGCTATTTCTTGCCACTATTCTGACCATTGACGACGCTTGAAATGGTCAAGAGGCTTTAGTTCTTGAGTCAATTGCACCTTGTAAGCGTGTAAATGCAAGTCTTTATGCATAATGTTCATCAACGACGAGCGTGAGAGGCGCAATTGTTGGGCACGACGACGAGTTGAGGTGGAGGCTCTTCAGCCACACTATCGCGAACAGCAGCAATATTTTCCGCAGTACGAGCTGTACGAGCATGTATTGGTGTTTGACTGATACTTTGACATAGACTTAACTGAAGGGAGAGGACCAAAATGGTCAATGTGAATTGTATCGAAAGGTTCTGAACGTTTTTCTATATTGTGCAAATTCCGCTCGGTACTTCGGGCAAGCGCTGAGTGAAAGATAAGCTTAAGGCAGTTCTTTATGAAACGATTTAACTTCCTCTTCACATTAGGGATCCAATGATGCTTCAGGATCTGACTTGCACACTTGTCGATGCCTAAGTGTCCACACTTCTTGTGTGCAACGCGCATAACATTCTCTTCCAATTCCGAAGAGACACAAAATTGTCGCCTTCGTTGCTACCAGACGCAAAAAACGAGGCCGTCTTCAAGAACGAACTATGGAACATCTCCCATTTCCAACCTTTCCCGTAAGGAGCGTATGCTGTCATAAACGCTCCTGCAATACCTGGACACTTTGATCGAGATCTCTGGCAGTGATTGCCATTATCATCGGAATGCGACTAAGGCCATTAACATGGGCCATTCTCTCTTCCTTACGATGTTGTACCTGATAGCTTTTTGTAGTTTTCTAGTGCTAAAGCCCACTTAGCCACCCCCGGGGTGACATCCTTTTCCCTTAAAGTTTCTGATAATGCCTCGCAGTCGGTAACAATAACAAAAAGCAATCGGTCAAGAAGAGTTTTCAAACGGTCTAAGACGTGAACAACGGCCAATGTTTCTAATTCGAAGCTAATAATTTTTGCTTCTTCATTAGTAGCTTTCCTAGAAAAGAAAGCCACTGGGTGGAACTTATTATCGTTCTGTTTCTGCACACACAACTGGAGAGCTGTAGTCTACTTTAAATTTCTATTTATACTAATTCGAATGCTTACAAAAGTACAATCGAAGCTAAATGGACTAACACTAGATAATGGTGAAATCTGATACAATGCTTAAAAGATGAGGAATGTTTATGTTATTTGTAATTGATAAGAAGTGAATATCATCGGTCACTTGGTTAGTCGGTGTCATTGATCTTGATGGCGCGTAGGCATATTCTGCCTTAATGTCTCATGTTAGGTGCCTTGTTAACTCCTTTCTTTTTGAAGCGAAACGTCAGTTTTTTTATTTTTCGAATTCTTCTTTGTTTGCTAACTTTTTGATCTGGAACATGTTGTTTATTTTTTATTTGATAATGCAGGTAATTAGAAATATGAACATAAACGTTGTTGTAAATGACATTGGATGAATTGTAAATTCTCTTTTCATTGAATGAATAAATTAATGTCTTGAAATCTCAATTCTTCGTCTTCGGATTCCACATATTGGATTATGTTGTAGCTAATTAGTTGACTCGTCTTCAAATAGTTCCAAATGATTGCTGTTGGATTCTCGTATGTTATATTGACTCCTTCCACTTTATGTCCATCAATTGTGTGTTTGCCGGAAACTAATATCGCTCCATCTTTAATTATTTCTATTTCTTTATTTTTTTTTTTTAATTTTAAGCATTGTCCTCTTTTGTTATTTAAAATCTTTGATAAACATGATTCTTCTAATGATAAAATACAAAATATAGTGCTCAGCTCGATTTTACAATTCTGAACATTTAAGTACCACATCTAACAATTTTGTTTGAAAGAATTAGTTATTTTAAGATTAAATTTTATTAAAGATTTCCGAATTAGTAGTGAATTGTTTGTTATTACTGTCTGTCAGTTCTAAAATTTTATTGGTTATTCGTACTAAATCGTCATGGTCTGGGTTCCATAGGGTTCCTAGTTCGTCAATTCCTCTTTTCTGTCTACATTTGGGTACTTGCAATTGTCCTATTAGTAATTTAATTAAGTTAACCTCTGAGTCACTGTTATCATTGCTGTCATTGACATGGTCGGAAATTATGTGTCCTGTATTAAAATTGTTCGGCGTTTCTTCTATTAAGTTCTTCTAAAATAAGTTATGTTCCTGATATGAAAAAGATCACCGTAATCCTCATAGATTGCTGTATCGCCTTGTTCAATAAGTACATAATTTTCCCGAGTATAGTTGATTACTTCTGCGGACACTATCCCTATTAATGTCAAAATAATCATCCAGTTCATTTTGACTGCAATAATAAAATGTTAAGTCTTAATATTGTCTTTATGTAGTATTATATTTCTCTGATAGATCCGAACATTATTTCCTAGATCTTCCTTTAACTTTTGTTTGTTATATTTTGCAGAAACTTTATTCCTACCTCCTACGTTTTTTTCGAAAATTATTTTGTTTGCAGAATACACTTTAGTATCCTTTTTTGTTAAATCTTTCTAGCATTTTTCCTTGAGCCACTAGAAGTTTTGATTCTAAATCTTTATATAATGTTTTATTAAATGAAACTTCAAACGGTCTTTGATTCGTAACTGAATGGATAGTTTTATTGTACTGTTGTGTGGCTCTATAGATTGATTCTAAGTCACTTATTAAATGAAATTCCTGTTTTAAACACCTTGCAATCTCTATTAGTGTAGAGTATTATCACTAAAAATTTTGAATACGCATCAATGCATGTTAAAAATTTCAATTTCTGGGAGAAAAATATATCAAGGTGCACATGCTCCCCCTCTTTCCTAGGAATTGGAGTCTGTCCAATTGGTATCTTTTGCGGATGTCTATTGTACTTGTTTCTGTTGCAAATTTTACATTTTCTAAAATATTCTTTGAATTGCGTATTCATTTCGGGCCAGTAATATGATTGTTAAACCTGTTTCAGGTTATCGCTGTGATTTCTGTGTCCTCCTGTGTGTGTCTGTTCTAAAGCGTGATTTTTTAGCTATTATCTTTTTGGCAACACAGGTTTAAACAGCTGACGCACGTTTCGTGTTTTATTTCACTGTCAAACATCTTCAGTTTAGTCTATAATTTAACCATGAATCGTCTTACAAACGACCAACGCTTGCAAATTATTGAATGAAATGAAATCAAAATGCGTGCTCTGTTAAGAAAGTTGATCGCGGCAAAAATTGTGTTCAGCGACGAAGCTCATTTTTGGCTCAATGGGTACGTAAATAAGCAGAATTGTCGATTTTGGAGTGTATATCAGCCACTGCTCTTGCAATGCTACCAATGCATCCAGAAAAAGTCACAGTTTGGTGCGGTTTATGGGCTGGTGGCATCGTTGCACCGATGATGCGAATCGTAACGTAACTGTGAATGGTAAGCGCTACCGTGATATCCAACTTTTTTTTGCCCAAAATGCAAGAGCTTGACTTGCATGACATGTGATTTCAACAAGACGATGCCACATGCCACACAGCACGCGCAACAATGGACTTATTGAGGGGCGAGTTCGGTGAACATTTTATTTCACGTTCGGGACCGGTCAATTGGCCGCCTAGATGGTGCGATTTAACGCATTTAGACTATTTTTTGGGGGGCTCATGTCTATACAGACAAGCCCGCTTCAATTGACGCATTGGAAGACAACATTGAAGCATTTATTCGTGAGATACCGGCCGAAATGTTGGAAAGAGTATGCTAAAATTGGACTAAACGGATGAACCATTTGAGGCGCAGTCAAGGTCAACATTTCCATGAAATAATCTTCAAACATTAAATAATATGGACCGTACTATCGATTGAAATAAAGATTTCATGCATTTTTCTGAAATTTATGTGTTTTTTTTTTGAAAAACTTTCCTATAGCTTTGTTTGGTTTCATATAAATCTGACGGTGTACAGTGGATTGCGATAATCCCTGGCTGCGAGTATTATTTTATGATTGTAATTAAGTTTTCTACAGTATAATATTCTATGATATCCATAAACTTTCCAAAGTTTCTAACTTATTCGTGTATAGTAAAATTAGCTTTACTTGTAGTATTTGTAGTTTCTTCAAATGTCTATATTATCACTGCTTTCAGCGGAGTGTTGTGTTCCAGTGATCCCGAAGTTTCGTCTGACAAATTATTTAAGTTTTGTCTAGAAAGTGCGTCTGGGACTATATTTGTCTTACCTGGCTTATATATTATTCTAGGAGAATATTCTTCAATAAACGCATGCCATCTTTTCATTTTTGCATTGGAATTGCGTGTTAAAACCACTCCATAAAGGCTCACTCTCTCCACTCTCCACTCTCAAAGTTTTTTTTACTAACCGTTGTCCGTGCTGGCAAATTTGCTTGCGTTTCACATAAATTAAATGACAATACAATTATGCAATCTATTACAGTTAGGTCATTCTGACTATTTAATCGACTCAATCCATCAATCATGCTCAATCCACCTTTTCAACCTAGTTGGATCTAGGACACCATGTTACCTGAAAGTTATCAACATCTTCGATTAAGTACCGATCATTTCCCAACTTTCCTGTTACAATGTATTTCTTATTAGTTCCGCCGGAAGTATCTACGTTTTTTATTACCACGAATTCACCGACATCAAACGTTTTGGCAGGGTATGGTGTTTATTGAAATAGTTCAGGTTATACGCCTGAGACTTCTCAATTGCATCAGAAGCTACTTCCCGTAGCCTAGCTAAGTCTGTCCTAACATCATCGGAATATTTCCCATCTACGTTCTCACTTATATCATCCTCTATGACCCCAATTTGCTCAACTCAAAACAGCAGCTTGCTCTGGGACACCTTGGAGGTGGTGTGATTAGTATTGTTGATGAGCATTGCCTTCAAAACACGGTTAACACGTTCAACCTGACCGGTCGACTGCGGAGACGCTACAGCAACCTTAACGTTTTCATAAAGCTACAAAATTTTAGAGAGGTGAAGCTAGTACCTTGGTCGCTAATGACTCTACGTGGCCGGTTATAATATTCAAAGTACCTCTCAAGAGCGCTTATCGATTCCTTTGTACCAGGAGTTTCACATATTTCGTGTAAGCATCTAAAGGGCGGTTAAATTTTAAGGCCCGATGTTGATTTTGAATAAAACACAAATTATTTAGGGAATTGTTGTCATTTCTTTTTATTATGATAACATTGGTATGGTTCAATTACCAATACCTCCATCCGATAGTCCAAATTTTCGATGACGCTGAAGCATAATTGAGGTTCTATGCCGTTAACGTGCCGAATTATCTTATCATTTAGCTCTTGAATTGTTGCTGGCTTATTGACGTACATCTTTTCTTTCAAATAACACCATCGGCCATTGAATTTGTCGCGCAAAACAGCCATTGTTTCGTTAGCTGTGTGGCACCGTCCTTTTGAAACCACATATCGTCCACATTCATATCTTCCAATTCGGGCCATAAGAAGTTCGTTATCATTTCACGATAGCGAACACCACACAGTAACTGCCTGACCGGCGTCATTTAGGAAAAAATACGGCCCGATGATGCCGCCAGCCTATAAACCGCACCAAACAGTCACTCTTTGTGGGTGCATTGGTTTTTGACAATCACTCTTCGATTATCATTCGCCCAAATGCTGCAATTCTGCTTATTGACGAATCCACTGATGTGAAAATGTGCCTCATCACTGCAGATGATTTTCTTCGAAAATTGATCATCCACTGTTGCTATTTCTTGCCACCATTCTGACCATTGACGACGCTTGAAATGGTCAAGAGGCTTTAGTTCCAGTTAGAGGACCAAAATGGTCAATGTGAATTGTATCGAAAGGTTCTGAACGTTTTTCTATATTGTGCAAATTCCGCTCGGTACTTCGGACAAGCGCTGAGTGAAAGATACACTTAAGGCAGTTCTTTATGAAACGATTTAACTTCCTCTTCACATTAGGGATCCAATGATGCTTCAGGATCTGACTTGCACACTTGTCGATGCCTAAGTGTCCACACTTCTTGTGTGCAACGCGCATAACATTCTCTTCCAATTCCCAAGAGACACAAAATTGTCGCCTTCGTTGCCACCCAACGCATGGGCCATTCTCTCTCCCTTACGATGTTGTACCTGATAGCTTTTTGTAGTTTTCTAGTGCTAAAGCCTACTTAGCCACCCCCGGGGTGACATCCTTTTCCTTTAAAGTTTCTGATAATGCCTCGCAGTCGGTAACAATAACAAAAACCAATCGGTCAGGGAGAGTTTTCAAACGGTCTAAAACGTGAACAACGGCCAATGTTTCTAATTCGAAGCTAATAATTTTTGCTTCTTCATTAGTGGCTTTCCTAGAAAAGAAAGCCACTGGGTGGAACTTATTATCGTTCTGTTTCTGCATAAGCACTGCCCCAAAAGCCATGTGAACTGGCGTCGCAATGCAATTCAGCCTCTCTCTTAAGATCATACACCGCTAATGTCGGTGAAGAAACAAGTTTTACTTTCAATTCCTCAAAAGCAGCATTACACTCATCGGTCCATTCGAACTTGACTCCCTTCATCAATAAGTTCGTTAATGGTCTATCTATACAAGAAAAGCTCGGGGCAATCGTCTGTACATCTTTGATGCTGCGAGGTGGCGAATATGCACTTATTGCCTCTAAGTGTTTAGCATTAGGGTGAATCCCCTCTTCACTGATACAATAACCGAGATAATCTATTTGGTTATATGCGAATCTACCCTTCTCCATATTAAGTTCCAGACCAGCATCTTTCAGTAAACATAATACTTCGAAAGTGAGAATTTGAATGTGCGTCGCTATGCCTACGGTTGCGACATTTATACTGCGGTTAGTTTTGCTGCGGTTGCGTTGACGGCGGTACTGTGCGGGGTGCTGCGTGTACGTCCCCTCGCGTATTTCTCCAGATGCGGCCAGTGCAGAAGCTGAAAGGACTGACCCTAGATAATGGTGAAATCTGATACAATGCATAAAATATGAGGAATGTTTCATCCCATTCACCGGCTGTCCCGGACCGGGCGTCGGTGGACAATTTCGCCTCATTCTCTTTGCCGCGGCTTTAGTGGATTGAGGGGTCGCAGAGTTCATAGGCTTTGCCGGTACATTTTACATTAAAACTTTCACCTGTGTGCGTTTCAAAACAAATCGCGTGTATAAACATTCATATGAATTAATACATTTCTGGACATATTTTAAAAGTTGTTTTGATTGTTTTTTTGTATAAGAAACTTTCATTGTTCGAAGATGAAAATATATAAGAAATATTTTGGGGAGACAACCATAGAACATAAATTAGATTTGGATTATGAAAACAATGTTTATTTTATGATTTTCATAGATGCAAAAAAACCGTCGACCACACATATGTGAACGCCAAAAGTGAAAGGGAAAATCGACTAGTATCAATCACAATCGACAATCACACTACCAAAACAACCAATCGACTATCGACAATGGGTGTGTATCGATTTTCGTTTGATAATCGACACTCTCAATCGGGGCCTTAGTCTCCACTTCTCTTCTCTTATCTGCTGCTTCCGCTAGAAATAGGGAAGCTAGAGCTTTACCCCCGCTTGCCCCATCGGCAGTGTGCGTGTCCTGCCTATCGGTTTGTCCAGGGGTCTCTCCGCTTTTCGGCTGGTGCTGGGTTGCACCATTCTTCCGGCTCCCCTGCTGGCCGCTTCAGGCTTAGCACTTTTTGGGTTTCTGTCGAGCCCCTGCTCAACTCGGCTCGCTGCTACTTCTGAGGTTACCTCCTGTAGCTTTTTTAGCTCGCCATTTTTTTGTTTTTATTTTTGTTTTCAATGCCTCGCATTAGCGTGGTAATGCCTCTAATACTCTCCGGAAAGAGGCCCGGCTAAGGAGAGGCACCGTAAGAAAACTGCACAGTATTACCCACCTGCTGCGACACATAACACTCTCCAGACTTAGTCCGTCGACTTCTCATTCCTTCTGGTCACGGCATCTCTCTTCAGGGTATGGCTGGGCTATGTCTGTCAGTCACCCTTTCAGCAGGCATTGGGGGCCAACAGAAGCCCCCGCACCACGCCAAGGTGTCCATCCCGCAGAGCGAGGACGAAGTAGCTAACATAAAAAGGCGCGCTAGTGGTTTGCACTAATTTGTTGCAATATCGGGATTTAATTTCATTGAATTTATCAGTTCGCTGAACTGATCTTGTGTATGTATTTTAAAGAATAATACATTTGTATACTTACAACATTTACGCAATGAATTTGATGAGTTTGATAAATGTCGAAGTTGTATGGGGAGTTTTAAATAAAACGTTTTCTACGATGGCCTTAAAATGCATTCACCTTCCCGCAAGTAATACATTCACTTCAAACATATTCAGCGACCGAAAAATGTGCATACGAGTGAAACGTTTCTGTCAACTCACATCAAAATGTGTATTCTTGAATGCAAGTGAGGTGCCAAAAATCCATACTAATTCTCACCCCAAGAAATTTCAGTCAAGTAGCATCACTATACGTTCGTTGTGTATTTAGTTAACACTTGCAACATCTGTAAGATTTTTCGATGTCTTTGCTAATATTTGTTGTTTTAAATTGCTTTGTTGCTTGGACATTGGAGAGCGTCTTTGGTATAATTGTTTATCTTTCTCTTTTTTTTATTGGTTCATATTCGATGAAAAATGTGTATAGATTGATAATCGCACTACACAAGTGAAAGAAGATTTACGAAGATTTTGGTAAACTACCAACACAAATCCTTTTAGACAATACCAACAGACTTAAAGCTGCATATGTACATATCAACATATGTATTTCAGTTCAAATTTAATCGAAGTGTTGCAAGTTCTGTGATCAGAAAATTGTACCAGATGGATTTCAAACGACAGAAGAAAAAAGACGATTCCCATTTCGCCAAGATTTAATAACGCCTTTTTGTTGATCTCGATGAAATAAGCACAAAATATTATGACCAAAATCATTCAACCGCGGAACGACCGCCTTAAAGTGGCTGATAAACACGTCTGCACGAATGTTCACTATGGTCCTTTGATGAATCAACCCGCCAAAGAGATTAATGACTCAATAACCGAATCAGTTAAGAGGCTGGATAAAAGCATAACGGCGCTCACGGAGATCATTCGATCCAAAAGCGATGAAATTCACAACACCAACGATGCCGGCAACTGCATCCGTACGGACTTGGACATTCTTCTTCAGCCATCCACCACGTCGGCACCAGCACTCTTCCCAGCTAATGCGAACAACGAAGCGGCGATCGAATCTCTGTGTGAACGACCGTCTACAATATTTGTTAAAATGGACAAGGCAATTACTTTACTCAGAAACGAAACTCAGCGAGGAACACCAACACCACTCCAACACTTGAGTCTATCAACAACAACAAATCGTTAATGCAGGAACTTTTCTGTGAAACTTCAGCTTCTGACATTGCCATTCCCTTATGCGAGATCTTCAAAACCGGTTCACAATCCTCGGCTATTAACTCTCACGAGCTTCTTCCTCCTAAACTCTTAAAACATCAACCAATGGAAAAAGCTGACAAATGGATCCCCAGGAAATTCATCCCCAGGAAATAAGAACGGCTTATTACCAACCACTTTAATTTAAGAAGATTAAGTATAAACAAATTTTTAACTCCGCCTAATACCCGTCAGGATTCCGTTACTCAGAAGCCCCCTTCTCTTAACATTCGCCACAGATCTCGCCTACCAACCTCCAACCCCACTTATCTTAACAATCTCAGTAGATCTCACCCAACTACGTCTAAACCCACCTCTATCACACCTAATCGTCCGTTGACCAACAATCCAGTAAGTAGTAATAGGTCTTTTAAAACGGGCTTGTATCCTAACTTCAAAACAAATATGACATTCCCTAACTTTAAACGCGTATCATTTCACCTTAAGGCATCCTCCTCTATCAAACCTACCCTCAAATACCCAAACTTTATTCATTCTCACATTCTCAACCCCAATCGTCCTCCAGTGTCTGTACCAGTAAAGCCTATTTCACCTGGTAATTCTTCTCTCTCCCATTTTCCCAATCCCGCCTCTACTCCATCTTCATCCGATACTTCGAGTACTAACCCCACAAAATCGCTTACGCCACCGCGTTCCTTCATTAATCCGCTGTTTCCTCCTACTGCTAAACTAGCGAAACAACTAACCGACTCTGGGGATGATGTACGTTATGTCCTTTCAAGCGTTCGTGTTCGGATGATCTATGAAAACATTCGTCTCTATCTAGCGTATTTACATGACAAGGATGACTCCATCTGCACCGACGGGATTACTAAAACAAATGTTATGGTTTCGCTTCACAAGATTTTCTTCCATTTCCATGAGAGTCTTAATATTCCCCCTAATAATGCAGCTAACGATTAATCCACATTCGCCTCTCATATCACTGCAAAACGAATCGCCCATCTTCAACGAACTCTCGATAATTTCTCGTTCCTAACGAGTGCGATACCGCCACTATACACCTATCCTATCTATATATTACCAAAACGTTCGGGGATTGCGCACAAAATCATCCACCGTATCCCTGACGTTTTTACCCTCACAGAAACGAACATCTCTTCATCATTTAACAGTTACGAGTTCTTTACTTCTAACTTCAGTGTTTTCCGTGATGATGGTTTGGGTAAAGATGATAGCTCATCTGGCCGCGGCGTTCTCCTGGCTATCAATACCAAATATGATTTCTCACTCTTTAAATCATCGCACACCGCGATCTTGTCACTTGTGTTAAAATATCTATTCTTAAACAAAATCTATATCTCTTTTGTTGTTACATTCGCCCGTCCAAACCAATTCAAGGCCACCAGCTCGCCATTGATGACATCGACTCCCTGTTTAATGAAATTGATTCTAATGACGATGTCATAGTAATGGATAATTTTAACCTGCCTAACTCCGGCCTATATAAAGTAAGTAGTATTACCAACTACCTTGGTAGACAACTCGATCTTTTTCTTCTTCTGACATTGTTACTGAAAGCGATCATCTTCTGTCTACTTTAGACAGATACCATCCCCCCTCTTTGTTTTCTTTTCCGACAGTAATTTGATTCGAAAAATCACTCGGCAACCCCTTGTAGCCTTAACTTTCGTAAAACTGATTACGTCAAGCTCAATGTTTTTTGCTTGGCCGCGTTCATTTTAACCTTGCTCACATTAATATTGAAACCGCCTTTTCGTCCTTCTATTGTATCATCTCCGGTTGTCTTGTTAAAGCTGTTCGTCTCAAATACCATGCTAATTGTCCCACATACCCTCCTTGGTATAATAAACAATTACGATCACTTCATAACAATAGAAACAAACTCTGGAAAGCTTACCTAAATCTCGCTCTGGCTTCGACCATTCCATTTGCCAGCTTACTCACCTAAAGATTGCTAAGCTTTCTGAATCCCTCTATCTGAAATACATCGACCGAATGCAATCCAATCTCATAACGGATCCTAAGAATTTTTACATAAAATCTTTTTACCTAATAATCTCAAATTTGACAACACTGCCTGAACCCCAAGCCATCGCAAACTTATTCGCCGATTTCTTCTGTCAATCCTACAATGATTGTTACACTGAGCTCGATCTATATTACTTCTCATATCTGAACAATTCCGCACAAGCATCATTAGCTTCTATTCGCGTAACTGCGCGCCTTGTTGAAATTGGACTGGACACCTGGCTCAACCCCTAGCAACCCTTTTTCATATGTCCCTCTCACAAGGATGTTTCCCCCAGCTTTGGAAGAATTCTTTTATTGTCCCTATACATAAAAAAGGTCCAAAAAACGACATAAGTAACTATCATCCCATCGCTAAGGTATCTTGCATACCTAAATTATTCGGAAGCATTGTGTACGATTCTGTTTTTTCAAAGCATTATTTTCAACTTCCCAACACGGTTTCCTGAAAGGCAGATCGACGACTACGAACCTTACTGAATACTCTTCGTCAATGGATGAAATCCTATTTGGAAAGCAGACAATACACAGTTACCTTCAGATCGTCAGTTTCCAAGCCAATCAAAGCCAATTCTGACGTACCACAAGGTAGCCACCTCAGTCCATTAATATTCGTACTTACCATCAACGATGTTGACCGTATTATTATGACCTCTCATCTCTCTGTTTACGCCGATGAGATGAAAATCTATTCGTTCTTCTCCTCACCCTCTGACTCCCACTCTCTTCAAGATGACCTAAATAGTTTTCTATTTGTCTTCTTCCTCTTCTTCTTCTTTGTTTGGTGCTACAGTCCGGGGGTGGACCTGGGCCTCAACCAACAAGCCTCTCCAGCCAGCACGATCTTTCACCAGCTGCCTCCAGTTGTGCACACCAAGTTGGTTGAGGTCCTTCTCCACTTGTGTGCGCCATCTCGTTCTAAGACGCCCTCTGTTGCGTTGTCCCAATGGCTCGGAATCGAAGACTCTTCGGGCCGAAGCTGTGGTGTCAATCCGATCTACGTGACCTAAATATCTTAAGCGTTGGATCAGAACACTCTTAACTAGGTACATGCCGCTGTACCTCCTCCTCCTCCAGACGCCATCAATACAAACAGGACCAAAGATCGCACGCAAAACTTTTCTCTCAAAACGACCAAGAGCTTCTCCATCCGCGTCCATGTCTCCGCGCCATAGAGCAGGACAGGGATGATTAGAGTGTTATATAAAGTCAACTTGGTGTTTCGAGAGATGTCTCTGTTTCTTGAGCCCAAAGAAACAGCGATTGGCAAGAGTAATTCTGCGCTTGATCTCGGTACTGGTGTTATTGTCCCTGTTTACTGCAGAGCCGAGGAAGACGAAGTCCTTGACTAACTCAAAGTTTCTGCCGCCCATTATCAGTCCGAGACGTCGATGTTGTGCGTCCTTTCCTGATGACAGGATGTACTTGGTTTTGCCCTGATTTACTGCCAAACCCATTTTAGCCGGTTTCGCTTCAGTGCCAGCAAAAGCCACATTGACAGCTCGCTGTGTTCGTCCAATCACGTCAATGTCGTCCGCGTAGGCAAGCAGTTGAACGGACTTTTGGAAGATCGTGCCTCTGGTGTTGACATTTGAGTTTCGCACGATCTTCTCAAGTATGATGTTGAAGAAATCACAAGCTTCTCCAGCTTAACATCAGTAAATGTCAATCCATTACATACTCCTACAACCGCATCCACATAGAAACAAAGTATCACCTTTACGCGACTTAGGCGTTATCTTTGATAATGAGCTCAACTTTCGTTCCCATATTGACAATATTATACAAAAAGTAGAACAAATTCAGCGCTTGACTTAATCAAACGCTTATCAAAAGAATTTTCGAATCTCTCTACATTACCTTCGTCAGACCCACTCTCGAATATGCCAGCCAAGTAAGGTCACCTCATTACGCGGTCTACATTCGTAGTATCGAAGCTGTCTAGCGTAGGTATCTACGTTCCTACGCTCTACGTGATCTTGCCTGGAATGACAGAACCAACTAACCTCCTTACTCTGATCGCCTTAAACTTATTCGCCTTGAGTCCCTCGAAAAACGTCGCAAAACTGCCGATCTACTCTTCCTCCACCAAGTGCTTACTGGTAATACCGACTGGCCCGTACTTCTTGAATTTGTGTCTCTTGGCATCTACCAATACAATCTAAGGTATGTAGCCCTCTTCGGCATTAGACCACATCGGACTAATACGGGTTAAACTTACCGGTATCAAGAATGTTAGGCCTGGCCTTTCGATTTACACCTTAGCAAAACCTCACTTCGAAACCAGCTCCAGTCCCATTCTTTCCTGCGCTAGTCCTACCTTTCTCTCTCTACCATCTAGGATAAGCTTTAGTTTTTAAGCTTAGATTGTATAAACCGCTTGTATAAACCTTAATAAATTGGTGGTGTTGCCCCCACTACCACTACCACTACCACTAGAACTCGCAACCGACACTTGTATATAGAATATAGAAATAGAAGGAATATCAGCTATAAACTAGACCCGTTAAATAACATCAATCAACATGAAGGTAGCGAAGAAATTATACTTTAACTTATAACCTTAAATAACAATGTGTTAAAAATTGTTTAAATATAGAAGAATTTGATGGCTCTGATCCCAATCAATTACCAGATTACATTAATCAAATCGAGAACATTTTGCAGACTATTGATGGATTTGATAAAAATAATACAAGAATTCTTATGACTTATGTTAGAAATAAGTGTATTGATATATATGTTAGAATCTTCATGTATTCAGAGAAAACTTAACAGAATCAACAAAAACCATGATTTTTAGCAGGAATCCTTTAAGCTTAGAGGAAGCTTATACTTTAATTCTCGAAGCACGTCATCAACATTACACACAATTTGGTCCAATAAGAAATAATTGCAATGCAATTGGTAACCACCAAAATCACACACAACCTAATTTTAGTGATCATTTCTGACCGAACAATAATAGGAGTCATATTGCAAATTCTAACAACAGGGGAAGTTATAACAAAAATGAAAATAATGCATTTAATAGATTTGATAATAATATTAGAAGAAATAGGAAAGACGATGTGTACGTATTAGTTAAGCTATGGGGAAAAAGTTCGTGGTGAAAAAAGTTTGTAGATTTCCTATTTTTAAAGAATTTGAAGTTAAAGATTATTTTTGTGAATGTTTAGAATATAATTTTAACAGCAAATTTGACGGTTTAATAGGAAATAACATATTGCGAGATTTAGGTTGCATTATAGATTATCCAAATAGGAGATTAGTAACGAAGAATGCTACTCTCACATTACATCTAAGTCAGAAAGAAGAAGCATACGACCAGTTAACCAGAAAAAAGCATTGACATTTTTAATAATGAAGTTATTACCTATAACATACTAGACATGATCAGTTCCAATCTTTTGAGTAACCATGAAAGAAATGTATTGCACACAGGCCTAAAAAAGTACCGAAATGTATTTTATAATGAAAACAATTTGTCCTTTACTAGTGAAATCAAACACAGAATCACAAATATAGACGAACTATTTGGCAACTTGGGAAGGTGTAATTATTTCACAACGTAAGATTTAGCGAAGGATTCTCATCAGATAAAGATGAATCCCAAAGATGTGCATAAAACCGCTTTTTTAACAGTCATTAAGAATTCCTTCGTATGCCATTTAGGTTACGTAATGCGCCAGCTACTTTTCAAAGGACTATTACCAATGTATTGAAAGAATACATTGGTAAAATATGTGTGGTGTATTTGGATGATAATCTTATATTTTCCACGGCTATACAAGAACACTTGGAGTCATTAAATATAATATTGAAACGTTTAGACAAAGCTAATCTCAAAATTCAAGTAGAACAATGCCAGTTCATGATGAAGGAAAGTGAATTTTTAGGTAATTTCATTACGCCACAAGGAATCAAACCTAATCCCAAGAAAGTCGAAGCAATATATGAAATAAAATTACCTACAAATCAAAAAGAAATAAAATCTTTTCTGGGAATAACTCGTTACTATAGGCGCTTCATTCAAGACTATTTAAAAGTTGCCTGCCATCTTATTAAATATTTGAAAGAAAATGCGAAGATAAATATCAAAGATCGAGACTATATTGAATCTATTGAAAAGTTAAAACAATTAATTAAAAGCGACCCCATTCTTATTCATACAGATTCTAATCAAAAATTGGCAACAGATGCGAGCAATTTTGCTCTTGGTGCAGTCCTTATGCAAGGTAATAAAACTATCTGTTATGCAAGTAGGTCATTAAATGGTCACGAACGTAATTATAGCACCATTGAGAAGAAGCTATTGGCGATAGTTTTTATTGTGGGGCCCAATATTTCAGGACCTACCTTTTTGGCCACAAGCTTACTATATGATGGTCCGTACCATCGCCCTTTAGTGTGGTTAAATATTTTAAAAGAACCAAAGAGTACGCTCCAGAGAAGGAAAATAAAACTAAACGAGTTGATTTCGATATAATATATATTATAGTCAAAGAAAACGTTATTGCATATGGACTGAGTAGAATTCGACACGAAGAACTAGAAACTCAGATGTGTTGATAAATTTAAATGAGCTATTTAATGATGATATTGATACTATCCCCAGTGCAGACACCCATTAATATTTTTAAGAATCAAATATTTTTGGAATATTCTGAGGAGTCTTTTATCACCAATATAATTTATAAGAAAAAACTTCGCAAACATTTTAAGGTAATATCAGAAAGCGATATATTAGAAATTATGAGAAGGCATTTACCAGAAAAAGGATAAGTGGTCATATTCTGTCGTAATGATGAACTATTTATAAAATTCCAGGATTATTACATTATGTACTTTGCTAAAAATGAATATCTTAAAATAATCGAATGGATAGGCAAAACAGAAAAGGCGGAGGTGTTGCCATTGTTATTAAAAGAAGTCTACGGCACTCAGTAATATCTCCATTAAACACAAAGGTAACAGAGAACGTAGGTATTGAGATTCCCTTTACTAACGGGATTAAAGTACTCGCAATTTATTTCCCTGCAGGAGCTACAAATGCATTTTAGCGAGGTAAAGAATGATCTGTTAAAATTAACGAACTCAAATGGCCAATTTATAATTGATGGAGACTTAAATTGTCGTCAACGGAGTTGGAATTGCATTCGTGCAAATTCTTTTGGTAATATATTTACTATCGGACCTTAGTATTTCAAATAACTTTCAAGTCTTACACCCGCAGCAACCAACTTACATCCCTCAATGGAGCAGTTATAACCCGTCTACACTAGAGCTCTTTCTAACGAAATTGGTTGGTCTTTTAAGTCAACCAACTGTTATAAATGACCTCAGTTCGGATAATTTACGTGTTTGTTGTTGTATACTTTGTTCACCTGTGATAAACTCAAACTCTATATTTAATTTCAAGGCAGCAAAATGGAATAGATATAAGTCAGTCTTAAAATCATTGTTAGAAAGTGTGCATGTTGAAGAGTTAAATGTAGTACATCGTTATTATTTACGGTTAAAAGGAAGTTGGACTCAAAAGACGTTGCTAAGTATTTGCCTTATCCGCATTAGAAATAGCTACATTATTACCATTACGAAGGAGTGGAATATATGTATGCTTGTTTTTAACAACTCTTACAATATTTCAAAAAGGTTTGCTAGCCTTGCTTAAAGTGCTAAGTTAGTAATTCCAACTCTTATTCATTAATTGTGCTAATTCGCTTTTGATTAGACTATTAATGTATTTAAGCTCATCAAAGTAAAGTACCAATTGTGTCCATTTCTGACATAAAAGATATTCTGTCCAACCTAAACAATCGCAAGTCAGTTGGACCTGACAAGATTATGAACATATTCCTTAAAAATCTGCCGAAAGATGGAATGAAGCTTGTTCAATTCATCTTCAACAAATGTATACAAATTGGATATTTTCCTACTGTATGGAAACATGCAAAAATCATTCCAATCTTGAAACCGGGTAAACCATCAAATGATACGCTTAGCTACAGACCGATAAGCCTCCTAAGTGGATTAAGCAAATGTTTTGAAAAGGTTATCAAGCAAAAACTACTGTTACATGTTGAAGATCACAACATTTTTCCTGCCGAAGAATTCGGGTTTCGCTCATGTAACAGTACAACGCATCAAATACTGCGATTAAAACAACACGTTAAACAATGTTTCGATGCAGGACAAAGTACGGGTATGGTCCTCTTAGACGTCGAAAAAGCTTTTGATTCAGTGAGGCATACAAAATATTTTAAATTTAACAACTTATACAGAAAAAATTGACATCATAGAAATGAGTTTTGCTAATTTAATAAATTAATAAATGGAACACTCGAGTATTGAAATTAATTTTATAGTTTTTAGTTTTATATTTTAGTTTTATAGAAAGGGAAATAAAAGCTGTAAACAAGAGATATTTACATAGCATCTCGAATTATTTAGGAACACGACGTCATAAAAGATGATTATTTAATTTTATGGGTAAAGAAATGAAGTTTCTGGTGGGTACAATGGATAGTAACAATGCTGAGGAAATCTACACTTCCATAGAAAATTCACAAACAAATTTAACCCTTTCATGCCCATAGTTGCCTATAGGCGACATTGCACTTTTTATCTTCTAAATCCCGTAATTCGAATTGTCGAAAAATTTCGAAAACAAACTCAAAACAAAATAAATTTTTCGATATCAAGTGAATTTTCTTTTTAGAACAGGTAAGAAAATGAGATGAACACATAAAGGTGAAACAAAAACTTTTAGTTTGGACTCAGTACTTTTCCGAACACAATGCTGCCTATAGGCCTATCGCCTTCCCAGCAAACAGTCTTATTTAAGTGCAAATATAAAATATTCAACAATGGTGAATAATACAAATTATTAAGGTTTGCTGGACAACTCCGGTGAAAATGCGGATAGTATCAATACTGAACGTTTAAACGTCATAAAAGATAGTGACCCACCTGTAGTTGTGATAAAATCAACAGGTGAACGTGTTAGTCGCGTATTGAGTGATTTGAAAATCGATAATTATCTTATCAAAAACATATCGCTTGGCCAAAAAAATATTTCTCCATCTTTGGAAAGCTCAGAGAAACTAAAATCGGAACTAAACAGAATAATTCTTCACATTTTCTCGGAAGGAAACGCGACCTTTGAAAGTAATTTTATCGGGACTTGATCTTACAAGCAAAAAACTTGTAAAGGAAGAACTTATTTCATCCGGAATAAAGTTCATCGACGTGAAAATTATCACAAACAATGTTAACCCAAACCACTACAAAAACTATATTTACATTGTGTATATTCGACGCGGAACAATAAAACTAAACGAACTGAAGAAAAATCATTCCAGTTTGTTCAGAACCACAGTCCGCTGGGACTTTAAGAGACAAAAACCATGAAAAATTACACAATGTCATAATTGTCAGCTGTATGGAGACGGCTCCATGCATTGTCACGCAAAAAGTTCTTGTGCTATCTGCTCCGGCAGCCACAAAACAACTAAATGCAAAGAAGCAGACGCGATGCGTTGCGCCAATTGCAGTGAACCACACAGATCATCCCATCCAAATTGCATTAGTCGCAAACAATATCTGGAGTTTCGTCAAAAACTCTCCTCTCATCAACGTGCAAACAACAGAAAACCTATATTACTCCCACAAAAACCTTTCGATTCACAATCCCTTTCACATTACCCTCCTCTCACCCACACGTGCAACCGCTGTACCGACAGCTCAGCCAACAAACAAAATTCCACCAGCTGATCGCTCTCTACCATTAACTGCCACGCAGGTCCATGGCGGAAAAACCTCTCATCAGAATACATCAAATACATCTGTAAGCAATGAGAGCAACAAATTATTCTCTTTTGAAAATATAAATTCTCTATAAATGAAGTATTAGCTAAGCATCAAACCTGAAGTTATCAATTCAATGTCATCACATCTCTGCTATCAAATACATTTATTCAAATAATTATGGAATATAATTCCCTGAACATTATTACTTGGAATGCAAGAAGCATATCAAATAAAATATTAGAATTCTTTAATTATATTATTGATAACAATGTTGACATTGCTTTGGTTACGGGAACTCACAGAGGAAATTATAAAAGAAACGAAACAAATAGAGCTAACAATAATAGGAGTCATATTGCAAATTTTAACAACAGGAGAAATCATAACAAAAATGAAAATAATGCATTTAATAGATTTGATAATAATATTAGAAGAAATAGGAAAAACGATGTGTACGTATTAGTTAAAGCTATGGGGAAAAAGTTCGTAGTGAAAAAAGTTTGTAGATTTCATATTTTTAAAGACTTTGATGTTAAAGATTATTTTTGTGTATGTTTAGAATATAATTTTAACAGCAAATTTGACGGTTTGATAGGAAATACAAGTTATTACCTATAACATACTAGACATGATCAGTTCCAATCTTTTGAGTAACCATGAAAGAAATGTATTGCACACAGTCCTAAAAAAGTACCGAAATGTATTTTATAATGAAAATAATTTATCCTTTACTAGTGAAATCAAACATAGAATAACGACTGAACAAAAAACGACCGTTAGTCCTTACAATAGTCCAATTTGGATTGGATTCACCCAAGTGGCGTAAAGTCGTGGATTATAGGAAGCTGAATGATATCACCATAGAAGACCGTTTTCCAATTACAAATATAGACGAACTATTTGACAAATTGGGAAGGTGTAATTATTTCACAACGTAAGATTTAGCGAAGGATTCTCATCAGATAGAGATGAATCCCAAAGATGTGCATAAAACCGCTTTTTTAACGGTCATTAAGAATTCCTTCGTATGCCATTTAGGTTACGTAATGCACCAGCTACTTTTCAAAGGCCTATTAACAATGTATTGAAAGAATACATTGGTAAAATATGTGTGGTGTATTTGGATGATAATCTCATATTTTCCACGGCTATACAAGAACACTTGGAGTCATTAAATATAATATTGAAGCGTTTAGACAAAGCTAATCTCAAAATTCAAGTAGAAAAATGCCAGTTCATGATGAAGGCAAGTGAATTTTTAGGTAATTTCATTACGCCACAAGGAATCAATCATAATCCCAAGAAGGTCGAAGCAATATATGAAATAAAATTACCTACAAATCAAAAAGAAATAAAATCTTTTCTCGGAATAACTCGTTGCTATAGGCGCTTCATTCAAGACTATTTTAAAGTTGCCTGCCATCTTATTAAATATTTGAAAGAAAATGCGAAGATAAATATCAAAGATCGAGACTATATTGAATCTATTGAAAAGTTAAAACAATTAATTAAAAGCGACCCCATTCTTATTCATACAGATTTTAATAAAAAATTGGCAACAGATGCGAGCAATTTTGCTCTTGGTGCAGTCCTTATGCAAGGTAATAAAACTATCTGTTATGCAAGTAGGTCATTAAATGGTGACGAACGTAATTATAGCACCATTGAGAAGAAGCTATTGGCGATAGTTTTTATTGTGTGGCCCAATATTTCAGGACCTACCTTTTTGGCCACAAGCTTACTATATGATGGTCCGTACCATCGCCCTTTAGTGTGGTTAAATATTTTAAAAGAACCAAAGAGTACGCTCCATAGAAGGAAAATAAAACTAAACGAGTTGATTTCGATATAATATATATTATAGTCAAAGAAAACGTTATTGCATATGGACTGAGTAGAATTCGACACGAAGAACTAGAAACTCAGATGTGTTGATAAATTTAAATGAGCTATTTAATGATGATAGTGATACTATCCCCAGTGCATATTTTTCATATTTTTAAGAATCAAATATTTTTGGAATATTCTGAGGAGTCATTTATCACCAATATAATTTATAAGAAAAAACTTCGCAAACATTTTAAGGTAATATCAGAAAGCGATATATTAGAAATTATGAGAAGACATTTACCAGAAAAAGGATAAGTGGTCATATTCTGTCGTAATGATGAACTATTTATAAAATTCCAGGATTATTACATTATGTACTTTGCTAAAAATAAATATCTTAAAATAATCGAATGGATAGGCAAAACAGAAAAGGCGGAGGTGTTGCCATTGTTATTAAAAGAAGTCTACGGCACTCAGTAATATCTCCATTAAATACAAAGGTAACAGAGAACGTAGGTAGGTATTGAGATTCCCTTTACTAACGGGATTAAAGTACTCGCAATTTATTTCCCTGCAGGAGCTACAAATGCATTTTAGCGAGGTAAAGAATGATCTGTTAAAATTAACGAACTCAAATGGCCAATATGTAATTGGTGGAGACTTAAATTGTCGTCAACGGAGTTGGAATTGCATTCGTTCAAATTCTTTTGGTAATGTATTTACTATCGGACCTTAGTATTTCAAATAAATTTCAAGTCTTACACCCGCAGCAACCAACTTACATCCCTCAATGGAGCAGTTAGAACCCCTCTACACTAGAGCTCTTTCTAACGAAATTGGTTGGTCTTTTAAGTCAACCAACTGTTATAAATGACCTCAGTTCGGATAATTTACGTGTTTGTTGTTGTATACTTTGTTCACCTGTGATAAACTCAAACTCTATATTTAATTTCAAGGCAGCAAAATGGAATAGATATAAGTCAGTCTTAAAATCATTGTTAGAAAGTGTGCATGTTGAAGAGTTAAATGTAGTACATCGTTATTATTTACGGTTAAAAGGAAGTTGGACTCAAAAGACGTTGCTAAGTATTTGCCTTATCCGCATTAGAAATAGCTATATTATTACCATTACGAAGGGGTGGAATATATGTATGCTTGTTTTTAACAACTTTTACAATATTTCAAAAAGGTTTGCTAGCCTTGCTTAAAGTGCTAAGTTTGTAATTCCAACTCTTATTCCTTAATTGTACTAATTCGCTTTTGATTAGACTATTAATGTATTTAAGCTCATCAAAGTAATGTGCCAATTGTGTCCATTTCTGACATAAAAGATATTCTGTCCAACCTAAACAATCGCAAGTCAGTTGGACTTGACAAGATTATGAACATATTCCATAAGAATCTGTCGAAAGATGGAATGAAGCTTATTCAATTCATCTTCAACAAATGTATACAAATTGGATATTTTCCTACTGTATGGAAACATGCAAAAATCATTCCAATCTTGAAACCGGGTAAACCATCAAATGATCCGCTTAGCTACAGACCGATAAGCCTCCTAAGTGGATTAAGCAAATGTTTTGAAAAGGTTATCAAGCAAAAACTACTGTTACATGTTGAAGATCACAAGATTTTTCCTGCCGACAAATTCGGGTTTCGCTCATGTAACAGTACAACGCATCAAATACTGCGATTAAAACAACACGTTAAACAATGTTTCGATGCAGGACAAAGTACGGGTATGGTCCTCTTAGACGTCGAAAAAGCTTTTGATTCAGTGAGGCATACAAAACATTTTGAATTTAACAACTTATACAGAAAAAATTGACATCATAGAAATGAGTTTTGCTAATTTTAAAATGGAACACTCGAGTATTGAAATTAATTTTATAGTTTTTAGTTTTATATTTTAGTTTTATAGAAAGGGAAATAAAAGCTGTAAACAAGAGATATTTACATAGCTTCTCGAATTATTTAGGAACACGACGTCATAAAAGAGGATTAGTTAATTTTATGAGTAAAGAAATGAAGTTTCTGGTGGGTACAATGGATAGTAACAATGCTGAGGAAATCTACACTTCCATAGAAAATTCACAAACAAATTTAACCCTTTCATGCCCATAGTTGCCTATAGGCAACATTGCACTTTTTATCTTCTAAGTCCCGTAATTCGAATTGTCGAAAAATTTCGAAAACAAACTCAAAACAAAATAAATTTTTCGATATCAAGTGAATTTTCTTTTTAGAACAGGTAAGAAAATGAGATGAACACATAAAGGTGAAACAAAAACTTTTAGTTTGGACTCAGTACTTTTCCGAACACAATGTTGCCTATAGGCCTATCGCCTTCCCAGCAAACAGTCTTATTTAAGTGCAAATATAAAATATTCAACAATGGTGAATAATACAAATTATTACGGTTTGCTGGACAACTCCGGTGAAAATGCGGATAGTATCAATACTGAACGTTTAAACGTCATAAAAGATAGTGTCCCTCCTATAGTTGTGATAAAATCAACAGGTGAACGTGTTAGTCGCGTATTGAGTGATTTGAAAATCGATAATTATCTTATCAAAAACATATCGCTTGGCCAAAAAAATATTTCTCCATCTTTGGAAAGCTCAGAGAAACTAAAATCGGAACTAAACAGACTAATTCTTCACATTTTCTCGGAAGGAAACGCGACCTTTGAAAGTAATTTTATCGGGACTTGATCTTACAAGCAAAAAACTTGTAAAGGAAGAACTTATTTCATCCGGAATAAAGTTCATCGACGTGAAAATTATCACAAACAATGTTAACCCAAACCACTACAAAAACTATATTTACATTGTGTATATTCGACGCGGAACAATAAAACTAAACGAAAAGAGACAAAAACCATGAAAAATTACACAATGTCATAATTGTCAGCTGTATGGAGACGGCTCCATGCATTGTCACGCAAAAAGTTCTTGTGCTATCTGCTCCGGCAGCCACAAAACAACTAAATGCAAAGAAGCAGACGCGATGCGTTGCGCCAATTGCAGTGAACCACACAGATCATCCCATCCAAATTGCATTAGTCGCAAACAATATCTGGAGTTTCGTCAAAAACTCTCCTCTCATCAACGTGCAAGCAACAGCAAACCTATATTACTCCCACAAAAACCTTTCGATTCACACTCCCTTTCACATTTCCCTCCTCTCACCCACACGTGCAACCGCTGTACCGACAGCTCAGCCATCAAACAAAATTCCACCTCTACCATTAACTGCCACGCAGGTCCATGGCGGAAAAACCTCTCATCAGAATACATCAAATACATCTGTAAGCAATGAGAGCAACAAATTATTCCCTTTTGAAAATATAAATTCTCTATAAATGAAGTATTAGCTAAGCTTCAAACCTGTAAAACAAAAAGTTATCAATTCAATGTAATCACATCTCTGCTATCATTCATATCACATTATTACTTGGAATGCAAGAAGCGTATCAAATAAAATATTAGAATTCTTTAATTATATTATTGATAACAAAGTTGACATTGCTTTGGTTACGGGAACTCACAGAGGAAATTATAAAAGAAACGAAACAAATAGAGCTAACAACAATAGGAGTCATATTGCAAATTTTAACAACAGGAGAAATCATAACAAAAATGAAAATAATGCATTTAACAGATTTGATAATAATATGAGAAGAAATAGGAAAAACGATGTGTACGTATTAGTTAAAGCTATGGGGAAAAAGTTCGTGGTGAAAAAAGTTTGTAGATTTCATATTTTTAAAGAATTTGATGTTAAAGATTATTTTTGTGTATGTTTAGAATATAATTTTAACAGCAAATTTGACGGTTTGATAGGAAATACAAGTTATTACCTATAACATACTAGACATGATCAGTTCCAATCTTTTGAGTAACCATGAAAGAAATGTATTGCACACAGTCCTAAAAAAGTACCGAAATGTATTTTATAATGAAAATAATTTATCCTTTACTAGAGAAAACAAACATAGAATAACGACTGAACAAAAAACGACCGTTAGTCCTTACAATAGTCCAATTTGGACAAGAACACTTGGAGTCATTAAATATAATATTGAAGCGTTTAGACAAAGCTAATCTCAAAATTCAAGTAGAAAAATGCCAGTTCATGATGAAGGAAAGTGAATTTTTAGGTAATTTCATTACGCCACAAGGAATCAATCATAATCCCAAGAAGGTCGAAGCAATATATGAAATAAAATTACCTACAAATCAAAAAGAAATAAAATCTTTTCTCGGAATAACTCGTTGCTATAGGCGCTTCATTCAAGACTATTTTAAAGTTGCCTGCCATCTTATTAAATATTTGAAAGAAAATGCGAAGATAAATATCAAAGATCGAGACTATATTGAATCTATTGAAAAGTCAAAACAATTAATTAAAAGCGACCTCATTCTCATTCACAACAGATTTTAATAAAACCTTGGCGACAGATGCGAGCAATTTTGCTCTTGGTGCAGTCCTTATGCAAGGTAATAAAACTATCTGTTATGCAAGTAGGTCATTAAATGGTCACGAACGTAATTATAGCACCATTGAGAAGAAGCTATTGGCGATAGTTTTTATTGTGTGGCCCAATATTTCAGGACCTACCTTTTTGGCCACAAGCTTACTATATGATGGTCCGTACCATCGCCCTTTAGTGTGGTTAAATATTTTAAAAGAACCAAAGAGTACGCTCCAGAGAAGGAAAATAAAACTAAACGAGTTGATTTCGATATAATATATATTATAGTCAAAGAAAACGTTATTGCATATGGACTGAGTAGAATTCGACACGAAGAACTAGAAACTCAGATGTGTTGATAAATTTAAATGAGCTATTTAATGATGATATTGATACTATCCCCAGTGCAGACACCCATTAATATTTTTAAGAATCAAATATTTTTGGAATATTCTGAGGAGTCTTTTATCACCAATATAATTTATAAGAAAAAACTTCGCAAACATTTTAAGGTAATATCAGAAAGCGATATATTAGAAATTATGAGAAGGTATTTACCAGAAAAAGGATAAGTGGTCATATTCTGTCGTAATGATGAACTATTTATAAAATTCCAGGATTATTACTATTATTATTAAAATAATCGAATGGATAGGCAAAACAGAAAAGGCGGAGGTGTTGCCATTGTTATTAAAAGAAGTCTACGGCACTCAGTAATATCTCCATTAAACACAAAGGTAACAGAGAACGTAGGTATTGAGATTCCCTTTACTAACGGGATTAAAGTACTCGCAATTTATTTCCCTGCAGGAGCTACAAATGCATTTTAGCGAGGTAAAGAATGATCTGTTAAAATTACTGAACTCAAATGGCCAATTTATAATTGGTGGAGACTTAAATTGTCGTCAACGGAGTTGGAACTGCATTCGTGCAAATTCTTTTGGTAATATATTTACTATCGGACCTTAGTATTTCAAATAACTTTCAAGTCTTACACCCGCAGCAACCAACTTACATCCCTCAATGGAGCAGTTATAACCCGTCTACACTAGAGCTCTTTCTAACGAAATTGGATGGTCTTTTAAGTCAACCAACTGTTATAAATGACCTCAGTTCGGATAATTTACGTGTTTGTTGTTGTATACTTTGTTCACCTGTGATAAACTCAAACTCTATATTTAATTTCAAGGCAGCAAAATGGAATAGATATAAGTCAGTCTTAAAATCATTGTTAGAAAGTGTGCATGTTGAAGAGTTAAATGTAATACATCGTTATTATTTACGGTTAAAAGGAAGTTGGACTCAAAAGACGTTGCTAAGTATTTGCCTTATCCGCATTAGAAATAGCTACATTATTGCCATTACGAAGGGGTGGAATATATGTATGCTTGTTTTTAACAACTTTTACAATATTTCAAAAAGGTTTGCTAGCCTTGCTTAAAGTGCTAAGTTTGTAATTCCAACTCTTATTCCTTAATTGTACTAATTCGCTTTTGATTAGACTATTAATGTATTTAAGCTCATCAAAGTAAAGTACCAATTGTGTCCATTTCTGACATAAAAGATATTCTGTCCAACCTAAACAATCGCAAGTCAGTTGGACCTGACAAGATTATGAACATATTCCTTAAAAATCTGCCGAAAGATGGAATGAAGCTTGTTCAATTCATCTTCAACAAATGTATACAAATTGGATATTTTCCTACTGTATGGAAACATGCAAAAATCATTCCAATCTTGAAACCGGGTAAACCATCAAATGATACGCTTAGCTACAGACCGATAAGCCTCCTAAGTGGATTAAGCAAATGTTTTGAAAAGGTTATCAAGCAAAAACTACTGTTACATGTTGAAGATCACAACATTTTTCCTGCCGAAGAATTCGGGTTTCGTTCATGTAACAGTACAACGCATCAAATACTGCGATTAAAAAAAAACGTTAAACAACGTTTCGATGCAGGACAAAGTACGGGTATGGTCCTCTTAGACGTCGAAAAAGCTTTTGATTCAGTGAGGCATACAAAATATTTTAAATTTAACAACTTATACAGAAAAAATTGACATCATAGAAATGAGTTTTGCTAATTTTAAAATGGAACACTCGAGTATTGAAATTCATTTTATAGTTTTTAGTTTTATATTTTAGTTTTATAGAAAGGGAAATAAAAGCTGTAAATAAGAGATATTTACATAGCTTCTCGAATTATTTAGGAACAGGACGTCATAAAAGAGGATTAGTTAATTTTATGGGTAAAGCAATGAAGTTTCTGGTGGGCACAATGGATAGTAACGATGCTGAGGAAGTCTACATTTCCATAGAAAATTTACAAGCAAGTTTAACCCTTTCATGCCCATTGTTGCCTATAGGCAACATTGCACTTTTTATCTTCTAAGTCCCGTAATTCGAATTGTCGAAAAATTTCGAAAACAAACTCAAAACAAAATAAATTTTTTGATATAAGTGAATTTTGTTTTTAGAACAGGTAAGAAAATGAGATGAACAAATAAATGTGAAACAAAAACTTTTAGTTTGGACTCATTTTCCGAACACGGTCTATGATAGTAACATTTTAAGTACGACTTTTTTGTATTAGAAATGCGTCCGAAAGGTTTAACCCAATTGGAAATTAATAAAGTAATGAAATTGGAATGATTCCGAAGATGAAGACAATGAAGAAGAAGAAGAATACGATGACGTAAATTTGGAGATTTTCATTGAAGAAAATGTTGAAATTAAAAACAATTTACTGGAAAGAATCACTCTTGTGTTAGCAGTTGAAGTGAGTGCAAGTGTTTATTCCCATCGTGTGTTCTTAGACATTAAAATTTCCAAAAGGCGAATTCGAAGTGACTCTGGTGAAGGCGATAATCGCCATCCCAGCAAACAGTCTTATTTAAGTGCAAATATAAAATATTCAACAATGGTGAATAATACAAATTATTACGGTTTGCTGGACAACTCCGGTGGAAATGCGGATAGTATCAATACTGAACGTTTAAACGTCATAAAAGATAGTGTTCCTCCTGTAATAATAATAATAATATGTGTGGCGCTAGAGCCCGTAGAGGGCTAGAGCCTAGCTTCTCAGCAACCACTCGTGTTGTGCGTGCTATTGTTCTATCACGAGTGGAAGGGACCTACAGTTTTATGCCGACTCCCAACGGCAAAGTTTGAGAAGCTCTTTCTAGACAGTTATACTCTTTGAGCATTGTCAGTGACTCGAAAGAGGTGGGGCCGTGAAAAGTATTTCTTGTCGTACCAGGAATCGAACCTAGACAGGTAGGTCCAAGTGCGTAGGAGTCGACGCACATACCATACAACGCCACTGGCCACCACAGTGACCCTCCTGTAGTTGTGATAAAATCAACAGGTGAACGTGTTTGTCGCGTATTGAGTGATTTAAAAATCGTTAATTATCTTATCAAAAACATATCGCTCTTTCAAAAAATTATTTCTCCATCTTTGGAAAGCTCAGAGAAACTAAAATCGGAACTAAACAGACTAAGTATTGAATTCTTCACGTTTTCTCGGAAGGAAACGCGACCTTTGAAAGCAATTTTATCCTGACTTGATCTTACAAGCGAAAAGCTTGTAAAGGAAGAACTTATTTCATCCGGAATAAAGTGCATCGACGTGAAAATGATCACACACATTGTGTATATTCGACGCGGAACAATAAAACTAAACGAACTGAAGAAAAATCATTATAGTTTGTTCAGAACCATAGTCCTCTGGGACTTTAAGAGAAAAAAAACCAGAAAAATTTGCACAATGTCATAATTGTCAGCTGTATGGACACTGCTCCATGCATTGCCACGCAAAAAGTTCTTATGCTATCTGCTCCGGGACCACAAAACAACTGAATGCAAAGAACCAGACGCGATGCGTTGCGCCAATTGCAGCGAACCACACAGATCATCCCATCCAAATTGCATTAGTCGTAAACAATATCTGGAGATTAGTGAAAAACTCTATTCTCATCAACGTGCTAACAACAGCAAACGCACACCCCCTATATTACTCCCACAAAAACCTTTCGATGCACACTCCGTTTCACACTTCCCTCCTCTCACCCACATGTACAACCGCTGTACCGAAAGCTCAGCCAACAAACAAAATTCGACCAGCTGATCGCTCTCTACCATTAACTGCCACAGGTCCATGGCGGAAAAACCTCTCATCAGAATACCTAAAATACATCTGTAAACAATGAGAGCAACAAATTATTCTCTTTTGAAAAAATAAATTCTCTTTTAAATGAAGTATTAGCTAAGCTTCAAACCTGTATAACAAAAAGTGATCAGTTCAATATAATCACATCTCTTGCTATCAAATACATTTATTCAAATAATTATGGTGTATAATTCCCTGAACATTATTACTTGGAATGCAAGAAGCATATCAAATAAAATATTAGAATTCTTTAATTATATTATTGAGAAAAAAGTTGACATTGCTTTGGTTACGGAAACTCACTCAAATGTAAACAAACCAAACTTTTCTCACCCAAACTTTAATTGTTATCGTCTCGACAGGAGTAACACAACAGGAGGTGGCGTTGCTGTCGTCATACGGAAAAATATTGTACATTCGGTACACCCAGGCTTACAACTGCGCTGTATTGAATCAATTGGCATAGAAATTAATATAGGCAGCAACTCTGAAGTGAGAATCTTATCTGTTTATTTCCCGGGTGGATATAGAAAAATTGATAAGATGTCTCACTTTAAGAACGACTTTTTGCAAGTTTAGATATCGAGGCAAAGTTAAATTGTCGCCATCAATTGTGGAATTGTCTCCGGGCTAATTGCTGCGGTAACGAACTGTATAATATTAACGAAATGCACCCAAACTTTTCTTTACTATACCCTCCTGAATTTACTTACGTCCCTACATCTAAATCCAAAAGTCCTTCCACTCTAGACTTCTTTATGACTAATATTTCAACGTACTGCTCCATGCCGTTCACCTATGACAATTAAGGGTCGTATCATCTTCCTGTCAGTATCAATTTGAATCTCTTATTTTAAGTCAATCGACCTACGTTATATTATAAATATTCCGCAGCCAATTGGAACTATTTTGCTTCATTTATCAATACCAACTGCAATCAGAATAATGTCATTTCTTCGCTTGTAACCAGGACTACCCAAATTGATTCAATGTGTATGCATTTTATTTCGTTATTAAACTGCGCTGCCGATTTCGCAATACCTAAGTACCCTGGGAAAGATAGTAATGCATTTCCACTTCCTAGTAATATTTTACTATTAATACGGCTGAGAAACTCAGAAAGAAGAAAATGGATACGTTATCGCTATGACTGCTTTCTTTATAGCACGAAGATGTTAAACAAAGCCATTGCAAAAGAAATTAATGAGTTCAAAAATAAGCGTTGGAATAACCTACTTTATAGCTTTGATAAATATAATAAACCATTCTGAAAAGTTTCAAAAATTATAAAAAAAAGAGATTTGAGTATTCCACCTCTAAGGGTGGAATTTTAGTGATAATGCCGCTTCCACTGAAGTGTCTCACACAATTGACAGTTTCTCACAAGAATATGTTGAATTATCAGATTTAAGTATACTTAATACTAATAAAGTAAGATCATTGATCAAAAACCTTAAAGCTAAAAAAAGTCCTGGCTTGGATGGTGTTAACAATAAACTTTTAAAGGCCCTTCCTCTCACAGGCTTACGGTACTTAACTGCAATTCTTAATGCATGCCTTAAACGCAGCTAGTTCCCTGATTGTTGGAAAACAGCTTTGGTAATTCCGATTGACAAACCTGGTAAACTATAATGTGCTGCAAGCGGCACTTTCCAAACTAGAAAAATTCCTTTACAAATGGAAAATTAAAGTAAACGCTTCGAAACGAAAGCAGTTTGGTTTACACGTAGACGAAAAGAATGTTTTATTCCAAACAACGTAGAACTTCAAACGGGTTCTATCGATATTGACTGGTCTGAGCACTGCAGATGTCTCGGCGTTATGATTGATAAGAAACTAACTTTTCAGAGACACATTTCTGTCACTGTTAACAAATACATTAAAATTCTTTACCCCATTATAAATAGGAAATCGAAACTTAATACTGACAATAAGCTTATTTTGTATAAGTCTGTCTTCCAATCTATTCTACTGTACGGGGCTCCTGTTTCGTACGACTGAGCTAAAACTCACAAACTTAAACGTCATATATGTGAAAATAAAGTCATTAAAATTATGCTCAATTTACCATGTTGTTATTCACAGCCAAAGCAATATTAATTTTTTACACTCTCTTATAGAAAATTTGAATTTAATTTTATAAACCTCTTCTTATTAATATTCTTACAAATATAAACACTATTTGTCATGCTACTTAATCAAAGAAATGAAAAAAATACTGGAAAGAATTGTCGGAAAAGAAGAGGCTAAAGATGAAACGAAACCCACACAATCTATGCAGGATATTTTTGAAAAAATCAATTTGGATAGTTTGAGGTGGAGGAACAAAGGTGTGAACGTTTGCGATACTACCTACGTTTTCGGAGAAGTCAAGGATCACATCATCTATTTCCACCACTTCATCGATGATGAAATAATAGAATCGAAATCTGCACCAAAACGAATGCATACTAAGGATCAAATTAGACCAGGAATAATACCAAAGCGTTGATGAGCAAATGATTTCTTATGAAGGTAATTGTGTTATAATGTAATCAAAAATGCATTAAATGATTTTTTTTATTAGGACGTCACAGTGTGAAACAATACCTGCTCAAAAAGCCTCCCAATTGAGGTTTTAAAATGTTTATACGAGCTGGAGTGTCAGTTATTATTTATGATTTTAGTCTCTACGTTGGAGAAGGCACATGCCCATCGTTCGGATTAGGGATATCGTTAGATATAGTTTTGTATTTAGCCGTAAATATTCCAGAAAACGATAATTGGTTCTCCTCCATAAGCCTAATGATTGCGTTGAAAGAAAAAGGCATCTGAGGAGCAGAAACAATTCGAAGTAATAGCCTAAAAATTGCCAACAAGCGAATGAAAATAACCTTATAAAAAAGGACGAGGATCATGAGGTTTCAAGTGTGAGACAACGGATAATATAAATGCCTGTCGCTGGTACGACAATAAAAGCGTTCAACTGATTTCCAATTATATCGCTGAAAATCCAACATCTGAATTCAAACGCTGGTGTCGTAAGGAGAGAAAGTACATAAACATACCATGGCCAGCTATTGTTGAATGTTACAATCAACATATGGGAGGGGTTGGTCTTGCTGACATGTTGTTGGAATTATAAAAAATCAACCACCGCTCTAAAAAATGGTATATGCACATTGAATACTGGTGCATCAATACAGCGGTAGTCAATAGCTGGCTTTTGTACCGAAGGGACAGAAAAAATGCAACCGGAGAAACGAAGCGTGAAGGATATGCTATTGCTAAATTTTCAATTGGAAATAGCAAACGAGCTACGAAATGCATCTAAAAGTGTACCGAAAAATCCACGAAAAAGAGGTCGCTTATCGTCACTTTTTCCAATCAAGTCCATGGTCACCGGCGTCTTCGTCTCAAACTCCATCATCACCAGATATGCCATCAGCTCCATCACCCCCGTATTCATCAATTTCGATTAAACGATCCTATATTGCGGAACAACCTAAAGCCATGCGTTCTGACCAAACCAGCCGCTGGATAAAATGGGGAGCAAAAGGAAGGTGTAGGTTATGCCACACTTGTTTTCCGGGCTCAAAGTGCAGTAAATGTAAAGTAATGTATAGTATTCTTATGCTGTAATCCACAAAAGAATTGCTTTATATCATATCACACTTAGTTTGTTACCAAAATTAATAAAACAAATTAAAAATATCTGTATACATGTGTTTTAAAAGTGGCCTCAATGGCCCGATGTTGCCTATAGGCAACATCTCATAACGGTCAAACCAGAATACGACATAATAATTGATATTTTACCATACCTGAAGGATGCGGTAGTATTGAAAGATGACTGATTATATTCACAATATCGATTCTAGTATTTTTTACCGATGCATATTATAATTAAGTTGTCGTACCAACTCCCAATATAGAATTTCAAGAAATAGATTATAGGAACAATTTTGTCATTAATAGAAATAATGAAATTTACATATGTATTGAAGACGTTAGCTTAAGAAAAATATTAAACCTCATCCAAACACCTGTTAATAATATCAATGAAAATATAATTGTAACCAAAAATTTTAACATTACTAACGTAGAGTAAGATTGGATTAATCAAAAAATTGTAATTAAAGATAGCGATATAATTCGTTTCCATAATTGTAAAATTAAAATAGGAACCCTCGAATTTGCTCTTTTTTGCTCTAAACGCACCCATACTACTTTATTTTCACGCACACCTCGTAAGGCCTGAGAGCAGCTCCATGTTGTTCTTAAATCACTCGTATTCACAAGCCCTGTCTGTGTAAATAAAAAAAAATCTGTCAGTAGTGTGTGTGACTTTAGAGCAAAATCTGAAATGGACACGATTGTGTTTTAGTAAACACTCAAACCCGGGTTGGACATATGGTTTTAGATGATTTCTGATGTTGATGATTTCCCTTTAATAACATTATTTGTGAAGATAATTGTACTACATGGCCGCATAAATCCTTTATTTATTTAGTCCTCTTTTAGAAATGCTCTTATCATTTGGACATCAGTTCTTATCGGATTCAAATTTCTGTGTAAAATATTCACCACCAAAAATGGCGGGAAATGTTAGAAGAAAATGTATGTTCACGAGGTGCATGAACCTTGAGACTGGAAAATTCCATTTTAAAACGACGTTAAGTTTGAAAATTCTCAGATTCAATAAAAAGATATTATCACATTATCAATAATGGATAGTCATGTTATTGTTATTAAAATGATTTGCATATTTAGCCGAATTTCAGCGATGTCTTATAAAAACACCAACAATAATAATTCTTTTAAGAACTTGTAAATTTTCCGAACATTCTCATTGGAAAACTTCCAATCATGAGCATTTTTGACATTATCATGGGCACTCTCGCTACTTTTTGACACTATTGGGGACAAATCTTAAAAGCAACATGGCGCTGCTCTAAAGGGTTAAGAATTATGCGTGAAAATAAAGTAGTATGAGTGCGTTTAGAGCACGCTATTGGCAAGGGGTTTTCCACTGGAAAGACGACTATCTCGGTGTACATGATTTCTGATTCAAAGTAAAAAAAAACTACTTTCAATTTTCATATTTGCATTTCTACGAAAAGTCGTTCCACAACTTTGTGCACAGTTTCTCTCTCAAAGAGAGATTTTTACATCCACTCCTGAAAATTTGCTGAACTACGAATTTCTGTGCACAAGTCAATTGGAACAGACCTAATGAGTAAAGAGATATTCAACTTCTTCCTCTCTTGAACCTTGCTATCATCTGACAGCGTTTTTTATACCAGAAATAAGAGAGCAAGAAGATATTCAACTTCTACCTCTCTTGCCCCTTGATTTCATCTGACAGCGTTTTTTATACGCTTTTTCTCCCCTGTCTGTGAATACGTTTGAGCTATTGCGAACAGCTGCTAAACAGCTGATATCCTTCCCCAACCGTAGTAGTGGGGTGAATTAGAGTTCTTATTTAAAAATTCGCTCGTTCTGAACTTTTTTCAAATTTTTGTGTTCAATTTTCAACACAGTAAGGAGGGGTAAACAAACGAACAAAGCGTTGTTCATGAAGCAGATTTATTAAACTCCCATTTGTGGGAATTGCTGTCTGAAGTACTAGGGTGAAATTAATGAATACGTTACTTAACGTACATATTTATTTCTGCACATGTATGAATCAGAAATCAACTAATAGAGATATTCAACTTTCCAGCCAAAAATACCAAGCCCTACCGCAAAACACGCATACTTCTTTATTGGAAGCTATATTTTACGCATACTTTCACAAGTGGTGTCTTTTGATCAGCTGTTTACCCCTCCAAATCATATTTTGTCCGTAAGAGTGTCAAATGCATTTCCAATGTGTTTAACTTGCCCACGATCTGGAAACATTCCATGTTCCAAGCATTCCATGTTCCAAACATTCCAAACATTCGTCAAGTTCAGCAAATTAAATAGTATAGTATTAAATAGTACATGCGAAAAAGAAGTTTCTTTCACAAGTTGTATTTTAATAATGAAGCAAAGCTTTACGAACTGCGTAAAATGGATATGTAGGACAAATTTTCAAATCTTGTTGCACAATTTATATGTGATATGAGTCCAAAACTAAAATGCTTTAAGTAATGACTTCTGCAGCAACACAATTAATTCACATTAATTAGCAAAATGAACTGTTCGAGTAAAGGCTCAACTATAATGCGCATGAGCTAGTGTCAAATTTCAACGAAATGTTTCGTCATGTTTGCAAAATAATCATCTCTACCCATAATTCGCATCTGCGCGCATATCCATGTCAGAAATTTTTTTGTTTCATTCAGCCGAAAAATGTCTTGTTCAATTATGTATGTACGAATACCAACAGAATATAAGCTGATTTGCTCATTTTTCAAATTTTTTTTCTTGGCTGTGTGTTGTCTATCACATTCGCATATGCGCGGTGCGATTCATTTCGCACTAGCTCATGCTTAACGAGTTTTGCACATGTTTAACGAAATGCTCGCAATCTTTAATGGACGACATTATAGGTTGCCGCATGGGGTTGGGTGTATTTGCTCACTCACTCATGCGCGTTTGACACTAGCTCATGCTCGCTCATGTGCATTATAGTTGAGCCTTAACCGATATACAATGTTAAAGTGACAATACGAAATAATTCAAGGAAATTATGTTGTTTTTTGTAAAGTTGTGTACATTTGTAACACCAGAGCACAGACATACCTATGTGTGTGGATGTGCAGAGTTTCTATTTCATCATCATTACATTATCATAAATTGTGAATGATTATTTACAAATTGAATTCAACTACAAAATCATATTAAAACCCTTTGCTGCACCTATTTTCTAATATTTCAGCGGCAAAATATTTGAATTCAAATGTAACGTGTCAATGATCAGCGCATTGATCCAATATACTTCCAAGTATATGAATGTACCTTCTGAACACAATCTGTGTTTTAAGCTCCTCCTTTTTTGGGGTGAAACATATGAATTTGAAATAACGCTCAGATAACGAGCGTTTTTTAAAAAAAATGATCTGCTTCACCTCATTATTCCGAAGGGGAAGACTTTCAGCTGTTCGAAACGCCACTCACGTATTCACAGATGGTACAACTACAACAAGCTGCCAAACAAATTTCAGGGGCAAGAGACGTGGAAGTTGGATATCTCTATTAGTTGATTTCTGGTATGAATAATACATATAAATGCATTCACGCGAAACTTGTGTAAAAGTACTAATAATAATAATATTTAAAAATTTGCATGAATCATTTAAAAACAAATAACTTTTTTGGTCATTTTAGTTTTTTAAAGAAATGTGATGGAAGTTTATTCCAAATTTTGACAACCATTTGCATGAGTTAGTTTTAGTTGCATTATTTAGACATTTTTTCTGAACAATTATGAAATTTAAATTCATGAGTTTTCACAATTCATAAATGATATACAAATGCAAACTGATCGCTTATATATTACTTTGAAGAATTAAATTGATTCTTTACTTGTATTATTTAAATAGCATTACATTTTTATTCACCCAAGTATTATATGTGCTCTTAAAAACATGAGGTAACTTTTGAACACCCTCCGAACAATAGTACAATGAGATTGGGCAAATCCACGAATCTGCCGACAATTTCCCCCAAAATCCACGAATCGGCCGCCATATCATGGTTTTTGTAAGAGGATATGTGATATACAAGGGAGTTCCACTACTCTCACATTTCTCTCTAATGTGGACTAGGGGAATTTCTCGCCGAAGTTGGATATCTCCTTGCTCTCTTATTTCTGTTTTATACGCTTTTTCGTCCTCTTTTTGTGAATACGTGTGAGCTCTTGTGAACAGTTTGACGTTTTATTTGTTTTGCAAACTGCTGAAATTAATACGTTTGGAAATTAAAAACGAATCTTTTTTATTCTGCCGTAAAAAGAGCGAATATTTATTGAATAACATTGTTGTTAATTGAGGAAAATTAATTATCTTCCTTGGGAAACAGGCATTTTCAAGGAAAAGCACAAAAACAACGTGAATATCAATGGATAGAATTCTCACAGCAATCATAGTGTAAAGTTTCCGGAAAAGATAAGATTCATTTGTTGTTTATAACATTAACAAATACTTAATTTATTCTTCCGGCAGCATGATGCGTATCCTATTTGCGAGTGATATTGGGTCCGTTTTTCCGATAGTGTGAAAATATGTGTAAAGCTATGTATGTATGTAAGTTTTATTTGTTGTTCATAGCATTCACAAATATTGAATTTGTTCTTCCTGCAGGATGATTCGTAGTTGCAGTGTAATAATGGATCCGTTTGTCAGTCCTTAACAGTCACTTTGACACTTATTCCTTTTTGCAGAAGTGCATTAGTTCTGAAATATATTTACCTCTGTAAAGTAGAGATTTACTCATGATTTGTAATAATTTATAAGCATTTCCGCACCACCCCTGAGGTATGCATACGGTGCGTTAACCGGCTGCTCGGTTTCCGCAAGAGGCCTATTGCACCCGCACTAAAGAAGTGTGAAAATAGGTTAGTAATATGCTCAAATAATAAGATTATATAATTAACGAATAAAAATAACAGCCACATGCAATTAACGCAACAAAAATGTTTTCTGTTTGTGTTCTGCGTGTATCTAAAGAACGTGTGTAAAAAAATGGAAGACTTGTGGAAGTAGTTTAATAATCTAAACAAATGACATACGCGAAACGTCTTATTTCTGAAATTGGGGTCGCTCAAATCCCTATTCCAAGACTTTATAATAAAATATAACCTAACTAATGAAATATTTCAAAATGAAATCGTCAGGCAGATAAACTTCCTGTCGGTCTTAAGCTGTGCGAATAGATGTTGCGCTAAACCCTTTTGATGGAAGCACTCGTAGAACGATTCAAGAAACTTTTTATCGATTTCTCGAATATATTCTACGAAATCATCTGGAAAAATAAATGTTGTGAACGCTAAGCTGAATGATGGTTCAGACAGCGAAAGCACGTGCTTTGGCAAAGTGCAAAGTGCTCCATGCATTGCCACGCAAAAAGTTCTTATGCTATCTGCTCCGGGACCACAAAACAACTGAATGCAAAGAACCAGACGCGATGCGTTGCGCCAATTGCAGCGAACCACACAGATCATCCCATCCAAATTGCATTAGTCGTAAACAATATCTGGAGATTCGTGAAAAACTCTATTCTCATCAACGTGCTAACAACAGCAAACGCACACCCCCTATATTACTCCCACAAAAACCTTTCGATGCACACTCCGTTTCACACTTCCCGCCTCTCACCCACATGTGCAACCGCTGTACCGAAAGCTCAGCCAACAAACAAAATTCGACCAGCTGATCGCTCTCTACCATTAACTGCCACAGGTCCATGGCGGAAAAACCTCTCATCAGAATACCTAAAATACATCTGTAAACAATGAGAGCAACAAATTATTCTCTTTTGAAAAAATAAATTCTCTTTTAAATGAAGTATTAGCTAAGCTTCAAACCTGTATAACAAAAAGTGATCAGTTCAATATAATCACATCTCTTGCTATCAAATACATTTATTCAAATAATTATGGTATATAATTCCCTGAACATTATTACTTGGAATGCAAGAAGCATATCAAATAAAATATTAGAATTCTTTAATTATATTATTGAGAAAAAAGTTGACATTGCTTTGGTTACGGAAACTCACTCAAATGTAAACAAACCAAACTTTTCTCACCCAAACTTTAATTGTTATCGTCTCGACAGGAGTAACACAACAGGAGGTGGCGTTGCTGTCGTCATACGGAAAAATATTGTACATTCGGTACACCCAGGCTTACAACTGCGCTGTATTGAATCAATTGGCATAGAAATTAATATAGGCAGCAACTCTGAAGTGAGAATCTTATCTGTTTATTTCCCGGGTGGATATAGAAAAATTGATAAGATGTCTCACTTTAAGAACGACTTTTTGCAAGTTTAGATATCGAGGCAAAGTTAAATTGTCGCCATCAATTGTGGAATTGTCTCCGGGCTAATTGCTGCGGTAACGAACTGTATAATATTAACGAAATGCACCCAAACTTTTCTTTACTATACCCTCCTGAATTTACTTACGTCCCTACATCTAAATCCAAAAGTCCTTCCACTCTAGACTTCTTTATGACTAATATTTCAACGTACTGCTCCATGCCGTTCACCTATGACAATTAAGGGTCGTATCATCCTCCTGTCAGTATCAATTTGAATCTCTTATTTTAAGTCAATCGACCTACGTTATATTATAAATATTCCGCAGCCAATTGGAACTATTTTGCTTCATTTATCAATACCAACTGCAATCAGAATAATGTCATTTCTTCGCTTGTAACTAGGACTACCCAAATTGATTCAATGTGTATGCATTTTATTTCGTTATTAAACTGCGCTGCCGATTTCGCAATACCTAAGTACCCTGGGAAAGATAGTAATGCATTTCCACTTCCTAGTAATATTTTACTATTAATACGGCTGAGAAACTCAGAAAGAAGAAAATGGATACGTTATCGCTATGACTGCTTTCTTTATAGCACGAAGATGTTAAACAAAGCCATTGCAAAAGAAATTAATGAGTTAAAAAATAAGCGTTGGAATAACCTACTTTATAGCTTTGATAAATATAGTAAACCATTCTGAAAAGTTTCAAAAATTATAAAAAAAAGAGATTTGAGTATTCCACCTCTAAGGGTGGAATTTTAGTGATAATGCCGCTTCCACTGAAGTGTCTCACACAATTGACAGTTTCTCACAAGAATATGTTGAATTATCAGATTTAAGTATACTTAATACTAATAAAGTAAGATCATTGATCAAAAACCTTAAAGCTAAAAAAAGTCCTGGCTTGGATGGTGTTAACAATAAACTTTTAAAGGCCCTTCCTCTCACAGGCTTACGGTACTTAACTGCAATTCTTAATCCATGCCTTAAACGCAGCTAGTTCCCTGTTTGTTGGAAAACAGCTTTGGTAATTCCGATTGACAAACCTGGTAAACTATAATGTGCTGCAAGCGGCACTTTCCAAATTAGAAAAATTCCTTTACAAATGGAAAATTAAAGTAAACGCTTCGAAACGAAAGCAGTTTGGTTTACACGTAGACGAAAAGAATGTTTTATTCCAAACAACGTAGAACTTCAAACGGGTTCTATCGATATTGACTGGTCTGAGCACTGCAGATGTCTCGGCGTTATGATTGATAAGGAACTAACTTTTCAGAGACACATTTCTGTCACTGTTAACAAATACATTAAAATTCTTTACCCCATTATAAATAGGAAATCGAAACTTAATACTGACAATAAGCTTATTTTGTATAAGTCTGTCTTCCAATCTATTCTACTGTACGGGGCTCCTGTTTCGTACGACTGAGCTAAAACTCACAAACTTAAACGTCATATATGTGAAAATAAAGTCATTAATATTATGCTCAATTTACCATGTTGTTATTCACAGCCAAAGCAATATTAATTTTTTACACTCTCAATTTGAATTTAATTTTATAAACCTCTTCTTATTAATATTCTTACAAATATAAACACTATTTGTCATGCTACTTAATCAAAGAAATGAAAAAAATACTGGAAAGAATTGTCGGAAAAGAAGAGGCTAAAGATGAAACGAAACCCACACAATCTATGCAGGATATTTTTGAAAAAATCAATTTGGATAGTTTGAGGTGGAGGAACAAAGGTGTGAACGTTTGCGATACTACCTACGTTTTCGGAGAAGTCAAGGATCACATCATCTATTTCCACCACTTCATCGATAATGAAATAATAGAATCGAAATCTGCACCAAAACGAATGCATACTAAGGATCAAATTAGACCAGGAAGAATACCAAAGCGTTGATGAGCAAATGATTTCTTATGAAGGTAATTGTGTTATAATGTAATCAAAAATGCATTAAATGATTTTTTTTATTAGGACGTCACAGTGTGAAACAATACCTGCTCAAAAAGCCTCCCAATTGAGGTTTTAAAATGTTTATACGAGCTGGAGTGTCAGTTATTATTTATGATTTTAGTCTCTACGTTGGAGAAGGCACATGCCCATCGTTCGGATTAGGGATATCGTTAGATATAGTTTTGTATTTAGCCGTAAATATTCCAGAAAACGATAATTGGTTCTCCTCCATAAGCCTAATGATTGCGTTGAAAGAAAAAGGCATCTGACGAGCAGAAACAATTCGAAGTAATAGCCTAAAAATTGCCAACAAGCGAATGAAAATAACCTTATAAAAAAGGACGAGGATCATGAGGTTTCAAGTATGAGACAACGGATAATATAAATGCCTGTCGCTGGTACGACAATAAAAGCGTTCAACTGATTTCCAATTATATCGCTGAAAATCCAACATCTGAATTCAAACGCTGGTGTCGTAAGGAGAGAAAGTACATAAACATACCATGGCCAGCTATTGTTGAATGTTACAATCAACATATGGGAGGGGTTGGTCTTGCTGACATGTTGTTGGAATTATAAAAAATCAACCACCGCTCTAAAAAATGGTATATGCACATTGAATACTGGTGCATCAATACAGCGGTAGTCAATAGCTGGCTTTTGTACCGAAGGGACAGAAAAAATGCAACCGGAGAAACGAAGCGTGAAGGATATGCTATTGCTAAATTTTCAATTGGAAATAGCAAACGAGCTACGAAATGCATCTAAAAGTGTACCGAAAAATCCACGAAAAAGAGGTCGCTTATCGTCACTTTTTCCAATCAAGTCCATGGTCACCGGCGTCTTCGTCTCAAACTCCATCATCACCAGATATGCCATCAGCTCCATCACCCCCGTATTCATCAATTTCGATTAAACGATCCTATATTGCGGAACAACCTAAAGCCATGCGTTCTGACGAAACCAGCCGCTGGATAAAATGGGGAGCAAAAGGAAGGTGTAGGTTATGCCACACTTGTTTTCCGGGCTCAAAGTGCAGTAAATGTAAAGTAATGTATAGTATTCTTATGCTGTAATCCACAAAAGAATTGCTTTATATCATATCACACTTAGTTTGTTACCAAAATTAATAAAACAAATTAAAAATATCTGTATACATGTGTTTTAAAAGTGGCCTCAATGGCCCGATGTTGCCTATAGGCAACATCTCATAACGGTCAAACCAGAATACGACATAATAATTGATATTTTACCATACCTGAAGGATGCGGTAGTATTGAAAGATGACTGATTATATTCACAATATCGATTCTAGTATTTTTTACCGATGCATATTATAATTAAGTTGTCGTACCAACTCCCAATATAGAATTTCAAGAAATAGATTATAGGAACAATTTTGTCATTAATAGAAATAATGAAATTTACATATGTATTGAAGACGTTAGCTTAAGAAAAATATTAAACCTCATCCAAACACCTGTTAATAATATCAATGAAAATATAATTGTAACCAAAAATTTTAACATTACTAACGTAGAGTAAGATTGGATTAATCAAAAAATTGTAATTAAAGATAGCGATATAATTCGTTTCCATAATTGTAAAATTAAAATAGGAACCCTCGAATTTGCTCTTTTTTGCTCTAAACGCACCCATACTACTTTATTTTCACGCACACCTCGTAAGGCCTGAGAGCAGCTCCATGTTGTTCTTAAATCACTCGTATTCACAAGCCCTGTCTGTGTAAATAAAAAAAAATCTGTCAGTAGTGTGTGTGACTTTAGAGCAAAATCTGAAATGGACACGATTGTGTTTTAGTAAACACTCAAACCCGGGTTGGACATATGGTTTTAGATGATTTCTGATGTTGATGATTTCCCTTTAATAACATTATTTGTGAAGATAATTGTACTACATGGCCGCATAAATCCTTTATTTATTTAGTCCTCTTTTAGAAATGCTCTTATCATTTGGACATCAGTTCTTATCGGATTCAAATTTCTGTGTAAAATATTCACCACCAAAAATGGCGGGAAATGTTAGAAGAAAATGTATGTTCACGAGGTGCATGAACCTTGAGACTGGAAAATTCCATTTTAAAACGACGTTAAGTTTGAAAATTCTCAGATTCAATAAAAAGATATTATCACATTATCAATAATGGATAGTCATGTTATTGTTATTAAAATGATTTGCATATTTAGCCGAATTTCAGCGATGTCTTATAAAAACACCAACAATAATAATTCTTTTAAGAACTTGTAAATTTTCCGAACATTCTCATTGGAAAACTTCCAATCATGAGCATTTTTGACATTATCATGGGCACTCTCGCTACTTTTTGACACTATTGGGGACAAATCTTAAAAGCAACATGGCGCTGCTCTAAAGGGTTAAGAATTATGCGTGAAAATAAAGTAGTATGAGTGCGTTTAGAGCACGCTATTGGCAAGGGGTTTTCCACTGGAAAGACGACTATCTCGGTGTACATGATTTCTGATTCAAAGTAAAAAAAAACTACTTTCAATTTTCATATTTGCATTTCTACGAAAAGTCGTTCCACAACTTTGTGCACAGTTTCTCTCTCAAAGAGAGATTTTTACATCCACTCCTGAAAATTTGCTGAACTACGAATTTCTGTGCACAAGTCAATTGGAACAGACCTAATGAGTAAAGAGATATTCAACTTCTTCCTCTCTTGAACCTTGCTATCATCTGACAGCGTTTTTTATACCAGAAATAAGAGAGCAAGAAGATATTCAACTTCTACCTCTCTTGCCCCTTGATTTCATCTGACAGCGTTTTTTATACGCTTTTTCTCCCCTGTCTGTGAATACGTTTGAGCTATTGCGAACAGCTGCTAAACAGCTGATATCCTTCCCCAACCGTAGTAGTGGGGTGAATTAGAGTTCTTATTTAAAAATTCGCTCGTTCTGAACTTTTTTCAAATTTTTGTGTTCAATTTTCAACACAGTAAGGAGGGGTAAACAAACGAACAAAGCGTTGTTCATGAAGCAGATTTATTAAACTCCCATTTGTGGGAATTGCTGTCTGAAGTACTAGGGTGAAATTAATGAATACGTTACTTAACGTACATATTTATTTCTGCACATGTATGAATCAGAAATCAACTAATAGAGATATTCAACTTTCCAGCCAAAAATACCAAGCCCTACCGCAAAACACGCATACTTCTTTATTGGAAGCTATATTTTACGCATACTTTCACAAGTGGTGTCTTTTGATCAGCTGTTTACCCCTCCAAATCATATTTTGTCCGTAAGAGTGTCAAATGCATTTCCAATGTGTTTAACTTGCCCACGATCTGGAAACATTCCATGTTCCAAGCATTCCATGTTCCAAACATTCCAAACATTCGTCAAGTTCAGCAAATTAAATAGTATAGTATTAAATAGTACATGCGAAAAAGAAGTTTCTTTCACAAGTTGTATTTTAATAATGAAGCAAAGCTTTACGAACTGCGTAAAATGGATATGTAGGACAAATTTTCAAATCTTGTTGCACAATTTATATGTGATATGAGTCCAAAACTAAAATGCTTTAAGTAATGACTTCTGCAGCAACACAATTAATTCACATTAATTAGCAAAATGAACTGTTCGAGTAAAGGCTCAACTATAATGCGCATGAGCTAGTGTCAAATTTCAACGAAATGTTTCGTCATGTTTGCAAAATAATCATCTCTACCCATAATTCGCATCTGCGCGCATATCCATGTCAGAAATTTTTTTGTTTCATTCAGCCGAAAAATGTCTTGTTCAATTATGTATGTACGAATACCAACAGAATATAAGCTGATTTGCTCATTTTTCAAATTTTTTTTCTTGGCTGTGTGTTGTCTATCACATTCGCATATGCGCGGTGCGATTCATTTCGCACTAGCTCATGCTTAACGAGTTTTGCACATGTTTAACGAAATGCTCGCAATCTTTAATGGACGACATTATAGGTTGCCGCATGGGGTTGGGTGTATTTGCTCACTCACTCATGCGCGTTTGACACTAGCTCATGCTCGCTCATGTGCATTATAGTTGAGCCTTAACCGATATACAATGTTAAAGTGACAATACGAAATAATTCAAGGAAATTATGTTGTTTTTTGTAAAGTTGTGTACATTTGTAACACCAGAGCACAGACATACCTATGTGTGTGGATGTGCAGAGTTTCTATTTCATCATCATTACATTATCATAAATTGTGAATGATTATTTACAAATTGAATTCAACTACAGAATCATATTAAAACCCTTTGCTGCACCTATTTTCTAATATTTCAGCGGCAAAATATTTGAATTCAAATGTAACGTGTCAATGATCAGCGCATTGATCCAATATACTTCCAAGTATATGAATGTACCTTCTGAACACAATCTGTGTTTTAAGCTCCTCCTTTTTTGGGGTGAAACATATGAATTTGAAATAACGCTCAGATAACGAGCGTTTTTTAAAAAAAATGATCTGCTTCACCTCATTATTCCGAAGGGGAAGACTTTCAGCTGTTCGAAACGCCACTCACGTATTCACAGATGGTACAACTACAACAAGCTGCCAAACAAATTTCAGGGGCAAGAGACGTGGAAGTTGGATATCTCTATTAGTTGATTTCTGGTATGAATAATACATATAAATGCATTCACGCGAAACTTGTGTAAAAGTACTAATAATAATAATATTTAAAAATTTGCATGAATCATTTAAAAACAAATAACTTTTTTGGTCATTTTAGTTTTTTAAAGAAATGTGATGGAAGTTTATTCCAAATTTTGACAACCATTTGCATGAGTTAGTTTTAGTTGCATTATTTAGACATTTTTTCTGAACAATTATGAAATTTAAATTCATGAGTTTTCACAATTCATAAATGATATACAAATGCAAACTGATCGCTTATATATTACTTTGAAGAATTAAATTGATTCTTTACTTGTATTATTTAAATAGCATTACATTTTTATTCACCCAAGTATTATATGTGCTCTTAAAAACATGAGGTAACTTTTGAACACCCTCCGAACAATAGTACAATGAGATTGGGCAAATCCACGAATCTGCCGACAATTTCCCCCAAAATCCACGAATCGGCCGCCATATCATGGTTTTTGTAAGAGGATATGTGATATACAAGGGAGTTCCACTACTCTCACATTTCTCTCTAATGTGGACTAGGGGAATTTCTCGCCGAAGTTGGATATCTCCTTGCTCTCTTATTTCTGTTTTATACGCTTTTTCGTCCCCTTTTTGTGAATACGTGTGAGCTCTTGTGAACAGTTTGACGTTTTATTTGTTTTGCAAACTGCTGAAATTAATACGTTTGGAAATTAAAAACGAATCTTTTTTATTCTGCCGTAAAAAGAGCGAATATTTATTGAATAACATTGTTGTTAATTGAGGAAAATTAATTATCTTCCTTGGGAAACAGGCATTTTCAAGGAAAAGCACAAAAACAACGTGAATATCAATGGATAGAATTCTCACAGCAATCATAGTGTAAAGTTTCCGGAAAAGATAAGATTCATTTGTTGTTTATAACATTAACAAATACTTAATTTATTCTTCCGGCAGCATGATGCGTATCCTATTTGCGAGTGATATTGGGTCCGTTTTTCCGATAGTGTGAAAATATGTGTAAAGCTATGTATGTATGTAAGTTTTATTTGTTGTTCATAGCATTCACAAATATTGAATTTGTTCTTCCTGCAGGATGATTCGTAGTTGCAGTGTAATAATGGATCCGTTTGTCAGTCCTTAACAGTCACTTTGACACTTATTCCTTTTTGCAGAAGTGCATTAGTTCTGAAATATATTTACCTCTGTAAAGTAGAGATTTACTCATGATTTGTAATAATTTATAAGCATTTCCGCACCACCCCTGAGGTATGCATACGGTGCGTTAACCGGCTGCTCGGTTTCCGCAAGAGGCCTATTGCACCCGCACTAAAGAAGTGTGAAAATAGGTTAGTAATATGCTCAAATAATAAGATTATATAATTAACGAATAAAAATAACAGCCACATGCAATTAACGCAACAAAAATGTTTTCTGTTTGTGTTCTGCGTGTATCTAAAGAACGTGTGTAAAAAAATGGAAGACTTGTGGAAGTAGTTTAATAATCTAAGTTTAATAATCTAAACAAATGACATACGCGAAACGTCTTATTTCTGAAATTGGGGTCGCTCAAATCCCTATTCCAAGACTTTATAATAAAATATAACCTAACTAATGAAATATTTCAAAATGAAATCGTCAGGCAGATAAACTTCCTGTCGGTCTTAAGCTGTGCGAATAGATGTTGCGCTAAACCCTTTTGATGGAAGCACTCGTAGAACGATTCAAGAAACTTTTTATCGATTTCTCGAATATATTCTACGAAATCATCTGGAAAAATAAATGTTGTGAACGCTAAGCTGAATGATGGTTCAGACAGCGAAAGCACGTGCTTTGGCAAAGTGCAGGTATGGCTTTCGTAACACTTTCGAGAAAGCCAACCGCAGCCATACATAAAAATATTTTCTTGCAGAAAATCGTTCAGGTTTACATCTGCAGTCAGATTTACTTTGGAAATGCAATTGGGCCCATCGCTTAGTTTGCTTTGCAGCCACGATGTTTATGCTACCAGGGGTTGGTTGCTGATAGATTGCAAACGCTCTGCTTCAACATTTTCGCAGTTGTCGACTCTGACAGTTTTCAAATATTGGAGCCCCAAAGCTTCTGAAAAATATTTTTAAATTGCAGAGCGGTAACGCTCGTATTTTTCCCTCCGACACTTCTTGCTTCACCGAAAAACTGCTCAAGACAATCTTGATTCAGGTCCGAGTAAGAATAAATTCAAACTGGCATGGCGATAGAAATTGCCACAGGAATTGAGTGACGAGATGTTGAGTAACCAGCCCTTTATGAATGAAAACTGGTTCGTCACGTCCTTGCCTGCTGAATCAATAACTCTTATTGAAGTTAAGTTCGTTGGTTTTCGTAGAAACTGCCTTTGAGTATCATTTTGGCGAAAACCTTTCCTAAAAATACTTGTGCTGAAACTAGAAGATGAATTAAAAATGTCAAATAAATTATTGAAGAATTCTAGTAATTCTCCAGTACTTGTCATAGTTTTGGGTCCTTGACCTGAACTATAGTAGGTGAAACAACCCGCTGAAACTGTGTGGCTCAAGACTTGGGAGGCATATTTCACTTTCAATTTTTGAAAGGCGCTTGGCCTTATATGAGCCTCCGTTAGTTTTGGAGCAAGCTTAAACTCAAGCTTGGTATCTTCGTTGTACAATTGTGTAATGGCATTCCACGTGGCACGAAGATCACATGAAGATCAATTGAAGATTATGTCATTTTTGTACAGACAATTGCGCAAGCTCTTTATTAAGAGAGGAGAATCAAAGAAAAAATGTATTCTACCATCATCGACTAGAAAATATAGTTAGCAACATCTATTTCTAACATTCGTGCTAGACAGCGAATATTGTACCTCTGGTCGCAAACAAACTGCACTGGGTGTAGACCGCTGTCTCGAAGAGCGCGTACAGTGCTGCGGACGGAATAATACGCGATAGGATGAATTCCACCTCTTCGCGATGCCTTGATCCATAAATACTAACACATTATGAGCCGGCCACTTTGATCGGAACTCATCCTCCCCGAAATCTTCCAAACATATTACGGTATCCTACAATAATCCGCATGGGCCTTAAGAGATATTTTCGAACCCATACTACTTTATTTTCACTCTTAGAAAGTTCTTAGATCACTCGTACTCACATGCTCTGTCTGTGAAAATAAAAAAAAACGCTGTCAGTAGTGTGCGTGACCTTAGAGCAGAGATGAGAGAGATAGTCCACTTCTACCTCTCTTGCCCCTAGATTTCATCTGACAGCTTTTTTTATAAAATGTTCACAGACAGTGTTTGTGAATACGATTGATAAGAGAGCAACTGCAGGTTGCTCTAAAGCCTTCAGAAGTGTGCGTGAAAATAAAGTAGTATGCGTGCGTTTAGAGCAAAATTCGTGGTGAAACGCGATTGGCAAGGGGTTTTCCACTGGAAAGACGACTATCTCGGTGTACATGATTTCTGCTTTAGAGCAAAATCGAGCTGAAAGCCGATGGGCAAGGGGTTTTCCACTGGAAAGACGACTATCTCGGTCAGAGATGAAGTATTAAAGAGATAGCCAACTTCTTCGCCTCTTCCCCCTAGATTTCATTTGGCAGCGTTTTTTATAACATTTCACAGACAGGGGCTTGTGAATACGTGTGACGTAAGCGAACAGCTGATTACCCCCACCTAAATTTATCGAGGTGGATTTGATTTGCTTGATATTACTGATTTTGCTCTAAACGCACCCATACTACTTTATTTTCACGCACACTTCGTAAGGCCTTAGAGCAGCTCCATGTCGTTCTTAGATCACTCGTATTCACAAGCCCTGTCTGTGTAAATAAAAAAAAAACTGTAGTAGTGTGCGTGACTTTAGAGCAAAATCTGAGATGGACACGACACAACCTCTTATGTATATATCGCATATATCGCAAATGCCCTTATCATTTGGACATTTCGGATTCAAATTTCTGTGTAAAATATTCACCACCAAAAATGGCCGGAAATGTTAGAAGAAAATGTATGTTCACGAGGTGCATTTAACTTGAGACTGTAAAATTCCATTGGAAAACGACGTTATGTTTGAAAATTATCAAATTCAATCCATCATTATCAACATAGCCATCATTATCATCATAGTGATTATTATTATTAAAATGATATGCATATTTAGCCGAATCTTAGCGATGTCTTATAAAAACACCAACAATAACAATTCTTTTAAGAACTTGTAAACTTTCCGAACATTCTCATTGGAAAACTTCCAATCATGAGTATTTTTGACATTATCATGGGCACTCTCTCTACTTTTTGACACTATTGCGGGCAAATCTTAAAAGCAACGTGGCGCTGCAAGTAGTATGCGTGCGTCTAGAGCGTGCGAGTTTTCCAATAGAAAGACGACTATCTCGGTGTACATGATTTCTGATTAGGGGCTAATACATCGGCATGAAAGAAAATAAATGTAACACTTTATGTTACTCTAATATTCTTTGATTTCTACTAATAAATCAAATGATGGTTAAATTAAAAATTAGGCCACACGCGTTGCTTCGAGTGTAACTATTGTGTACTACAAGAAGCAATTTGTTTTAAGAGATACAATGACAAAAAAAAAGCCAGACCAATTGAACAATTTTAAAGCTCTGCTCTTTCTAAAAGTACTTATTTACGTCTATCAATATGTATTTACCTCATTTCAAAATTTAAATCCAACAATATACATATGTACATGGAGTAATCAACTCATGTAGACCATGGTTGCAGTAACGCCTTGTTTTTACACGTTTATTTTCTGGGCGTCGAACCATTGCCGAATCATATGAAATTAAACGCAACTAACGCATAAATATACATTTTATTTATATTTTATTTCTTTCGTTATATTCATTAATAAAACTGGCTATTTACAAAATGTTTTACTGTTGTCTAATTGTAGGTAAACATTAAGAAATAGTCTTTTATTTTCTGTAGTATACCTATTAATAACATAAACCGTAAACATATACCGATGGCCTGATACAATATATGCAAATATACAATCTTATCGTTGATATTTAATTTAATACAACATTTTCTGGTAAAATTTTATATTTTCAGACGATAAAACTTTTAATAAAATCTAGAATTTGGATTTGTGATTATAATTCACGAACGCCCCCAAATATATAATTGTTGATGAATGTCAAATTCACGAATTCTGGGCAATTCATGAATTTTGACTTTGTTGAGGGCAGAAATTCAGAAATCAGCCGCTATTTTCGTGGGGTAGGGATTTTTACAAACAAGTGTGCGTGAATATGAGACAATGTTCGATGAATTGTAAATAACTGTCAAAAATTCGTGAATAACCGTTAAAAATTAGGTGAATATGCGTTAAATTCGTCGATAGAGCAGGGGGCAATCAGCTGTGAAGTCGGCTATCTCTATACTCCCTTATTTCTGTCCTTCACGGCCTATACTTCCGCCATGGACTAGGGGTAAAAATGGCTGAAGTTGAATATCTCTTTACTCATATATTTCTGATATGTACCCTATCACTCTAAAATCGTCACTAAAGTGATGAACAAGATATTCTCATTTTGTATGAAAACGATACTGAAATAGCTATCGCCAAAAATCAGTCGACGAGACGATAGTAACTGACAGTTTTCAGTTTCAAGTCCGAAATCAACTAATCTCTATTATATCTAACTTCCTCGTCTCTTGCCACTGAAATTTTTTTGACAGCTTGTTGTATTTGTACCATCTGTGAATACGAGAGAGGCGTTTCGAACAGCTGAAAGTCTTCCCCTTCGATATAATGAGGTGAAGTAGGGCATTTTTATTAAGAAGCGCTCGTTATTTGAGCTTTATTTCAAATCCATATGTTTCACCCCAAAAAGGAGGAGGAGCTTAAAATCAGTGATTGTATTCAGAAGGTACATAGATGTTGCTAACTATATTTTCTAGTCGATGATGGTAGAATACATTTTTTCTTTGATTCTCCTCTCTTAATAAAGAGCTTGCGCAATTGTCTGTACAAAAATGACATAATCTTCAATTGATCTTCATGTGATCTTCGTGCCACGTGGAATGCCATTACACAATTGTACAACGAAGATACCAAGCTTGAGTTTAAGCTTGCTCCAAAACTAACGGAGGCTCATATAAGGCCAAGCGCCTTTCAAAAATTGAAAGTGAAATATGCCTCCCAAGTCTTGAGCCACACAGTTTCAGCGGGTTGTTTCACCTACTATAGTTCAGGTCAAGGACCCAAAACTATGACAAGTACTGGAGAATTACTAGAATTCTTCAATAATTTATTTGACATTTTTAATTCATCTTCTAGTTTCAGCACAAGTATTTTTAGGAAAGGTTTTCGCCAAAATGATACTCAAAGGCAGTTTCTACGAAAACCAACGAAGCTCTTAACTTCAATAAGAGTTATTGATTCAGCAGGCAAGGACGTGACGAACCAGTTTTCATTCATAAAGGGCTGGTTACTCAACATCTCGTCACTCAATTCCTGTGGCAATTTCTATCGCCATGCCAGTTTGAATTTATTCTTACTCGGACCTGAATCAAGATTGTCTTGAGCAGTTTTTCGGTGAAGCAAGAAGTGTCGGAGGGAAAAATACGAGCGTTACCGCTCTGCAATTTAAAAATATTTTTCAGAAGCTTTGGGGCTCCAATATTTGAAAACTGTCAGAGTCGACAACTGCGAAAATGTTGAAGCAGAGCGTTTGCAATCTATCAGCAACCAACCCCTGGTAGCATAAACATCGTGGCTGCAAAGCAAACTAAGCGATGGGCCCAATTGCATTTCCAAAGTAAATCTGACTGCAGATGTAAACCTGAACGATTTTCTGCAAGAAAATATTTTTATGTATGGCTGCGGTTGGCTTTCTCGAAAGTGTTACGAAAGCCATACCTGCACTTTGCCAAAGCACGTGCTTTCGCTGTCTGAACCATCATTCAGCTTAGCGTTCACAACATTTATTTTTCCAGATGATTTCGTAGAATATATTCGAGAAATCGATAAAAAGTTTCTTGAATCGTTCTACGAGTGCTTCCATCAAAAGGGTTTAGCGCAACATCTATTCGCACAGCTTAAGACCGACAGGAAGTTTATCTGCCTGACGATTTCATTTTGAAATATTTCATTAATTAGGTTATATTTTATTATAAAGTCTTGGAATAGGGATTTGAGCGACCCCAATTTCAGAAATAAGACGTTTCGCGTATGTCATTTGTTTAGATTATTAAACTTAGATTATTAAACTACTTCCACAAGTCTTCCATTTTTTTACACACGTTCTTTAGATACACGCAGAACACAAACAGAAAACATTTTTGTTGCGTTAATTGCATGTGGCTGTTATTTTTATTCGTTAATTATATAATCTTATTATTTGAGCATATTACTAACCTATTTTCACACTTCTTTAGTGCGGGTGCAATAGGCCTCTTGCGGAAACCGAGCAGCCGGTTAACGCACCGTATGCATACCTCAGGGGTGGTGCGGAAATGCTTATAAATTATTACAAATCATGAGTAAATCTCTACTTTACAGAGGTAAATATATTTCAGAACTAATGCACTTCTGCAAAAAGGAATAAGTGTCAAAGTGACTGTTAAGGACTGACAAACGGATCCATTATTACACTGCAACTACGAATCATCCTGCAGGAAGAACAAATTCAATATTTGTGAATGCTATGAACAACAAATAAAACTTACATACATACATAGCTTTACACATATTTTCACACTATCGGAAAAACGGACCCAATATCACTCGCAAATAGGATACGCATCATGCTGCCGGAAGAATAAATTAAGTATTTGTTAATGTTATAAACAACAAATGAATCTTATCTTTTCCGGAAACTTTACACTATGATTGCTGTGAGAATTCTATCCATTGATATTCACGTTGTTTTTGTGCTTTTCCTTGAAAATGCCTGTTTCCCAAGGAAGATAATTAATTTTCCTCAATTAACAACAATGTTATTCAATAAATATTCGCTCTTTTTACGGCAGAATAAAAAAGATTCGTTTTTAATTTCCAAACGTATTAATTTCAGCAGTTTGCAAAACAAATAAAACGTCAAACTGTTCACAAGAGCTCACACGTATTCACAAAAAGGGGACGAAAAAGCGTATAAAACAGAAATAAGAGAGCAAGGAGATATCCAACTTCGGCGAGAAATTCCCCTAGTCCACATTAGAGAGAAATGTGAGAGTAGTGGAACTCCCTTGTATATCACATATCCTCTTACAAAAACCATGATATGGCGGCCGATTCGTGGATTTTGGGGGAAATTGTCGGCAGATTCGTGGATTTGCCCAATCTCATTGTACTATTGTTCGGAGGGTGTTCAAAAGTTACCTCATGTTTTTAAGAGCACATATAATACTTGGGTGAATAAAAATGTAATGCTATTTAAATAATACAAGTAAAGAATCAATTTAATTCTTCAAAGTAATATATAAGCGATCAGTTTGCATTTGTATATCATTTATGAATTGTGAAAACTCATGAATTTAAATTTCATAATTGTTCAGAAAAAATGTCTACATAATGCAACTAAAACTAACTCATGCAAATGGTTGTCAAAATTTGGAATAAACTTCCATCACATTTCTTTAAAAAACTAAAATGACCAAAAAAGTTATTTGTTTTTAAATGATTCATGCAAATTTTTAAATATTATTATTATTAGTACTTTTACACAAGTTTCGCGTGAATGCATTTATATGTATTATTCATACCAGAAATCAACTAATAGAGATATCCAACTTCCACGTCTCTTGCCCCTGAAATTTGTTTGGCAGCTTGTTGTAGTTGTACCATCTGTGAATACGTGAGTGGCGTTTCGAACAGCTGAAAGTCTTCCCCTTCGGAATAATGAGGTGAAGCAGATCATTTTTTTTAAAAAACGCTCGTTATCTGAGCGTTATTTCAAATTCATATGTTTCACCCCAAAAAAGGAGGAGCTTAAAACACAGATTGTGTTCAGAAGGTACATTCATATACTTGGAAGTATATTGGATCAATGCGCTGATCATTGACACGTTACATTTGAATTCAAATATTTTGCCGCTGAAATATTAGAAAATAGGTGCAGCAAAGGGTTTTAATATGATTCTGTAGTTGAATTCAATTTGTAAATAATCATTCACAATTTATGATAATGTAATGATGATGAAATAGAAACTCTGCACATCCACACACATAGGTATGTCTGTGCTCTGGTGTTACAAATGTACACAACTTTACAAAAAACAACATAATTTCCTTGAATTATTTCGTATTGTCACTTTAACATTGTATATCGGTTAAGGCTCAACTATAATGCACATGAGCGAGCATGAGCTAGTGTCAAACGCGCATGAGTGAGTGAGCAAATACACCCAACCCCATGCGGCAACCTATAATGTCGTCCATTAAAGATTGCGAGCATTTCGTTAAACATGTGCAAAACTCGTTAAGCATGAGCTAGTGCGAAATGAATCGCACCGCGCATATGCGAATGTGATAGACAACACACAGCCAAGAAAAAAAATTTGAAAAATGAGCAAATCAGCTTATATTCTGTTGGTATTCGTACATACATAATTGAACAAGACATTTTTCGGCTGAATGAAACAAAAAAATTTCTGACATGGATATGCGCGCAGATGCGAATTATGGGTAGAGATGATTTTTTTGCAAACATGACGAAACATTTCGTTGAAATTTGACACTAGCTCATGCGCATTATAGTTGAGCCTTTACTCGAACAGTTCATTTTGCTAATTAATGTGAATTAATTGTGTTGCTGCAGAAGTCATTACTTAAAGCATTTTAGTTTTGGACTCATATCACATATAAATTGTGCAACAAGATTTGAAAATTTGTCCTACATATCCATTTTACGCAGTTCGTAAAGCTTTGCTTCATTATTAAAATACAACTTGTGAAAGAAACTTCTTTTTCGCATGTACTATTTAATACTATACTATTTAATTTGCTGAACTTGACGAATGTTTGGAATGTTTGGAACATGGAATGCTTGGAACATGGAATGTTTCCAGATCGTGGGCAAGTTAAACACATTGGAAATGCATTTGACACTCTTACGGACAAAATATGATTTGGAGGGGTAAACAGCTGATCAAAAGACACCACTTGTGAAAGTATGCGTAAAATATAGCTTCCAATAAAGAAGTATGCGTGTTTTGCGGTAGGGCTTGGTATTTTTGGCTGGAAAGTTGAATATCTCTATTAGTTGATTTCTGATTCATACATGTGCAGAAATAAATATGTACGTTAAGTAACGTATTCATTAATTTCACCCTAGTACTTCAGACAGCAATTCCCACAAATGGGAGTTTAATAAATCTGCTTCATGAACAACGCTTTGTTCGTTTGTTTACCCCTCCTTACTGTGTTGAAAATTGAACACAAAAATTTGAAAAAAGTTCAGAACGAGCGAATTTTTAAATAAGAACTCTAATTCACCCCACTACTACGGTTGGGGAAGGATATCAGCTGTTTAGCAGCTGTTCGCAATAGCTCAAACGTATTCACAGACAGGGGAGAAAAAGCGTATAAAAAACGCTGTCAGATGAAATCAAGGGGCAAGAGAGGTAGAAGTTGAATATCTTCTTGCTCTCTTATTTCTGGTATAAAAAACGCTGTCAGATGATAGCAAGGTTCAAGAGAGGAAGAAGTTGAATATCTCTTTACTCATTAGGTCTGTTCCAATTGACTTGTGCACAGAAATTCGTAGTTCAGCAAATTTTCAGGAGTGGATGTAAAAATGCAAATAGAAATGCAAATATGAAAATTGAAAGTAGTTTTTTTTTACTTTGAATCAGAAATCATGTACACCGAGATAGTCGTCTTTCCAGTGGAAAACCCCTTGCCAATAGCGTGCTCTAAACGCACTCATACTACTTTATTTTCACGCATAATTCTTAACCCTTTAGAGCAGCGCCATGTTGCTTTTAAGATTTGCCCCCAATAGTGTCAAAAAGTAGCGAGAGTGCCCATGATAATGTCAAAAATGCTCATGATTGGAAGTTTTCCAATGAGAATGTTCGGAAAATTTACAAGTTCTTAAAAGAATTATTATTGTTGGTGTTTTTATAAGACATCGCTGAAATTCGGCTAAATATGCAAATCATTTTAATAACAATAACATGACTATCCATTATTGATAATGTGATAATATCTTTTTATTGAATCTGAGAATTTTCAAACTTAACGTCGTTTTAAAATGGAATTTTCCAGTCTCAAGGTTCATGCACCTCGTGAACATACATTTTCTTCTAACATTTCCCGCCATTTTTGGTGGTGAATATTTTACACAGAAATTTGAATCCGATAAGAACTGATGTCCAAATGATAAGAGCATTTCTAAAAGAGGACTAAATAAATAAAGGATTTATGCGGCCATGTATTGAACGAATGTGCGCGAGTTGATCATCTTCCACAGCTAAACCGATTGTACCACGTGCCTCGTCGTCCTGTTCATACCACTTGTCAATTTGCCGTTTGATTCTGTATTACACCAGCGCTCAACGCAGCTATTGGATCGTCCCCTCAATCACCTTTTTTCACAAATTTTGCTTTCAAAGCAGCATTTCCATTCTGAACTTCCAATTAGCATAATTGCTGTCGTTTAGCTTTACGAATTTTGGTTTTGCTGAATCCGCCATTTTCGGTATGCAAATTTGTTTCGTGCCTCCGTTGTGATTGACTTTAGTTTCAATTTCACACTTTATTTTACTAGTTTCTCTCATTCGCTGGGCCCATAACCTGCAGAAGGATCCAGATTTGCCTTGATCTCAATTTATTTAATGAGTGAAACAAGTTTTGATTTTTATTATTATTTTTTATGAAATTGTCTTTATATTTCCTTTTGGTGACGATGAAAAAAAAAATGAGACAAAGAAGATCATGTGAATGTGTGTAATTTAAAAGAGAATTGAAATGTCATAATGTGACATGCGACACATTAAGTGTGAACGCACTATTTTCTTAAGGTCTGTTCGTATTTTCAGCATCTTCTTTATCTAAGAGATTCGTGTTCACAATGCCACTTTTAGCCATTTGACAGGCAATTATTATCTCGTTAATATCGTCCTTTATTATAATAACCTGATCCAAAACATCTAGTTCGTATCGTCCGACTAAGGTTGACTTGATCCCATTATTAAATTGATCTATAATCCAATTGAGCTTTCTTGTAGTCTCGTGTAGGGTACTGAACATCCTAGTATTAATTTTATATTGTTGGTTGTTGTTTTCTATGATATCTTCTTCATTGGAAATTATTTTATTCCAGTCCGCAGCATCGGGATTTCCGGCAATCCATTTCCAAGCTGATCCAAGCCAGTTGATGGATGTGGTGATTCGATGTCTTTCGCCTCTAAGTAAAGCCAATCTGTCATTCATCTTGTTAAGGTGAATTTCAATTGTGGCCCTTTTTTCTCTCGATTAGTTCCAAATTATTGACCTGTTAATACCCTGTACCAGGTCCCCGAATTCAGTTAAGTTGATAACATGCACTAGCTTAAAGTCACCTTCGACAGTCCACCCTTGCCTTCTTTTATTGTAACAATTGGCGATTGGTGGTTGAATAATTGATAACTTAAGACAGTGGGCAGGAAAGCAACAGTTCTGAAAAGAAGGGTGCAAGCCATAGCTTGCTCTTCTGAATCTTTAAAATAAAGCATAACATTCTTTTACATTATAACAAATATAAGGTTTCAATTTCTACTTTATATATACTTTATTTTACAAAATATGAGGATTCTTTGCTTCCTCTCTTTTTAATTATTAATACAATTTAATTTCAAATTATTATAGGAGAGTAGATAACTTAATAACTTATTTCTCTTATAACAATACCCAAGTGCATTATTTTTGTTTACGTGCATTTTTCAAATACATTTAATCGTTGTGAGTCGGAGAGTGGACTAACTTTTCTTATCATTAGTGCTATTAATATTCTTGAGAAGGGCTTTGTGAATTCTGCGCGCGGAAAACGTGAATACGGTTACCTTGTTTGGGCAACAACCTCTTTTCGGTATAAGGGTTTGTTCTTCGCACAAATTCCTTTACAAGCGGTATATACTACGTCTCCCTTATTATATTTTTTAGGATTCGATTTTTTCTTATTAAATCTGAGTAAATTCATTTTTTGCTTTCTTTCAATTTAATCCCTCAATTTCTTGTTCACCTTGATGCGATATCCTAAAATATTTTGGTAATTAATACGCTGAGTTCTATTGAAGAATACATCTGACGGATTCCTTTTGGTGACAGAATGTATTGTGTTATTGTACCTGTCTACGGCGATGTTCAGTACCTCTTTAAGGCGTAAATCCTTATACTCGGTTTTAAGGCAGCGATATATCTCCAATATAGTGGAATGAAAACGTTCCACCTGACCATTAACTTCACTGCGGTGGACAGGAGTTTGATAATGCTTAACTCCCAATAGCTCGATAAAATTGAAAATGATGGGACTCAGGAAACTTCGTTCATTATCTGTAACCAATATTCTTGGCACAGTGAAATAGTGCAGAATCTTCGTGAACTTGTTTCTGAGATAGGGAGCAGATCGGTTTTTAATGTGGAAAATTTTCCCGAACTTAGAAAATTTGTCGAGGCAGGCAGTTTCTCACCCTGCAGCTTCATGATATCCACATGTAAATAGAATTTCACATGCATATGATGGAACAGGAGTGGGTTGAAATTCGTTGGTATGATGAAGCCTGTTATATTTACTTACCTTACAAACTTCACAAGTTGCCGAATATTTTTTATCAGGATGGTCATACTGGGGAAGTAGTATCTCTCGAGAAGTTGTTCTCGGTTTTCTCAAGCATTTCTATGAGCGTGTGTGTTGTGTTCCTTCATGATAAGATCAAACCTAATATCCTCGTCGGTTACATCTTCCACCACTCTTTGCGTAATTCTGATTTTGTAGTTAGTGAAATTTTCTAGACATATGTCTTGAAGTAGCTGAGATGTGTTTCTGGTATTTTAATACCACTGACGACATTCTGTCTCAATTTTGCTTTAAGGAAGTCGGTCAATGCTCGTTTATCCTGATTGTTTATGGCAAAGTAGTGGCGAGTAAAACCAGGGTGAGGCTCCTCCGGGATTTCGAGGCCTCTACCAATTTTGACAATAATTTGATTCCGAAACACGTTTAACGGTGCTTCGACGTGTGGGATCAAGTCGGAGTTATCTTGATCAGCGCTGTGTCTCCAATGAGGATTGTCTCTCACTTGCCGATTTGGTCCCTTTCACTCGCACTATCTGTGAGTCAACATTGGAGTTCCCTATGCTTTAAGCTGGCTCGGACCGCAGAGAATCAGTTAAATGATTTACGGTGGTTTTAAGTCTCGAAAGAGCGTCTGCCACAACATTTGCATTTCCTGGCTTGTACACTAACTCATAGCTGTATTCCTCGATTCGAGCCTTCCAACGTTTTAACTTATCGTTGAAATTCCTGTTACTGACAGCGAAAGTGAGAGGTTGGTGGTCAGTGTGGATCCGTATCTTTTTTGATAGGATCTTAAATTATCGAGGGCCCATACAATTGCCAGCATCTTCTTCTCATTTGTCGCATAATTCTCTTCGGTTTTGCTTGGCGAGCGAGAGATGTAGGCAATTGGTCGATCTGTAGACGCGTCTCCTTGAAACAAAACTGCCCCTATAGCGTAATTCGAGGCATCAGTCGTCAAATTGAACGGCTTTTCAAAATCAGGGAAAGACCAAATCTCTGAAGACATTAACAAAGTCTTCAAATCGTTGAAGGCTTGCAATGCCTCCTAATTTAAATTGATTTTGACATTTCTGGACTGGCTTGCTTTAATTTTAGCATTTTTACCACGCGTTATGTTCGTTAGGGGCTTAACTACTTTCGCATAGTCCCTAATGAACTTTCTATAATACGATGTTGAGCCATGGAAGCTCTTCAACTCCTTCAGGTTTTCTGAAGGAAGTAACTTCTCGATAGCTGCCACCTTTTTTAGATCCGCCTCAACACCATTCCGCGTTATGACGTAACCTAGAAATTCAACTGATCTCATGAAGTTTGTTTTCTCAAGGTTCACTGAGGTTTGCCTCACGAAGTTTTGCAAACACCATGTCGACCTTCCTGAGATGATCTTCTTCATCATTGCCACAGACGATTACATCATCGATGCAGACGTAACAAGCTATACCGCTATTCTTTGAACACATCGTCTATTGCTCTCTGGAAGGTAGCAGGCGCATTTTTCAGGCCGAATGGCATTCGTAGAAATTCGTATTTTCCATTCATTGTGGTAAAGGCCGTTTTCGGTACGTCACTGGGTTTCATAGGAATTTGATGAAATCCAGAGGTTAAATCTAGTGTTGCGAAGTAGCTTGCCCTGCCCAAATTGGCAAGTGTAGAATTAATATCGCCGGCCCTCTTTGCCAACCAGTCTTTATATTTCTGGCAATTTTTCTTCTGCTGATTAGGCTTTTTGCAGAAAAAACAAACACTAACCATTGCAACAGTTTTCAGTACTGAATCATTTGAACCATCTGCTGCGCTTGCATGGCGCTCATATTCGGCAATGATATGCTGTTTTGCCACATCAAATGTCACCTCTGATTCGTTGCGTGCACCGAGCGCTGAAACCAATGTATAATAACTTTCCGGCAAACTGCTTAGCAAAAATATTTTGCTCCATAGTGATGACAATCGTTCCTCTCCGATGTCGCTCAGTTGAGTGAACAATTCTTGCATTCGGTTTATGTGTGCCTTTACATCGCCACCTTCTGCCATTTTCAACGCACAAATTGAACGCACCAAATACACATTATTTGCGAGTGTATTCTTCTCATGATAATTCTTTAAAGAATCCCATGCATCTTTTGCCGTTTTAGTTGAACGAATGTGCGCGAGTTGATCATCTTCCACAGCTAAACCGATTGTACCACGTGCCTCGTCGTCCTGTTCATACCACTTGTCAATTTGCCGTTTGATTCTGTATTACACCAGCGCTCAACGCAGCTATTGGATCGTCCCCTCAATCACCTTTTTCCACAAATTTTGCTTTCAAAACAGCATTTCCATTCTGAACTTCCAATTAGCATAATTGCTGTCGTTTAGCTTTACGAATTTTGGTTTTGCTGAATCCGCCATTTTCGGTATGCAAATTTGTTTCGTGTCTCCGTTGTGATTGACTTTAGTTTCAATTTCACACTTTATTTTACTAGTTTCTCTCATTCGCTGGGCCCATAACCTGCAGAAGGATCCAGATTTGCCTTGATCTCAATTTATTTAATGAGTGAAACAAGTTTTGATTTTTATTATTATTTTATTGTGAAATTGTCTTTATATTTCCTTTTGGTGACGATGAAAAAAAAAAATGAGACAAAGAAGATCATGTGAATGTGTGTAATTGAAAAGAGAATTGAAATGTCATAATGTGACATGCGACACATTATGTGTGAACGCACTATTTTCTTAAGGTCTGTTCATATTTTCAGCATCTTCTTTATCTAAGAGATTCGTGTTCACAATGCCACTTTTAGCCATTTGACAGGCGAGTATTATCTCGTTAATATCGTCCTTTATTATAATAACCTGATCCAAAACATCTAGTTCGTATCGTCCGACTAAGGTTGACTTGATCGCATTATTAAATTGATCTATAATCCAATTGAGCTTTCTTGTAGTCTCGTGTAGGGTACTGAACATCCTAGTATTAATTTTATATTGTTGGTTGTTGTTTTCTATGATATCTCCTTCATTGGAAATTATTTTATTCCAGTCCGCAGCATCGGGATTTCCGGCAATCCATTTCCAAGCTGATCCAAGCCAGTTGATGGATGTGGTGATTCGATGTCTTTCGCCTCTAAGTAAAGCCAATCTGTCATTCATCTTGTTAAGGTGAATTTAAATTGTGGCCCTTTTTCCTCTCGATTAGTTCCAAATTATTGACCAGTTAATACCCTGTACTAGGTCCCCGAATTGAGTTAAGTTGATAACATGCACTAGCTTAAAGTCACCTTCGACAGTCCACCCCTTGCCTTCTTTTATTGTAACAATTGGCGATTGGTGGTTGAATAATTGATAACTTAAGACAGTGGGCAGGAAAGCAACAGTTCTGAAAAGAGGGGTGCAAAATAAAGCATAACATTCTTTTACATTATAACAAATATAAGGTTTCAATTTCTACTTTATATATACTTTATTTTACAAAATATGAGGATTCTTTGCTTGCTCTCTTTTTAATTATTAATACAATTTAATTTCAAATTATTATAGGAGTAGATAACTTAATAACTTATTTCTCTTATAACAATACCCAAGTGCATTATTTTTGTTTACGTGCATTTTTCAAATACATTTAATCGTTGTGAGTCGGAGAGTGGTGTACTTTTCTTATCATTAGTGCTATTAATATTCTTGAGAAGGGCTTTGTGAATTCTGCGCGCGGAAAACGTGAATACGGTTACCTTGTTTGGGCAACAACCTCTTTTCGGTATAAGGGTTTGTTCTTCGCACAAATTCCTTTACAAGCGGTATATACTACGTCTCCCTTATTATATTTTTTAGGATTCGATTTTTTCTTATTAAATCTGAGTAAATTCATTTTTTGCTTTCTTTCAATTTAATCCCTCAATTTCTTGTTCACCTTGATGCGATATCCTAAAATATTTTGGTAATTAATACGCTGAGTTCTATTGAAGAATACATCTGACGGATTCCTTTTGGTGACAGAATGTATTGTGTTATTGTACATGTCTACGGCGATCTTCAGTACCTCTTTAAGGCGTAAATCCTTATATTCGGTTTTAAGGCAGCGATATATCTCCAATATAGTGGAATGAAAACGTTCCACCTGACCATTAACTTCACTGCGGTGGACAGGAGTTTGATAATGCTTAACTCCCAATAGCTCGATAAAATTGAAAATGATGGGACTCAGGAAACTTCGTTCATTATCTGTAACAAATATTCTTGGCACAGTGAAATAGTGCAGAATCTTCGTGAACTTGTTTCTGAGATAGGGAGCAGATCGGTTTTTAATGTGGAAAATTTTCCCGAACTTAGAAAATTTGTCGAGGCAGGCAGTTTCTCACCCTGCAGCTTCATGATATCCACATGTAAATAGAATTTCACATGCATATGATGGAACAGGAGTGGAGGTTGAAATTCGGGGGTATGATGAAGCCTGTTATATTTACTTACCTTACAAACTTCACAAGTTGCCGAATATTTTTTATCAGGCTGGTCATACTGGGGAAGTAGTATCTCTCGAGAAGTTGTTCTCGGTTTTCTCAAGCATTTCTATGAGTTCTTTTGTGTTCCTTCATGATAAGATCAAACCTCCTATCCTCGTCGGTTACATCTTCCACCACCCTTTGCGGAATTCTGATTTTGTAGTTAGTGAAATTTTCTAGACATATGTCTTGAAGTAGCTGAGATGTGTTTCTGGTATTTTAATACCACTGACGACATTCTGTCTCAATTTTGCTTTAAGGAAGTCGGTCAATGCTCGTTTATCCTGATTGTTTATGCCAAAGTAGTGGCGAGTAAAACCAGGGTGAGGCTCCTCCAGGATTTCGAGGCCTCTACCAATTTCGACAATAATTTGATTCCGAAACACGTTTAACGGTGCTTCGACGAGTGGGATCAAGTCGGAGTTATCTTGATCAGCGCTGTGTCTCCAATGAGGATTGTCCCTCACTTGCCGATTTGGTCCCCTTTCACTCGCACTATCTGTGAGTCAACATTGGAGTTCCCTATGCTTTAAGCTGGCTCGGACCGCAGAGAATCAGTTAAATGATTTACGTTGGTTTTAAGCCTCGAAAGAGCGTCTGCCACAACATTTGCATTTCCTGGCTTGTACACTAACTCATAGCTGTATTCCTCGACTCGAGCCTTCCAACGTTTTAACTTATCGTTGAAATTCCTGTTACTGACAGCGAAAGTGAGAGGTTGGTGGTCAGTGTGGATCTTTTTTGCCCCATAGAGATAGGATCTTAAATTATCGAGGGCCCATACAATTGCCAGCATCTTCTTCTCATTTGTCGCATAATTCTCTTCGGTTTTGCTTGGCGAGCGAGAGATGTAGGCAATTGGTCGATCTGTAGACGCGTCTCCTTGACACAAAACTGCCCCTATAGCGTAATTCGAGGCATCAGTCGTCAAATTGAAGGGCTTTTCAAAATCAGGGAAAGACCAAATCTCTGAAGACATTAACAAAGTCTTCAAATCGTTGAAGGCTTGCAATGCCTCCTTATTTAAATTGATTTTGACATTTCTGGACTGGCTTGCTTTAATTAGAGCATTTTTACCACGCGTTAGGTTCGTTAGGGGCTTAACTACTTTCGCATAGTCCCTAATGAACTTTCTATAATACGATGTTAAGCCATGGAAGCTCTTCAACTCCTTCAAGTTTTCTGGAGGCAGTAACTTCTCGACAGCTGCCACCTTTTTTAGATCAGCCTTAATACCATTCCGCGTTATGACGTAACCTAGAAATTCAACTGATCTCATGAAGTTTGTTTTCTCAAGGTTCACCTTGAGGTTTGCCTCACGAAGTTTTGCAAACACCATGTCGACCTTCCTGAGATGATCTTCTTTATCATTGCCACAGACGATTACATCATCGATGCAGACGTAACAAGCTATACCGCTATTCTTTGAACACATCGTCTATTGCTCTCTGGAAGGTAGCAGGTGCATTTCTCAGGCCGAATGGCATTCGTAGAAATTCGTATTTTCCATTCATTGTGGTAAAGGCCGTTTTCGGTACGTCACTGGGTTTCATAGGAATTTGATGAAATCCAGAGGTTAAATCTAGTGTTGTGAAGTAGCTTGCCCTGCCCAAATTGGCAAGTGTAGAATTAATGTCTGGAATTGGGTATGTATCAGGGAATGTAACGGCATTTAATCTTTTATAATCTATTACCATCCGATATTGTTTCTCCCCAGATGGTTTGGGTTTCTTAGGGATAACCCAGATTGGAGAGTTGTAGGGCTCTTTGAAGGACGTATTATTCGCTCAGCTAAAAGCTTTCTTATTTCGTCTTCTACTACTTCTCTCATGTTTGCCGGGTACGAGTAACATTTGCTGTATATCGGCTCATCGGTACTAGTTTTGATTGCTGCCTCAACCATGGTCTTGACAGTTTCTCGTATCAATAGGGCCGCAAAGAGGTTAGTATTTTTTTATTAGACTACAAAGCTTATTCTTGGTTTCTTTGGAAAGGTTTTCATCAAGAAGTAAGTTTATCTCTCCTGAAATTCTTTCCTTCAAGGAGATCGTTATATTCGGATGAAGTTTCGGGCATGTCTCTGAAGGCTTCCAGTTCCTTCAGAGTCATCCTTGATAATTCCGTCAAAGGACACTAGTCCAGGCAAGATGTAAAATGTTGTTAACGACCGACTGGAAAAATTTACCACGAATTTTCTCTTCTACTTTAATACTGCCGCCGGCGGAGTGAACAGGGTGAGTGGAATGTGACGTTTGTTTGACTGCAGATGGAGAGAGGAAATTTTTATTAGCTCCCGTATCAACGAGGAAGCTAAGCGAGAACCTATGCCCCGTCACAAATTCTAAATATGGAACGCTGGATGGGCGCCCTTCATAAAATTTACTTCGTCACAGATCTCATTATCACCCAATTCTTCATATCTTTTTCTAGGCTTGAGCCGCTTCGATATGATACAACCTCTGATGTTTTTGCGGGTATTGAACAGAGTGTGCATTTCTTTTAAAAGGGTTCATGTCGTGAGGGCGATTCATATAATTTGCGTTACGCGATTGGTTGGACCCCAGCTCCATTTTTTCATGGGGTTTTAAAGCTGTTGGTCTTAGCGGAGGGATACTCTCCGTTGGAGGTGAATAACGCGGTTGAGGATTGTGAAAGAATCTTTTTTGAGGAAGTGCTAGCCTTACTTCCTTCCTAAATATTTGATTCACAGGCGCCGTTACTGTATTCGATGCACCAGCATTATGAATCATATGATTCCTATAGTTGAGGTTTTGGATTTCCAGACACGCTGAATAGGCCTCCGGTAGAGTTCTAGTCCTCTGGACTATTAGAATTCTGGCAACTCTATTTCAATCTATTTATGTACGTCTCTACGAGAGCTGTAACCGTTTCCTGGCTAAAAGATTCGGTTTTGATTTTATTCACCATCAACGAAAGTTGATGGTTTACGGCAGCAAAGAATTCGTCTAGCTCCGTGTTCTTCTGGGATAACTAGTTGAGCTGGTGCTCTAACGTCCTCATATCTCTCTTGCCTGCGTAGTGCAGAGAGAGGCATTGTTTCATGGCTCGCCAATCATTGTCGAAAATGATATACGACACAACGGCTGCATCGGCAGGTCCTCTTATTTTCTGCCGAATGTGCTGAAGGATATTGGCTTAGCTTTCACTACTTCGAAATCCTTTAAAATACCTTCAACGGTGTGCACCCACGTTACGTACTGCGCAGGATTTTCTTCGAAAATTTCTCTTTGACACAATCCGGCAGACGAGATATTTCCTTCAAGTCTGTCTCGTTTCTAGGAGCACAGTGTTCAGGTTCCACCGTAATTTCGACAAGCGGTGGTATCTCTACCGTTTTCGTCTCTTAACTTCTTAACCTAGTATCTAATTCCCTTATTTGACCTAACATGGCATTAACTGCTCCCGTTAGGTCTGTTATGGATTGATTAATGGCATCCATTCTTAACCGCAGAAGAAAGAAGTCGTTGCCAAATATATTTAACTTCAAAATGTAAAGGGTGATTTTTTAAAAGCTATAGGAAATTTTTTCAAAAAAAAACACATAAAATTCAGAAAAATGCATGAAATCTTTATTTGAATCGATAGTACGGTCCATATAATTTAATGTTGGAAGATTATTTCATGCAAATGTTGACCTTGACAGCGCCTCAAATGGTCCATCCGCTTAGTCCAATTTTGGCATACTATTTCCAACATTTCGGCCGGTATCTCAAGAATAAATGCTTCAATGTTGTCTTCCAATGCGTCAATTGAAGCGGGATTGTCTGAATAGACATGAGCTTTAACATAGCCCCACCAAAAATAGTCTAGAGGCGTTAAATCGCACGATCTAGGCGGCCCATTGACCGGTCCCGAACGTGAAATTAAATTGTTCACCGAACTCGCCCCTCAATAAGTCCATTGCTGCGCGTGCTGTGTGGCATGTGGCATCGTCTTGTTGAAACCACATGTCATTCAAGTCAAGCTTTTGCATTTTGGGCAAAAAAAGTTGGATCTCACGGTAGCGCTCACCATTCACAGTTACATTACGATTCGCATCATCTTTGAAGAAGTACGGTCCAATGATGCCACCAGCCCATAAAGGTAGCTCGCTTGACAGCTCTTGCAATGCTTCTGGCTGATATTCACTCCAAAATCGACAATTCTGCTTATTTACGTACCCATTGAGCCAAAAATGAGCTGACCATAAAATGGAAGAAGCGCGCGATGAACGCATTTTGATAATAAAATTCGTTTGTAAGACGATTCATGGTTAAGTTATAGACCAAACTGAAGATGTTTGACAGTGAAACAAAACACGAAACGTGCGTCAGCTGTTTAAACCAGTGTTGCCAAAAAGATGATAGCTAAAAAATCACTCTTTACTTAAATTTAGGACTCACCGACTCTCCGACAATCAATATACGTGTGCACGTATTTTAATGACTTACAACTTCGCACTTGGGTCACTACAAAATAATTAATTAATTCCACTTTATATCAAAACTTTCTTTCAATTCTAATTTCTTTTTCAACCAATTGTGATTATAGATATTCCTTTTCCTTTCTTATTTTAGTTAAGGATCTACAATTACTTTTATTATTAACTTTCTCCTTCAGACAGCACTTACTTATTTGTACACCTTGGCTAATCAAATAATTAACTTTTCAATTTTACTTATTCTTTTTTTTCCATTCAAATACCTATCTGCAATTCTTTTCTGCAGATAACACTGATACAATTTTACTTCTTCGTGCAATTAAATTTTTCACTTTTAATTTTCCTTACTCTATTATTTCACAAATGATCTGCAATATTTTTTCTTTTTGCAGTTAATATTAAATTAAATCTTGTAGTAGATTACATAAATATGTAATTTTGACCGAACCTGTAGTCAATGACAGCTGCGCGGTGTTATCGATTATTACGAACCGCAGCCAATAAAAAAAAGGAAGAGATCGCCACGTAGACACATAAGTAAAACTGAAAAGAAAGAAAAACGTGTTCCGAGAAAATAAAGCGCAATTGCAAAAGGAAAAGCGGAGTTTTTAATGAATAGCATGAAGAACCATCGAAATCTCATAATGTCCAGCAAAAAATTAACCAAAGCGCCTCTTCAAGAAGCCCTTCAAGAGGCGCGTCTGACCGTGACACCCTCGACAACGTTAACCCAGCTGCGCACTCTCTTCGAACAGGAGTTGCGCACAAATGAACAACAGGAGGATCGCAGCGACTACGAAGACTTCGATGACGCTTTGCCTTTATCACCTCCGACGACTTACTGCCGATATTTCTGCCACCACTTCAGGAGCCGCGAGCACCACTACTTCGACTTCAGCGACACTTACTGCCGAAACTTCCGTCACTTCAGTTGTGCCAATGCTATCCCACAGTGCTACAACCTCAGGTGGGACTGCAAGTACCGCCGCTACGCCTTCAGATGTGGAGGAGGAACGTGAATTGGCCCCTCTCGAAAGGCGTAAACGTATAGCAGACTTGCGACGAGAGCTTGAAGAAACGGAGCTAACATCTACTGCGAAGGTGCTAATACGAACTGTACGAGTGGACAATTGGGACTGCCTAAGAAGACTCCTGGTTAAGGAATTCGACAAGCGCTTGACCAGACAGGAGGTCTACCGACAGCTGAGCCGCCGAGTGCGTCAACGTGATGAGAGTTTGTTGCATTATGTTCTCTCTATGCAAGAGATCGCCGCCTATTCGGATGTGGATGAAATCGAGCATATCATCGACGGACTTGCGGACTCATCATCAACCGTTTCCATCCTTTATGCCGCCAAGTCAATTGCGGAACTTAAGTGCTTGCTGCCACGCTACGAGACGAGGTGTGCAGTCAAGCCAATTACGACGGCTCGAACCAGCGCAAGCGCAACACGACCATCGGCAATTGCCACTTCAACAGCGAAGAGTTCTGATACCATGTCACTCGACGGTCCAATCAGGTGCTTTAATTGTTCGAGCTGTGGGCATATTGCAGTCGAATACGAAAGAGGACATTGACGGATAGCCCGATGGGCATTAGAGTTATAGAACTATAATTACAAGGTCAAGCACCGAAGCGAGGCTAAAATGGGACATACCGACGCCCTCAGTCGATGTTATGTGGTGGCGGCGGTGAATCCCGACGATATTGACTTCCAGTTAAGAGCATCTCAAGGCAGAGACCCAGTGATTTTAGAACTGAGAGAAGTTATGTTCAGAAGAGTTAGATTCTTACGCCTTGAAGGAATAGTATAGAATAGTTTTCCGTAAGGATCGCCATGGTAGACTACGCATGTATATCCCTATCGGCTTAGATACTAATCTTATTCGGCATGTACATGAGAAGATTGGGTATTTAGGGATATCGAAGTGTCATGAACAGATGCGTATGCATTATTGATTCCGTAAGATGAGAGAAAAGATAAACAAGTTTACGAAGAATTGTATTAAGTGTATAATGTATTCTTTATCAGTGGACTCGCGCGAACGTAATATTTTCAATATCCATAAGGAGCCGGTACCGTTTCACACTATCCATTTGGATCACTTTGGGCCTCTCCCTTCCTTGACTTCGAAGAGAAACACATACTACTAGTGGTCGATGTCTTCACCAAGTATGTTAAGTTGTACCCTGTTGTTTCAACGAGTACTAAGGAAGTGTGTGCATGGCTTGGTACTTTGAGCACTACAGCAGGCCCTTATGAGTGGTTACGGACCGGGGTACGTGCTTTAAGTCATTGAAGGGCTTAGGGAGAAAACATCTAAGGAAATACATAATGTGCAGGAATACAATCGTCGATACTTCGAGGAACAGAACCAACCCGCTCGCGCCTACCTAGTAGGCGACTACGTGGTAATCAAAAATGTTGATACAACGGTCGGCACTAATAAAAAGCTCATTCTAAAGTTCAAAGGGCCATACGTCATTCACAAAGTTTTGCCACAGGATAGGTATGTTGTTCGGGACATTGAAAACTGTCCCATAACGCAGTTGCCTTACGATGGGGTTTTAGAGGCTAGGAATATTCGACTGTGGAAAGATAATTTCTCGTAGAATATTAGCTAAGTTAAGTCTAGTCGAGTCGTCCACCGGTTTTATTGCTAAGTTAAGTTAAGTTTGATTGATGTTATGTTAATTTATTTAGTTGATCGAGGCCGATCAATCTGTCTGATTGTCGAGATGTAGTAGATTAAATAAATATGTAATTTTGACCGAACCTGTACTCAATGACAACTGCGCGGTGTTAAGAAGAAAGAAAAACGTGTTCCGAGAAAACAAAGCGCTATTGCAAAAGGAAAAGCGGAGTTTTTAATTAATCCTTACTACAATCTTGAATCTTTCACTTGGGTTTATATTTTTAATTCCTTCAAATCAATTCAAACAATTTCCTTATTATTTTTATTTTTTAACTATAATTTGCTTGCATCAAGAATAGCACACTGCGTTTCATTATTTCTTCGGATTATTTTTATCTTTTAACGATTTACTGCAATCACAGCGTTACTGCAATAAAAAACAATAAATCCTTAACACACAATTCTTTGCTTTTGGGAAAACCTCTTTTGGAATGATCGTGTTATCCTTTTTGAATGCGAGCATTAAAATGCACTCAACCTGCTAAGGCACGATTGTCTTCACACGAACCCACTTGGTTTTCCTTTTGACTAACATTCTTGTTCTCATGGGTACGATTGAGTAGTCGATTTATAAGCACAGTGTTCTCATGGGGACTGAGCTTTTCGTTCAATAGAACGCACTAGCATTATATCCTGGTTAGAGGATAATAATATGAGAAAGGAAAACCAGGGATGTCGTAACTTAATTAATTAATTAAAAAACCGATTTTTCCAATTCGGATTTATTCCCTGTTCTTTTGCAATGTCTCTAATCAGACTGCCTTCTAAAACTATGTTGATTCCCATAGGAAGCCTCTGCTCCAACCATCCAGTTTTATGCCGACGCGTGTATCCGGTGCGATGTAATTTTATGTTCGGTGGTCGTGCGAAGCAACTTGATCTTCAATAAACGTGTGAACAGGTTTGCACCTGAATGAACTTAGTCAGCACTTCTCATATAGACTGCTACCCTATATAGGATTCAGGGCCAAATGCGCGGTGTTAACTTCAGTCTTAACATCTGACACAAAAAAAGAGGGGGAAAAATAAATAAATAAAGGAACCATTCATTGGTTGATATGAAGGAAAACAATATTAATAATTTAACAATAACAGTTGTAATAGTAATTCAATATTAATACATATTATTTGGTAAATTCATTATTTGCAACTAGTTTAACATAGTTTAATATTAAAGGGATAATAATACAAAGGAGCAAATCTTATGAGTTCAAGTAATTTAAGTCTTATAAGTGTCTTACATATTAACTTATATTAATAGTCTCTGGTGTATAATAAATATATTTACTAAAACTAATACTTCAGGATTCTCATTGGTATTAATAATATATGTATGTATAAGGCACATTAAGTTTGTAATGATTAGGTTATGTTATATATGAAGGTAGTAATTCAGTGAGATATAATGTATAGTTCAATGCAAACAAAGGTCACAACCATTAGATGTAAATAAATACATTAATGTAGGTAGAAAAAAAAAGTAAATTAAAGAGGAGGAAAGGATACTGAGGTCACTAACCCCTATAGATGTCCGGGGATTGCTTCTTATAGAAGGGTGCACTTACCAAACTGTCGTCATTCTGAACAAGGAGTCAGATCCCTCGTTGAATATGCTGATTGGTGATATATAATAACGATCGTCTACCGACCAGCTGATGTTGTCGTCGAAAATTCTTTTGACTATTACTTGTATGACTATTACTGGTATTGTAGAGCGAAAATTATTTTCTTGGCTAGTCCCACAAGATACTCAAATAGAGGTAATACCCCTGATTCGCGGTAGATGGTGAGGTTGCTGAACCATTTACCTCCTGGTCTTTTACGTCTCGAAATGCATTTTCGTATACCCATGCGTTCAAATATATGTAGCTCCGATGCCACATTGGGGGTAATAGTGAACCAAATCATAAAGCCATATGCTGAGAGAGGGCGTAATAGTGTTTTGTATAAGAGTAATTTAGTTTTGCAATCTACATCTCTAGAATTTAATAAGATCTTTAGCTTCGATGCTGCAATCCTAGCTTAGCAAGGCTTGCCTTGCAGGGGGGTTCATTTTAAGCCTTTCTTGTAGCTGAATTCCTAGATATTTTACTGGCGTTTTTAGGGGAATGTGATTGCCCTCAATCACGAGAATGAGATCGCGGCTTTCAAGTACTACAGCGTAATGCCCTCTACCCGAGGCATTTCTGAAACAGGTTACTTCACATTTCAATAAATTTAGGTCTATATCCCAGCATCTGAAAAAAGAGTTCGGACTCATCTATGGAGCTGTGGATTTTCAAAAGAATGGTTTTCTCTAGGATTTTGCCGAGATTAGATAGCATTGAAATTGGGCGAACGTTCTCAACTGCATTTGTGCTATTACCCTTTTTAATCGGAATCAATTTCCCTTTTTTCCAAAACAAGGGAAAATAGCAATTGTTCAGGCAATTGTTGAGAATAGGTGTAAGAAATTTAGCTAAAACAGTTTTACACTTCCGAATGACAAAGCTAGAGATATTATCTAGACCGGAAGATTTTTTATTATTAAGGGAGTTGATTATTACTTCCAAAGTGTTAACTGAAATAAAGTGTTCATTACCAACTTCGTTTGACTTATTGAAGGGAGAGAAATTTGTTAAATTGAGGTTTCGATTCCAGACATTAAAGGAAGTATTAAGAGTTTCCACAACAAGAGTGTTGTTAATATCATAAGGAGTTCTAAAAGCATATAACTCAGCATAATGATCACCAAGGGCATCTATTTTTTCAGCGGCAGAAGAGCAAACTCTCTCACCATAACTCAATTGTGCATCAGGATTTGGAGACTTTGTATGTCCCGTGATTTGATCTATTGCTTTAAACACGTACGAGGAAGGTTTAAAACTTTTGAGATTGCTTCTTAACTGCTCATTAGCCTCTATTCTTATTCTGTCTTTTATTATTTTGCTGAGACAGCTTATCCTCGCATATATGGGATTGCTAGCATCTCCAAACTGCAGAAAAATTCTTTTTAGCCTTCTTTTGCAGATCTTTCTTGTTTAAACAATTCCAATGTCGACTTCGACACCCTAATCCAGTTGGGACGGAAGGGTTAAACCCTACTATGGTTTGAGGACAATTGTGTATTTTGTTTGTGAGTGAGTGTTCGCTTAGGTCACTCGTATTCACAAGCCCTGTCTGTGAAAATTAAAAAAACGCTGTCAGTAGTGTGCGTGACTTTTGAGTAAAATCTGAGATACACGATGGTTTTTAGTAAATAGCCAAACCCGGGTTGGGCATCTGGTTGTAGATGATTTCTGATGTTAATGATTTCCCTTTAATAACATTATTTCTGAGGATAATTGTACTACATGGCTACATAATTCTTTTATTTAATTTGTATTTTTTTAGAAATTAATAAAAACATGCAAAACGACTTTTGCATTCATTGCAAATGCCCTTATCATTTGGACATCATTTGTTATCGGATTCAAATTTCTGTGTAAGATATTCAATATTTGGAGGGAAATATTAAAAGAAAATGTATGTTGACGAGGTGCATGAAACTTTGGACTGGAAAATTCCATTGGAAAACGACGTTTAGTTTGAAAATTATCAGATTCAATAAAAACATATTATCACATTATCAATATGGGATAAGAAATATGGTATATACAGTGAAATAAAAACGTATATAAAGAAGTATATAAAGAACTTGAAAACTAATACCAACACCAATATGGGAGTTAGCACACAACAATTTGTTTGGAAAACTTGATATGACAACCACGAAGTTCATTCTAAATTACAAGCATTAAGTAGCTAGCTATTATCTTTTTGGCAACACTGGTTTAAACAGCTGACACACGTTTCGTGTTTTGTTTCACTGTCAAACATCTTCAGTTTGGTCTATAATTTAACCACGAATCGGCTTACGAACAACGCTTGCAAATTATTGAATTGTATTATCAAAATGCGTGCTCTGTTAAGAAAGCTCATCGCCCGAGAAAAGAAAAACCTTGTTCCAAAAGAAACAACACTTAATTTTTATTAAATTGATGTTTAATTGGCTGTGGTCGAAAGTACACTGTACTACATTTTTCATATTTCTACATGACAAAAACCTAAAATTGCTGATCGATTATTTCGGCTTCCAGTCGATCGCGATTTCAGTTGTAGATGCTGATTTAAGCATTCTTGCTGAACTTAAATCAAGTCGTTGGACATCCGGTGCACTGCTGACTGGTGTTGATGCGGTTGTTGGCACTAGCATAACTTGGTCGACATCCGGTACATTGCTCACTGGTGTTGCTGGGGTTTTTGGCACTGACATAACTACTTCCCCTTTTGGATGAAAACTCCCCTGAGTTTTAATAATTACTTTTCCTAACTTGTTTGTTTTTGTATAAATGTAGATGGTTAATGCTATGATGAGGAACAATACAATAATTGCTATGCATAAATTGAATATTAAATGATTTCTTCTATCATACTTCAATTCATTTATATGTTTTATATTTTCTATTTCACTTAGTACAATTTCGTCAAAAGTGAGTTGATCCTTAATTTGATCAAGTTCGATTTCATTAGGTATTACGAATTTTTGTTCAAACATTTCTTTTCTATTGCTGAATGATTGGTTTCCAATTTGTAATTCACAATCGTTATAATTCAATAAATAGTTTCCATTTAATCGAAAAATTCTCATCAGAGGTACTATTTAAGCTAACATTTTTATAATTCTTTAGTAATATTAAACCTTCTTCAATTTCAATAAGTTCCATTTTAAAATCTTTAATTTTTTTTACAATTCTGACTATATATACATGAGTTGGATTTCTTTAAATCGGTGTTTTTATTGATAGTGTATACTGTTTTATTAATTTTCCATAACAATTGTTTCATAATTCTCATTACTGAGACCAGTGATAAGATATTTTTTTGTTTCTATAGTCTCTTTAGGTATTTTAATTGCAAAGATGATCTTATTACTTTTATATTTGGCCGTACCAAGTTTAATGTTCTTTAATTTTTTCAAAACCTATATCGGATCTTAATATCTCATCCTTAGTTAATATGTTATTTCCCATTATTCCTAACCTACTTGAAGCTATATTGTTTTGAATTTGTTCAACATTGTCTTTGATTATTCTAATTTGTGATAATAATTCTAAATATCTAATTTTATTAATTAACTTTATGTTATCGGTTTTAACATTGTCGAACTGTTTTAAAATATCAGTCCTATCATTTTCAATTGCCTTTTTAAGCATTATAAAAGTACTATTCAAGTGGTCGTTAATAAAAACTTGGTGGTTACTCTGTTCTATTAAGTTGTGGTTATTTGTGTCTACAATTCGTAAATGTTCCTCAATATTTTGTCTGTCGGCGTCATCCATGGTACCATATAACCATTTCATTCCTGTTCCTGCTATGTTGATAAGTCCTCTAGCATGTCTATGCGGTGTTATTGTTTGTATCTTATATGTAAGAGATTTTAGTGCGTTGATAAATACTTCTCTTCCGTCTTCATTATTTATTTTCATTAAATTATCTTCTAGTTTTATAAGTATTTGCTGAATTTCAACTGGGTTAATAATATGTAGTATGATATCGTAGTTCTTTATTATTTGGATATCTCCAATGTTTACTTCTACAAAGCCGGAGTTACTACTAATTTTGTCTATCATTAAAGTTGCATAATTCCCGATGTCAGCAGTACCAATATTACCAATATCCAGTTGACCTGTGAATTTGCTCGAACGTTTAATATTTATAGGATGAATATTTTCTAAGTTTAACTTCTAGGTTGATTTTTATGCCTCAATGGCCGGTAATTTTTAAAATGACCTTCTGATCCTCTTACAGTACAATTTTCCCTATTCCTATTTGCCTTTTCAATTAATTGTATTTTACTTTCCTTGATCAAGTCAGCTAATCTTTGTGTATCGACCTTTCCATCTAATATATCTATTGGCCTACATTTAATCACAGAATGTATGGATTTATTATAAAATTCGATGCATTTATACAACTTTTCTTGTACTGTAAGATTGGATTTTATAGCTTCAAATACCCTAAATTTCTCACTAATTGTATTGTGAAGTCTCTCTACATCTGCATTTCCGGTGCCACTATTAGGTTTTGTATAGTGTACCTCTATTCCTTCTTGTCTGAAAAAATCTTTTATATTTGTAGTGTTGAATTCATTATCCGTTATGCACTTTGTAGGTTTACCCCTAATTGAAATAAATAATCTTATTTTTTCAATAAGCGTTAAGTTGTTTTTGTTTTCCAAATGAAATGCCATTGCATGTTTTGAAAGTTTATCAATAAAAGTAATAAAGTTAGTGGAGTTTCGGTGATATAGTATTTGGGTTTGATTGGTTTTCTGTCGTATTTAGAACGGTTGCATACATCGCAGTTATTAATATATTTTTCTATTAACAGTTTTAAGTTTTTTATGTATATGTATTTCTTAAGACCTTCATAATTCTCATTTATACCTGCATGCATAGTTTCGCATCTGTGGTACTTATGGATTTGTTTTAAGGCTTCATCTTCGTCTGCCATATCTTTAGCATTATATGAGCATTTTACGAATTTAATGCTTATGCCAAATAGCTCTATGAGTTTCAACTGAACCTGATTGTACTCATGTTCTGTAAGCTCAGAATATATACCGACCTTACCCTTTTTTACAAACCTTCTAAATATATCCGTCATGAAATCATTTTCTATGTCTTGGGAACTAATGTATATTTTCCTTTTTTTGTCAAATACCTCAGATTCCTTACTCTTATTATTTGTTAAAATTATTTGAGTAAAGAACCTATTAACTACTGTATCTAATATTGGAAAATGATCTACTAGTTCCTCCTCTTGAGAGTGGATTGTGTTATCAAGACTCATTTGATCAATTTCAAACATTTCCTCTTCGGTTCTGTCAAATTAATTTCCCCTGTGTCTGGGTTCATTCTACTTAAAAAGTCGGCTGCCTTATTATCCTTGCCCTTAATATAGTCGATGTTTATGTTATATTCTCCTAACTTGAGGAGCCACCTTTGTAAGCGAGGATTTATATCCTTCCCTTTATGCTTGGCTTGTAGCCATTTAAGGGGTTGATGGTCTGTCATTAAATCAAACTTTCTTCCGTAAATATACGGCCGAAAATAATTTACAGCCCATACGATTCCTAATTGCTCTTTCTCTGTCGCTGAGTAATTCCTGTCATGAGTATTTAAAGTTCTGCTAGCATAGTGTTCGTCTTGAGACAAAACAGCACCTAAAGCGTAATCACTAGCATCGGTAACTAATTTGCACTTTTTGTTAAAATCCGTGTACCTGAGAACTGGTGTTTCCGTTAAAAGTCTTTTTAATTTCTCAAAGGCATCAATGTAATTCGAGTCGTTCTTGTTGATTTTTGCATTCTTTCTTAGATATTTTGTCATTCCATGTGCAATTTTTGCATAATCTTTTATAAACTTACGGTAATATCCCGTTAAGCCTAAAAAAGATTTGATTTGCTTAGAGGTTTCTGGAAGTTTAAGTTTTTGAATACTCTCAATCTTACGAGTAAGAGGTTTGACTCCCTCAGTTGTCAAAATGACCTAAATATTCCGTCTCTCTGGCAAAAAATTTACATTTGTCTATTTGTATTTTGAGATTGTGTATCCGGAGTTTATTAAGAACTTTCCTTGTGTTTTCAGCATGTTCATCAATGTTTGTACTGAATATTAGTATATCGTCCATATATACTACACAGATTTTATTGATGTATTCCCTTAGGACTGAATTCATCAAACGCTGAAAGGTAGCCGGAGCATTTTCAAGCCCGAACGGCATTCTAATGAATTCATAGTGCCCTAATGGTGTGGAAAATGCTGTTTTCTTTCTATCTTCTTCCCTGATTAGTACCTGATGAGAACCCTTGGCTAGGTCAAGAGTTGTAAAATATTGGGCTCTACCCAATTTTTCTAGGATATTCTCTATATTTGGGATCGGGAATTTATCGTCAACCGTAACTTCGTTCAGTTTCCGGTAACCAATGACAATTCTCCACTTTATCCCAGAACTATCCGATTTTTTGGGTACTATCCAGAGAGGAGACTTATACGGCGAATTGCTCTCTTTAATAATTTGTTGGTCTAGCATTTCCTTGATTTGCCTACTTATCTCTTGCTCATGAATTTGGGGATACCTATAAATTTTTGAATAAATGCGATTACTACATTTTGTTACTATTTCGTGTCTGATCTCATGAGCATGAGAAAGCTTTTGGCCTTCTTGGAAGAACAAATCACTATTATCATTTAAAATGTATTTCAATTTTTCTTTTTCTTCGATGTTCATATCTGTACTTTGAAGAATCTTAAATACATCTGCTTTCGAATATTCTAGTAAATGAATTTCATTTTGGGGACATGAATTAAAAAACTTTATTTTACTTCCATTTATTTCCAAAATTTCTTCATCTAAGTTAACTATTGCTTGGAGTGGTTTAAGCAAATTTAGGCCGATGAGTCCATCGAATTCTTTGTTCTTAAAAGTTGTTAGCTTCCAACTCATCCATTTCTTTTCATTAAATTATAAAGGTAATTCTGTTACTATTTCTGAATCAACTATTGTTTGACCGTTAAGAGTATTAAAATTAATTATTTTATCTAGCTTTAATCTTTTGTATTGTGTTAGTTTATTTTTATCTAATAAAGTTGTCGTTGAACCAGTATCTGTAAGGCATTTGAGTTTAGCGTTACCGATTGTTAATTCTACTATCGGTAAGTATGTACTGGAGGCGGCAACTGAAAATTTACCATTTACCTCTTCCTGTTCTTGACTTTGTAAATGACCTACTTCCATCGGCTCTACTCTATTTCGATTACTAAACTGTGATAAATTCCTATAATTGTTATTTCTATACTGTCTTGATTTTCCACTAAAATTCTGATATATATATATATATATGATATATATCTTAACTGCTCCGAGTTTCTATTAAAGATTTGGTTGTAGTTTCGTCTAACCTGATCGGAGTTTCTTTCACGATTTTGAATTTGATTAAAAGATGTACCGCTGCTATTTCTATTATAGTTGTAACTTTTTTTATTTTGGGTAAAATGATTTATATTTCTATTAGATCTATTTTGTCTAATCATTCCGTTTTCTTCCAAAGTAAAGAAGGCTTCTCGGAGATTACTAATATTTCTGCTTAAAATTATACTGGCTAAACTTGGATCTATACCATTAATAAATGTTTTTAACACTATTGATTCATTCACTGGAGGTGAGAATTCTACTGGCTTTTGTACATCAAATTCGTACTTAGAATTAAGTTTATCTAATATATCTTTTAGTTCACTCACATTATTATTATTCCTGCAACTAACGGCTTGATGATAAAGGCTGTGGTATGTTTCTCTTACTCCAAAGTTTCTGGTCAACTCTGTTTTTATTTGCTCCCGCGTTGGATTAGTCCCAAGAGTTCGGATGGATTGTGCAGCATCTCCTTGAATTTTATTTATTACACTTCTTTGCAGTATAAAATTGTAGAGGCCTTGATCTCCTTGGAATAGTGGTAAGAAAAGTTCCACTTCCCGTATGAAAGAAGTCAGTTCGTAGCCATCCTTTCCGTTGAACTCCCTTATTCTAGCTGCTTCTTTTATCAGCTCTGCCGCAGGTATTTGGTATTGTGGTGCTGGATTTGGTTGAGGTGCTACTGGTGGAGGATTCATCTCGATTTCTTTCGGTAGTTCTTGATAGGGTTTAAATGTCACTTTTATTTTAACTGATTTTGGCATTAAATTATGATTTCAGTTAAATAGGTTCACGTTTCACCTTTGTTTTTTTCTTTATAATGAGATGTATCACAAAATTCTTCACAGCATACACTTTGCAAAAGAGGAGAGAGAAAGATTGAATTTAACTTCGCAGTAGTGTAGTTCTTAACAGTATTTTTATCACTTAGCTTATTTCGATCTTTTGATCTCTGTGTACTTTACAATAAGTCCAGTCTTTTGATATGGAACTTCTTCACAGTTTCACTTTATTGTTTATATGTAATACATTACGTTCGGAATTCTAATCCTTTGATTTGAATCCTACCGACTGCGCCAGAAAAGGAAAACCTTGTTCCAAAAGAAAAAACACTTAATTTGTATTAAATTGATGTTTAATTGGCTGTGGTCGAAAGTACACTGTACTACATTTTTCATATTTCTACATGACAAAAACCTAAAATTGCTGATCGATTATTTCGGCTTCCAGTCGATCGCGATTTTAGTTGTAGATGCTGATTTAAGCATTCTTGCTAAACTTAAATCAGGTCGTTGGACATCCGGTGCACTGCTGACTGGTGTTGATGCGGTTGTTGGCACTGGCATAACTTGGTCGACATCCGGTACATTGCTGACTGGTGTTGCTGGGGTTTTTGGCACTGGCATAACTCGCGCTTCTTCCATTCGGCGACGAAGCTCCTTTTTGGCTCAATGGGTACGTAAATAAGCAGAATTGTCGATTTTGTAGTGAATATCAGCCAGGAGCATTGCAAGAGCTACCAATGCATCCAAAAAAAGTCACAGTTTGGTGCGGTTTAAGGGCTGCTGGTATCATTGGACCGTACTCCTTCAAAGATGATGCGAATCGTAACGTAACTGTAAATGGTGAGCGCTACGGTGAGATGATATCCAACTTTTTTTTGCCCAAAATGCAAGAGCTTGACTTGCATGACATGTGGTTTCAACAAAACGGCGCCACATGCCACACAGCACGCGCAACAATGGACTTATTGGCGAGTTCGGTGAACAATTTAATTTCACGTTCGGGACCGGTCAATGGGCCGCCTAGATCGTGCGATTTAACGCCTTTAGACTATTTTTTGTGGGGCTATGTTAAAGATCATGTCTATACAGACAATCCCGCTTCAATTGACGCATTGGAAGACAACATTGAAGCATTTATTCGTAAGATACCGGCCGAAATGTTGGAAATAGTATGCCAAAATTGGACTAAGCGGATGGACCATTTGAGGCGCAGTCAAGGTCAACATTTGCATGAAATAATCTTCAAACATTAAATTATATAGACCGTACTATCGATTCAAGTAAAGATTTCATGCATTTTTCTGAATTTTATGTGCTTTTTTTAAAAACTTTCCTATAGCTTTTAAAAAATCACCCTTTAATATGCAGCAATGCAATTCTGTGTTGCATATATGACTCGCCCTTCTAGGATTATTCCAAAAAACTTGATCGTAAAGACATTAATCCTTATTACAATAGTTTCATCACGATATGAAATAAAAGATTAGTATATTTTAAATGTTTTTACATTTCTTCTGACCGAAATGCATCATTATCACCGTAATGATTATTATTATTAAAATGATTTGCATATTTAGCCGAATTTTAGCGATGTCTTATTAAAACACCAACAATAAAAATTCTTTTAAGAACTTGTAAGCCTTACGAACATTCTTCGTGGAATATTTCCAATCATGAGCATTTTTTACATTATCATGGGCACTATCGCTACTTTTTGACACTATTGGGAGCAAATCTTAAAAGCAACATGGCGCTGCTCTAAAGCCTTACGAAGCATTCGTGAAAATAGAGTAGTATGCGTGCGTTTAGAGCAAAATTCCGAGTGAAACGCGATGTGCAAGGGGTTTTCCACTCGAAAGACGACAATCTCGGTGTACACGCACACTTCTTTAGGCAGTTGCTCTTGGATCAATCGTATTCACAAACACTGTCTGAACATTTTAAAAAACGCTGTCAGATGAAATCAAGGGGCAAGAGAGGTAGAAGTTGACTATCTCTTTACTTCATCTCTGGATTAAACTCAGTCGCTTTTGCCCCAAATCAACTCGTGTGTGGCCCAGAGATGAATTATTAAAGAGATAGTCGACTTCTACCTCTCTTGCCATTTGATTTCATCTGACAGCGTGTTTTTATAAAATGTTCACAGACAGTGTTTGTAAAAAGGACTGATCAAAGAGCAACTGCAGGCAGCTCTAAAGCCTTAAGAAGTGTGCGTGAAAATAAAGTAGTATGCGTGCGTTTAGAGCAAAATTCAGGGTGAAACGCGATGGGCAAGGGGTTTTCCACTGGAAAGACGACTATCTCGGTGTACATGATTTCTGGTGTGGCCTTGTCATTTGATCGATTTGACGGTTGGCGATTTGGTAGATGAAAAATCAAAAGATTTTGGTTGAAGCAAGCAGAAATAAATGAATAAAGAGATATTCATCTTCTTCCTCTTTTGCCCCTTGATTTTATCTGACAGCGTTTTTTATACGCTTTTTTGTCCCCTGTCTGTGAATGCGTGTGAGCTCTTGCGAACAGCTGGTAAACAGCTGATGCCTTTCCCCAACCATAGTCGTGGGGTGAATTAGAGTTCTTATTTGAAAATTCGATCGTTACTTGAACTTTTTTTCAAATTTCGGTGTTAAATTTTCAACACAGTAACGAGGAGTAAGCAAACGAACAAAGCCTATGTTCATGAAGTAGCTTTCTGAGAGTTACAGTCTGAGGTACTAGGACTAAATAATTTTGTCATTATTTACATTGATTATTAATGAATACACATGAAGTAGTGTATATATTTTTGCATATGCATACCGAAAAAATGCATGTGTACATGTGTACTGGTAACTAATAATACCACAATATTTGCTCATTTTAATTGTTTTACAGAAATAAGGATGAAAGTTAATTGCAAATTTGCTTGAGTTTGGTACATTTGCATCCATTGCTCTTAACAAATTATGTAATTTAATTGCAGAAGTTTTCATAATTCATGAATGAAGAATATAAAACTAAGTTCATTTGCCAGGCATGGCATCTAAATCAACTCTGGAGAATTAAATTGATGCAAAGTACTCATGTAAATAGAGCGTAGCATTACATTTTTATTCACCCAAGCGCCTATCACAAATATATGTCCCCTTAAAAATATTATTCATCTTCTGAATACCATCCGAATAATACTCCATGATCGAGGGCAAATTCACGAATCCGCGGCCATGTTGCTAAAAAATCCGCGAATTTTCCGCCATTATCGTGGTCAATCCGGGAATCTTGTAAAAGTATGTGTGAAATACAAGGGAATTCCACTACACACTAATCCTTCACGGCCTACACTTCAAAATTGCCGCCATGGCCTACGGGTAAAAATGGCAGAAGTTGAATATCTCTTTACTCATTTATTTCTGGAACCAAGTCTTTCAACCAGAAATAAATGAGTAAATAGATATTCAACTTCAGCCATTTTTGCCCCTAGTCAACACAGGAGAAAAATGTGATAGTAGTGGAATTCCCTTGCATTACACGCATACTTTTACAACATTCGTCAATTCACCCTAATATGGCGGCCGATTCGTGAATTTTGTGGGATAATGGCGGCAGATTCATGAATTTTGTGGGAGATTCGGGAATTTGCCCACGAACATGTACTTATTGTTCGTAGGGTGTTCAAAAGGTGATTCATATTTTTAAGAGGACATATTTTTGTAATAGGCGCTTCCGTGAATAAAAATGTAATGCTACGCGCTCTTTACAGGAATAGTTTGCATCAATTTAATTCTTCAGAGTAAAATATAGCTGATTTATATGCGATGACTTGCAAATGAACTTAGTTTTATATCTTTCATTCATGAATTGTGAAAACTTCTGCAATTAAATTACATAATTTGTTAAGAACAATGGCCCTTAGTAATAAAGGAATTTAAATTCGAGTTTTACGTAAACTCGAGTTTAACACGAAATCCGTAGTAATAAATGAGCAACCTACTTCTAAAATCGACAAATATTTAGATGTGGCCGAGTCGTATCTAAGTCGAATTTAAAAGTGAGAGTTTAATGTTTCAAAATGAGTTTCGAACGAATTTTGCAAGATGTGGAAATTATTATTGATTCGGAAAATAATAGAACACGAAAAATATATAAAACCCGATTCAATGCACTAGAGTATTAGAAGTATTATTATTAGAATAACCCTTTCACAGCTGATATGCACGGAGTAAGTCAAAAAACATTCAGCACGGTAATCCGCAAAGTAGTCAATGCACTGGCTGGAAAACTCCCAGATTTTATAAATTTTCCGGAAACAAATGAGGGCATCAGGGAAGTTAAAAGAGGATTTATGCAAAAATTTGGATTTCCTCAATGCATGGGAGTGACGATATCTTTCAGGAATTCTTTCTTTTCAACTGTCCAATTTCGCTCCCTTTCACGTTTCTAAATAAGAATAATAGAAATAGAAATATATAAAACACAATTCAATGCACTAGAGTATTACAGTGATATCGAATTTTAGAAAAACTATAGGTAAGTTCATTTGTTTGGAATTATACACTTCATATAAATAAGTCTTTCCATAAGATTTGACAAGGAAACCATACGTTGGGTAACGGATTTAATTAAAGACAACATTAGACCTACCAGTAACAAAGGATCACCCGCTCCACCTCTTATTATGGTATTGATTACTTTGCGGCACCTTGCAAAAGGATCCTATCAGCTCGATTCAGGTACCATCGGTTTAATTTCTAATTGGTGAAATATTATATTGCAGGATAACCCTTTCACAGCTGATATGCACGGAGTAAGTCAAAAAACAGCCAGCACGGTAATCCGCAAAGTAGTCACTCCACTGGCTGGAAAACTCTCAGATTTTATAAATTTTCCGGTAACAAATGAGGGCATCAGGGAAGTTAAAAGAGGATTTATGCAGGGATATTACTCGCTAAATGTTCAAGTTTTAGTTGATTCAAATGCAAAAATATTGCACATTGTTGAACGTTGGAGAGGAAGTGCACATGATTCACGAATTTATAATTCCTCAAGCATTAAAAGAAGACTAGAGGAGATTAACTTACCACATTCGAATTTGCCATTTCAAATCAAAAATCAAATTTGCAGTTTGTTATTCTGTCAAAATAAGCTGTGCTAGCTCACAATAGTGAATATGTGAGGTTTATTCACAATGATTACTTTAAATTCGAGTTTTGTTAAAACTGATTTATTACTACGGCAACTTAAAAGTACCTTAGCTACACCTAACAAAATTCGACTTTAGAAGAGACTTTATGATTTTCTATTACTAAGGGCAATTAACTTTCATCCCTATTTCTGTAAAACAAGTAAAATAAGCAAAAAAGCTGTTTATTTTAAATGATTCAAGCAAATATTTCAATAATATTGCTATTATTAGTTGCCGGTACACATGTTTCGTGTGAATGCTTTATTTTCGATATTATGCATATGCAAAAATACATACATGAAGTCGTATATTCATTAATAATTCATGCATAAATAATTAATGTAAACAATGGCAAAACTCTCAGAAAGCTACTTTATGAACACAGGCTTTGTTCATTTGATAAACTTCCCCAACCTTAGTATTAGGGTCAATTAGGGTTCTTATTTAAAAATTCGCTCGTTACTGAACTTTTTCAAATTTGGGTGTTAAATTTTCAACACAGAAAGGAGGGGTAAGCAAACGAACAAAGCGTATGTTCATGTGGGAATTACTGTCTGAAGCACTAGGGTGGAATGAATGAATACTTTACTTAATGTACATATTTATTTCTGCACATGTATGAATAATACATATAAAATTCATTCACGCGAAACTTGTGTACAAGTACTAATAATAATAATATTGAAAAAATTGCATGAATCATTTAAAAAAAAACATTTTTAGTCATTTTAGTTTTTTAAAGAAATGTGATGGAAGTTTATTCCAAATTTTGACAACCATTTTCATGAGTTAGTTTTAGTTGCATTATCTAGACATTTTTCTGAACAATTATGAAATTTAAATTCATGAGTTTTCACAATTCATGAATGATATACAACTGCAAACTGATCGCCTATATATTACTTTGAAGAATTAAATTGATTAAAAATATTCCTGTAAATAGATTTACATATATTATTTAAATAGCATTGCAATTCACCCAAGTATTATATGTGCTCTTAAAAACACGAGTCAACTTTTGAACACCCCCCGAACAATAGTACATGAGATTGTGCAAATCCATGAATCTGCCGACAATTTCCCAAAAAATTAACGAATCTGCGGCCATTATCCCACAAAATCCACGAATCGGCCGCCATATTGTGGTGGATCCATGGTTTTTGTAAGAGGATGTGTGATATATGGGTGGCGCTACAGCCATTTGGAATATTAAGATGAATTATTCTCCAACATTCTAGCAAATGTGTCCAAAAACTCCGCAGTCTGAAATTCGTCCATTCTTCCCAACATCAACCATTAACGTACCGTACTACGTACCATTTCAAAAAATTATAATATTTTTGACAGTAGAAGCAGTCTTTCAATTCAGTTGATGTAGTGTGTGGCCAAGTATCAATTCAGTATACAATCGAATTGAATTGTGTATGGGCTGCTTAACGCGATTAGAGTTCAAGTACTAAAATTGTTGTCTCGTTGTAGTTTCAACCGTTAACGGGAACCTATCAACAACAAATTTAGATTCATAACATAATAGATTCATAACATAATTATTCTCCGTCCTTCGGTGTCACCCGCAAAGGCGAAAGTGACAAAATCACTTACATACTGCCACTTTTGTGACTGCACAAGAACATCGGGTGGGTGACAAACGTCACATAAAGTGACTAAGAGAATACAAATTTTTCACAGTGGCATACATATGTATATTTTTGGGTGACACGACTAAGAGAATAGGGGTGATTCGTAAGTAGCGAACAACGCTGGGGTCCGCTAGCATAAAAAAACCAAACTACAAACAATGAAATTCATACATCGATGTACATACATACATACTCATTTGACACAATTGAAAATTATTGCATTTTCATTCACACATTTCATGAAACTATTGCTGGCATTTTCCAACTCGAAAAAACAAAGTCTTTGTTCAACGACAGCAAAGGTATATAAGAATTGGATGATTTTATGAAAAAGCGTACAGGTATGTACTAAGCATTTTATTAAGCTTTAACATAACATAACTGCATGGACGTGTTGAATGCATGCATTGTCAACTGCCAAATATACAAATAAAATTTCTGAAGATATACCTTATTTACATCTGTATTTCAGTCTCATCTGCTTTTTCTACATTCAAAGCGACAACACAACCCGGCTGTTTACATTTTTTTTTTCGTTTCTCTGGATGACCAAAACAATGTTCACAGTCTTCGTCCGACGATGATGAACTCTCCCCAAATTCCAATGGTTTTTTATAAATGCAGCAACCTGTACGCACAAAACAAAATCAGGAAATTCACTAATACTTGAGTGTACAAATAATACATTTCGACTTCTTTTTGTTCATATTCTCATTGTCAACTGTTCCATTCGAAAAAGCTACCCTCTTTGGCGAGTTTTTCTTTTCCAATCGTAACCGTAGTATTGGTGGACTCTGAAAGTTAAATACGTAACATTTATAGAAAGCAGCAATATACAGAATAAGAAGTTACTTAACATTTGATGCACCAGGTAAAACAATTTCAGTTTGGGTATACGAAGGTGATACAGGTTCCATCCTCCGCCAAACAAAAAACTGAGTAATCAAACTAATAGCTTTTGCGATATGGAATAATTTTGGAGCGGGGAGATGTCAGAAATCTACTAGCAGGAATACTCAAATTTCCAGTGGAATACTTTATTTTTGACACACGCTTTCTCAGTGATGACTTCTTACAAGAAATCTTGTAACCTGTGATATTCATCTTTCCAGTGCAAAACGTCTAGGGCCGTTTTTACACACGCTAAATTCGTCGCCGATTTTTTCAATGAGTGTGTTATTTCCTTTGTGTGACGGATATTCATCTATTTTTGACAGTTATTCACGAATGTTCGACAGTTATTTACAAGCCAATGGACATTGTCTCATATTCATGAATTGCCCACACAATTCGTGAATTTGACATTCATTAGGATTTATTTTGGTGTCTGCGTTAGCGAGTTATAATCACTTATCGAAATTCTAGATGTTGTTTAATGTTTTATAGTATGAAAATATAATATTTGACCAGAAGGTTTATCGAACTAAATATGAATTCTTACGATTATATTGTTTGCATAGTATAAAATAAAACTCAACGTGTTATAATTTTATTTTAATTTGAATAAAACACCACGTTTTTTCTATTTTTTCAAATTATTTAATTTTCCACTATGAGAAATCTAACATTGGTATGCAGTGGTCATAATAATAATATAGGTGGCGCTACAGCCCGTAGAGGGCCAGAGCCTAGCTTCTCAGCAACCACTCGTGTTGTGCGTGCTATTGTTCTATCACGAGTGGAAGGGACCTACAGCTTTAAAGAGGTGGGCCGTGAATATCATTTCTTGTCGTACCAGGAATCGAACCTAGACAGGTAGGTCCAAGTGCGTAGGAGTCGACGCACATACCCACAACGCCTCGGGCCACCACAGTGGTCAGCTTGCACAAAAAAAACTGACTACAGAAAACGACTGTACCAAATATTGAAGAAAGTAACTGTTTCCAAATGTCCGCTTCCTAAGAGAACCTTTTCTCTCATTAGGTTTACTGTTTACTTCAAATTCGCTTATTTTGCCTGTTCAATTATGTTTCATTAGCATTAGTGTGACCAGCTGTCATAACTTCTCCCTTTCTCAAGCGAAGGCGTCGTCGTCTTCAATTCAAAATACAAATAAATTTTATATTGAAAAAATAAACGATTTACAAAATATCAAAATATTATCATCAACAAATTAACATTAACAAATAAATTAAAACATTTTTCAAATTTCGCTTTGTTAATTTACAATGTTAATACATAGTTATATTTAAAATATAAACTTTTAAATTCAGATTTAGATTAAAAAATAGGATAAAAAAATTGTGAAAAAATGGAAACATAATACAAAAACAACAAACTAATAGCTAGACTAAACAATTTTAAAGTTACTTTACATCCAAAGTAACTGTTCGCCTACCTGTTCACACTACATTTTTTAGGCATGGTGTTTTGAGATACTGAAAGAGAACAGTAAGCGAGATCTGAAAAAAACGCTCTTTTTATCAAGTTTTTTGTTTGTTTTAAGAGTGGGTGCGTGTGATTACGTTAATGACATTTAATGTCAAAATACAACTGTAGCTCTCCATCAAGCGCAAGCAATAAAAGTTAGTTTTTGTGAGATGTTTGTTTATTTAACTATGTTTTGTGTCAAATGATCGATGCTGTGAAATGTAATGAAAACTAGAGGCGCTAGTGTAGCTTTGTGGCTGCTACAGTACTCTTCCCCAAGTGACAGCTGACAATTAAATTTGTCAATTTGTAAATTGAACTTTTTTGGGTCCGGAATAAGTTTTCAGTGTTGGAGTATCTGGATGTATTTGTAGCTGCTGAGAAGATTGTGGTTGTTGATGGCTGTGGAGCAGAAATCAACTAATAGAGATATTCAACTTTCCAGCCAAAAATACCATGACCTACCGCAAAACACGCATACTTCTTTATTTGGAAGCTATATTTTACGCATACTTTCACAAGTGGTGTCTTTTGATCAGCTGTTTACCTCTCCAAATCATATTGTACCCGTAGGAGTGTCAAATACATTTCCAATGTGTTTAACTTGCCCACCATCTGGAAAAATTCCATGAGTGATGTTCGTCAAGTTTAGCAAATTAAATAGTATTATAACATGCGAAAAAGAAGTTTCTTTCACAAGTTGCATTTTAAAATTAAAGCAAATCTTTCGAACTGCGTATAATGGATATGTAGAACAAATTTTCAATTTTGCTGCACAGTTTATATGTGATATGACTCCAAGACTTAAATGCTTCAAGTAATGACTGCTGCTGCAACACCATTAAATCGAATTAATTAGCAAAATTAAGTGTTTGTAATCGATAGATATACAATGTTAAAGTGACAATACGAAATAATTCAAGGAATTAAGTTGTTCTCTGTAAATTTATTTACTTATAAAACCAACGAACATACATACATACATACATGTGTGAATTTGCAGAATTTCTATTTCATGATCATTGCATTATTATGAATTGTAAATGATTATTTACAAATTGAATTCAACCACAAAATCATATTAAAACCCTTTTGCTTTACCTATTTTCTAATATTTCAAAGGCAAAATATTTGAATTCAAATTTAACGTGTCAATGATCTTCGCATTCCAATATACTTCCAGGTATATGAATGTACCTTCTGAACACAATCTGTGTTTTAAACTCCTCATCCTTTTCGGGGTGAAACATATGAATTTGAAATAACGCTCAGATAACGAGCGCTTTTTAAAAAAAATGCTCTGCTTCACCTCATTATTTCGAAGGGGAAGACTTTCAGCTGTTCGAAACGCCTCTCACGTATTCACAGATGGTACAACTACAACAAGCTGTCAAACAAATTTCAGGGTCAAGAGACGAGGAAGATGGATATCTCTATTAGTTGATTTCTGCTGTGGAGATAACTACAATGGATCGGAATGATGAACTTCAGCTGCTGACAAGCCGGCTTCACTCGATGTTTACGTTCGATTTTCTCCCGTTGATGTCGATGACAAATAATCTATCGCTGAGTAGCTTGATGATTCTGTATGGACCGGAATATGGCTGGTCGACTTCGCGGAATGTAGGACGTGTCTACCGATTTTCGACCGTTGGCATGGTATGCATTCACGAACCCATATGGTGATGTCCTTCTTTATGGATGGCCAGACGTAACGTGAACATATCAGTTTGCAGGGTGCGACAAATTGTGAACATTTTGAAAAACTATTCGCCTTGGGTACGAACGGTCGGATGTTTTTCTGTGACACATCGCAGTAAACTTCTTTAGAGCCTTGTCCCGTAGACAACTTTTGGAACTGTAGGGAAGTTGTTTTGTTTTTCAAAATGTTTTGCAATTCATTATCACTCACCTGAGCATTCGCAAGTGCTTCCAAGTCCATGGTGTTGTTAAGCTTTTGTACGTTGGTTGCGGCATCTATTTGGGAGAGGGTGTCTGAAACCACGTTCCTGTTGGAAGGCGTGTGTTAGCGGCTTGTTATCTGTTCGGGTTGTTACGTTATATCCCTCTATCCACGGTCGGAAAAACTTGACGGCGTGATAAATTGCAGCTAGTTCCCGGTCATATACGCTTTAGTTTACCTCTGCGTTCGATAATTGATATTAGACGACCAAGGAACTCGATACTGTCTGCAAAGAAATGACATTTGTCGCGATTGAAAGACAAACCATATTCTCGGAGGCGCGTGAGGATTTTCGTTAAATGTTTGGTATGCTCTTCTATGCTGGTTGAGGTCACGAGAAGATCGTCCATGTATGCGTGCACAAGTTCGAGACCATCTAAAACCTGGTTTTATATGGAGGATTGAGAAGTAGTCCCTGATGTGGGCGATTGGGTACCGATCAGGAACAGTCTGCGCTTTAAGGCGAAGATAATCGCCACACTTGCCCATGGGCTTCTTGAAGGTCGACAGTATCCTTGCTCCATCATGTAGCTGAATTCCTGTTTGGCGCATTTAAGAAGTTATGGTGAAAGTCTTCTTGCCAGAAATCATGTACAGTATACTTCATCTCTGCTTCTTGCTCTCTCGTAAACCGGTGCTCCAGTTGTTTCGATATGGTGAACGACGTCATGTTTAACAGATGTGCTTGACTTCGCCCTTGTAAATATTTCTGAAAACTGCTTCAGAAGGGGTCCGCACGAGTCGTTTTTATCGATCCTTGTTGTAGTAGAGTAATACCAACAGCAAGGAAAAACGAGAATCGAAGAGAGAATAGGATCGTTATTAATAAAGAGAGGATTGCCGGTTAGGTCAGAGTAACATAAGTTAATTTTAAGCAGCAGCCAAAGCGATTAGTTGGCCTGTAATAAAAATATGAATATAACGAAAAGGAGTTTTTTTATTTATGTGTGTTTGAAATTTGAAGAGTGAACTGCTTACAATATCAGAAGTGGGATAGAGACCAAGCGCGAAAAACGAGAGACAACAAAAGAGTGAAAAAAAAAATAATAATAGTGAAAAAAGAAATGCCAAACGGTGTAGAAACGTTGAAGTCGCTCACTGCCCCGCAGTTGAAGAGATGGGTGAGCATTTTGGGCAGAAAGACGAGCGGGAACAAAAGCGGGTTGGTGCTCCGTTTGTTAGAAGCTCCTGAATTCGAACGAGGAACGTACCCACAGGAATCTAAGGATGATTGTCCGAGTTCGGAGGAGAACGAAGAACAAAGCAACGGTTTAAGTGACGAAGGCACCGCTACGACAAGACAACGGCAAACGAACGAGAATCACGCCGAAAAATCTGATGAGTGCCAAGGAGTGAAGACTGCGAAGGAAAAAACGAAACACACACCAATGACGGGAGAAGAACATCAGGCAGTTTCAACTGAAGACAGGGAACAACCGTACTCCAGTGGGAAAAGGGTGACTGAAAAAAAAAAAACTCGACCTGTTCGACACCTTTTACGATGTGTCCTTGCCATCGACCTCACGTCGACAGCCGGTGGAGTAACATTTAGATGCTTTAATTGCAACGCCGTGGGGCACAAAGCTGATGCGTGCAGAAAAGCGATGCGGGCCTGCCACGTTTGTGCAGAAATGGGTCACTGCGCCGCCAAATGTCCCAAGAGGAAGCCACAGCTGGTGCATATGAAAGAAATTTAGAGTTTTGTTTTAAAAGATCAGATTATAATTATATTGTTTCATTAGTAACGTTAATAGATACCGGTAGTCCCATAAGTTAGTGCGCCAAGAGTTCGTGCCAGAGGTTTTATTGAAGAGAGAAGATGAAATGAATTTTAGGTATTTTGGGATTAATATGACCGCACTTGTAATATATGGAAAAATAAAATGCTTTGTTTATTATGAAAATGAAAATATTGAGTTAGACAGTTTAGTTGTTGACAATAATAGAAGGCTGTGAGATGAGATACCTGGGATAGCTAGATGGGCTCTGGAACTGCAATATTATGAGTATAAGCTAGAACACCGTAATGGATCTAGGATGCAGTATGTATTCGCTTAGTAGAATGTCAACTATTTTAGTGTTGGAAGAAAACACGTTTGAGCAAAATCTGTCGATTTGCAAGTCCAAAGATGAGTGTATTTGTAAGATTAAAGAGCACCTGGAAAAAGAGGATAGTAGTGTTTGCGAAATGCGCAATGGCTTAATTTACAAGAAAATAGGTGCAAATATACTATTTTATGTACCGGCGAGTATGGAAAGGAACGTAATACAGAAATATCATGATGAAATGGGACACCTAGGTTGTGAGAATGTTTTGAATGCAATATTGAAAAGTTATTGGTCCCCGAAAACGATAAACAAAATCAAAGCCCACATTGCAAATTGTTTAAAGTGTATAGCATTTTCACCAAAATTCGGAAGGTCTTTTACACAATACACCTAAAGGCACTGAACCTTTCGACACAATTCATATAGACCATTTCGGTCCTGTCTTACTGAAGGATGCGAATAAGAAATTTGTTTTCCTGGTAGTAGACGTGTTCACCAAATTTCCGAGATAATATGCAGTTCGATCAACTGGTACAAATGAAGTGTTAAGTTGTTTAACAAACTATGTCCACACGTACAGCAGACCGCGAGCGGTAGTTTCCGATCGAGGCATTGCTTTCACTTCAAAATATTTCAAGAATTTTATCGATGCCCATAACGTACAACATGTTAAAATTGCGACCGGTTCACCGCAAGCTAATGGCCAAGTTGAAAAGGTGAATAGAAGTATAGCTCCTATGATAGCCAAACTGTCTAGCGCGGGCACAATATATACTTTAGATAAAATCAAATGTTCTTTAAATAATATAATCCATCGTAGCACTGGGTTGTGTGCAAGTCAATTATTGTTTGGTGTGCACCAGAGGGGGAAAATTATAGATCATCTTAAAGAAAAATTAGAAGAATTAGATCCATGCGACAATACTCGGGACATAGTCAGTATGAGAAAGAGAGCAGCTAAGGTTCTGCCGAACGATAGATATGTATTGAAAGATGTTGAGAGGCTACAATTGAGGCAGGTGCATTACACGGGAACATGGGAAGTGCATAATAGGAAACCGTGATTGAACTATATTGAGAAGTCATTAGTCAATCGGGACGATTCCTTGTCAGGAAGGCCGAACTGTTGTAGAATAAAACCAACAGCAAGGAAAAACGAGAATCGAAGAGAGAACAGAATCGTTATTAATAAAGAGAGGATTGCCGGTTAGGTCAGAGTAACATAAGTTAATTTTAAGCACGGTTTGTAAGCAGCAGCCAAAGCGATCAGTTGCCCAACAATAAAAGTGGAATACAACGAAAAGGAGTGTTTTATTTATTTGTGTTTGAAATTTGAAGAGTGAACTGCTTACATTGTTATACCAACAAAAGAAGCGGAGCCGAGGGAACAGTTTGCCTTGATTCCAGTCTGTCCATCCGATACGCGACGTTTATTAACGTCTACGATCAGCTGGTAGTGGTGCAATAAATCCACGCCAACGATGCCGTAGGGAACATCTGCTACTTGGAAAATCCAACGGATATGGCGTCTTGGGCCAATGTTTAGCGTGAGTGTCTGTAGTTAGCTGCATGTAGTTTTAGGGTTGATGGTCAAGATCTCTCAGAGCGTGTTGGAGGAATGATGGAAAGGTCTGCACCATAATCGACAAGAAAACGTTGCCCAGTACCTTCGTCGCATAAAAATAGTCGGCAGGATTTTTTAGTGTCACCAGTGACTGCCGTTGCTACTGGTGCGGAAATTAGTTTTCCTGTTTATATTCGCAAGGCTGGTTGCAGCGCTTAGCCTCCTTGCCGAGTTCGCGATGGTAGTAGCAATATTTTTGGCCTGCTGCATGGGGATTTGGTTTGGAAGCGGAGCGACTGCGAGTTCGATTGCGCATGCTCCGTAATTCTTTCCACATCCTTTCCATTTGACGTGTTAAATCTTCAACTGTTTTTCCAAAGTTGTGGTTGGAGAAGTTGATTGGCTAAGCGTTGGTGTTGGGAATGAGGCTGCTTGATTAGTTGACTTGTCCACATCTATTTTTTTTTGTCAATGTTGCGTGTGATTTCCCACACATCGTCCGCAAGCTTAGCGAGTGCCTCATTGGAAAGGGAATCCCCAGCGGCGATGGCAATTTGTAGCTGGTCTGGCAGCTGATCACACCAGAGTGTAAGTACGAAAAGTGGATCAAGTTTTCCTTCGTTCAAAGATTCCATTTCGGTGAGAAGGAACTACGGTTTCCTACCTTCAAGTTGGAGACCAGAAACTAGTTTTCGAAACTTCTGCTCCTGGGTTTGGCAAAATCTATTTAGGAAAGCGTGTTTGATGGCCTCGTATTTCTGATTTAGTGGAGGGTATAAAACGTGTTCCTTGACGAGAGACTGAATGTTCCAGTTTAGAAACTAAAGGTTTAAATTTAGATTTATCTGGAATTGGACCTCGATAGCAGCAAACCATAGCCCTGGTTCTTTCTTTATTATGATAGGCAAGGTCTCTTCTTTGGGATTCAGAAGTTCTTCCTCTTATTTCCTTTTTCAAAGAAGTTGGTATTGAGTGGATAACATCAATCGGGCGGTAATTGGTAACTGAATGAATCCTCCTATTATACTTGACTGTGATATAAGGAGCTCAGGAATGCTATCATGATGTTATTTTCAAGTTTTATACATCTTGCTATTTCATGTGATGAAATTTGTCTACCTGCCCGTTTATAACGCTATGGAAAGGTGTATTATTATGCATGACTATACCGAAATTAAGAGAGATTACCATGTAATGATTTAATACTTTCGGATGTAAATGATTTCGTGTCCTTAAACAAATTAAGTAGTTCTAAGATCGGTTCCTTAACATCGATAAATTAACCAGAATTGATTGGTTTAATGACTGCAAATTTGGAAAATTTATCGACGCAGGTTAAGAAATGAACTCCAGCCGTTGAGTAGAAGTCGATGTGAATTATTTAACCTGGATGAGCCGGTATCGTTTTCTAATATTTGGGAAATAGTAGTCATTTAGAACATGATACAAGTTTTCACGAACAGATCTATGAGCTCGGTTGTACTCGGTCGAAAGCATTTCTGCCTGATCATCATTGAATATGTCGGTTACCATTTTCTCGATATGAACAAACTTAACTGAAGGGAGCATGGTTATCAGTTAGTCTTGAATCTGTGCAAGTCAAGATAAGTCAGAATGAATGGCATTGACGACATTTGGGATTTATTACTTGTTGTAATAATACAAGAAGATTATCAATTAGCCGTGTTTGAGATACTCAGAAAGCTGAGTAGGAAAATTTCAACGCCAAGCAACAACAACACATACTGAAACTTTTACTTACTTACTTACTTAAGGTGGCGCTACAGTCCGGGGTGGACCTGGGCCTCAACCAACAAGCGTCTCCAGCCAGCTCGATCTTTAGCTAGCTGTCTCCAGTTTCGCACACATAGTTGGTTGAGGTCCCTTTCCACTTGCGTGCGCCACCTGAGTCGCGGTCTTCCTCTACTGCGCCGTCCCTCGGGGGTGGATTCGAAGACTTTTCGGGCCGGAGTATTGGTTTCCATCCGCACTACATGACCTAGCCATCTCAGTCTTTGGATCTTCACTCTTCTGGCTAAGTCGATGTCGCTGAACAGCCCGTTCGTCATTATATCTCCTCCTCCACTCACCGTCTATGCAGACGGGACCGAAAATCACACGAAGAATTTTCCTCTCGAAGCAACCAAGAGCAGCTTCATCCGCTTTTGACAAAGTCCATGCCTCCGCGCCATATAGCAGGACTGGGACGATTAAGGTCTTGTAAAGCGTTATGTTGGTTGTTCGAGAGAGGGCTTTGTTTACCAGTTGCTTTCTTAGCCCAAAGAAGCAGCGATTGGCAAGGGTTATTCTTCGTTCGATTTCAGCGCTGGTGTCATTGTCTGAGTTGATAGCGGTGCCTAGGTAGACAAAGTTTTTGACTACCTTAAAGTTATATCTGTCTGCTGTGACGTTCTGACCGAGACGTCGGTGTTGGGTGCCCTTTCTCGTTGACAGCATATACTTGGTCTTACCTTCGTTTACCGCTAAACAAATCTTCGCGGCCTCCGTTGCAATACCCACAAAAGCGCCATTGACATCACGCTGCGTTCTTCCAATAATGTCAATATCGTCGGCATATGCGAGTAGTTGGACGGAGAAGAAGTCTGAATTCGTTCAAGACCGATGTTGAAAAAGTCGCATGACAGCGCGTCGCCTTGTCTGAATCCTTTTTTGACATCAAAGGTCTCGGTTAGGTCTTTACCGACCTTGATGGAGCAGCGTGCATTCTCCATCGTCATCCTACACAAACGGACGAGTTTGGTAGGGATGCCAAAACTAGACATTGCTCTGTATAGCTCGTCTCTATAGATGCTATCATACGCGGCTTTAAAATCGATGAAAAGGTGGTGGGTATCGATTTGTTGCTCCTGGGTTCTCTCCAAAATCTGCCGTAGTGTGAATATTTGGTCGATGGTGGATTTTCCTGTCCTAAAGCCACACTGGTATGGACCGACCAGGTTGTTGACGAATGGCTTTAGGCGTTCACACAGTATGGCAGATAAGATTTTATATGCGATACTTAGGAGACTGATGCCTCTGTAGTTGGCGCAGTTCAAAGGGTCTCCTTTTTTATGGATCGGGAAAACAATGCTGAGGTTCCATTCATCGGGCATGTTTTCCTCAGACCATTTTTTTTTTTTTTTTTTTTATAGTTTGCGCGCGCTCAAGGGATTGCTAATACCCTTAAGTCCGGGGTCAAGACACAGCACGGGCCGAAGGTATGGAGGGAGAAAGGGAGAGGAGGTACCTGTGCACATTGGTCTTAAATATCTGCGGGTTGTAGTCTGTGGGAAATATAGGGCTGGGAAGAGCATTCCAAACTCTTGTAGTACGGCCGAAGAACGAATTTAACTGTGCGTCCGAAAGTAGGCTTAAGGGTAAACTGATGAGCATTCCTGGCGAGACGAGTATTGCGGGTGAATTCATGGAGAGGAGGAATGCAGTTGGCTAGCTCACTTGAGCATCGTTTGTTGAAATAGCGATAAAATACAGACAAAGAAGAAACGGTACGTCGATGTTCGAGCGAGTCTAATGACTTTGCGACATTGTTGTCTCCTATAAGTTTTATCGCTCGCTTTTGGATTCTATCTAGTAGGTGCAGGGTGGTCTTTGGGGCACCAGACCAGATATGAGCGTTGTACTCAAGCTTGGGGCGGATATACGCCTTATAAATGAAAGCCAAATCAGAGGGGGTGAAATATTTCTTGCATCGATTAAGGAAACCTAAGCATTTCGCAGCATTTTTGGCGACCTCAAAATGTGATCGTTCCAACTAAGTGTTCTGTTGATACACATACCAAGGATGGAAAGCTTTCCGGTTTCATCGACACAAGCACCATTCATGGATAATGGCTGATTAACAAGGGTTCGCTTGAGTGACAGCAGACAGCATTGAGTTTTAGAAGCATTGAATTCTACTCTGTTGTTGTTTCCCCAGTTAATTATGCTGTCAAGATCGGAATTCAAGGAGCTTAACATACGCTGCCGTTCCAATTCTACGGCCGAAGGGCAGGGTCGTGAGTCTCGGAACGAATATGAAAAGCTGAGGGTGCTGTCATCAGCGAAGGAATGGATTGGATTAGAAGTAGCAGACAAGAGATCATTAATAAAAATGAGAAAGAGTGTCGGAGACAGAACAGAGCCTTGGGGTACACCAGCATTTATTTGGTAGATATCAGACTTGAACCCATCCAAAACAACTTGAATTGAACGGTTCGAAAGGTAATTTCTAATCCATAGAAGAAGAGATTCATCGATACCATATGCACGCATTTTCGACAAAAGAGCTTGATGCCAAACTCTGTCAAATGCCTTAGAAATATCAAGTGCAACGATCTTGTTTTCACCTGCATTATGCAAAGATGTGTTCCACTTTTCGGTGAGATAAGCTATCAAATCACCAGTGGACCTGTTACTACGGAAACCGTACTGCCGGTCATTAAGAAGCTTCCGCGATTCAAGATATTTCATAAGCTGAGGAATACCATCCGGGCCAGCGGATTTGTGCACGTCGAGATCTTTAAGTACTCTTGCAACTGTACGAGTGCGGAAATGGATTTTTCCCATGGTGAAATCAACGCTCTCAAGTACAGGTGGAGACATATTGGAATCTGGCAATGTTGAGCTGGCTGCAAAATGCGCCGCAAGCAGATTGGCTTTGTCTAAAGAGCTGACAGCTGGAATGTCATTGTAAATGAGCGTGGGAATTGAAGACGAGGTGGAATTCTTTATGTTTTTTACAAATGACCAAAAGTTGTTGCTACCTTTGGGACATTGAAGCACTTTTTGCCTCAACTTTTGATCATAGGAGAATATCACACGTCTGATAGTTGCATTGCAGTCATTTCTGGCCCGTTTAAACTTATTCCGGTTTTCCTCAGTAGGGTTGGCTTTGTATGCCCGGAAATTCAACTCTCTCAACCTGATAGCCTCTTTACAGCTCGAGTCATACCATGGATTTTCTTTGGGCTTTAAATCGCCCGCAATGGCAATTTCAGTGCGAGGATACAGGGATACAATTCTTGAGATGGAATCGGATAGCGCATCAAATTCGTTAAAAGTTGAATTGCTATCCAAGTTTGGACTTCTGTAAATAAAACAGTAGTGGATTAAATGCTTACGGACATGGATTTTTAACCACAGAAAATTAAATTCCGGATTGGAGCAGTGGCCATATGGTGGTTGAATTTGGTAAGCTACATCACTACGCACGTAGATGGCGAGACCGCGGTGAAAAAAGAAAAGAGGCACCAAGCTATATCCGGGCAGGGTCAAATCCGATAATTCGGTATTCTCACCCACCTGTGTTTCGCTTAGTACCAAGACAGCTGGTTTATATAAAAACAAGTGTACATACACAGCGAAGAGATTCACTCTTAGCCCACGAACATTGCACACATCAACCCTAAAGTTTTCCATAGAAAACAAGACGGAGATATAAAATTACCAAACTCCGACTGCGTGTGGTAAGGCAGTGTTGAGAAGTGCAAATTCCGTAATAGCTTCCCAACAACAAACGATGTAGGTGTTATGCCCATACATCGATTGGAGTTGGTCTACCAACGAATTCACACTTCTAAAATCCGCTACGTCAGATGCTACGCACTCTCAGTCATAGCATCAACCCGCTTGATGAAATCAAACGGGAGTTGCGACCGAGAATGCGCAGCAGTGGCTTGTGAAGGAAAGGGGCGAGAGCGAGCGGACCGAACGCACTCGACACCGAAACACTTCACACAAACACTTGTTTTTTGTTTTGGTCGGCACTCGCGTGGCTTATGTGGGTGGAGGGACCGCGGGGTCTTTTATTTCTTTTTTTTTTTTTTTTAGGCACACGCGTGATGCACGGACGGCGACAAGTGCACTCGTCGAAGGATGGCACAGAACCTGCCAGAACCTGCACAGAACCATATTTTACAGATGAGTTGGTGCATGCTCCTTACCAAATCATCGCCTGCGGCTTTAAAAAGCTCGGCGGGTAGGCCGTCAGCTCCCGCAGCCTTGTTGGATTTCAGTTTAGATATGGCAATCCTCACTTCATCCGGGTCGGGTGGACGGAATTGTTGATCTTCGTCGTCCCTTTCATTGGGGTTGAATGGTTCGTTCTGCCTGACAGCGGGATTTGGTTCTTCGTCGCCGTTATACAGTCTGCAGAAATGGTTTTTCCATATCTTCAGCATCGACTGTGACTCTACTACGATGTTCCCTTGATCATCCTTACAGGCTTCGGTTCGGACTTTATAACCCTGACTGGTTAACTTTACCCTTTGGTAAAACTTCCTCACCTCATTCCTGCTGTAATATCCCTCTATTCTGCCGATCGCGCGCTTCTCATGCTCCTTCTTTTTTCTCCTGAGAAGCCGGTGTTCGTCTCTCCTCTTCTGCTCGTAGAGCTCCCGAGCAGCTCTTGTCCTTCTTTGCAGTGCCGCTTTGTATGCTTCTTGCTTGGCTGCATTCGCCTGCCGACACTCGTTGTCAAACCAGGGGTTTCGTTGTGGTGGCGGATTGAAACCCAGAACATCAGAGGCGGCATCTCTGATGGCTTTTTGGCAATGCTGCCACTGGTCTTCAATACTTGATGTTGGCGGCGTAGGATTTCTTAAGAGGTTAAGGGAGACACGATCGGAAAAGGATTTGGCAATCTCTTGCGATTGTAGCGATTGTGTTCCTTTGTGAATATCGAGATGTGGGAATCTTGTACTGGCTACTACAACATTTCGCCCCGCAGCAAAATCGATCAGCCTAAATCCGTTATCGGGTGTGGTGTCGTGTAGGCTGTGCTTCCCGACCGTACTACCAAAGATGTTCTAGCTTACGTTAAAATCGCCAAGGACAATTTTAAAGTCGTAGCTAGGGCATTGCTCATACGTTTTGTTCAGGAGCTCATAGAACCTGTCTTTGGTGTCATCATCTTTCTCCTCTGTGGGGGCATGTGCGCATATAAGGCTTATATTGGCAAATTTAGCCTGGATGCGAATTGTCGTGAGGCGCTCGTTCTCGGACCTGAACGATAGGACTTCTTGCCTAAGTCTGCCTCTAACGACAAATCCACATCCAAATAGGCGCTGTTTTTGTTGTTTGTAGCAATCACCGTAGTATATATCACAGTTTTTCATCCTTTTTTTGCCGGGTCCATCCCATCGCACTTCTTGGATGGCGGTTATATCTGCTTTGCAGCAGTCTAGGGCTTCCGCTAGTTGTTCGGCTGCATGTGGCCTATAAAGGGACCTTACATTCCACGTACAAATCCGAAGATCGTTATCCGTATATCGTTTGCAGGGGTCGTCATCAGTAAAATCATCCGTTTCCGAGGCTTGTTGTTGCTTCGTAACTAGCAATTTTTTGTGTGGCCGGGCAGTTACCCCGACATCACAACCCCCAACCTGGAGGGCCAGTTCCTTTTTTGTAACCCCTAGGACAAGAGGTCGCACTTATAAGTTTGGCAAGTTGAGCTCGGGTGAACTACAACCAGTACCCGATGGCTACCACTTGGAGGTAAAATAAGCACAATTGGTGTGTAGAAAAACTTACAACACTGGGCATCGCCAGGTTGACGCCAGTCATGTGCCTACCTGATTCCCACAGCACCCAGCCATCAAAGACCTGAGTAAAGAGCAATTTATTCAGATCTCACTTACTGTTCTTTGTCAGTATCTCAAAAAAACATGGCTATTATTAAACATTACTGAATGCCTAATTTGCGTTTTGAAAATAATTTTTGTTATTTTCACTTGTTCCGAACCTTTGTTTACAATGATTTGGTTTCTAAAGCAATTCAGAGGATTTTTTACCGAGGCTATTGTATGAGTCCAAGAAACTTCACTATGAACTGTTGAATCACATGAGTCATTCTGCTGTTCAAGTGTGTTTAAATATTGGCTCGAAAGCGCGTCAGCAACATCATTTTCTTTGCCTTGTAATGCAACGTTTTTGCAAATTCTTCCAAATGCCCTCCACCTCTAAATTTTTGAGTTCGGATTTTTGTCCGATATGGCAATGGTCAAGCGTTGGTGATCTGTGTAAAGTTTAAGCTTACAGCCAGAGAAAATAAGTAATCAAACTAATAGCTTTTCGAATATGGAATATTTCATGAGCGGGGAAATGTCAGAAATCAACTAGCAGGAATACTCAAATTTAAAGTGGAAACTGCATCCATCCATCACAAAATCCGCATACTACTTTCTTTTTGACGCACGCTTTCTCAAGTGATGACTTATTACCAGAAATCTTGTAAACTGTGATCTTTCATCTTTCCAGTGTAAAACTAGGGTCGCTTTTACACATGCGAAATTTGTCGCCGATTTTTTTAATGTGTGATTTATTTCCTATGTGTGATGCTTTCTGTTCCACCCCCTTGCCCTCTTCATACAAAAATCGTCGACTAATTTGGCGTGTTTAAAAGCGACGGCATGTGCTTGTGCATGCAGGGCAAAGTTGTTGACTGCTCTCATTTTGGCGAGATGCCAGCAACGATCCCTGAAATTGCACAGGTCAAGTTAGCACACAGCCTCCTCGTTGCGCCCTCTGGATAGCCTTTACAGCAACCGCTTAGAGGTGAACCAATGTGTTCAGCGGCTCCTTGTCCAGGGGCTTAAACTAGGACCCGGTCCTCCAGATTCGGGGGTTTCGCGTTTCAGGAAGTGCAATGGGATGGGCCGGGAAAAAAGAGAATGAAAAACTGCGACATTTATTACGGGGATTGCTACAAAGAGAGAAGGCAGCGCTTGTTTGGGACCTGGCAGTCCCCTGATCAATCAACCGTCAACCAGATTGATCACATTGAGATCGATGTCAGACACTCCTCTAGTACTCTCGATGTTCGAACATTCCGAGTAGCCAACATCGACTCGGATCATTTACTTGTTGTAGCCAAGGTAAGAGCACGGTTATCGAAAGGACAACGGAGTAGAGCAAGACCAAAACAGTTTGACGTCGCAAAGCTACAATCGCAATCGACCGCTAGGGACTTTGCCGATCGAGTCTCCCTGAAGCTCTCAGAGAGTCCAACCCTGCCAGGCGAAACAATTGACGAACAATGGAACCGTTGTCAAAACGCCATCAGAGAAGCTGATGTGTTAGGTTTTAAAAAGCCGGCCGAAAAAACACCGGATTTGACAACGAGTGCAGGCAGGCGCATCTAGCGAAGCAAGCTGCATATAAGGCTAGGGTGGACAGAAGGACGAGAGCGGTTCGTGAGCTCTACGGACTTAAAAGAAGGGAAGAGCACCGGCTTCTCAAAAAGAAGAAGAAAGGGCATGAGAAGCGCGCGGTCGAAGAGATGGAGAGGTGTTATGGCGGAAATGATATCCGAAAGTTCTACAAACGGGTGAAACAATTATCCCATGGGTATAAACTTCGGACAGAAGCCTGTCGGGACGAAGATGGGCAACTAGTAATGGAGTCGCAGTCGATACTGAGAATCTGGAAAGATCACTTCTGTAGACTGTTAAACGGCGAGGAAGACACCAATACCGCTGTCAGGAAGAATGTTCCACTCCACACAATGGACGATGATGGAAGAGAATTCCGTCTCACCGACCTAGACGAAGTCAAGATAGCTATATCGAGACTAAAGTCGAACAAAGCTGCTGGTGCAGACGGACTGCCTGCTGAACTCTTTAAATCAGCTGGAGATGAGATGGTAGGGTACATGCACCAACTCATCTGTAAGATCTGGTCGGAGGAAAGCATGCCCGGTGAGTGGAACCTCAGTATCGTTTGACCGATCCACAAAAAAGGAGACCCCTTCAACTGCGCTAACTGCCGAGGGATAAGTCTCCTAAACATCGCCTACAAGATCTTCTCTGTCGTTTTGTGCGAGCGCCTGCAACCATTCGTGAATAATCTGATAGGTCGTTACCAGTGCGGTTTCAGGCCGGGAACGTCATCCATCGACCATATTTTCACACTACGGCAGATCCTGGAAAAAACCCAAGAGATGCAAATCGACACCCACCACCTATTCGTCGATTTCAAGGCCGCATATGACTGATTGGCGTGCATAGAGACGAGCTATACAACACCATGTCTAGTTTGGACATTCCTGCCAAACTCGTCAGGTTGTGCAGGATGACGATGGAGAGCTCTCGCTGCTCCATCAAGGTAGGTAACGAACTCACCGAGACCTTCAGTGTCAAAAAAGGTTTTAGACAAGGCGTCGTGCTGTCATGTGACTTCTTTAACATCATCCTGGAGAAAATCGTGCGAAACTCAAACGCCAACACTAGAGGCACGATCTTCCAGAAGTCCGTACAATTGCTAGCATACGCGGACGACATTGACGTGATTGGTCGAACACAGCGAGCCGTCAATGAAGCGTTTGCTGGTATTGAAGCGGAGGCTGCAAAAATGGGTTTAACAGTGAATGAGGGCAAAACGAAGTACATGCTGTCATCTAGAAAGGACGCACAACACTGAAGTCTCGGCCAGAACGTCACCGTAGGCAGCTTTAACTTCGAGGTAGTTAAGGACTTCGTCTACCTCGGCTCCCAGGTAAACAGTACAAACAACATCAGTACCGAGATTAAACGCAGAATAACTCTTGCCAACCGCTGTTTCTTTGGGCTTAAGAGGCAATTGAGTAGTAGAGCTCTCTCTCGAAGGACCAAGCTAACAGTCTATAAGACCCTCATCATCCCTGTCCAGCTCTATGGCGCAGAAGCCTAGACAGTCTCCAGAGCTGATGAAGAAGTCCTTGGTTTTTTCGAGAGAAAAGTTCTGCGTTCCATCTTTGGTCCTGTTTGCGTTGATGGTTTCTGGAGAAGAAGATACAACCATGAACTGTACGGGCTGTACAGCGACATGAGCCTAGTCAGGCGTCTACGGATTCAGCGCCTAAGATGGCTAGGCCATGTAGAGCGTATGGACAACAGTGCTCCAGCCCGAAGAGTCTTCGACTCCGAACCAGTGGGACAACGCAATAGAGGACGCCCACGAAACCGATGGCGCCAACAAGTGGAGAAGGACTTCAACCAAATTGGTGAGCGTAATTGGAGACAGCTGGCTAAAGATCGTGCCAGCGTGAGAAGCTTGTTGACTGAGGCCCAGGTCCACCCCGGACTGTAGTACCACTAGAAGAAGAAGAAGAAAAGCGACCTAGCCTGTCGCATTTTACCGTAGATTTTGCTCTAAAGTCACGCAAGCTACTTTAGAGCAGTGCCATGTAGCGACAGTGCTCATGGTAATAGCGGGGTTCACACGATCAAAAATAACATACAGACCTGGTCGGAAGGCTGTCAGTCATTGTATATTTGCATAGTATCAAATAAAACTCACCGTGTTATAATTTTAATCTTAATGTGAATAAAACGCCACGTTTTTCTAATTTTTCAAATTATTTATTTTTTCACTATGAGAAATCTAACATTGGTATGGTCAGCTTGTACAAAAAGACTGACTACAGAAAGATTGTACGAAATATAGAAGAAAGTAACTGTTTCCAAATTTCCGCGTCCTAAGAGAGTTTTCTCTCTCATTAGGTTTACTGTTTACTTCAAATTCGCTTATTTTGCCCGTTCAATTATGTTTCATTAGCATTAGTGTGACCAGCTGTCCCTTTCTCAAGCGAAGGCGTCCTCGTCTTCAATTCAAAATACAAATAAATTTTATATTGAAAAAATAAACGATTTACAAAATATCAAGATATTATCATTAACAAATTAACATAAACAAATAAATTGAAACATTTTTCAAATTTCGCTTTGTTAATTTACAATGTTGGTAGTTATATTTAATATAATACTTTAAAATTCAGATTTAGATTAAAAAAAAGGATAAACAAATTGTGAAAAAATGGAAACATAATAATTCATATAAGCAGAATGAGATACTGAAAAAAAAGCAGTAAGCGCGATCTGAAAAAACCCCCTCTTTACTCAAGTTTTAAGAGTGTGTGCGTGTGATTACGTTAATGACATTTAATTTCAAAATACAACTGTGGCTCTCCATCAAGCGCAAACAATAAAAGTTAGTTTTTGTGAGATGTTTGTTTATTTATCTATGTCCCTTTTTGTTTTGTGTCAAATGATCGATGCTGTGAAATGTAATGAAAACTAGAGGCGCTAGTGTAGCTTTGTGGCTGCTACAGTACTGTGGCGACCTGGCCACAAATATAAACGTCACCGTGTGGTGGCGACCTAGCCACAAACATAAAACCTCATAGACACACAGAGGGAGCTGCAAGCGGTAAAAAGAAAACTCTAATTTCAACTCCTATCTATAACGACGGCGTGTCTGATATTCACAACGGTACAAGGAGCAGTTGAAGTAGTTTGTGCGTCGTAATCCTTTGTCTTGTATTTCTAATCATTAAGTTTCATTGTTAAAATAAAACACTTTGTAACGTTTTCAAGAACTTGTGTGTTTCAAGAAAAACTGGCAACCAAAACGCCAAAGTGGTGACCCCGACGTGATCTCAAGTTTTTTTTAACTATTGAATTTTTACATTACGCGTGTAATGGCAAATCCAGAAGATTCCATCGCTGAAAATTCAGTTTACTCGACAATTGTTGGAGAAGCTGATGAGCTAATGGAAATAGCTGCCTTAAAGAACTTAAAAATACCACCCTTCTTGAAAGTTAACCCAGCACTGTGGTTTGTCATAATCGAAGCACAATTCCACAACAACAGGATCACATCAGACAACAGTCGCTTCACCGCAATCATCGCTTCCTTAGATCCAGAAGTGTTGAACGAGGTATCGGATCTTGTGCAGAAACCACCAAGCCAAGATAAGTACACGGTTTTTAAAACGCAGTTAATAGCTAGGTTTACAGAGTCGAAGGAACGCCAACTCAACAGGCTCATGAATTCACTGGAGCTCGGTGACAAACGCCCTTCGAGTCTGTTGAGGGAGATGAAACGGCTGGCGGGGCAGAACGTGCCAGATGACATGCTGTCCACAATTTGGATGACAAGAATGCCAAGTCATGTACGTGCAATACTGTCTGCTAGTCATCATATTGATCTCAATGTCTTATCTGAGATAGCCGACAAGATCATGGATAACATGACAACCAATGCTGTTTTTGCAACCGAAGCCTGTGACGAAAAGCCAAGCAGCAGCGACTTCGATAGACGACTCACAGTCATTGAGTCCACTCTTTCAAATCTGACAGCAATCGTTCACAAACTACCAGTGAATCAAACTCGAAGTAGACTCCGCAACAAATCACGATCCAGATTTTCTTCGAGTAGGGAAAATTCTCAAGACTCTTCTTTGTGTTACTTTCACAAAAAGTTCGGCAAAAATGCTGTCAACTGCAAGAAACCCTGGACAGGCGACTCCAATACGAACGGGATGTCGCTCGCAGTCACGAGGAGCTGCTCCGGTTCAGTAGAGATATCTCTGCTCGAGACAGGAGAAAGTCTGCCAAAGAACGGCAATTTTACTGGTGGTTGTACCAAAAACAGCCTCCACCGCCGCTGGATTTTCAAAATGACGCGGTAGTTGACCATAGCCAACTTACATAGATCTGAGGGTAGCGTAGGAAAAAAAATGAATAAATAAATAAATAAAAAAAATAAATTAATAAAAAACAAGGTGCACCGCGGCGTATAAATTGTACATGTTAGGCATATACATAACATATACGCCCTGGTGCACGAGTCCGTATTTTTACGGACATATGTAGTTAAGTTAGCTTATAAGTTTTATGTTAGGTTAAGTTAGTTTAAGATAGGTTAAGATAGATAAATAAGTCCAAGTTTTTGACCAGTTTTCTTGGCCAAACAAATCAGAAAGTCCATTCAGACAAAATAAAAAAATAAACATAGTCTAAGCCGAAAGGCACAATTAAATTTAGTTCAGAATAGCTTAGAGTACCCGTATAGGGTCAGTAGGTTAGATGTAAGAACGATTGTTAAGTTAGTTAAGCTAGTTTTAGTTATTTTCGTCTAGCATGGAAGAAAAATTAATTTTAAAATAAAACAAAAAAATGGAAAAAGAAAAAAAAAGACACTCGTGGTCTGTGTGGTATTGTCCTATTACGAGTGGAAAACCTACAGTTTTATGCCGACTCCGAACGGCCCAGTTTGAGAAGCTTTTTCTAGACAGTAAACTTTGAGCATTGTCAGTGACTCGGAAGAGGTGAGGCCTTGAAAAGTGTTTCTTGTCGTACCAGGAATAGAACCTAGACAGGTAGGTCCAAGTGCGTAGGTGTCATACCCACACATACCCACAACGCCACGGGCCACCACATTATTTATAAATACATTGTCCAATTAAATAAAATCGCCGCCAAAGTGAAATCATTCGTCTGCGTAATCCGCTCATCGAACTTATAGCCAATGCGAAATACGAGACAGGCGTCAAAACTTCGCCAAGCATCTGATGACTTTACGAAATACTCCGACCATAGCAGCCTATTAAGAGAACATGACAGTAGCAAGTTAACTGAAACAAAAAAGTCTACAATGGAAGAACAGCTGAAGCAACTACGCTAACAAAGACGAAAGACGACGTCTCGAACAATTATCACTGGAACAAGCTAGTCTACCTGGCGAGTCCACTAGTGCCGTTACGTCCGTCAACAGTGTAGTTGTTGTGTCACAAGCCACTTCAACAGCGTCGATGTACGTGCTCCTATCGTGCATCGGAATGCACCAATATCCGCTACGAGTGTCACAAATAACATCAGACAAACTGCCGCGGAAGCGTTACAAACCTCGTGCACATCAAACGCTCCGTATTAATTGCTACCGGTAACTGCGCCGAGAAGGAATCTCGCAGCTAGTTTTGTGTCGTGTAGTTCATCGATTTCCAACAGTGTTCCTACCTTTCTGCCTCCACTCAACTCTCTTCAGAGCGTAGAATATCCGCTTTACATTCCTCAGCAAACGTTCCCAAAATCTCAACCCAGCCAACAGCCATGTACATCGTCAGCTATGTACGAACCGCACCTAAACTTCACGCTCTGTCCGAATTTCATGGAGCGCCAGAAGAGTGGCCAATGTTTTCCACAGCCTTTATAGAGTCGGCGAATATGTTTGGCTACACGAAGGTAGAAAATATGTTTCGGTTGCAGAAGAGTATCAAATGGGGAAGCGAGAAATGTTGTCGAGTCACTGCTCATCTATCGTTACATCTTTGACCAGGTGATGGAACTCTATCGTCCAGAGCGCCTAGTGCAAAGCCAAGTCCGTCTAGTATGTAACGTCACGGAAACATCGTTGCCATCCTCGAGACAGAGTACCACTTCATCGAAGACAAGAGCAGGGAGAATCCACACTCTTCAGAGTCAGGCTCTACGGATTCTGGGGAGAGCCAATTATTGCATTTGGATCCTTCCAAGAAATGTTCAAGGGAAAAATATCACCACCAGCAGGATCTAACATTAAAAACACGCGGGAATTACGTTTTCATCAACTTAAAGACTAAGTACTTTTAACAAAAAATGTCCTTATTACTCAAATGTGGTCTTAAGACTCAATTTACAATTTTGCTTAACCTAACATGGAACTTACATATCGACATAAATGTGCTGATCACTTCAGTCGTCGTTTTCAATTTCCGTTCGAACATCGGCAGTATCGCTGACGATGCGAACCGAGGTAAAATATGATACATTTGTTAAAATATTTTCGATGACCTTCGGTGTTCGAAGCTCATGTTTACCTATAACACCTCCACGGCCAGAAAAAGGACTCTACTGAGTTCTATTACAATTGAGTTCTTTGGTTACAATATTGATTTTCGTTCTTCTTAGTTTCAAAGCGATAAGTATTATTAAAATTAAGACAATAGTTAAAATAGTAATATTCATACCGTAGGAAATATTTTTATGAAATGGGAGTTCTTTAATTTTGTTCAGATTTGTGAAATCATTATTATTGCTAATATCGTCAAAAGTAATTAATTTAATTGTTTCATTCAAATACAAATTATTGCTTGAATATAAGTATATTTAAGTTTTACTGCTTGAAAAGGTTTCTTGGTATAAGCTTATTGTACAATTATAAAAACTCAATAAATAATTTGTTGTTAAGGTTTCAAATGTTTGAAAAAAGTATCCCCTTTACAAGTTAAAATACTGTCATTAATTTTTACAATGTATTCGATACTTTCGTCTATTTCAATATTATTTTTATTGGGTAGAGGTGTAATTAATTTAAAGTCTGTTCTTACATATAAATTTGGTATTTTTACAGCAATAACGAGACATTGTTTCATTATATCTAAGTACTCCCATTTTTATTAGCTTTAATTTAAAAAAATCAATCTGGATGAATCATATTATTTCTGGCTGAAGCTATGTTATCTTGAATTTGATATCTTAATTTTAACATTTGTTCTAAAAATATAGTATGTTGCTTTATATCATGATATTCTTCTTTAACTTTGTTCAGTACAGATGCAACTTCGATTCTATCATTTATTATAGATTCTTTTAAAACACTAAATGTATTATTAAAATGTTTATTAATGGAAATTTTCTGGTTTAGGTTTTCTATTGCATTATGATTATTTTTCTCATTTATATCTATATGATTTAAAATTTCATTTCTATCTTCCTCATACATGGTTCCAAACAACCATTTCTGAGCTTGGCCTATTAAATTAAATAAACCTCTTTTACCCCTAATATATGTGACATAATTGATCTAATTTTAGCTCTTATATTTGTGACGATGCTATATACAAGCTCTTTATTTTCTTTGTCTATGTCTTCTATATTTTTCTTTATTTGATCTAACATAATTATAATTTCTTGTGGATTAATTACATGCAGAACCGTATTAACTATTTCTACTTCACGAATTTTTAATGTAAAAAAGGATGATTTTTTAGCTATAATCTTTTTGGCAACACTGGTTTAAATAGCTGACGCACGTTTCGTGTTTTGTTTCACTGTCAAACATCTTCAGTTTGGTCTATAATTTAACCATGAATCCTCTTACAAACGAACAACGCTTGCAAATTATTGAATTTTATTATCAAAATGTGTGCTCTGTTAAGAAAGTTCATCGCGCGCTTCTTCCATTTTATGGTCAGATTAATCGAAGCTCATTTTTGGCTCAATGGGTACGCAAATAAGCAGAATTGTCGATTTTGGAGTGAATATCAGCCAGAAGCATTGCAAGAGCTACCAATGCATCCAGAAAAAGTCACAGTTTGGTGCGGTTTATGGGCTACTTCAAAGATGATGGGAATCGTAACGTAACTGTGAATGGTGAGCGCTACCGTGAGATGATATCCAACTTTTTTTTGCCCAAAATGCAAGAGCTTGACTTGCATGACATGTGGTTTCAACAAGACGGTACCACATGCCACACAGCACGCGCAACAATGGACTTATTGAGGGGCGAGTTCGGTGAACATTTTATTTCACGTTCGGGACCGGTCAATTGGCCGCCTAGATCGTGCGATTTAACGCCTTTAGACTATTTTTTGTGGGGCTATGTTAAAGCTCATGTCTATACAGACAAGTCCGCTTCAATTGACGCATTGGAAGACAACATTTAAGCATTTAACCGGATGGACCATTTGAGGCGCAGTCAAGGTCAACATTTGCATGAAATAATCTTCAAACACTAAATTATATGGACCCTACTATCGATTCAAATAAAGATTTCATGCATTTTTCTGAATTTTATGTGTTTTTTTTTTAAACTTTCCTACAGCTTTAAAACTATAGAAGAACCCCATACGATTTAGAAATAGAACTCGATAAATTTGTAGAAGTAATACAGAGCGCTGCGTGGAACAATTCAACTCTCGCTAGAAAATCGAAGATAAAACATGCATTGCTATATAAACCAGAAATACGAGAATTAGTAAGATAGAAACGTAAAGCTCGTAAGGAATGACAGCAGACCCGCCGCAGCATAAAACTCGCCTCAACCAACTGTCTACCTTCTGAAGGCTAAAATTAAGTCGTTTAAAAATAATAATCTAAATACCTGTTTAGAATAAGAAAAATATTCAGTATATATGTAACAGAAGAACAATGAAGCTATACATAGAACCATATTTCCACCTGTCCCAATACATTTCCACTTTCCTAGCTTATCATTGATTTCCCACAATCCATTCTACACACTCATCACCTTTTAAACAGTGCGTTCCGCAGCCGCCATATCAATTCCTCCAGCTGAAAGCATTGTACTCGTATTTCGGCGGAGAATTTTGGCGAGGAAAGTTAATACGGCGGATATGGAACCACAACAAATTTTTCCACATTATCATGACCAACTTTTTATATATAAACTGCATAAATTTTCAAATAAAGTCACTTGTTCACTATCATTCAGTATTCAGTATTCATTTTGGTGACCCCGACGCACAGTGGTCCGGAAGTGGAAAAAAGTACCCACAGGACATATTTCTCTCTCAATGTTTGATGGAATGTAACTAAAATAAAATGCACCAAGAGGCTCCAACGAGAGACCAAGATCTTCTGAAGGCTATCAGTATCCGCTTTCGACGGTGCAAAAGCTATAACCGGGTTGGACCCAAATCTCCAGAACGAGGCGTTTAAGTGGAGAAATGTGCATTTTTCTGCATTTTCAAACGATTTTTAAAGTTTTTCGCGATCGCAATATTATATTTGATTCCTGTTTCATTACTTTTATGGTGAAAATATTTCCAACTTCGGAAGCTAACCTTGTGCCTTAACATTGTGTCAATTCAATCGAATAGTTTTTGAAGTGAGAAAAGGATTCGCTTCCACTTAACAATGAAGCACAAGCCTTAATATACCAAATTGCCTAGTTTTATAAGTACTGATTACAATTTTGTCTAGGGCCCGATTTTGAATCATTGACAGAAATAAATAAATTATTTTATGCATTTAAATCAAAAAAGTGAGTTTTTTTTATTTTTTAAACTTAGTATTATTCCTTTAATCCTGTAGCTACGTCCATTATTTTTAGGTCACGGTAAGATCTCATGGCACTTGTACTAAAAAATTTCATTAAAATCGGTCCCCGGGATCAAAAGTTACAGATTTATTTCCACCTCTCCCATACAACGGGACCACTGTGCGGGGCAGTACTGTTTACAGCCTCCTTTCCCTTTACGACTTTAATGACTTCGATTGTCGATCGGCCCTTTCTAAAGCCGTACTGGACAATCAATCATTATTATTTTGATTTGGCCAAGAAAAGTGGTAAAAAAACTTAGTTTCATTTATCTAACGTAACATATCTTAAACTAACTTAACCTAATATAAAAACTTATAAGCTAACTTAACTATGTCCGTAACAGAAAATCCAGCGGCGGCGGGGACTGGTTTTGGTGTAACACCAGTAAAATTGCCGTTCTTTGCCAGATGTGTATCGAGCAGAGATCGCTCTACTGAACCGGAGGAGATCCTCGTGACTACGAGCGACATCCCGTTCGTATTGCAGTCGCCTGTCCACTGTTCGGCGTACAACTGATCAGCTTAATAATAAAATTATCCATCCTGTACAAGTTTGCCTACAGGGCCTCGTTAGGATAGAATTTCTTGTATTCAGACTCTCGTGTTCGGTACAACCGGAGACAAGTGCGAAGACACTGTCTCTCGAACAACCTCATCTTTTCCATCTGGAAAGGACTCACATTGAACCACAATGGACAACCGTAGGCCATAACAGGCCGGATGAGGGCCATTTAGCTGATTACCTTTACCCTGGAATCAAGTTGGATGCTGTAAAACAACCCCCTTCCCACAGCAAAGGCCTTCTTAGCTTTTGTCAGAGCAATATCTATATGTTTGTCAAAATACAGATATTGATCCAACCAAATGCCAAGATACCTTATTATAGTTTTCACATCTAACAGCCTTCTCTGCGGATCATCTATTTCGAACTTGCGCCAGTTTGTGCGCGTTTCCCATGATGCTATGTACAGCGGGGTCCTAAAAAACTTCAAGAAGATTATAATCAATTTCCAGTCGTCGCAAAATCGCTGAATTTGTTCGAAGTCACATTGCAACAAGTTATTTATTACTTCGACCTTCGGATCTGATCTGTACGCTACTAGATTGTTAGCGTGCGCAATTAAGTGTAGCGTGGAAGCTACAAGATCTGCAGTAAATATTGAGAACAAAATCGGCGAACCAACATCTCTCTGTTACAGACCATTTTTGATGTCAAGGACCGCGGTAGAATTTACGTCGCCACTTTTCACGACGAACTTTCTATCTATTATCATGTCATAGATCTTGTATAGCAATGTTTTACTTATGCCGAGCCTGACCAGCTTGAGGATGCAATCCTCTAACCAAACGGTATCGAACGCTTTCTCCAAGTCAATCAGACATGCACCCGTGCATTGTTTTTTGTCTTTGTTCCACTGAATGTCGGATACCAGTTTGCCCTGAATCCGAACTGGTTGTCCGGTATGATTTTATTTTCCTGAACCCATTGTTTCAGAACTCGAATGACTATCTTTTCAAAAACCTTGCTTATGCAAGGAAGAAGACTGATCGATCGTAGATTTGTCTTGATAGATTTGTCTTTGTCCCGTTTAGGGATTGGTTGCACCATAGCTGTTTTCCAGCGAACCGGGTAATAAGCATAACGTATTGTTGAACAGTGTTGCGTAAATCTGCACGGCTTCTGGGGGAAGATAGTGAAGCACAATATTTGGTATACCATCGATTCCCACCGACTTTTTCTTCTTCAGCGAGTTAAAGATACCCTGAAGATCTTCTTGAGAAATCAAGACTCCATCATAGACGACGGCATTATTTGCCATGTTCTCGTCACTGAACCTGCTGAAACCTGGATTCTCTGATCGCCATTGACTTATCTCGTTTCGGAGATCGAAGTGGTTTAGCGAGGCTCTATGCTCCAGATTCGGCCTACGAACTTCGTCGACCGTATACATTCGCTGGAACACAGCATCAATTGCTTTCACCTTCTCCTGTTAATCTTCTACCACGAAGAAGTCATTGTCTAGCACTGTTCAACTTCGCCTAATCCCCGTCAGGATTCCGTTACTCAGAAGCCCCCTTCTCTCAACATTCGCTCTAGATCTCGCCTACCAACCTCCAACCCCACTTCTCTTAACAATCTCACTAGATCTCGCCCAACTACGTCTAACCCCCCACCCCATTATCACACCTAATCGTCTGTTGTCCAACAATCCAGTAAGTAGTAATAGGTCTTTTAAAACGGGCTTGTATCCTAACTTCAAAACAAGTACCAGATTCCCTAACTTCAATCGCGTATGATTTGACCTTAACGCATCCTCTTCTATTAAAACTACCCTCAAATACCCAAACTTTATTCATTCTCACACTCTCAACCCCAATCGTCCTCCAGTCTCTGTACCAGCAAAGCCTATTTCACCTGTTAATTCTTCTCCCTCCCACTTTCCCAATCCCGCCACTACTCCATCTTCTTCCGATACTTCGAATACTAACCCCACAAAATCGCTAACTCCACCGCTTTTCTTCATTGATCCGCTGTTTCCACCTACTGCTAAACTTACGTGATCGTAAGATCTATGAAAACATTGGTCTCTATCTCGCGTATTTACATAACAAGAATGACTCCATCTGCATCGACGGGATTACCGCTCCACCAAGAAGGCCTCCCAACCGAACCTTCCGAATTAAAAAAAGATTTCGTTCATTTCCTTGAGAGTCTTAATATTCACATATATATATATATATTACCAAAACGTTAGCGGATTGCGCACAAAATCATCCACCGTATTTCTGAACCCTCAAAATTTGCCACACGACGTTTTTTCCCTCACAGAAACAAACCTCTCTTCGTCCCTTAACAGTTACGAGTTCTTTAATTCTAACTTCAGTGTTTTCCGTGATGATGGTTTGGGTAAGGATTATAGCTCATCTGGGTGCTCGTTTTCCTGGCTATCGATAACAAATATGATTCGTCACTCTTAAAATCATCGCACACGGCCGATTTCGAGCTCATTTATGTTAAGCTATCTATTCTTAAACTATATCTCTTTTGTTGTTACATTCGCCAGTCCCAACAAATTCAAGGCTACCAGCTCGCCATTGATGTCATCGACTCTCTGTTTAAGGAAATTGATTCTAATGACGATGTCATAGTCATGGGTGACTTTAACCTTCCCCGTCTAAAATGGGTTCAATCTGATGATGAGACATATTTTGTCTATCCTAATGCAACTTCTGAAAAGGAATTTCTCTTTCTAGACTGTCTCTCTCAAACCGGCCTATATCAAATAAGTAGTATTACCCACTGCCTTGGTAAACAACTCGATCTTATATTTTCATCTGACTTTGTTAACTACATTGTTACTGAAAGCGATTATCTTCTGTCTTTCTGTCTTTAGACCGATACCATCCCCCCTTTTTGTTTCCTTTTCCTACAGCAATTTGAGTCGAAAAAATCACTCTCCAACCCCTTATAGCCTTAACTTTCGTAAAACTGATTTCATCAAGCTCAATTTTTTGCTTAGCAGCGTTAATTTTATCCTTGTTTACATTAATATTGAAACCGTACTTTCGTCCTTTTACTCTATCATCTCCGGTTGTCTCGTTAATACCATGCAAAATGTCCCACATTCTCACCTCGGTGTAATAAACAATTACGATCGTAACAAAAGAAACAAACTCTGGAAAGCTTACCTCAAATCTCGCTCTGGCTTCGACCACTCCATTTACCAGATTACTCAAGTAAAATTTACTAAGCTTTCTGAATCTCTCTATCTGAAATACATCGACCGAATGCAATCCAATCTCATAACGGATCATAAGAATTTTTACCGATTTATTAATGCCAAGCGAAAATGTGATAGTTATCCTCCTAATCTCAAAATTGGCAACACTGCTTCGTCTGACCTCCAAACCATCGCAAACTTATTCGCCGATTTCTTCAGTCAATCGTACAATGGTTGTTCCACTCAGCTCGATCATGATTACTTCTCATATCTGAACAATTCCGCCCAAATATCAGTAGCTTCTATTCATTTAACTGCGCGCCTTGATGAAGAGAAGATGAACACACTTAAGGACGACTACAACCCAGGTCCCGATGGGTTGCCTGCAATTGTCCTTGAGAAATGCGCTGCACACCTGGCTCAACCCTAGCTACTCTTTTCAATATGTCCCTCTCACAAGGAAGTTTTCTCCCAGCTTTGGAAGAATTCTTTTATTATCCCTACACATAAGAAAGGTCCAAAAAACGACATAAGTAACTATTGTCCCATCGCAAAGTTATCTTGCATACCTAAATTATTCGAAAGCATTGTGTACGATTCTCTGTTTTTTCATTGCAAAGAATTATTTTCATTTTCGACGACTACGAACTTTACTGAATTTGTGTCTAAGGCATTATGCGCATTTGAAGACGGCAAAGAAGTCGATGCAATAGCCACCGACTTCAGTATAGCATTCGATAAAATCTCGCACCCTGTCATTATATTTAAACTGACAGGCCTAGGTTTTCAACCTTACTTCGTCAAATGGATCAAATCCTATTTGGTAAGCCACCTCGGTACACCAATATTCGTACTTACCATCAATGATGTTGACCGTATTATTACGAACTCTCATCTCTCTGTTTATGTCAATGACATGAACTTCGCCGAAGTCACTTCATCTCTCTACCATCTAGATTAAGCTTTCGTTTTTAAGCTTAGATTGTTTAACTTATTCGCTTGTATTAAGCTTAATAAATTGGGAGTGTTGCCCCCACTACTACTATGTCAATTGAAAGAAAGACAGACTGAATTGGTGGAACCAAATAATTGTGCCTAAATCAGGAGTGAAGCTCCGCAACAAAATTTTAAGTAATACAAAGAAATAACATGGATATATAAAAGTATAAGTTATATAAATGAGTGAAAACACGTTCAAAGAAATATTTAATGATTTTTATTAGCCACTAATCACTAACAATTTATAAAAATAGATCCACAATCGAACACGTCTGAAATTCCACTGACTTCTTCCCATTTCCTTAAAATGAGCGCACGTCGGAGAGATAGTGAGAGCCTGTAACGCCAACGCACACTTGTGGTAAAGGGGGGTGAATGTGTAACACATATTTAAAAATATATACAATAAATAAATACCTGTTCGATCGTTAACATTATTATTTTCATTAAGATTTTCATTGTTAATTACTTATGTTTGTATATTTGTAGTAAACATATAGTAGTTTGTTTACTTTTTCTTATTACTTAAATAAAAATTCCTCCTTTCGTAATTAACAATCTCAATTCAAGCAATAAAATAATTTTATTTTCTTTTGCAAAACCTAAAATAAATTTACAAAAGTGCTTAGTTTTTCTGTTTTGTAATTATACAATATTTTAGATTCTACATTTTTCATTTAATCGTTTTACGCTTTTTTTATTAAACATGTGTAATAAGTAAATAAAAGGAAAACTGAATTAATTACACATTTCTTATCTCTTATTCACAGGTAGGTAAGTAGCAGAGATGTTAATTACTGCAATCTTTTTAAACGCGATCCCTGAATTCTTGGAAAGTATTTCATGATTTGTGATTCATTCATTTCATAACTTAGCCTTCAGCTTTGAAGTCCAGGAAAGCTGCCATCGGGAAATGCGTCTATACGTCTACCTTCCTTTTTGGGACTCGTTCTATCGTTGTTGCCACGCTTCTATACTGCGACTTCTTTCGAGTTTCTTCACTAGATTTACGGTTGGCCCGATTGTCATAGAGTCGCTTAGCTTCTAAAGCTAGGATATCGATTCTTACCATAGCTAAACATTATTATATTCGATGTCAATGCTTAGAATCAATTGTAAACGACTTTGGTAACAGGCAAGGTGTTGTAAGTGGTAGAGCAGCTGCCATACTGCGATCCACTGAAGCTCATCCTTCGCTTGAAGATTCGATTATATCGAAATCTGTCACATATGCACATATAGTAGAAGTAATTCGATATTGTCATATAATGTATATGCCATCCATAAGATGTAACTTTATAATATTTTAAAAATCCTAAAAGTGATTATTATTTTTTATGCAAACATTATGAGCCATATTTGTATAATAACTTAATAATGCAAAATGAATTTTTGAAAACAACAATTAATGTATATTCTTTGACAAAAATTACAAAGCTAATATTATTAATATTGCAATATTAAGGAAAACATCCCAAGACCAAAAGTATAATAATACAAAAATGATTACATGAGTGATATTTATATTGCTCTATGATTATATATTTTATACAAAAATTATAAGTTGTAATCATATATACCCCATAATAAGCCGCCCAATATACATGAATTATATTCCTACAACTGTGAATATAAAAAAGAATAACAAAACAAAGTATTCTTATGCAAACAATATTTCAATGATTTATATTTTCATTTTTTAATGAATAAAAATTAATAAATAAAAATAATAATATATATGGAATTGGAACAAGTAATAACCACACACATACACACTGTAATACACATACACATACACACACAACACAGGCGTCAGGCATGCACACAATGAAAACAGAATTCCAAAACGGTACAATCGGTCAACGGTATATAATAAGCGTCTGCAAGATTCTACCGTACGGAATTTCTGTACTGAGAAATGAGTATCTGTGCTGATTGCTTGGAAAAATATGAAAAAAAGGCATTGAATTAGTTTCTATAGTGCTGCTTTGCACAAAAATGTTCACGATTTGGTGGAAATGTGTTAAATTTAAGCTATTAAATTGCACATCATAAGTAAATAATGTAAAATGCTCGAAAAGCATTAGAGAGTACCAATATCGCATCGTGGGATACCTTTCGATATGCACTGCTAACTCGCACTCCTTTCATGTGCGGTGCTTTATTCGTGACGTCAGACCATATTCCTGCCCGTACATCTGTATAGAGACTACAACTCTCGCAAGCATTAATCGTTCACCTTGCTTCGGCCCGCCGATATTCGACATGAGTGTTTCTCGCATATGCTAAGTGATGCTTGAAATTATTATCCGCGAGGTCTAAACGCATATCGCGTAGCCAATTCTTTATCAGTGCTATTGCTTCGTTGCAATACAACTCGATTTCTTCAAGCGTTTTGTCGCGACAACTACAGCACTATCGTCCGCGAAATCTACAATGGTGACTTCCTGGGGGCCGTAGAATGTCGTCATACATCACGTTTCACAGTAAAGGAGCTAACACTGATCCTCGGGGCACGCCCCTTGTAGTTTTATACAATTTCTTCCAGTCGCCGGAGTCGTGAAGGAGCAACCTATCGGTAAAGTAGCTGATGATCAATCTTAATATGTACTTCGTTTTATTTAATCTCTTTGGGTATTGTAAAATACACGACCAGTTCAGAGTTAAATGCATTTTTTTTACGTCAAGTGTAATCACGGCGCAGTACTGTTTACTGCCTCCTTTCCTTGTACGACTTTAATGGCGTCGATTGTTTTGTTTTATTTTAAAATACATTTTTATTACATACTTACTTACTTACTTATCAGGCCGGCGACCCATGAAGGGTCCGAGCCTGAGCAATTGCTGCCCTCCATCGTTGACGGTCCTGGGCACGCTGCTTCCAGTCATCAAGACCAAGCTGTCTTGCATGCGCGATTACTTGGTCTTTATACCGGAGATTCGGTCTTCCTCTCCTTCTCGAACCAGTCGGCTCGGATTCAAAGACCCTCTTTGCTGGAGCATTGTTGTCCATGCGCTCGATGTGGCCGAGCCAGTGCAGTCGACGGATTTTTGCCTTTCGGACTACATCCACATCCTGGTACAGCTCGTAGAGTTCGCGGTTATGTCTTCTCGAAGGAGAAGAATCGCCTTCCTCGCAGACGGGACCATATATCCGTCGTAGAACTTTTCTTTCGAAGGTACCAAGAATCAACTCTGCAGTTTTGCTTAGTGTTCAGCTTTCGGCTCCATAGAACAGGACTGGCAAAATAGGGGTTTTGTAGAGCATGATTTTAGTCCTTCGCGTCAGGAGTTTTGAGCCCAGTTGTTTTGCCAAACGGAAGTAACACCGGTTGCCAAGGGCTATTCTACGACGGATCTCCACTGTGATGTCGTTTGTGGAGTTCACGTTTGCCCCGAGGTAGACAAACTCCTTCACTACCCCGAAATTGTAGCTGTCGATCGTGAGATTTTGTCCAAGGTGGTGTGTGACGGAACGTTTTTTGGTCGACAGCATATATTTCGTTTTGTCCTCATTGACCTTGAGAACAGTTCGTTTCGCCTGTTCTTCAATCGCCGTAAAAGCCTCCACTACGGCACGTTGAGAACACGCGACGATGTCGATGTCGTCTGCGTACCCCAACAGTTGGACCGACTTGCCCTCCGCACTATCTTCTCTAGTACCAGATTGAAGAAGTCACACGACAGCGCATCTCCTTGCCGAAATTCAGTGCAAGTTTCAAACGGCTCAGAAATTCTTAAGCCGAACTGCACGGTGCATCGCGTGTGTGTTAGCGTGGTGCGACACAACCGGATCCGTTTTCCCAGGATCCCGAATTCGGCCATCGCATCGAATAGCTCATTGCGATGAATGCTGTCGTATGCGGCTTTGAAATCAATGAACAGGTGGTGCATATCGATTTGAAACTCACTGGTCTTCTGCAGTATTTGTCTTAGTGTGAAGATTTGGTCTATAGTCGATTTGCCGGGCCGGAAGCCGCACTGGTACGTGCCGATTAGTGCGGTGCAAAACGGCTTTAGACGTTCACACAGTACGCTGAACAGGATCTTGTAGGCGACGTTGAGCAGGGATATACCTCTATAGTTGTTGCAAGAGGCAAGATCGCCTTTTTTGTGGATGGGGCATATGGAGCTGATATTCCAGTCGCCGGGCATGCTTTCATCTTCCCAAATTTTACAGATGATCTGGTGCGTGCTCCCCACCAGAACATCGCCACCGGCCTTGAAGAGCTCTGATGGTAGGCCATCGGAGCCTGCGGCTTTGTTGTTCTTCAGCCTTTTAATGGCTGTTCCGACTTCTTCAAAGCTAGGTGGGAGGACTACTTCATCGACTGGAGTTGGGATTTCCTGATTCCCTATCACTCTCTCCTGGTCAGACCCAGTAAGCAGTTGTTGGCAGTGCTGCTTAAACACATCCACTATTCCCTGCGGGTCAGTAACAAGGCTACCCTCACGATTTCGAAGAGCCTGGGTGCCTTTCCTAAAGCCTGAAGCCAGGCTTTTGGCTTTTTATAAAAGGCCCGTATTTTTTGTCTATCCCTAGACTCTTCGATGTCCTTGAGCTGGAAGGTTGCGAGAGACCTTTTCTTCAGGCGTAGAAGCTTCTTTGATGGCCGAGCGGCAATGCAACCACATCTCGTTGGCGTTGGTGTTTGACGTAGGCATACCGGAGAGTCTCTCGCTTAATTGCTCTTCGTAGGCTCTGGCAATCTCCGTTGTGCTCAGGCGTCCAATGTCAAAACTCCTTTTTGTTGGCTGGTGCAGCTTTCTGACATTGGACAGTCGGGCTCTGATTCATGCTGCTACGAGGAAATGGTCAGAGTCAACGTTTGCCCCTCTGAATGTTCGCACATCCAGGATATTTGACGCATGTCTTGCGTCAATGAGCACATGGTCAATTTGGTTGGCGGTTCGACCGTCCGGAGATCGCCAGGTTGCTGTGTGGATTCTTTTGCGAGTCAATCTTGTGCTACTTATGACCATATTACGTCCTGTCGCAAAGTCAGTGAGTCGGAAGCCGTTGTCTGTTGTCGTGTCGTGGAGGCTGTGCTTTCCGATCACTCCGCCAAAGATGTTTTAATTACCGATTTTGGCATGAAGTCTCCGAGCACGTTTTTGACATCGTACTCCGGACAGGCTCCGTAGGCACCGTCCAAGAGGTCGTAGTAGTTCTCTTTGACGGAGTCTTCAGCCTCATCGGTTGTGGCGTGTGCACATATAATGCTGATGTTGTAGAGTCTGCCTTGGATACGGATCACAGCCAGGCAATCGCTTATCGGCTTAAAGTCGATAACCTTCGACCTTAACCGTTTTTCCACAACGAATCCGCACCCAAATATGTGCAACCTTTTGTGACAGCTGTAATATATGTCGCACTCTTTCTTCTTCATTATACCTTGTCCTATCCAGCGTATTTCCTGGATCGCAGTAATATCCGCCTTGTACTGCGTGAGGATCTTTTCTAGTTTATGAGCGGCCCCTGGAGTGTAGAGTGTTCTTACGTTCCAGGAGCACACTCGCAAATCGTTGTCCTTTTTCAAGCCGTTAATTACTTATGTTTGTATATTTGTAGTCAACATATAGTAGTTTGTTTACTTTTTCTTATTACTTAAATAAAAATTCCTCCTTTCGTAATTAACAATCTCAATTCAAGCAATAAAATAATTTTATTTTCTTTTGCAAAACGTAAAATAAATTTACAAAAGTGCTTAGTTTTTCTGTTTTGTAATTATACAATATTTTAGATTCTACATTTTTCATTTAACCGTTTTACGCTTTTTTTATTAAACATGTGTAATAAGTAAATAAAAGGAAAACTGAATTAATTACACATTTCTTATCTCTTATTCACAGGTAGGTAAGTAGCAGAGATGTTAATTACTGCAATCTTTTTAAACGCGATCGCTGAATTCTTGGAAAGTATTTCATGATTTGTGATTCATTCATTTCATAACTTAGACTTCAGCTTTGAAGTCCAGGAAAGCTGCCATCGGGAAATGCGTCTATACGTCTACCTCCCTTTTTGGGACTCGTTCTATCGTTGTTGCCACGCTTCTATACTGCGACTTCTTTCGAGTTTCTTCGAGTTTCGGCCCGATTGTCATAGAGTCGCTTAGCTTCTAAAGCTAGGATATCGATTCTTACCATAGAGGATAGTACCAATATCGCATCGTGGGATACCTTTCGATATGCACTGCTAACTCGCACTCCTATCATGTGCGATGCTTTATTCGTGACGTCAGACCATATTCCTGCCCGTACATCTGTATAGAGACTACAACTCTCGCAAGCATTAATCGTTCACCTTGCTTCGGCCCGCCGATATTCGACATGAGTGTTTCTCGCATATGCTAAGTGATGCTTGAAATTATTATCCGCGAGGTCTAAACGCATATCGCGTAGCCAATTCTTTATCAGTGCTATTGCTTCGTTGCAATACAACTCGATTTCTTCAAGCGTTTTGTCGCGACAACTACAGCACTATCGTCCGCGAAATCGACAATGGTGACTTCCTGGGGGCCGTAGAATGTCGTCATACATCACGTTTCACAGTAAAGGAGCTAACACTGATCCTCGGGGCACGCCCCCTGTAGTTTTATACAATTTCTTCCAGTCGCCGGAGTCGTGAAGGAGCAACCTATCGGTAAAGTAGCTGATGATCAATCTTAATATGTACTTCGTTTTATTTAATCTCTTTGGGTATTGTAAAATACACGACCAGTTCAGAGTTAAATGCATTTTTTTTACGTCAAGTGTAATCACGGCGCAGTACTGTTTACTGCCTCCTTTCCTTGTACGACTTTAATGGCGTCGATTGTTTTGTTTTATTTTAAAATACATTTTTATTACATACTTACTTACTTACTTATCAGGCCGGCGACCCATGAAGGGTCCGAGCCTGAGCAATTGCTGCCCTCCATCGTTGACGGTCCTGGGCACGCTGCTTCCAGTCATCAAGACCAAGCTGTCTTGCATGCGCGATTACTTGGTCTTTATACCGGAGATTCGGTCTTCCTCTCCTTCTCGAACCAGTCGGCTCGGATTCAAAGACCCTCTTTGCTGGAGCATTGTTGTCCATGCGCTCGATGTGGCCGAGCCAGTGCAGTCGACGGATTTTTGCCTTTCGGACTACATCCACATCCTGGTACAGCTCGTAGAGTTCGCGGTTATGTCTTCTCGAAGGAGAAGAATCGCCTTCCTCGCAGACGGGACCATATATCCGTCGTAGAACTTTTCTTTCGAAGGTACCAAGAATCAACTCTGCAGTTTTGCTTAGTGTTCAGCTTTCGGCTCCATAGAACAGGACTGGCAAAATAGGGGTTTTGTAGAGCATGATTTTAGTCCTTCGAGTCAGGAGTTTTGAGCCCAGTTGTTTTGCCAAACGGAAGTAACACCGGTTGCCAAGGGCTATTCTACGACGGATCTCCACTGTGATGTCGTTTGTGGAGTTCACGTTTGCCCCGAGGTAGACAAACTCCTTCACTACCCCGAAATTGTAGCTGTCGATCGTGAGATTTTGTCCAAGGTGGTGTGTGACGGAACGTTTTTTGGTCGACAGCATATATTTCGTTTTGTCCTCATTGACCTTGAGAACAGTTCGTTTCGCCTGTTCTTCAATCGCCGTAAAAGCCTCCACTACGGCACGTTGAGAACACGCGACGATGTCGATGTCGTCTGCGTACCCCAACAGTTGGACCGACTTGCCCTCCGCACTATCTTCTCTAGTACCAGATTGAAGAAGTCACACGACAGCGCATCTCGTTGCCGAAATTCAGTGCAAGTTTCAAACGGCTCAGAAATTCTTAAGCCGAACTGCACGGTGCATCGCGTGTGTGTTAGCGTGGTGCGACACAACCGGATCCGTTTTCCCGGGATCCCGAATTCGGCCATCGCATCGAATAGCTCATTGCGATGAATGCTGTCGTATGCGGCTTTGAAATCAATGAACAGGTGGTGCATATCGATTTGAAACTCACTGGTCTTCTGCAGTATTTGTCTTAGTGTGAAGATTTGGTCTATAGTCGATTTGCCGGGCCGGAAGCCGCACTGGTACGTGCCGATTAGTGCGGTGCAAAACGGCTTTAGACGTTCACACAGTACGCTGAACAGGATCTTGTAGGCGACGTTGAGCAGGGATATACCTCTATAGTTGTTGCAAGAGGCAAGATCGCCTTTTTTGTGGATGGGGCATATGGAGCTGATATTCCAGTCGCCGGGCATGCTTTCATCTTCCCAAATTTTACAGATGATCTGGTGCGTGCTCCCCACCAGAACATCGCCACCGGCCTTGAAGAGCTCTGATGGTAGGCCATCGGAGCCTGCGGCTTTGTTGTTCTTCAGCCTTTTAATGGCTGTTCCGACTTCTTCAAAGCTAGGTGGGAGGACTACTTCATCGACTGGAGTTGGGATTTCCTGATTCCCTATCACTCTCTCCTGGTCAGACCCAGTAAGCAGTTGTTGGCAGTGCTGCTTAAACACATCCACTATTCCCTGCGGGTCAGTAACAAGGCTACCCTCACGATTTCGAAGAGCCTGGGTGCCTTTCCTAAAGCCTGAAGCCAGGCTTTTGGCTTTTTATAAAAGGCCCGTATTTTTTGTCTATCCCTAGACTCTTCGATGTCCTTGAGCTGGAAGGTTGCCAGAGACCTTTTCTTCAGGCGTATTGGAGTCGCCTGTCCACTGTTCGGCGTACGACATGAAAGATGACAGGACATCCTTGTGGATCCTGTATAAGGCCAATTGTGTAGAGATAGAGGAACGCTTCATGAGGAATAAAGCCGTTGAGGCGCACTCTCTCATGGTACATAACATTGGGGTAGTAAGCCCCAGAGATCAGACTATTGGAAGAAGTTGTAGCTCTTAAAATATGCCTTCTGATCAGCTTAATATTAAAATTATTTATCCTGTGCAAGTTTGCCTACAGGACCTCGTTAGGATAGAACTTCTTGTATTCAGAGTCGGGTGTACGATACAACCGGAGACAAGTGCGAAGACACAACCTCATCTTTTCCATCTGGAAGGGACTCGCATTGAACCACAGTGGACAACCGTAGGCCATAACAGGCCGGATAAGGGCCATATAGCAGATTACCTTCATCCTGGAATCAAGTTGGCTGCTGTAAAACAACCCCCTTGCCACAGCAAAGGCCTTCTTAGCTTTTGTCAGAGCAATATCTATATGTTTGTCAAACTACAGATATTGATCCAACCAAATGCCAAGATACCTTATCACACTTTTCACATCTAGCGGCCTTCCCTGCGGATCAACTATGCCGAACTTGCGCCAGGTAATGCGCGTATCCCATGATGCTATTTACAGGTTGGTCCTGAATAGGATAGTTTCACACTTGAAGAAGATTATAATCAATTTCCAGTCGTCGCCAAATTGGCTGAATTTGTTCGAAGTCACATTGCAACAAGTTATTTATTACTTCGACCTTTGGACCTGATCTGTACGCTACTACATCGTCGGCATACGCAATTAAGTGCGGCATGTAACCTATAAGATCTGCAGTGAATATTAAGAACAAGATCGGCTAACCAACATCTCCCTGTTGCAGACCATTTTTGATGTCAAAGACCATGGTAGAAGTTACGTCGCCACTTTTCGCGACGAACTTTCTGCCTATTATCATGTCAAAGATCGTGTATAGCAATGTTTTACTTATGCCGAGCCTGACCAGCTTGAGGAAGAGATCCTCTAACCAAACGGTGTCGAACGCTTTCTCCAAGTCAATCAGACATGCACCCGTGCATTGTTTTGTGTCTTTGTTCCACTGAATGCCGGATACCAGTTTGCCCGCCCTGAATCCGAACTGGTTGTGCGGTATGATTTTATTTTCCTGAACATATTGTTTCAGAACTCGAATGAATATCTTTTCAAAAATCTGAAGAAGAATAATCGACCGAAGATTTGTCGGGATAGAGTTGTCTTTGTCCCGTTTAGGGATTGACTGCACCACAGCTGTTTTCCAGTGTGCCGGGTAATAAGCATTACTCAGCGCATTGTTGAACAGAGTTGTGTAAATCTGCACGGCTTCTGTGATTCTGTGACTGACTATTTCTTCTTCAGCGAGTTAAAGATACTCTGAAGATCTTCTTGAGAAATCACGATTCCGTCATTGGTGACGGCATTATTTGCCATGTTCTCTTCACTGACCCTGGTGAAACCAGGAATCTCTGATCGCCATTGACTTATCTCGTTTCGGAGATCGAAGTGGTTTAGCAAAGCTCTATGCTCCAGGTCGTGATTCGGCCTACGAACTTCGTTGACCGTATACACTCGCTGGAACACAGCACCAATAGCTTTCACCTTCTCCCGGGGATCTTCAACCACGAAGGAGTCATAGTCTAGCACTGCCCCATCTGGATCGATGACAACTGAAGTCAGTATTTGTTGGATATTTGTCATTCTGGGCAGTCTAACGGCCTGAATGTCGTTTTGGTCTTTCCTCCGAAATATTTTATTTACTTGTGGGAACATACCCGGGTTGTTAGAACGTACAGCGCCGATCTTATTGCCCCAGTGCAAGCTTATGGCCAAACTATAATTGATACGGATTAACTGTTGGAGGTTCTTGATCTCCGATTTCAATGCCCTGTCTTCCGCGTTTTGTGGATCTGTAAGCCGCCTGTGCAAGGGTTTGAGTCTTGACAGCAGCCTACTTTTGTGCACTTGAAGTGCATCGATGGTAGCATTTCGATAAACATCGCTGTGATCGATTTGTTCAACCTTCGGAATAGTCTTGTCCATGATACGTTTAAATTCTGTGGATAAAGTCCTGTACCTGTCAACCTCTTCGTTGGTAAGGTTTCTGTTTGTTGGAGGTTTGATTCCACTCGAACGTAGTGCTGTGGATAAAGTCCTGGCGAAGCATGGACATAGGGTTTATTATAATTATAATGGTTCTTCTGGACATACTCTGGCAGTTCTTACACCTCGTTCGGGAGCTGAATAGCCGCTAAGAGTCCGCAGTGATCACTCTCGTACTCAACCGCAGTTAAACAGTTCCGCGTGCGTCTTTCCACGTTAAGTATCGTCAGTCGTCTGTCGATCAGCAATAGATCCAGATAGGAGATAGGACCCGCATCTGGGATACGATGCAAGCAAATCTAGCTTGAACTCAATATTGTGCTCTGACAACCAGTTATACAGTGGGGTTCCCCTGTCGTTATGCACTCTATTGCCCCATTCTCTATGCTTGGAGTACAAATTCCCCAGCAATTATATAACAGTTTTCCTCCGAGTTCAGTCGAAGGCTAGTGAAAAGAATATCGAGCTTTGAAATGAAATTGTGATTGAGGGCAGGATTGTCAGCTGCGTAGATCGTGATCACATACAACCGCTTTCCTCCCTGGAGAGGAATGCGCGCAATACACGTTTCTAGCACTTGAAATTTTCGCACTTCACTACTATACATGACCTTATGACAAAGGTCTTTTTTGATTAAGAGAGCGACCCCGCCCCCTCGCAAAGATTGGGGCCGGTCTCTTCGAATTACGTTGTATTGCTTGTACCAGAGTTTGCGCGTCTGGTTCAGCTTAGTTTCACTGGCCATCAGCACCGTTTGTGTTTTCCTTTTGGCCTCTATACATTTTCGGATTTGTTGGACTTTAGAACATCGCCGATAGTTAGCAGGGTGCCCGTTAGTCTTACAGATTACGCATGCAAGGCATTCCCCTTGCATGTCGGTTTTTGCGCATTTTGTTGCAGTTCGCCGCGAAATGCCTAAACCTCTGACAGCGAGCACATTGTCCCAATTAACAGAAATGGAGCTTAAACGAGCCATTCGCTTTTTTTTTTTTTTTTTTTTTTTCTCCATGTAATTTTATTTAGTTTAACTTATGTGGACTTACTTGCCAGACAAAAGTACTTAAAACTAGCTTAACTAACTTAAGAATTTACAAATTTTTTTTTTGTTTTTCTTAATACTAACCTACTGACCCTATGCGGGTACTCTAAGCTAATCTAATCTACGATATAAATGTGCATTTCGGCTTAATCTATGTTTGTTTAGTCCTTAGACAATCATTTGTTAAATTTTTCATTTGTCAAGAAAATTTTTGAAAAAACTTGACTAACGAGCCATTCGCTTCTGTCAACTCTATGCGGTGAGTTTTTTTCTGGCAACGATGCCACTGGCACTTGGCGTTCCTCAAGGCTAAGATTGAGAATTTTCACTTCCCGTTCGAGTTAGGACACTTTGGAACGCAGGTTTGAAATCAACTCATAAATTTTTTTCACCCAGCATTTTTTGTTCCGTTAGAGGCTGAGTCTCAGTGGTTGGCGTGAGTCGTGACCATGTGGGACTTAGAAACAAATCATTGACAAGAAAGTTCTAGAAACAATAGTATACTGTTCCAGAACTTAAGTCGTATTGCAAGAATAAAAGGAAAAAGAATTCGTTAACTGTTTGAAGAACAAGCGAATATTAATTGATCAACAAGATCTAGAAAATGGATTACCAAGATGTATGTATATCCAAGGGAAAATAGGCATTTTCTGTGATCATGAATATAATAGACTACAAAATATTTTAGTTAATTTATTCTCTGGTAACAAAACTGTTAAATTGGTAAAGTGCAGTTATTTTGCAATGGATATAGAGGAGAAGGAGCAAACAATTAACTCTCTTTCACAAACACGAGTCTGGACACTCAGGTATACTGCACACATACGAAGGAATTAAACACAAAATCATCAATCCTCAGATAGCAGTTCAGAGAATAGTTAACAACTGCATATGTTTATGGCGCAAAATATGACAGAAAGCCAATCGAAAATTAACTTCATTGTACCGAAACCCCTTCAACGACTAACGAGATTATTCATGTAGACATTGTAGTAAGGATAAATTAAAAACTCCGCTTTTGCATTTGCAATTGCGCTTTATTTTCTCGGAACACGTTTTTCTTTCTTTCCAACTTTACATATGTGTCTACGTAGCGTTCTGTGTTCTGGAGTTCTGTGCCATCCGCCGTTCGTGCATCACGCGTGTGCCTAAAAAAAAAAGAAATAAAAATAAAAGACCCCGCGGTCCCTCCACCCACAAAAGCCCCACGAGTGCCGACCAAAACAAAAAACAAGTGTTTGTGTGAAGTGTTTCGGTGTCGAGTGCGTTCGGTCTGCTCCCTCTAGCACCTTTCCTTCACAAGCCACTGCTGCGCATTCTCGGTCGCAACTCCCGTTTGATTTCATCAAGCGGGTTGATGCTATGACTGAGAGTGCGTAGCATCTGACGTAGCGGATTTTAGAAGTGTGAATTCGGTGGTGGACTAACTCCAATCGATGTATGGGCATAACACCTACATCGTTTGTTGTTGGGAAGCTATTACGGAATTTGCACTTCTCAACTCTGCTTTACCACACGCAGTCGGAGTTTGGTAATTTTATATCTCCGTCTTGTTTTCTATGGAAAACTTTAGGGTTGATGTGTGCAATGTTCGTGGGCTAAGAGTGAATCTCTTCGCTGTGTATGTCCACTTGTTTTTATATAAACCAGCTGTCTTGGCACTAAGCGAAACACAGGTAGGTGAGAATACCGAATTATCGGATTTGACCCTGCCCGGATATAGCTTGGTGCCTCTTTTCTTTTATCACCGCGGTCTCGCCATCTACGTGCGTAGTGATGTAGCTTACCAAATTCAACCACAATATGGCCACTGCTCCAATCCGGAATTTAATTTTCTGTGGTTAAAAATCCATGTCCGTAAGCATTTAATCCACTACTGTTTTATTTACAGAAGTCCAAACTTGGATAGCAATTCAACTTTTAACGAATTTTATGCGCTATCCGATTCCATCTCAAGAATTGTATCCCTGTATCCTCGCACTGAAATTGCCATTGCGGGCGATTTCAATGTACACAATTCTAATTGGCTTCGACATTCAGGCCAGACAACACCCGAAGGAAGGTATGGCGAAATCTTTGCTGAGCTAAACAATCTGACTCAGCTAGTAAATGAGCCCACACGAATACCTGACATCGCAGATCATTCCGCCAACACCCTGGACCTGTTTCTCACCTCTCACCCTGATAAATATTCTGTTGACATACTGTCGCCTCTAGGCTCGTCTGACCATTGTGTCATATCAGCTAATTTCTCGTTATCAGCACACACAGTTAGAGAACAAATTCCTAAAAGAACAGTATGGCTGTACGAAAAAGCCGATTGGAGCGGACTCAACAATTTCTTTAGGAATTTTAACTGGTCACTATGCTTCCTCGATAGTGACGTGGATGCCGCTGCTGATATGATCACAAACATTCTTCTGCTGGGCATGAGATCCTTCATTCCGCATAGAGTGAAAAGTATCAAGCCCAAAGAAAATGCATGGAATGACTCGAGCTGTAAAGAGGCTATCAGGTTGAGAGAGTTGAATTTCCGGGCATACAAGGCCAACCCTACTGAGGAAAACCGGAATAAGTTTAAACGGGCCAGAAATGACTGCAATGCAACTATCAGACGTGTGAAATTCTCCTATGATCAAAAGTTGAGGCAAAAAGTGCTTCAATGTCCCAAAGGTAGCAAAAACTTTTGGTCATTTGTAAAAAACATAAAGAATTCCACCTCGTCTTCAATTCCCACACTCATTTACAATGACATTCTAGCTGTCAGCTCTTTAGACAAAGCCAATCTGCTTGCGGCGCATTTTGCAGCCAGCTCAACACTGCCAGATTCCAATATGTCTCCACCTGTACTTGAGAGCGTTGATTTCACCATGGGAAAAATCCATTTCCGCACTCGTACAGTTGCAAGAGTACTTAAAGATCTTGACGTGCACAAATCCGCTGGCCCGGATGGTATTCCCCCTATACTTCTGAAGAGGTGTTCTTCTGCGCTGGCAAAACCATTGCGTAAGCTTTTTCATCTATCCTACTCTTTAGGTCTCTTTCCGAGCAGATGGAAAACAGCATTTGTCCAGCCCGTCCCTAAAAAGGGCGAATCTTCGTCACCCACCTCGTACCCACCCATAACACTTACGTCCCTTCTTTCTACGGCCATGGAAACGCTGATAAATCGTCAGCTTATGAAATATCTTGAATCGCGGAAGCTTCTTAATGACCGGCAGTACGGTTTCCGTAGCTACAGGTCCACTGGTGATCTGATAGCTTATCTCACCGAAAAGTGGAACACATCTTTGCATAATGCAGGTGAAAACAAGATCGTTGCACTTGATATTTCTAAGGCATTTGACAGAGTTTGGCATCAAGCTCTTTTGTCGAAAATGCGTGCATATGGTATCGATGAATCTCTTCTTCTATGGATTAGAAATTACCTTTCGAACCGTTCAATTCAAGTTGTTTTGGATGGGTTCAAGTCTGATATCCACCAAATAAATGCTGGTGTACCCCAAGGCTCTGTTCTGTCTCCGACACTCTTTCTCATTTTTGGCATACAAAGCCAACCCTACTGAGGAAAACCGGAATAAGTTTAAACGGGCCAGAAATGACTGCAATGCAACTATCAGACGTGTGAAATTCTCCTATGATCAAAAGTTGGGGCAAAAAGTGCTTCAATGTCCCAAAGGTAGCAAAAACTTTTGGTCATTTGTAAAAAACATAAAGAATTCCACCTCGTCTTCAATTCCCACACTCATTTACAATGACATTCCAGCTGTCAGCTCTTTAGACAAAGCCAATCTGCTTGCGGCGCATTTTGCAGCCAGCTCAACACTGCCAGATTCCAATATGTCTCCACCTGTACTTGAGAGCGTTGATTTCACCATGGGAAAAATCCATTTCCGCACTCGTACAGTTGCAAGAGTACTTAAAGATCTTGACGTGCACAAATCCGCTGGCCCGGATGGTATTCCCCCTATACTTCTGAAGAGGTGTTCTTCTGCGCTGGCAAAACCATTGCGTAAGCTTTTTCATCTATCCTACTCTTTAGGTCTCTTTCCGAGCAGATGGAAAACAGCATTTGTCCAGCCCGTCCCTAAAAAGGGCGAATCTTCGTCACCCACCTCGTACCCACCCATAACACTTACGTCCCTTCTTTCTACGGCCATGGAAACGCTGATAAATCGTCAGCTTATGAAATATCTTGAATCGCGGAAGCTTCTTAATGACCGGCAGTACGGTTTCCGTAGCTACAGGTCCACTGGTGATCTGATAGCTTATCTCACCGAAAAGTGGAACACATCTTTGCATAATGCTTTCACCTGCACAAGATCGTTGCACTTGATATTTCTAAGGCATTTGACAGAGTTTGGCATCAAGCTCTTTTGTCGAAAATGCGTGCATATGGTATCGATGAATCTCTTCTTCTATGGATTAGAAATTACCTTTCGAACCGTTCAATTCAAGTTGTTTTGGATGGGTTCAAGTCTGATATCCACCAAATAAATGCTGGTGTACCCCAAGGCTCTGTTCTGTCTCCGACACTCTTTCTCATTTTTATTAATGATCTCTTGTCTGCTACTTCTAATCCAATCCATTCCTTCGCTGATGACAGCACCCTCAGCTTTTCATATTCGTTCCGAGACTCACGACCCTGCCCTTCGGCCGTAGAATTGGAACGGCAGCGTATGTTAAGCTCCTTGAATTCCGATCTTGACAGCATAATTAACTGGGGAAACAACAACAGAGTAGAATTCAATGCTTCTAAAACTCAATGCTGTCTGCTGTCACTCAAGCGAACCCTTGTTAATCAGCCATTATCCATGAATGGTGCTTGTGTCGATGAAACCGGAAAGCTTTCCATCCTTGGTATGTGTATCAACAGAACACTTAGTTGGAACGATCACATTTTGAGGTCGCCAAAAATGCTGCGAAATGCTTAGGTTTCCTTAATCGATGCAAGAAATATTTCACCCCCTCTGATTTGGCTTTCATTTATAAGGCGTATATCCGCCCCAAGCTTGAGTACAACGCTCATATCTGGTCTGGTGCCCCAAAGACCACCCTGCACCTACTAGATAGAATCCAAAAGCGAGCGATAAAACTTATAGGAGACAACAATGTCGCAAAGTCATTAGACTCGCTCGAACATCGACGTACCGTTTCTTCTTTGTCTGTATTTTATCGCTATTTCAACAAACGATGCTCAAGTGAGCTAGCCAACTGCATTCCTCCTCTCCATGAATTCACCCGCAATACTCGTCTCGCCAGGAATGCTCATCAGTTTACCCTTAAGCCTACTTTCGGACGCACAGTTAAATTTAGAGACTCGTTCTTCGGCCGTACTACAAGAGTTTGGAATGCTCTTCCCAGCCCTATATTTCCCACAGACTACAACCCGCAGATATTTAAGACCAATGTGCACAGGTACCTCCTCTCCCTTTCTCCCTCTATACCTTCGGCCCGTGCTGTGTCTTGACCCCGGACACTTCAGGGTATTAGCAATCCCGTGAGCGAGCGCAAATTATAAAAAAAAACGTAGCGGTCTCTTCCTTTTTTGAATGGCCGATTTGTAATGGCTGCGGTTCGTAATAATCGATAACACCGCGCAGCTGTCATCGAGTACAGGTTCGGTCAAAATTCAATTATTTAAGCTACTAGATCTCGGCCAACCTGACAGATTGATCGGCATCGATCAACTAAATAAATTAACATAACATCAATCAAACTTAACTTAACTTAGCCCTAAAACCGGTGGACGACTCGACTAGACTTATTACTTAACTTAACTAAGCTAATATTCTACGAGAAATCGTGTTTCCACAGTCGAATATTCCAAGCCTCTAAGACCCCATCGTAAGGCAACTGCGTTATGTGACAGTTTTCAATGTCCCGAACAACATACCTGTCATGTGGCAAAACTTTGTGAATGACGTATGGCCCTTTGAACTTTGGAATGAGCTTTTTATTAGTGCCGACAGTTGCATCAACATTTCTGATTACCACGTAGTCGCCTACTAGGTAGGCGCGAGCGGGTTGGTTCTGTTCCTCAAAGTATCGACGATTGTAGGAATACAATGCATCTTATGTATTTCCTTAGATGCTTTCTCTCTAAGCCCTTCGAGATCCGTAGCCTGCGAATCTAGTCGCTTCTCATCGAGGAATTCCGAAAGTTCATCCACTATAATGCACCGCTGATCAACCCCGAACATAAGTCTACTAGGTGTAGTTCGCGTCGATCTATGAACAGTGTTGTCAGTGCGTACTCCGCTTGGGACAAAGTACGCACCCAGTCCGAATGCTGCAAAGGCGAAATGTTTCGATTTAGGAGGAAAGAACTAAACTCCAATGACTTAAAGCACGTACCCCGGTCCGTAATCACTCTTAAGGGCCTGCTGTAGTACTCAAAGTACCGACCAAGACATGCACACACTTCCTTAGTACTAGTTGAAACGAAACAACAGGGTACAACTTAACATACTTAGTGAAGGCATCGACCACTAGTGGTATGGTTTTTACCTTCGAAGTCACGGAAGGGCGAGGCCCAATGTGATCCAAATGGATAGTGTGAAACGGTACCGACTCCTTAGGGATATTGAAAATATTACGTTCACGCGATTCCACTGGTGAAGAGTACATTATACAATACAATTCCTCGTAAACTTGTTTATCTTATCTCTCATCTTAGGGAACCAATAATGCATACGCATCTGTTCATGACACTTCGATATCCCTAAATGCCCAATCTTCTCATGTACATGCCGAATAAGATTAGTCTCTAAGCCGATAGGGACATAAATGCGTAGTCTACCACGGCGATCCTTACGGAAAACTATTCCATCCTTAAAGATGTAAGAATCTAACTCTTCTGAGCATAACTTCTCTCTCAGTTCTAAAATCACTGGGTCTCTGCCTTGAGATGCTCTTACCTGGAAGTCAATATCCTCGGGATTCACCTCCGCCACAACATAACATCGACTGAGGGCGTCGGTATGTCCCATCTTAGCCCCGCTTTGGTGCTTGACCTTGTAATTATAGTTCTCTAACTCTAATGCCCATCGGGCTATCCGTGGGTTAACGCTTTTCTTGTTCAAGGTTAGCGTAAGAGAACTGCAGTCTGTTACCACTGTGAAGGGAATTCCTTCTAAGTACACCCGGAAACGTCGAAGGGCCGATATAATGGCTAACGTTTCTAGCTCAAAGCTATGGTAGTTGGCCTCTTGGACTGAAGTACTTTTAGAGAAATAGGCTATCGGATGGTATCTCCCGTCATCCTGTCGCTGCAGAAGAACTGCACCGTAACCCAAAGAGCTTGCGTCACAATGCAATTATGTTTCACGCGTTGAGTCGTAGATTGCTAGTACGGGTGGGGATATCAAACTACTCTTCAATTCTCGGAAAGCGCGCTCACACTCGAGAGTAAAAACATAAGGTTTATCTTTTTTCATGAGATCATATAATGGTCGTGCAATTTTGGAGAACGAGCTTACAAATCGGCGAAAATAGGAACTTAGTTTTTTTTTTATTCATTTTTGTTTTATTTTAGAATTCATTTTTCTTACATGCTAGACAAAAATAACTAAAACTAGCTTAACTAACTTAACAATCGTTCTTTCATATATCCTACTGACCCTATACGGGTACTCTAAGCTGTTCTGAACTAAATTTAATTGTGCCTTTCGGCTTGGACTATGTTTTTTTTTATTTTATCTGAATGGACTTTCTGATTTGTTTGGCCAAGAAAACTGGTAAAAAACTTGGCATTATTTATCTATCTTAACCTATCTTAAACTAACTTAACCTAATATAAAAACTTATAAGCTAACTTAACTATGTCCGTAACAGTACGGCACGTGCACCAGGGCGTATATGTTATGTATATGCCTAACATATAAAATTTATACGCCGTGGTGCACCTTTTTTTTTATTTATCAAATTTTATTTATTTTTTTTCCTACGCTACCCTAAGATCTATGTAAGTTGGCCACTATGGTCAACTACCGCGTCATTTTGAAAATCCAGCGGCGGCGGGGGCTGGTTTTGGTGTAACCACCAGTAAAATTGCCGTTCTTCGGCAGACTCTCTCCTGTCTCGAGCAGAGATATCTCTACTGAACCGGAGCAGCTCCTCGTGACTGCGAGCGACATCCCGTTCGTATTGGAGTCGCCTGTCCACTGTTCGGCGTACGACGAGGAAGATGACAGGACATCCTTGTGGATCCTGTATAAGGCCAATTGTGTCGAGATAGAGGAACGCTTCAGGAGGAATAAAGCCGGTGAGGCGCACTCTCTCATGGTACATAACATTGGGGTAGTAAGCCGCAGAGATCAGACTGTTGGAAGAAGTCATAGCGCGTGCAATATGCCTTCTGATCAGCTTAATAATAAAATTATCTATCCTGTTCAAGTTTGCCTCGTTGTAGAGGACCTCGTTAGGATAGAACTTCTTGTACTCAGACTCGGGTGGACGATACAACCGGCGACAAGTGCGAAGACACTGTCTCTTGAACAACCTCATCTTTTCCATCTGTGAAGGACTCACATGGAACCACAGTGGACAACCGTAGGCCATAACAGGCCGGATGAGGGTCATATAGCAGATTACCTTCACCCTGGAATCAAGTTGGCTGCTGTAAAACAACCCCCTTGCCACAACAAAGGCCTTCTTAGCTTTTGGCAGAGCAATATCTATATGTTTGTCAAAATACAGATATTGATCCAACCAAATGCCAAGATACCTTATTACACTTGTCACATCTAACGGCCTTCCCTGCGGATCAACTATGCCGAACTTGCGCCAGTTTGTGCGCGTTTCCCATGATGCTATGTACAGCGGGGTCCTGAAAAGGATAGTTTCACACTTCAGGAAGTTGATACTCAACTTCCAGTCGTCGCAAAATCGCTGAATTTGTTCGAAGTCACATTGCAACAAGCTTACAAATCAGCGAAAATAGGAACTTAATCGAAGAATAGGATATCGCCTAATGGCCCTTAGATGGGAGTGACTTGGTTGTATCCCCTTTTCCGTCACTTTATACCCTAGGTAATCTATCGTGGAAAAGAGAAACCTACACTTGGACAACTTCAGCTCGAGTCCATTTTCCGCAAGGCATCGCAAAACACTCTTCAGTAATAGTAAATGATCGGGCACATTATGACTCGCAATAACAATGTCATCCATAGAAACGACAATTTGCTTAGAGTCCGTAAACTTACGGAAGACACGGGAGATGAAGCGCTGGAAGACACTAGGCGCGTTCTTAAGGCCAAAAGGCATCCTGAGGAACTTGTATTGTCCCGTTGGGGTTACGAAAGATGTAAGATGGGTGGAGTCTGAAGCAACCTTCACCTGGTGGAAGCCACTCTTAAGGTCAAGCAAGGTGAATACCTTCTTGCCTGTAAAGTACTCGAGACAGTCTTCGATACGAGGGAGAGGATAGTTATCCCTTACTGTGTGCTTGTTTAGGGCACGGTAGTCCACGCACATTCTTATTTCACCAGACTATGTTTTATCACTCCTCGGATCAAGGTCTTTAATAATTACGTCAACTTCACGCTTCTTTGCAAAAGACAACCGTCGCGGAGGAATGGTGTGTCCGTCGTAAGTCTAATGTGCATTTCGTAATCTAGAGGGGTCAATTTTGATTTATCAAATTTCGTGTAATTATCGGAAATCACCTTTCGCACCCTTTCAGACGTTATTGTATCTAATCCCGGTCCTAATACCAATTCATCGTTCTGTTCTACTTCGATCCCGAAAATCTCACGCCCTTCCTCGTTATCAATCGTACTTAAGGGGACAGAACCACACCACTGTCCTCTTTCGTATTTATATTCAAAATCAACGAGCTGTCGCCACAAAGTTCACTACCGCTTACAATACAATTTTCTTCAACTTCAGTTGCCTTACTATCTATTGGGTTTGGAAAATAGGTGCACAAATACGAATGATTAGTTTATGAACGTTTATTAAAGATTGAAGAACATTTTTGTTCGGAATGAGAAACACATTTGTCTCTTGGAATTCTTAATTTAATACTGAAGATCTGAAGTACATCACTTTTACATTTATCTGGAATAATCATAAGCGAAATTTTATTTATTCTCCCGGCATTCGTAAGATAACACGAAAGCGTACCATAGGTATAAATCTTGACGTCCCCAAGTCCCCGGTAGTTGAAATAACTTAAGCTCCCCACTTGATGGTCCTGAGGTACAACAGATCTTCTTATAAAACTAACCGGACTACCGGTATCAAAAAGACACTCAATGTTAGCAAAGTTTGTGCACTTAGTTTCGTTAGTAATAAAAGATAAGCTGAACTGAGTTCAATGCCAGTCCTAACTCGTCGTCGTCGAAGTCGTCTTCAGAAGTTGCCCCACGTGTGCTTATGGCGCCTATCCGCCTTCCTTTAACCGCTTTCGGACACTGCTTGTAGACGTGGCCCAGATCACCACAACGGAAGCATGACCCAGGCGGCTCCTTCTATTTTGGACAGTTGACTGCAATATTCCCATAGCTCGAACAATTGAAGCACCTGATTGGACCGTCAAGTGACATGGTGTCAGAACTCTTCGCTGTTGAAGTGGCAATTGCCGATGGTCGTGTTGCGCTTGCGCTGGTTCGAGCCGTCGTAATTGGCTTGACTGCATACCTCTTCTCGTAGCGTGGCAGTAAGCGGAAACGGTTGATGATGAGTCCGCAAGTCCGTCGATGATATGCTCGATGAGGTCAGCTTCATCCACATCCGAATAGGTGGCGATTTCTTGCATAGAGAGAACATAATGCAACAAACTCTCATCACGTTGACGCACTCGGCGGTTCAGCTATTGGTAGACCTCCTGTCTCGTCAAGCGCTTGTCGAATTCCTTAACCAGGAGTCTTCTTAGGCAGTCTCAATTGTCCACTCGTGCAGTTCGTATTAGCATCTTCGCAGTACCCCTCAGAAGTCTCCTTGCACAAACGTATTTGCTCCTGTCGTCGCAACCCACTGACAGAGCCACGTCCTCAAAGTCGGCGATCCACTTTTTTTGATACCGTACGAATCGTCACCGGAGAAAGGACTGCGTCCTCTATATCGCGGAAGTCCACTCGTCTAGTCGATGATGTTAGCTCCGTTTCTTCAAGCTCTCGTCGTAAGTCTGGTATACGATTACGCCTTTTGAGACGGGCTAATTCACACTCCTCCTCTACATCTGAAGGCGTAGCGGCGGTACTTGCAGTCCCACCTGAGGTTGTAGCACTGTGGGATAGCATTGGCACAACTGAAGTGACGGAAGTTTCGGCAGTAAGTGTCGCTGAAGTCGCAGTAGTGGTGCTCGCGGCTCCTGAAGTGGTGGCAGAAATATCGGCAGTAGTCACTGAAGTCGTCGGAGTCGGAATGCGCAGCTGGGTTAACGTTGCCGAGGGTGGCACGGTCACACGCGCCTCTTGAAGGACTTCTTGAAGTTGCGCTTTGGTTAATTTTTTGCTGGACATTATGAGATTTCGATGGTTCTTCACGCTACTTTGAATTTTTTAGTATTTACTACATCTGATGTTGTAGTAAGGATTTATTAAAAACTCCGCTTTTCCTTTTGCAATTGCGTTTTATTTTCTCGGAACACGTTTTTCTTTCTTTTCAGCTTTACATATGTGTCTACGTGGCGATATCTTCCTTTTTTGAATGGCCGATCCCGACTCGAAGTTGGCTGCGGTTCGTAATAATCGATACCACCGCGCAGCTGTCATCGAGTACAGGTTAGGTCAAAATTACATATTTATTTAATCTAGTACAACATATATATTAATAGTAAACACCCATTCACTTATATTATAAAGGAACAAATTAAAACAATTGTTTTCAATAACGAGCTTAATTCAAAAAAAACATTAAAGATTTTTGTAAGGAAGAAAATATAGAATACATAACAAAACCAAAAAGCAATACCGGAAATTCAGACATCGAAATGCTAAATAATACCATTACTGAACGCATTAGAGCTCTAAATTTAGATGAAAAACTCCCAATTCGAACACAAATGCTGAAAGCCATAAAATGTCAATACCTATCATTCTACAATTGAGACAACTCCCATCACAGTTAAATTAAGGTTTGAGCATAAGCTTATTAAACAAAGGATAGATGAGTGTAAAGATAAAACGCTATGTAAACGCAATATTAATCGATATGACTATGAGAAAAGAGCGACAGGAGGGTTACATTTGGAACTACAAAAATCTTCGTCATAAAGAAGAACCTAAATTTAGGAAATATAACCTCAAAAACGTGCATGAAAGTAATATTAAAAGACCTCAAAAATATTCAGCCGAAAATCAATCTTAATACGAAGAAGCAATAAAAGACTTAACCATGAACGCAACATTTTTTGGAATAAAAAAGTGAAGAACCTAGAAAAAATAACTTTAACACGTCACATATTGATACTCCACAAAGCGCCTTCGTCTCTGATGTTGAATTTCATTTTAACAGTCTCAAGCCAAGAAAAGAACCTGGTTTTGACAAAATAAGCTATTTTTATTTAAAAGAATCACCCAAAGCTGATATCATTTTTATAAAGTTTACATTTGCTTAAAAATATTTTCCCGATTCTTGGAAACTAGGAAAAGTTATCCCAATAAACGAACCTTGCAAACCTCCCGACAAAGTGAAAAGTTACAGACCCATTAGTCTGCTCAGTAGTTTAAGCAAACTACTACAAAAAGTTATAAGGGAAAAGTAAATGCATTTTTTTTGGATCACATTTTTCCAAATGAGCAATTTGGTTTTCGGAACTCCCTTAAGAATAGTCAAACATGTCAAAGAACAATGTTCTCAAAAAAAATCCACAGGCATGGTTATGCTTGATATAGAAAAATCTTTTGAGTCCATGTGGCATAACGATCTTGTTTTCAAAATAATTGATTTTATTTTTCCGTCCTATTTGTGTAAAATAATCCAAAGTTTCCTCAATAATTGTTCTTTTAGTCAGTCTGTTAATAATGTGCAGTCTGAAATAAAATACTTCAACGCTGGGGTTCCACAAGGCTCTGTTCTTGGGCCTATATTGTATATATGTATAATGTATTTACATCAGATATTCCTCTCCCTCTTTGTGGTATTGCTATTTACACGGATGACACTGCTGTATTTACATCGCATGAATATCCTCTCATTATCGAGATGTGGAAAAAATACAAGCTATCTTTTTCATTCGAAAAAGAATAGTATGTTACATTCCTTCCAATCAATTAAGATGTGTCGATTATATGCTCTTCAGTAAAATACTTCGGAATTCATCTTGATTCAAAGCTACTGTTTAATCAACATGTGAGCCAAACACTGAGCAAAATAAATATAAGTATAGAAATTGTATATCCTTTTATAAACAGAAAGTCATTATATCCAAAATTATATTACATAAAGTAATATTTCAGGCTATAATTCTGTATTGTTGCCAGGTTTGGGGTGATAGCGCAAAATGCCATAAAGCCACGTTACACGGCACAAAACAAACTTTTAAAAAAGATGCTAAATCTTTCATGGTATTTCTCTACAAGGGTTTTACATTAAAGAGCGAATATTGAACTGATATCTGATATCTGGTGGCCCGTGGCGTTGTGGGTATGTGCGTCGACTCCTACGCACTTGGACCTACCTGCCTGGGTTCGATTCCTGGTACGACAAGAAATACTTTTCACGGCCCCACCTCTTTCGAGTCACTGACAATGCTCAAAGAGTATAACTGTCTAGAAAAAGCTTCTCAAACTTGGCCGTTCGGAGTCGGCATAAAACTGTAGGTCCCTTCCACTCGTGATAGAACAATGCACGCACAACACGAGTGGTTGCTGAGAAGCTAGGCCCTGGCCCTCTACGGGGGCTGTAGCGCCACCCATATATATATATATATATATGAAAGTATAAACAGCCCCATGGAAAAATTTAAGGACCGCTGCTTTTTTTTCTAGTCTCAGTTCTTGCAATATCCGTAATGACTTTCACTTTAGTGTAGTTTAATATTTGTTTATTTACTTATATACTTATTTGTCTTATATATATATGTATTTATTTATCCATTTATTTATTTATTTATAATATATTTTTGTCTTTGTTATATACATATTTACTGATTTAAGTAATTATTTAATCGCTTACTATATAGTTTATTTTTTTGCTTGTTGTTATATACATATTTATTAGTTAATTTTTTTTCCTAATGTTTTTCTTCCACATTTTATGTTTGTATATATAAATATTTAATCCATTTTCTTAACCAATAATATTAAAATATTTCAGCAGATAGATGCAATTAGGTATGAAATCTCTGTTTAAGGCAATGTGCGGTAACTCAGACCATGTAAACTTGAAAATAAAGTGAATAAAATATCTATCTATCCATTGCTAATGCTGGTGCTGTTGAAATATGGTATATTACATTAAAAATTCGTGAAATAGAAATAGTTAATACAACAAATACGGTTCTGCATGTAATTAATCAACAAAAAATTATAATTATGTTAGATCATATTGTAATATGTGGCAAAGGTCCGTAAGAATAAATCTTGTTATGTCTTTTTTAATAAAAATTTATTAAGGAAAATCTCAATTGCGTGTAGCTCTAGTAGTGCCATGCACTTCTCCTCGGTAAGTCATTAAGAACAACGGAATATGTCGGTCCCAATGTCGCTGATGATCGCTTACGACCTTTGAAAGGTTCTATTAAACCGTTCCACCATTCCGTCTGACTGTGGATGAAGAAGCGTTGTCCTTGTCTTTCTAATCCGCAATAGCTGGCACATCTCTTGGAAGATTGTTGATTCGAAGTTTCGCCCTTGGTCGGAATGTAGTTCCAAGCGCACACCAAATCTCCTGACCGAGTTGTTCACGATCTGGTCAACCACTGGTTTTGCCTCTTGGTTAGGGATAGCAAATGCTTCAGGCCACTTACTGAAATAGTCCATAATGACGAGAATATACCGATTGCCACTATCTGTTTATGGAAACGGACCTGCGATGTCAACAGCAATCCGTTCAAAAGGCGCTCCAACGTTGTACAGTTGCATCTAACCTCGCGTTTTCATGTGAGGTCCCTTACAAGCTGCACAAACATTGCATTTTCTGCACCAATTTTCGACGTCAGGCTTTGCAAGTAGCCAATAAAATCGCTCTCTTACTTTTTCTAGAGTCTTATTTATTCCTAGATGGCCTCCTGATACTCCCACGTGCATTTCTTGAAGCACCTCTTCAACTTTGGACCGTGGCACGATTCGATGTTTCCCATTTTCTTTGCAAGACTCCATTCTGCACAGTAAGTCCCATTGCGCCCAGTAAACTTTGAGGATAACACTTCGGTCTGAGATATCATGCCAATCCGGTTTTTCCGAATGCTCTTTTCATGCAAGGATCGGTTCGATATCTGGATCTTCCTGTTGTGCTTTTGGAATTTCTTCTCCACTCCACCCAGTAATAGGTTCTGCTCGTAGTTTTAACACAGAAACTGTTTCCTTTCCCTCCTGGCGCAAGCAATGTTTACAGTCTGCTTTACAAGGTCGTCGAGATAGCGGGTCCGCATTTGAGTGATTTTTCCTTTCCGATGATGTATCTCGTAGTCAAATGCCTGCAGCCGTTCGATCCACCTTCCATCATGAATCTGGGAAAGCACAGCTCCAATTCCGACATTACTAGCATCTGTGTCCACAATAAACGTCTTCCCGAGACAAGGAAAAATTAGTATCGGTGCGTTACACAATCGTTGCTTAAGTTCGGTTAAATCGGTTTCCTTTTTCAGTTAGTTGATGTAAGCTTTTCGCGATCCCAGCAAAATCCTTCACGAATCGCCTGTAGTATGTGGCGAGTCCCAAGGAGCTTCATAGTTGATGTTTAACTTCCGGAATTGGCCAGTTCTTTACTGCCTCCACTTTATGTGGATCAGTCTTCACTACTTCGGGTGAAATTATGTGCCCCAGATATTTGACTACCGATCGAAACAGAGCACACTTCTTCGGATTAAGTTTCAAATGAGCACTGTGAAGTCCAGGGATAACTATCTTTATTGGTCATTAAGCTGTCGGTAATCCACACAGAATCGAGTGCTGCCATCTTTCTTTTTCACAAGTACCAATGGTGAAGCCCACGGACATGTAGAACGTTCAATCACTTTGTTTTTCTCCATGGTAGACACCATCTCTGCAACATCCGTCTGCTTTGCTAATGGCAGACGCCTAGCGGGTTGGTGTATAGGTCTGGCGTCTCCGGTGTCGATCCGATGTTGGACTAAGTCTGTTCGGCCATACTTTTTTTTTTAATTCATTTACTTACGTGATAGACAAAAATACTTAAAACTAGCTTAACTATCTTAACAATTGTTCTTACATCTAACCCACGGATCCTATACGGGACCTCTAAGCTATTCTGATATACATTTAAGTTTGCCTTTCGGCTTAGTCTATGTCTTTTATTTTTTTTTCCAGTCTGTATTTGTTTTTCGTTTAGCCAAGAAAACTGGTAAAAAAACTTGGCTTAATTTATCTGTCTTAACCTACCTTAAACTAGCTTAACCTAACATTAAAACTTAAAAAACTATCTTAACTATGTCCGTAACTTTACGGCCATGTGCACCAGGGTGTATATGTTATAATTATATATAATATATAATTTATACGCCGTGGTGCACTTTTTTTTTTGTTCTATATATATTTCCTTATTTTTTTTTCTCTTATGTACTACCCTATAATCTATGTAAGTTGGCCACCATGGTCAACTATCGCGTCATCATCTTGAAAAGCCAGCGGCGGCAGAGACTGGTTTTGGTGTAACCACCAGTAAAAATGCCGTTCTTTGGCAGACTCTCTCCTGTCTCGAGCAGAGATCGCTCTGCTGAACCGGAGGAGATCCTCGTGACTGCGAGCGGCATCCCGTTCGTATTGAAGTCGCCTCTCCACTGTTCGGCGTACGACGTGGAAGATGACATGACATCCTTGTGGATCCTGTATTTGGCCAATTGTGTCGAAATAGAGGAACGCTTCAGGAGGAATAAAGCCGGTGAGGCACACTCTCTCATGGTACATAACATTGGGGTAGTAGGCCCCAAAGATCAGACTGTTGGCAGAAGTCATAGCTCGTGCAATATGCCTTCTGATCAGTTTAATAATAAAATTATCTATCCTGTTCGGCCATACTCGTTGTGCTGTAATGCGAACTCATTGAACGGCCATAGTCCGTTGCTTCTGGCTTAGTTTACAGGGATTAAGAAGAGTCTTCAAAACTTCCATCATCCTAATTGGTAAAGACGGCTTTCGCGGATCATGTTCATTTACCGTGGTTATTGCGTATACTGGGGAGCATTTTCCCAATCACCTCACCTTGCACCATTTTTATACTATTTTTGGTATCACCAAAGTTTTTTCTACGAGCTGTTGGGAGCTGTTTTCATCGTCTGGCTCTGTAATGTAAAATCGATGGCTCCCGCGATAACCTTGTGCTTCGTACAAATTAATGTCTCTGAAAAAGGCGGAAGGATTTCATCTGTACTGACAACTGTCTTGAGGACTGCGACTTTTTGATCTCCGTACACCATACGGATCTCCACGTTTCGGTACCTCATCACTTGCGCTCCAATATCCAAGATTACCCGGTCTTGATTCATGAAATCATTACCGATGATGCACTCATCACATATGTCAGCTACCAGAAATGTGTAACAGAAGGTCAGTCCCGCCAGATGCAGAGTCAGGAGAGCTTCACCATATACTTTCGCGGTCTCTCCTGTTGCAGTCTTCAAACAGTATCTGCTGGTGTTACATAGCCGATACTTCCGAACGATATCCCTCCTTACTATGGAAGCTGTAGCGCCGGAGTCAATAGTGGCCAAATTCCCGTTTTTAACGATCCAAGTTTCCACTGACTTCCATGAGACTTCCATTGCTTCGTTTCCTTTGAGAGACTTGAATGGTCCTGGGGGCATTGATTTAAGCAACTTCCTGCACCAATATTTCCTTAATTCGATGGGTTCCCTGAGAAGCCTGGCCGGCTGCTTTCAACGTCAAGGCGAATGCCAGTGTCTCCACAAGACTTTGCTTACCGGCCATCTTGACAGCCAATCGCAGTTTATCATCCGTAATGGCCTGGGTAAACGCCATCTCGTTGATCAGTTCTTCTCCAGCATTCGGGTAGGACAAATACGAAAGCCTCTCTATGTCCGCTTGCAATTGTTGAAGGGTCTCGCCCCTCTTCTGTGTTCTGCTGCGCAGTTGAGCTCTGTATACCTGTTGGACAAGAGCATTGTAATTTTATCGCATAATTAATTTATCGCCAGAGATAGTCTGGAGTAGTTCTGCAGCTGAACCTCGAAGAGCGAGCGTGAGAGCAATTGTCTTGTCTTCATCGTTCCAGTGGTTTGTCATTGCAGCAGCTTCAAATTGCTTTCTGTATATTGGCCATGGTGTTTGGCTATCAAAAGCGGCAGGATGCATTTCTTTTCGTCTTGGGCAACCTGTATCTCGAATTGTATTCTTTCTAACGTTGTCTATTTCCTCCGCAAGATATTCGATTTGCTTGGTGAATCGTGTTTCGCTATTCTCGAATTGGGTTCCGACTTTCATTTCAGAACTGCCATGTTGTTTTCTACCTTGTCGACCTTGCATTCTATTACTTCAAATTTAGAGCGAAAGAGCATTTTTAAAGTCTTCTAAATATTTTTTTTTTGTTCTTCTAGAGCATTGTTCTTCGAGAATATTCTTTAATATTATTAACATTATGTCCATATCACTACCAGAATTTAATTGTTTGTCTTCTACCTCGAACAGAATCGAATGAGGATCCTTACCATCCGCTATCACAGCGTCTTGCAAACGAATCGTCAAATCACTCTTCCCTCCATATGTAACGAGGTTCCGCTTGCCCAACTTTGCCTTCAGCTGAACCGGAGTTAGATTTTCCAATTTGCGACTCATTTTTCTTGAAAAGATTTATTTCACTTCTGACACCAATGTAATATGTGGCAAAGGTCCGTAAGAATAAATCTTGTTATGCCTTTTTTTAATAAAAATTTATTATCGAAAATCTCAATTGCTTGTAGCTCTATATTTCAAAACCAACTTTTTCTTTCTGACTCTTTATCAATGATCTTGAACTCTCTCTGATTCGGCTGCTCTTTTTCTTATTTTATTTTATTATCCAGTGGTTTTCACATAGTGTAATATACATATAGGTTGCAGCCGTTACAATATAAAGAAAAATATAGAAGACTTAGCCATACAAAATAAAGAGCATCATCGCAAAGGGGTAAAAAAGGTTAATTTAATTTCATAGGCCAAGCTCAGAAATGGTTGTTTGGAACCATGGACGAGGAAGATAGAAATGAAATTTTAAAGCATCTAGATGTAAATGACAAAAATAATCAGAATGCAATAGAAAACCTAAACCAGCAAATTTCCATTAATAAACATTTTAATAATACAATACATTAATTGTTTTAAAAGAATCTATAATAAATGATAGAATCAAAATTACATTTGTAATGAACAAAGTTAAAGAAGAACAAAGCAACATACGATATTTTTACAAGAACAAATATTAAAATTAAGATATCCAGACAATAAGATTGACCAAATTCAAGATAACATAAGAAGAATAGTAAGAATAGACTTAAAATTAGACTTAAAATTAAAAAATTAAATAATATTGAAATAGACGAAAGCATCGAATACATTGTAAAAATTAATGATAGTACTTTAACTTATAAAGGGGATAGTTTCTTGAAACATTTAAAACCTAGTACGAATTGTGCTTTAAAGAGTAATTTTAAATCTCGTGTTTATATCGAAACAAAAGTTGAAATAATTGATGATTTTAGTTTTAGTAAGGAAAGGTTACTCCAAAATTGTGACGATAGAAATATAACTTTAATAAAAAATTATTTATTGAATTCCTTTAATTGTACAATAGTTTATACCAAGAAAATTAGTCTTAAGACCATATTTCAGTAATAAAGACATTTTTTGTTAAAAGTACTTAGTCTTTATACTTTTCACCTGGGGACGCGAACTATGGGAGAACTGGCTAAACTTCACACGGGACTTGACAGACTTGCTGTCTCTGTTGAGTAGCCTCTTCTGTAGGCATGTTGGTACGGTGACAGGTATCTGAATAGAGTACTGCCCCTAATGTGTATATCTATCAATCTCTCCATGGTTTTGAGTGCAAAGGATGAGCGCGTGATGGGTCTAAAACCTTTTGGAACTACGTGCTGTTTTCCCATATAAATATATTTCAGGATGAGGGCGATATCTTCTTCGTCTTTGAGTAGACGGAGAGTGAGGTTGGCAGATACTGTCTTTGAGTCGCCCTGCAGGCTTAGGGCAACTGACCTTTACAACTATGATTGTAATAATGAGTGGAGTGAGCGAGATACAACAAAACATATTTAGATATTAATGCAAAGGAAAGCTACAAGAAAAAACCCTTATTTAACTCTTCAAATCTAATATTGCAATGTCCCCTAGACTAATATTGAAAATTTGCAATATTTTTTGCAACTTGCGTTTTTTTTCAACTTACACGTACTTACGAAACGGCGGTTCGGTATTATTGCGAAGTAAAGAAACGCGTGCATTCTACTTGGTGATTCGTTAACAAGTGCTTTTATTTTATTATTCTGTTTTCACCTTCTGCTATATTATTTCAATTCGTTAAGTTAATATACATTTAAATATGGCCGCTTAGGAGCGAAATTCAAAATTCACATAATTTTATACCATTACATTAATTTAGATTATATGTACGTTCACAATAGTTTGTTTTATTATTTTTGAATTCATATTATATAATTTTAAAGTTTTATGTAAGTATAGTTCATGTTATGTACAATTGTGTTCTGCCGAAACAAATATGTTGGCGAAACACTCCCGATAATTGTTGACAATGTCTTACTTTTGCACGTTCATCTCCCCAATGTCTCCTACATCCAATGCGGTAACCAACAGCTTCATCATCGGCTCCATCAAGGGCTGATTTTCAACTAGCAGAACACCACGCTCATCCTCCTGCAAACCATCGTCGATGGATAACTTATTAAAAAAGTTTCTCTAGCCGAACTTGTGGCTGATACAAAAGCCGTCGTCCAATTATCATCTCGTACGGCTGGCTATGATCTGGTACCACAAGAATTTCACACTAGCACGTTAGGCGATCGACAGATACTTCTGCGAATAGTCGCCCCATCGTAGTGCACCCTCCGCCACCAACGCCTGTCAAATTAATTTTGTACGACGTGTACTTTAGTCCCCCTGACTCAGCTTCCGATTTACAGAGTGTTACGCAATCGCTGCCGAGGTCGATGAATGCCGTGATCGAATGCCCATTCACAATCGCTCTCTTAACATATTCGCTGTTCTCCTCCTTTATCACCAGCTGCGTTTGTCCACCTGTTCGCCTGGGGACTGCCCCGTTCCGCTGTGTCCTCTGACTTTGCTCTTGTGCAAGTGGACAGTTCCGGCGATAGTGCCCTACTTGTTGACATTGAAAATACTTATAACATCTGTGTCGCTGACCACACCCATTCTTGTTTCCGTTCCTCGTTTTGCTCTCGACTTCAAGCCTCCGACCCACCGAACTCTGTCCACCAGCTCACGAACCGTCCGCATAGGTGTTGCCCGACAATCCTCCAGGCACTCTCCCTCCGCCATGCCTAACACAATGTATTTGAGAAGTGCCGACTCCTCCAGCCGACCCCGTGAAGCGATTTTCTTCATCTCGAATATATACCCTTCGGTGTCCTCGATCGATTTTTGTCATGCAAGGCTCCCTCACTCCATAATTTCGCAGCCCCTGCGAGTCTTGTTATTGCTGCCATTAGTAAGAGTTTCTCATCTAAGTCGTAAATTCGGCATAGATCCCCTACCTTTCTCGCGCACCACGAATACATTCCTTGGATGGTTTTCGTTTGTGGCATTCGCCCGGCAACTGTACTTTCGGAGTGGCTTCTGTAGCCCCGCCCGGTCCCTCGTGCCTGAACGTATCGCACTCGAATTGCGTGCACGCTGCAATTCCCGCTTCACACGTGCCAGCTCTCTTAGCAGACGCTCAACTTCTGGCACTTCGCCTACAGCACCACTATCCAGGGGAATTGCGATGACCGCTGTAACAATTCTTCCTTCAGCCCACCCTGATCCAATCCCCGTCTCCACAATTCTTCTCCTAAATCATCCCGGGCAGCTCACCATAGCGTCGTTCCCTTTCCTCTCTGGTATCCATACCCCCGAAAAGACTTTAAAAAAATGAAAAAAGAAGAAAGTCTACACGATAGTCAATACTTTCAGACCTCCTGTTCGTTTCGTTTGAGAGACTTGAATGGTCCTGGGGGCATTGATTTAAGCAACCAACTTCTGCCCTGCGAAGCAACCCAGCATTCCTGCACCAATATTTCCTTAATTCGATGGGTTCCCTGAGAAGCCTGGCCGGCTGCTTTCAACGTCAAGGCGAATGCCAGTGTCTCCACAAGACTTTGCTTACCGGCCATCTTGACAGCCAATCGCAGTTTATCATCCGTAATGGCCTGGGTAAACGCCATCTCGTTGATCAGTTCTTCTCCAGCATTCGGGTAGGACAAATACGAAAGCCTCTCTATGTCCGCTTGCAATTGTTGAAGGGTCTCGCCCCTCTTCTGTGTTCTGCTGCGCAGTTGAGCTCTTTATACCTGTTGGACAAGAGCATTGTAATTTTATCGCATAATAAATTTATCGCCAGAGATAGTCTGGAGTAGTTCTGCAGCTGAACCTCTAAGAGAGAGCGTGAGAGCAATTGTCGTGTCTTCATCGTTCCAGTGGTTTGTCATTGCAGCAGCTTCAAATTGATTTCTGTATATTGGCCATGGTGTTTGGCTATCAAAAGCGGCAGGATGCATTTCTTTTCGTCTTGGGCAACCTGTATCTCGAATTGTATTATTTCTAACGTTGTCTATTTCCTCCGCAAGATATTCGATTTGCTTGGTGAATCGTGTTTCGCTATTCTCGAATTGGGTTCCGACTTTCATTTCAGAACTGCCATGTTGTTTTCTACCTTGTCGACCTTGCATTCTATTACTTCAAATTTAGAGCGAAAGAGCATTTTTAAAGTCTTCTAAATATTTTTTTTTTGTCCTTCTAGAGCATTCTTTTGCTCTTCTATCATAGACTTCTTTTGTTCTTCGAGAATATTATTTAATATTATTAACATTATGTCCATATCAATACCAGAATTTAATTGTTTGTCTTCTACCTCGAACAGAATCGAATCAGGATCCTTACCATCCGCTATCACAGCGTCTTGCAAACGAATCGTCAAATCACTCTTCCCTCCATATGTAACGAGGTTCCGCTTGCCCAACATTGCCTTCAGCTGAACCGGGGTTAGATTTTCCAATTTGCGACTCATTTTTCTTGAAAAGATTTATTTCACTTCTGACACCAATGTAATATGTGGCAAGGGTCCGTAAGAATAAATCTTGTTATGCCTTTTTTTAATAAAAACTTATTATCGAAAATCTCAATTGCTTGTAGCTCTATATTACAAAACCAACTTTTTCTTTCTGACTCTATATCAATGATCTTGAACTCTCTCTGATTCGGCTGCTCTTTTTCTTATTTTATTTTATTATCCAGTGTTTTTAACATAGTGTAATATACATATAGGTTGCAGCCGTTACAATATAAAGAAAAATATAGAAGACTTAGCCATACAAAATAAAGAGCATCATCACAAAGGGGTAAAAAAGGTTAATTTAATTTCATAGGCCAAGCTCAGAAATGGTTATTTGGAACCATGGACGAGGAAGCTAGAAATGAAATTTTAAAGCATCTAGATGTAAATGAGAAAAATAATCAGAATGCAATAGAAAACCTAAACCAGCAAATTTCCATTAATAAACATTTTAATAATACAATACATTAATTGTTTTAAAATAATCTATAATAAATTACAGAATCAAAATTACATTTGTAATGAACAAAGTTAAAGAAGAATATCATGATATTTCATTTTCAAGATAACATAAGAAGAATAGTAAGAATAGACTTAAAATTAAATACACCTCTACTCAATGAAAATAATATTGAAATAGACGAAAGCATCAAATACATTGTAAAAATTAATGATAGTAACTTATAAAGGCCTGCAAACCATCGTCGATGGATAACTTATTAAAAAAGTTTCTCTAGCCGAACTTGTGGCTGATCCAAAAGCCGTCGTCCAATTATCATCTCGTACGGCTGGCTATGATCTGGTACCACAAGAATTTCACACCAGCACGTTAGGCGATCGACAGATACTTCTGCGAATAGTCGCCCCATCGTAGTGCACCCTCCGCCACCAACGCCTGTCAAATTAATTTTGTACGACGTGTACTTTAGTCCCCCTGACTCAGCTTCCGATTTACAGAGTGTTACGCAATCGCTGCCGAGGTCGATGAATGCCGTGATCGAATGCCCATTCACAATCGCTCTCTTAACATATTCGCTGTTCTCCTCCTTTATCACCAGCTGCGTTTGTCCACCTGTTCGCCTGGGGACTGCCCCGTTCCGCTGTGTCCTCTGACTTTGCTCTTGTGCAAGTGGACAGTTCCGGCGATAGTGCCCTACTTGTTGACATTGAAAATATTTATAACATCTGTGTAGCTGACCACACCCATTCTTGTTTCCGTTCCTCGTTTTGCTCTCGACTGCATAGGTGTTGCCCGACAATCCTCCAGGCACTCTCCCTCCGCCATGCCTAACACAATGTATTTGAGAAGTGCCGACTCCTCCAGCCGACCCCGTGAAGCGATTTTCTTCATCTCGAATATATACCCTTCGGTGTCCTCGTTCGATTTTTGTCATGCAAGGCTCCCTCACTCCATAATTTCGCAGCCCCTGCGAGTCTCGTTATTGCTGCCATTAGTAAGAGTTTCTCATCTAAGTCGTAAATTCGGCATAGATCCCCTACCTTTCTCGCGCACCACGAATACATTCCTTGGATGGTTTTCGTTTGTGGCATTCGCCCGGCAACTGTACTTTCGGAGTGACTTCTGTAGCCCCGCTCCGGTCCCTCGTGCCTGAACGTATCGCACTCGAATTGCGTGCACGCTGCAATTCCCGCTTCACACGTGCCAGCTCTCTTAGCAGACGCTCAACTTCTGGCACTTCGCCTACAGCACCATTATCCAGGGGAATTGCGATGACTACCGGGGCGGGTCTGTTGCGTTCAGTAGCCGCTGTAACAATTCTTCCTTCAGCCCACCCTGATCCAATCCCCGTCTCCACAATTCTTCTCCTAAATCATCCCGGGCAGCTCACCATAGAGTCGTTCCCTTTCCTCTCTGGTATCCATACCCCCGAAAAGAATTTAAAAAAATGAAAAAAGAAGAAAGGCTACACTATAGTCAATACTTTCAGACCTCCTGTTCGTTTCGTTTGAGAGACTTGAATGGTCCTGGGGGCATTGATTTAAGCAACCAACTTCTGCCCTGCGAAGCAACCCAGCATTCCTGCACCAATATTTCCTTAATTCGATGGGTTCCCTGAGAAGCCTGGCCGGCTGCTTTCAACGTCAAGGCGAATGCCAGTGTCTCCACAAGACTTTGCTTACCGGCCATCTTGACAGCCAATCGCAGTTTCTCATCCGTAATGGCCTGGGTAAACGCCATCTCGTTGATCAGTTCTTCTCCAGCATTCGGGTAGGACAAATACGAAAGCCTCTCTATGTCCGCTTGCAATTGTTGAAGGGTCTCGCCCCTCTTCTGTGTTCTGCTGCGCAGTTGAGCTCTGTATACCTGTTGGACAAGAGCATTGTAATTTTATCGCATAATAAATTTATCGCCAGAGATAGTCTGGAGTAGTTCTGCAGCTGAACCTCGAAGAGCGAGCGTGTCTTCATCGTTCCAGTGGTTTGTCATTGCAGCAGCTTCAAATTGCTTTCTGTATATTGGCCATGGTGTTTGGCTATCAAAAGCGGCAGGATGCATTTCTTTTCGTCTTGGGCAACCTGTATCTCGAATTGTATTCTTTCTAACGTTGTCTATTTCCTCCGCAAGATATTCGATTTGCTTGGTGAATCGTGTTTCGCTATTCTCGAATTGGGTTCCGACTTTCATTTCAGAACTGCCATGTTGTTTTCTACCTTGTCGACCTTGCATTCTATTACTTCAAATTTAGAGCGAAAGAGCATTTTTAAAGTCTTCTAAATATTTTTTTTTGTCCTTCTAGAGCATTCTTTTGCTCTTCTATCATAGACTTCTTTTGTTCTTCGAGAATATTCTTTAATATTATTAACATTATGTCCATATCAATACCAGAATTTAATTGTTTGTCTTCTACCTCGAACAGAATCGAATCAGGATCCTTACCATCCGCTATCACAGCGTCAATTGCAAACGAATCGTCAAATCACTCTTCCCTCCATATGTAACGAGGTTCCGCTTGCCCAACTTTGCCTTCAGCTGAACCGGAGTTAGATTTTCCAATTTGCGACTCATTTTTCTTGAAAAGATTTATTTCACTTCTGACACCAATGTAATATGTGGCAAAGGTCCGTAAGAATAAATCTTGTTATGCCTTTTTTTAATAAAAACTTATTATCGAAAATCTCAATTGCTTGTAGCTCTATATTTCAAAACCAACTTTTTCTTTCTGACTCTTTATCAATGATCTTGAACTCTCTCTGATTCGGCTGCTCTTTTTCTTATTTTATTTTATTATCCAGTGGTTTTCACATAGTGTAATAAACATATAGGTTGCAGCCGTTACAATATAAAGAAAAATATAGAAGACTTAGCCATACAAAATAAAGAGCATCATCACAAAGGGGTAAAAAAGGTTTATTTAATTTCATAGGCCAAGCTCAGAAATGGTTGTTTGGAACCATGGACGAGGAAGATAGAAATGAAATTTTAAAGCATCTAGATGTAAATGAGAAAAATAATCAGAATGCAATAGAAAACCTAAACCAGCAAATTTCCATTAATAAACATTTTAATAGAATCAATCATCATGATAGAATCAAAATTACATTTGTAATGAACAAAGTTAAAGAAGAATATCATGATATAAAGCAACATACGATATTTTTACAAGAACAAATATTAAAATTAAGATATCTAGACAATAAGATTGATCAAATTCAAGATAACATAAGAAGAATAGTAAGAATAGACTTAAAATTAAATACACCTCTACCCAATGAAAATAATATTGAAATAGACGAAAGCATCGAATACATTGTAAAAATTAATGATAGTACTTTAACTTATAAAGGGGATAGTTTCTTGAAACATTTAAAACCTAGTACGAATTGTGCTTTAAAGAGTAATTTTAAATCTCGTGTTTATATCGAAACAAAAATTGAAATAATTGATGATTTTAGTAAAAAATGCATTTAAGGAAAGGTTACTCCAAAATTGTGACGATAGAAATATAACTTTAATAAAAAATTATTTATTGAATTCCTTTAATTGTACAATAGTTTATACCAAGAAAATTAGTCTTAAGACTATATTTCAGTAATAAAGACATTTTTGTTAAAAGTACTTAGTCTTTATACTTTTCACCTGGGGACGCGAACTATGGGAGAACTGGCTAAACTTCACACGGGACAGACTTGCTGTCTCTGTTGAGTAGCCTCTTCTGTAGGCATGTTGGTACGGTGACAGGTATCTGAATAGAGTACTGCCCCTAATGTGTATATCTATCAATCTCTCCATGGTTTTGAGTGCAAAGCATGAACGCGTGATGGGTCTAAAACCTTTTGGAACTACGTGCTGTTTTCCCATACAAATATATTTCAGGATGAGGGCGATATCTTCTTCGTCTTTGAGTAGACGGAGAGTGAGGTTGGCAGATACTGTCTTTGAGTGGCCCTGCAGGCTTAGGGCAACTGACCTTTACAACTATGATTTTAATAATGAGTGGAGTGAGCGAGATACAACAAACATATTTAGATATTAATTCAAAGGAAAGCTACAAGAAAAAACCCTTATTTAACTCTTCAAATCTAATATTGCAATGTCCGCTAGACTAATATTGAAAATTTGCAAAATTTTTTTTGCAACTTGCGTTCGGTATTATTGCGAAGTAAAGAAACGCGTGCATTCTACTTGGTGATTCGTTAACAAGTGCTTTTATTTTATTATTCTGTTTTCGTCTTCTGCTATATTATTTCAATTCGTTAAGTTAATATACATTTAAATATGGCCGCTTAGGAGCGAAATTCAAAATTCACATAATTTTATACCATTACATTAATTTAGATTATATGTACGTTCACAATAGTTTGTTTTATTATTTTTGAATTCATATTATATAATTTTAAAGTTTTATGTAAGTATAGTTCATGTTATGTACAATTGTGTTCTGCCGAAACAAATATGTTGGCGAAACACTCCCGATAATTGTTGACAATGTCTTACTTTTGCACGTTCATCTCCCCAATGTCTCCTACATCCAATGCGGTAACCAACAGCTTCATCATCGGCTCCATCAAGGGCTGATTTTCAACTAGCAGAACACCACGCTCATCCTCCTGCAAACCATCGTCGATGGATAACTTATTAAAAAAGTTTCTCTAGCCGAACTTGTGGCTGATCCAAAAGCCGTCGTCCAATTATCATCTCGTACGGCTGGCTATGATCTGGTACCACAAGAATTTCACACCAGCACGTTAGGCGATAGACAGATACTTCTGCGAATAGTCGCCCCATCGTAGTGCACCCTCCGCCACCAACGCCTGTCAAATTAATTTTGTACGACGTGTACTTTAGTCCCCCTGACTCAGCTTCCGATTTACAGAGTGTTACGCAATCGCTGCCGAGGTCGATGAATGCCGTGATCGAATGCCCATTCACAATCGCTCTCTTAACATATTCGCTGTTCTCCTCCTTTATCACCAGCTGCGTTTGTCCACCTGTTCGCCTGGGGACTGCCCCGTTCCGCTGTGTCCTCTGACTTTGCGCTAGTGCAAGTGGACAGTTCCGGCGATAGTGCCCTACTTGTTGACATTGAAAATATTTATAACATCTGTGTCGCTGACCACACCCATTCTTGTTTCCGTTCCTCGTTTTGCTCTCGACTTCAAGCCTCCGACCCACCGAACTCTGTCCACCAGCTCACGAACCGTCCGCATAGGTGTTGCCCGACAATCCTCCAGGCACTCTCCCGCCGCCATGCCTTACACAATGTATTTGAGAAGTGCCGACTCCTCCAGCCGACCCCGTGAAGCGATTTTCTTCATCTCGAATATATACCCTTCGGTGTCCTCGTTCGGTTTTTGTCATGCAAGGCTCCCTCACTCCATAATTTCGCAGCCCCTGCGAGTCTTGTTATTACTGCCATTAGTAGGAGTTTCTCATCTAAGTCGTAAATTCGGCATAGATCCCCTACCTTTCTCGCGCACCATGAATACATTCCTTGGATGGTTTTCGTTTGTGGCATTCGCCCGGCAACTGTACTTTCGGAGTGGCTTCTGTAGCCCCGTTCCGGTCCCTCGTGCCTGAACGTATCGCACTCGAATTGCGTGCACGCTGCAATTCCCGCTTCACACGTGCCAGCTCTCTTAGCAGACGCTCAACTTCTGGCACTTCGCCTACAGCACCACTATCCAGGGGAATTGCGATGACTACCGGGGCGGGTCTGTTGCGTTCAGTAGCCGCTGTAACAATTCTTCCTTCAGCCCACCCTGATCCAATCCCCGTCTCCACAATTCTTCTCCTAAATCATCCCGGGCAGCTCACCATAGCGTCGTTCTCTTTCCTCTCTGGTAACCATACCCCCGAAAAGAATTTAAAAAATTGAAAAAAGAAGAAAGGCTACACGATAGTCAATACTTTCAGACCTCCGCACCGAAAAATGCCCTATCCGCTACGCTAATTTCATTTCTGTTCGTTTTTTTTGCGCTTGACGCTTGGAATAGAGTTCTCTGGCCGAAACGAAGTAAGTTATGAAATTAAGAAGGGCAACCCAAAATACGTATAAATTGCAACCTCGTTAGTGAGTTAGTTAGTAGTTAAGTTTTATTATCCCACTTCTGATATGATATGTAAATTTCAGATAAAAGAGAATGCCCAGTAATAAGAAAAACACACAGTTTAATACTTTGCACTTTTTTCCATCATACTTCGAAGGTAGATGTTATCTCGACGACGGTCACAATGCGACTGCCCGTTCCATACTCTACAAGAGAGTGTAAAAAGTTGCATAATTTTAATGATTTTATTTTTGAAGTTTAAGTTTGTGAGTTTTAGCACAGTCGCACTGTGGTCGATTTAGGGTCACTAGCTGGACTTAAATCGAATTCAACTTTCCTTTTGTTTTGCTCCTTGGAAATATGTTTTAAAATCAATTTAAAATCATTTCCATAACTTCAGGGGGTGGTACCTTGTGATGTCGGGTTGGTAGATGTCTAAAATTGCTTATTTTTTGATCTGAAGATATCCACATGTTGTGAATCACATCAGTATTTGTTGAAATTCGGGACATCTTTCTTGAAAAACCGCTTCGAAAAATTTTGCAATCCTTTTGACGAGCTTCTAAGACATCTTCCGAAAACTGTCCGATGGGGATAAGAAAACTTTCAATGACGTCAGCAACGTGCAACAGAATTTTGTGGACACTTACTGGCATTCTGTACCATTTATATTTTGAAAACAAATAATTTTGCCGTGTCCAAACAATAAGTTCGGAATTTCATGGTATCGATTTTTAAACCTGATGTTAATATACAATTTACCCAATTATAATAGGGTAAAGAATTTTGATGTATTTGTTAATTTTATCTACAGTGACAGAAATGTGTTTCTGAAAAGTTAGTTTCATATAAATCATAATTCCGAGATATCTGCGGTGCTCTGACCAGTCAATATCGATAAAACCCATTTGAAGTTTTACGTTGTTTGGAATAAAACATTCCTTTCGTCTATGTGTAAACCAAACTGCTTTCGTTTTCGAAGCGTTTACTTTAATATTCCATTTGTAAAGGAATTTTTCTAATTTGGAAAGTGCCGCTTGCAGCACATTATAGACGTCCGTATAGTATGTACCAGATGCAAATATTGCTGTATCATCAGCAAACATAGCAATATTCACATCATTGCCAAGATCTGCAATGTCAGAGACAAATATATTAAAAAGTGTTGGGGCCAGTACAGTACCTTGAGGTAATCCATATTTTTAACTGCGGATTTAACATTTTGTACCTTTACTATACATTTTCTTTTATCTAAAAAAAACTGGATGATTTTACCAGTTTCCATAAGAAAGTTTAATTTAATAAGTTTGTATATTAATGCATCATGCCAAACAGCATCAAAGGCTTTTTCAATATCTAATAATACTAATCCAGTGGACTCTTTGGATTGAAATTTATGTTTGACATGTTTCTTAATCCTAATGATTTGATGGTACGTATTGTGAGAACGCCGAAACCCATATTGATAGTCAAGGAGTACTATTCACAGTTAAGTGATTGTCAATCTTTTCTTTTATTATCTTTTCTTATAGCTTACTTAAACTGTTGACGTCGTCTATTGGTTTACCAGGCTTGCCAATCGGAATTACCAAAGCTGTTTGCCAACAATCAGGGAAGTAGCTGAGTTTAAGGCATGCATTAAGAATTGCAGTTAAGTACCGTAAGCCTGTGAGAGGAAGAGCCTTTAAAAGCTTATTGTTAATACCATCTAAGCCAGGACTTTTTTAGCTTTAAGGTTTTTGATCAATGATCTTACTTTATTAGTATTAAGTATACTTAAATCCGATAATTCAACATTTGCTTGTGAGAAACTGTGAATTGTGTGAGACACTTCAGTGGAAGTGGCACGATCAACTCAGTGGAATGGGCAGTGATCAGGTAATTTTTTGAGAAAGTCTCTGCAAGTAGATTGGCTTTATCGCTTGGAGAAATATAAAGCTGGCTTTGAACCCTTAGACGTGGAATACTCAAACCTATTTTTTTTAATAATTTTTGGAAGTTTACAAAATGGTTTACTATATTTATCAAAGCTATAAAGTAGGTTACTCCAACGCTAGGGTACTTAGGTATTGCGAAATCGGCAGTGCAGTTTAATAACGAAGTAAAATGCATACACATTGGATCAATTTGAGTAGTCGTGGTTACAGGCGAAGAAATAACATTATTCTGAATGCAGTTGGTATTGATAAATGAAGCAAAATGGTTCCAATTGGCTGCGGAATATTTATAATATAACGTAGGTCGATTGACTTCAAATAAGAGATTTAAATTGATACTGACAGGAAGATGATCCGACCCCAAATTGTCATAGGTGAACGGAATGGAGCAGTACGTTGAAATATTAGTCGTAAAGAAGTGTAAGATGTCATAAGAGAGTGAAAGGACTTTAAGATTTAGATGTTGGGACGTAAGTAAATTCAGATGGGTATAGTAAAGAAAAGTTTGGGTGCATTTCGTTAATATTATACAATTCGTTACCCCAGCAATTAGCCCGGAGACAATTTCACAATTGATGGCGGCAATTTAAATCTCCGCCAAGGATAACTTTACCTCGATATCTAAATATTTTACCAAGTCGTTCTTAAAGTGAGACATCTTATCAATTTTTCTTTTTCCGCCCGGGAAATAAACAGAAAAGATACTCACTTTAGAGTTGCTGCCTATATTAATTTCTATGCCAATTGATTCAATACAACGCAGTTGTAAGCCTGGGTGTACCGAATGTACAATATTTTTCCGTATGACGACAGCAATGCCACCTCCTGTTGTGTTACTCCTGTCGAGACGATAACAATTAAAGTTTGGGTGAGAAAAGGATTTGTTTTCAGATAAGTGCGTTTCCGTAACCAAAGCAACATCAACTTTTTTATCAATAATATAATTAAAGAATTCTAATATTTTATTTGATATGCTTCTTGCATTCCAAGTAATAATGTCCAGGGAATTATATACCATAATAATTTGAATAAATGTATTTGATAGCAAGAGAGTGATTACATTGAATTTATCACTTTTTGTTATACAGGTTTTTGCTTAGCTAATACTTCATTTGAAAGAGAATTTATTTCTTCGAAAGAGAATAATTTGCTGCTCCCATTGTTTTCAGATATATTGATGAGAGGTTATACGGCCATGATTATACCACCTGCGTGGCAGTTAATGGTGGAGAACGACAGCTGATCGAATTTTGTTTGTTAGCTGAGCTGTTGGTACAGGGGTCGCACGTGTGGGGAGAGAAGGGAAATGTGAAAGGGAGTTTGCTGTTGTTTGCACGTTGATGAGAGGAGAGTTTTTGACGAATCTCCAGATATTGGTTGCGACTAATGCAATTTGGATCGGATTATCTGTGTGGCTCACTGCAATTGGCGCAACGCATCCCGTCAGGTTCTTTGCATTCAGTTGTTTTGTGGCTGTCGGAGCAGTTAGCACAAGAACTTTTTGCGTGACAATGCATGGAGCCGTCTCCATACAGCTGACAATTATGACATTGTGTAATTTTTTCCTGGCTTTTGTCTCTTAAGGTCCCAGCAGACTATGGTTCTGGACAAACCAGAATGATTTTTCTTCAATTCGTTTAGTTTTATTGTTCCCCGTTGAATATACACAATGTAAATATAGCTTTTGTAGTGGATATTTGGGTTAACATTGTTTGTGATAATTTTCAAGTCGATGCACTTTATTCCGGACGAAATAAGTTCTTCCTTTACAAGTCTTTCGCCTGTAAGATCAAGTCCCGATCAAATTACATTCAAAGGCCGCGTTTCCTTTCGAGAAAATATGAAGAATTCAATATTTAGTCTTTTTAGTTCCGTTTTTATTTTCTCTGAGGTTTCCAAAAATGAAGAAGTAATTTTCTGGCCGAGCGATATGTTTTTGATAAGATAATTATCGATTTTTAAGTCACTCAATACGCGACTAACACGTTTACCTCTTGATTTTATCACAACTACAGGGGAGACACTATCTTTTATGACGTTTAAACCTTCATTATTGATACTATCCGCATTTTCACCGGAGTCGTCCAGCAAACCGTATTAATTCGTATTATTCACCATTGTTGAATATTTTATATTTGAACTTAAATAAGACTGTTTGCTGGGAGGGGGGGGGATTATCGCCTTCACCAGAGTTACTACGAATTCGCTTGTTGGAAATGTCTAAGAATACACGATGGGAATAATCACTTGCACCCACTTCAATTGCTAACTCTCGATGATGTTGCGTACTTACCTTACTGGCGTACTCCCAAGATACTTCCAAGCATGCTTCCTCTTCCCGAGTATCAATTGATAAATCTGGCTCAACTGGGAACCGGGACAGTGCATCTGCATTCGCATATTTTTGGTAGGCCTGTAGCAGATTTCATATTTGTTGGCCATAAGGATAATAGCCCAGCGCTGCAGATGATTTGCAGTCATGACAGTGTTCTGGTAAATGTTCGCCCAAACAAATATGTGTGGAATTTTTGAGCCCCGTTGACTATGGACAAAGCCTTTTTCTCAATTTTACAATATTTTTACTGATGCACATCAAGAGTCTTCGATGCAAAGGCTATTGGCAATTTATTACCTTGCTCATCTAACTGGGAGATCACTGCTCCAATTCCATATGAGGACGCATCAGTAGCTAAAATGATGGGAAAATCAGGACGGTAATGCACGAGACAAGTGGTGGCAAGTTTCTCCTTCAAACCTTCAAAAGCTTTTTCTAGGGATGTACCCAACTTGAACTGTGCATCCTTTTTGCGTAGATTGTTAGGTGGTGTTGCGGCTTGGCAAACATTTTTAATGAACTTTCTATAAGAATTTATTTTTTTCTTTTAAATCAGCCGGGCGACGCGTATTTCTGAGCGCTACTACTTGGCTTCGATTTTGATTTTCCATTAAAGCGAATGGTATAGGTCTTACCTTACAAATTTTCGTGTTGGGCTTAAGGTAAAGGGTAGCCTTCATAGCAGTGCAAAACCCTAGTCTTTTGGATGCAACCTCTGAATATGTTGAGAACAATCGCTGTACTTCCTGCTCGGGATACGATAACAATTGAAGAACGAAATCAGCCGACTGATATTTTATTCCCAAGCCAAATGCCATGAACCAGTCTGTCCCGAAAATGTTATGTCCCACAGCAACATCAGCAACAAGAAGTGACAGACTTTTACCTTGACCACTGACCTCCGCCCAAACATTCAGCTCGACAACACGGCAACACATTTGCAGACTCATTAGCATATAATAGGTTTTATTGTTGAATTATTAATTACTTCATTTTATACAGTTTAAATTACAATATAGATTTTAAGAATATAATGTAAGCTAGGTGAATTCAAATAATAATTACTAATGTGATGCTAATGTGGTGGTGGTTCAACAAGACAATGGGAATGCACGAATGAATGTTTGTGCTTGACAAGTAATATTCCGTTGTGTGTGGATTCTCATCGAATATTTTCTTAAATTTTGTCTTAAAAGTGCGGACAAAACGTTCATCTTCTGCATTAGGAGCGTGGTGAAAAGGTGTACAAAACTCCGAGAATGCTGAGGCTGAAAATTGCGGTCCGTTGTCCGACACAAGGGCTTCCTATAATTCTTCAAGAGCAAACATCCTCCGCAATGCTTGAAGTGTCGCATTAGTAGTCGTTTGGTATAACAAATGGGAATTTGGAGTACTCGTCAATACAAATAAGCCACATTTGTCCGCAAAATGGTCCGCCAAAATCGATATGAACTCTTTGCTATGGGAGCGTAGGCAACGCGACCAGGAACTGCATTCCTTCGGAGGGTCAGCTGCAGATAACTGACATATTTTGCATATAGCAACCTGTGACTCTATGGCTTGGTCAATTTTGGACACCAACAATATCTTCTTGCCAGTTGTTTCATCCTCACTAAACCCCAATGGCCCTCATGCAGCATATCAGTTACTCTTTTACGTAGAGTTTCAGGTATTAGTACTCTAGAATGATCCGATTGAAGTAGAACAATACCATTGCGCTCTGATAGAGCCATTGTCCCGATGAAAACTGATCTTCTTTGGCTAATCTTTCAACCAACCAGTTCGAATAAAATGACGCACTCTTTGTAAAGTATCTCTATCGATTGCCGCTATGATGTTATGAGCTCGAATTGGAAAATCATCATTCTTATGCGCGTACTCTCAAGATACTTCCAAGTATGCTTCCTCTTCCCGAGTATCAAATGGCAAATCTGGCCCAATTGGGAACCGGGAGAGTGCAACTGCATTCGCATGTTTTTTAGTGAGCCTGTAGCAGATTTCATATTTGTTGGTGATAAGGATAATAGCCCAGTGTTGCAGATGCTTTGTAGTCATGACATTGTTCTGGTAAATGCTCGCCCAAACAACCGTAGACTATGGACAAAGCCTTTTTCTCAATTTGACAATATTTTTACTGATGCACATCAAGAGTCTTCGATGCAAAGGCTATTGGGAATTTATTACCTTGCTCATCTAACAAGGAGATCACTGCTCCAATTATATATGAGGACGCATAGCAGCAGCTAAAATAATGGGAAAATCAGGACGGACAAGTGGCGGCCTCAAGTTTCTCCTTCAAACTTTCAAAAACTTTTTCTTGGGATGCACCCCACTTTACCTGTACATCGTTTTTGCGTAAATAGTTAAGTGATGTTGCCACTTGGGAAAAACTTTTTAATGAGCTGTCTATAATAATTTATTTTTTCCCTCAAAAATTGTAAGTTCTTTTAAATCAGCCGACGATGCGATTTTTGATTGCTACTACGCTTGCTTTTGATGGCATTTACTGCAAGCCTAGGTACACTTCCACTTCCACCTCATCTTGGAAAAATACACGTATACACTGTTGATACGCAGTCCGTTTTCTGACAGTCGTTTGAATATAGCTTCAAGATTATTGAAGTGTTCCATTTCATTCTTCCCAATAACCAATATGTCCAATATGTTGGAATATTCCCAGTGGAGTGTTCACAACGACAAGAGGATTTGATGCAAGGTCGATTTTGGGCAATTTGATACCGCCTGTCAACTTTTGAAGAAGCTCTTCTGGCTTAGGAATAGGATATTGTTCAACTTCCAAGTACGGATTTATCGTCGCCTTAAAGTCCCCGAATATTCGGAGCTCACTCACCGAACGGGACTGGTTTCCAAATGTTCGCATCTTCTAAGCGCTTGGCTTCGATTTTGAAATTTTTACATTAAAGCGAATGGTATAGATCTCGCTTTATAAAATGTTGGTCTCGTGTTGGGCTTATGGTAAAGGGTAGCCTTCATAGCAGTGCAAAGCCCTGGTCGCAATACGATGACATTTGAAGAACGAAACCAGTCGATGGATATTTTATTCCCAGACCAAATGCCATGAACCAATCTCTCCCGAAAATGTTATGTCCCACTGCAATATCAGCAACCAGAAGCGACAGAATTTACCTTGACCACAGAATTCAGCCTTGTTCGGTTAAGTATAGGACTACCTAACTCTCTATATCCCGGGGTTTCTATAGAGGTACAACTAGCACCAGTATACAACAAATATTTAATTTTATTATTGTTAACATAAATAAAAATTTCCCATTTACTACCCATTTCAATTAATCCGTCTACTGAGAGAACGCTTGATATTGCCACTGTTACGCTTGGTTACTATTGCTTTTACCTCAATTACTTCAAAAGGCTCCAATATATCACCTTTGATGACCCTGAGTGATTTTTGGGTGGCCTCGTAGCTTCCGCAATAGAAAAAAACTACGGAAACTTAAGGAAGGGTTCGTTTTTTGGAGTGAAGCAGTTCGTACTAATTCATGTGGAGTATGAAATATCAGAACGTTTTTCATCATCTCATCGTCGAACTCCTGTTTGCAGTTACAATTCTGACAAACCAAACCGCATGTACGTGCCAACCCTCTTAACTCAGCAACCCAATCGGAATACGTTTGGTCTGAACGCATACGACACCTCCAAAACTCATAGCGCGCCATCGATATACGTGTGTAGCCTTTCTTTGAAATGTTCAGAAAGTTTTTTCTTCAGTTCTGAATATTTCTCCCTTCTCACCCCCTAATAAATTTGGAAGCAAATTATACACATCTGATCCAAGCCATGACAAGAAATATGCCGGGAAATGTTGTTCTAGTTGTTGCATATACACATCCCATATGTTTTTCTCTGGTGAATACTTATGAAATTGCGGTACTACAGTAGCGCTCTTCCATTCGCTATATTTGACCAGAACAGCCAAGTAATCCTGCTGTGATTTCAGCAAGACTTTCATTAAATTCTCCAAATCTGTCATCGTAAAGGCGTGGCCGTTTTTTTTCCATTACCTCGTTGCCAATTGTTGTATTTCTTGTTTTATTGTTGAATTATTAATTACTTTACTTTATACAGTTTAAGTTACAATACAGATTTTAAGAATGTAATGTAAGTTAGGTGAATTCAAATAGTAATTACTACTGTGATGCGTGATTAGTGGTGGTTCAACGAGCCAACGGGAATGCACGAATGAATATGCTTGACAAGTTATATTCCGTTGCGTTGTATATAAGCTTTTTTTTCCGTGTGTAGGTGGACATCTTCAACATGACTCTATAATGTTATATTCGACTACTATGTTACTACGATTTTCTTGATTTCATCTTGGACTGGTAAAATTTCAAGATCTCTGTGGATATCGTCGTTTCTGATATACCATGGTGCATTAACAATAGTTCTAAGCTTAAAACGGATTTGCCTTCGTTAAGAAAAATTCGCCATGTGTTCATTCATTCGTGTATCTGATCAAGTGCACGTTGTTATTTTGATGTAGACTCTTCTACCGTTTTTGCTGTTACCAAAATGGCGGTGTCGCCAGAACATGTGCCTAGAACAGTGTGTTCTTCTTGTGGTAAATCACTCGTATACAGCAGGTATAGCAGAGGGCCAAGAACACTCTCTTGTGGTACACCAGCATTTATATTTTTTAAGACAGAATATTCATTTCCATGTTTTACTCTATCAGAGATATAGTTCGAATACTATAAAGTTTCCCCGGTAGAGATCGGTTAAGTTTATATTTCAGGCCTTCGTGCCAAACTTTGTCAAAGGCTTGGGAAACATCAAGAAACTCGGCTGAACAAACGAGCCTTTGTTCAAATGCCTTTTCTACTACACCAGCTATACGATGTACTTGGTAAATAGTTGAGTGTTTACTTCTAAAACCAAATTGATGATTCGGAATAAGCTGTTTTTCTTCCACAATTAAACTTAAACGTCTAAGTAGAATTTTTTCAAAAACCTTAGACATTATCGGGAGAAGTGAAATTGGTCTATATGACTTTTTATCCGTTGGTCGTTTTCCCGGGCTTTAGTACCATTATAACTTCTGCCACTTTCCATTGACTAGGGACATGTTCTAGTTTAAGGGCAGCATTAATTATGTAGAGTAACTTAAGATGGGCTTTCTTGGGTAACTCTTTAAGAAATTCTCCTGTAATCAAATCGTAACCAGGGCTTTTTTTCGGTTTGAGCTTTATTAGTACTTCTTTAAGCTCTGTCAAGGTAGCTCATCTCATTATGTAATTGTCGTCATGTACGTCAGGTCCATTGTAGCTGGCAGGGAGGAATTGACCGTCGAATGGTTTAAACGTTTTCTCTTTATATTCTTTCACCCACTCGTCTCACTTCTTCCGGATTAGCGCCTTTATGTGCCTCAGGTTTTTTTAATCACTTCACCGCTTTTCAGAGTGAATAGTTGGTTCCTTTTTTTGCAGATTAGTTTACTAGATACGCATTTAAGTTATTGTCTTTGAACGCTTTGATTTTCGCCTTCAACAGATCACAGAATTGGTGGGTACAGTAAGATGTGTTTAATCGTCGCTCTTCTTGCATTTGGTGTACTGCTCCATGCGGGACAATGTATATTTCCTGTAAAGTTTTCAAGTTAAGTTTCTAAGTCGTATGGGGTTCTCAGCGGTATCATAAGTTCAACGTGGCTTTGCAAGTGGGTCCTAAATGCTTGCCAATTTGTACGATGATTAGTTAATGTAGGCGGCGCTTCCCTTTTTACGAGCGTATCGCTCATAGTCAATATAATTGCTTCAAAGCTTTCTTCTAGTTTTAAATAGTTTCGTGAAATACCCTTCATAACGAAGAAGTCAACGACGTCTGCTATTTTCGTGAAATCCGTAGGCCAGTAGGTGGGCCTCCCTGTCGAGTAGAGGTAGCAGCTAAGTTCCATACCGGCTTTGTACTGTAATGTTCGGAGCTTAAATTCAAAAAACAACCGCACTGTTTGAGTGTTTCTTTATTACCTCGCTTTTCAAAGAAAATTTCTTATGCGATCTTGTCGCTAGCGTAATACTAATTCCCATGCTCGCACGAGCATGAGATCCGATGGCCAGACGATCGGAATAGTTTGCTCAGCCGAAGGCTGGCTATTCCCACACGAGTGAAACAGCTGGTTCGGCAGAAAGCTCGCTGTTCCCTCACGACTGTGTTTTCCGATGTCCAATCGGTCGGAGTGTCGTTTTTATATGTTTTATATAATTTCACCACACCTCCCTTTTCGGGAAGAATGAATTTACAATTTATTCTTATTCTAATATATGGCATTCATACTTTTTTTTGTATTTTGTTCTTAATGATTAATAATAGTGTTACGAAAAATTTTGTTTGTTTTTCAACATTTAATAATAACAATTAATTCATTCTTATATAATAATCAATACAATTTATTCTTACTCTAATATATTTTAATATGTGGCAAAGGTCCTTAAGAATAAATCTTGTTTTGTCTTTTTTTTTAATAAAAATTTATTAAGGAAAATCTCAATTGCTTGTAGCTCTAAATTTCATAACCTTCTTTTTCTTTCTGACTCTTTATCAATAATCTTGAACTGTCTTTTCTAATTCGGCTGCTCTTTTTCTTATTTTATTTTATTATCCAGTGGTTTTCACACAGTGTTATATACATACAGGTTGCAGCCGTTCCATTGCCCCCTTCTTGGACTTGTTCGTCCCGAACAAGTGCATCATAATTCTCGCCTTGGTAGCGATGCAAGCGATCGACATGAACTACTTTCAGCTTGCCTCTCAATCCTCGCTGGATACGGTAGACAATGGCGTTGGTGCGGGTGGTTACTTTGTAGGGACCTTCCCACTTCAACTGCAGTTTCGGCGACTTCTCTTTTGTACGATGGGGATTTGTACAGCCATACAAGGTCTCCTTAATCGAATCTAGATGCTTTGGCCATAACATCATACCTGGTCTTCATTCAATCACTCGCTATTTTAATCTTAGCTCGGGTTCTTTGGTGTATGTCCACAATCTTCTCTCGCAGCTCTTCGACGTAATCACTTACGCTTTTAGGTTCATCTTCAGGGAATCCAAATATCATCTCCGAACCGTCCGACCGAACAGTATCTCGTACGGGATGTGCTCAGTAGTGCCATGCACTGCTCCTCGGTAAGTCATTGAGAACAACGGAATATGTCGGTCCCAATGTCGCTGATGATCGCTTACGACCTTTGAAAGGTGCTCATTAAAGGTTCTATTAAAACTATTAAAACTTTTTCTAGTCTTATTTATTCCTAGATGGCCTCCTGATACTCCCCCGTGCATTTCTCGAAGCACCTCTTCAACTTTGGACCGTGGCACGATTCGATGTTTCCCGTTTTCTTCGCAAGACTCCATTCTGCACATGGAGTGAGTCCCATTGCGCCCAGTAAGCTTTGAGGATAACACTTCGGTCTGAGATATCATGCCAATCCGGTTTTTCCGAATGCTCTTTCCATGCAAGGATCGGTTCGATATCTGGATCTTCCTGTTGTGCTTTTGGAATTTCTTCTCCACTCCACCCAGTAATAGGTTCTGCTAGTAGTTTTAACACAGAAACTGTTTCCTTTCCCTCCTGGCGCAAGCAATGTTCACAGTCTGCTTTATAAGGTCGTCGAGATAGCGCGTCCGCATTGGAGTGATTTTTCCCTTTCCGATGATGTATCTCGTAGACAAATGCCTGCAGCCGTTCGATCCATCTTGCATCATGAATCTGGGAAAGCACAGCTCCAATTCCGACATTACTAGCATCTGTGTCCACAATAAACGTCTTCCCGGGACAAGGAAAAAGTAGTATCGGTGCGTTACACAATCTTTGCTTAGGTTCCTTAAAACTCTTTTCGCACTCACTCGACCATATAAATCGGTTTCCTCTTTCAGTTAGTTGATGTAAGCTTTTCGCGATCCCAGCAAAATCCTTCACGAATCGCTTGTAGTATGTGGCGAGACCCAAGGAGCTTCATAGTTGATGTTTAACTTCCGGAATTGGCCAGTTCATTACTGCCTCCACTTTATGTGGATCAGTCTTCACTCCTTCGGATGAAATAATGTGCCCCAGATATTTGACTACCGATCGAAACAGAGCACACTTCTTCGGATTAAGTTTCAAATGAGCACTGTGAAGTCCTTGGAACACCTCCCTCAGGTTGTCACGATGTTCTTCACATGTCTTTCCCACAACAATCACATCGTCAAGATACACCAGTCAAGATTTAAATGTTAACCCCTGTAGAACATATTCCATTAATTTTGCAGGAGCATTGCACAGTCCGAATGGCATCACTGTGAACTGCCATAATCCATTCCCTATGCTGAAGGCTGTTTTCTCACGGTCCCGTGGATAATTCTCGACCTGCCAGTAGCCACTCTTTAAATCGAGTGTTGAAAACCATCGTTGTCCTGATGTGTCCAGTGTGTCTGGCGTCTCCGGTGTCGATCCGATGTTGGACTAAGTGTGTTCGGCCATACTCGTTGTCCTGTAATGCGAACACATCAGCGAACTCATTGATAAGGTCTTCTGCCATAGTCCGTTGCTTCTGGCTTAGTTTACAAAGATAAAGAAGAGTCTTCAAAACTTCCATCATCCTAATTGGTACAGACATTCAGAACTCTAACTGGAACCATGTTTGTTTTTGTTATAACCAACGTTTTTCCTACAATAGAGCTTTGGGAGCTGTTTTCATCGTCTTGCTCTGTAATGTAAAATCGATGGCTCCCAATTATAATATATAATTATAAATTAATGTCTCTGAAAAAGGCGGAAGGACTTTGTCTTTACTGACAACTGTCTTGAGGGCCGCGGCTTTTTGATCTCCGTACGCCATACGGATCTCCACGTTTCGGTACCTCATCACTTGCGCTCCAATATCCAAGATTACCCGGTATTGTTTCATGAAATCCTAACCGATGATGCACGCATCACATATGTCAGCTACCAGAAATGTGTAACAGAAGGTCAGTCCCGCCAGATGCAGAGTCAGGAGAGCTTCACCATATACTTTCGCGGTCTCTCCTGTTGCAGTCTTCAAACAGTATCTGCTGGTGTTACATAGCCGATACTTCCGAACGATATCCCTCCTTACTATGGAAGCTGTAGCGCCGGTGTCAATAGTGGCCACATTCCTGTTTTTAACGATCCAAGTTTCCACTGACTTCCATGAGACTTCCATTGTTTCGTTTGAAAGACTGAATGGTCCTGGGGGCACTGATTTAAGCAACCAACTTCTGCCCTGCGAAGTTGGTTCTTAAGCGTTTCCCGACTGTGGGTTCTGATCACTTTGACCAGCAAGTTCGGTATTGTTTCCGCTGGCTTCCTCATGCCTCCTACTTCCGTAATGAAGGCAACTTTCTGGTCTGGGTGAATTTCTACACTGCCGCTGTAGCTGTCCGCTTTGGTTACAGTTCCAGCAACACATTTGTCTCTCGCTGATAACATTACCGTTTGAGACGTCTACCCTCTGACAGCATTCCTGCACCAATATTTCCTTGATTCCCTGAGGAGCCTGGCCGGATGCTACCAACGTCAAGGCGAATGCCAGTGTCTCCGCAAGACTTTGCTTACCGGCCATCCTGACAGCCAATCGCAGTTTCTCATCCGTAATGGAATGGGTAAACGCCTCGGTGGCCATCTCGTTGATCAGTTCTTCTCCAGCATTAGGGTAGGACAAATACGAAAGCCTCTCTAAGTCCGCTTGCAATTGTTGAAGGGTCTCGCCCCTCTTCTGTGTTCTGCTGCGAAGTTGAGCTCTGTATACCTGTTGCATGTGCTTATCCCCAAAACGCATCTCAATTGCTTGGACAAGATCATTGTAATTTAGTTGCTTATCGTCAGAGATAGTCTGGAATAGTTCTGCAACTGAACCTCGAAGAGCGAGCGTGCGAGCAATTGTCTTGTCTTCATCGTGGTTTGTCCAGTGATTTGTCATTGCAGCAGCTTCAAAATGCTTTCTGTATGTTGGCCATGGTGTTTGGCCATCAAAAGCTGGAGGATGCATTTCTTTTCGTCTTGGGCAACCTGTGTCTCGAATTGTATTCTTTCTAACGTAGTCTATTTCCTCGGCAAGATATTCGATTTGTATGGTGAATCGTGTATCGATATTCTCGAATTGGGCTCTGACTTTCATTTCAAGAATTGCCATGTTGTTTTCTACCTTGTCGACCTTGCATTCTATTACTTCAAATTTAGAGCGAGAGAGCATTTTTAAAGTCTTCTAAATATTTTATTTTGTTCTTCTAGAGCATTCTTTTGCTCTTCTATCAGACTTGTTTTGTTCTTCGAGAATATTCTTCAATTGTCCTAAGATTGTGTCCATATCAATACCAGAATTTAGTTGTTCGTCTTCTACCTCGAACAGAATCGAATCAGGATCAGAATCATCCGCTTTCACAGCTTCTTGCAATAGAATCGTCAAATCACTCTTCCCTCCAGATGTAACGAGGTTCCGCTTGCTCAACTTTGCCTTCAGTTAAACCAGAGTTTGATTTTCCAATTTGAGACTCACTTTTCTTGAAAAGCACCAATGTAATATGTGGCAAAGGTCCGTAAGAAAAAAATCTTGTTGTCTTTTTTTTAATAAAAATTTATTAAGGAAAATCTCAATTGTTTGTAGCTCTAAATTTCACGACCTTTTTTTTCTTTCAATAATCTTGAACTGTCTTCTCTGATTAGGCTGCTCTTTTTTTTATTTTATTCTATTATCCAGTGGTTTTCAAACAGTATTATATACATCTAGGTTGCAGCCGTTACAATATGGTATTCTTACTACTTATTTTGTATTTTGGTTTTAATGTTTAATAATAGTGTTAGAATTTTTTTTTTGTTTCACGTCCTTTTATTTTTATTCGGTATTGTAACGTCTTAGTCGGTCTTTGTGCACAATTGTGGTTTTGTCATCATCGTCTTTCAAAATTACGTTGTTCCTATTTTCTATGTTGATTACCTTAAATGGGCCTTTATAGATATTATCTAATTTGTGTCCTACCTGTTTTACTAAAACTATCTCTCCTATTGCTATGTCTAGGCTATTTGTATGTTTATCGTACAATGCTTTTCCTTTATCCTTTTTCATTTTTATTATTTCTATAGCTCTTTTATGAGCTGATTGTAATCTGAAAGTGACTTCTTTCTCACACGCATCGAAATTGTAAATGGGATATATTTGTGCATTTAAGAGAAAGTCGTGAGTACTGGGTGATTTACCAAACACTAATTCCAATGGACAATAGTCACGCGCCATTGATGGCGTTGTATTGTGGCAATACGTGAAGTATCTTAGCCACTCGTCCCAGTCTGTTTTTTTCTACTGACAGGTATGACCGAGCGCATTCATTGAATGTTCTGTGGTTTCTTTGAACAGTCCCTAATGTTTGATGATGGTATGCCGTTGAGTTTATATTTTCTACATTCAACAGTTTACAGATTTGATCAAAAAGTTCGTTTTTATACTCTGTGCCCATATCAGTGATTATTTTTTTCATAGGACCGTAAATTAGTATGAAATTGTCAAAGATTGCCTTTGTAATTGTTTTTGCACCTTTATTAGTGACTGGTACTGACACCAGGTGTTTTGATAAGTCACATATCATTGCGACTGCGTACGTATGGCCATTTTATGTTGTTGGTAATGGCTCAATGGTATCTATTAGCACTACGTCAAATGCAGTTGCAGGTGTTTCAGTTATTATCATTGGTTCTTTTATGTTTTTTAGCGATTTGTTTCTTTGACATTTGTCACATCTTTTAACTTATTTTACAACATCTTTTGTCATGTTTTTCCAATGATATTTCCGTCGTATCTTTTTTAATGTACGTGTAATCCCTGAGTGGCCACCCCAGATTGGACTGTCATGGTACTTTTGTATAATCTTTGTTCTTTCGTCATCATTTTTAATTTTTGTTATTACTGGCGTCAGTGCAATTTGGATGTTTATCAGGACTCTGTTACCTATTTCTTTATATTCATTGATCCGGATCTTTTCAAATATACTGTCACCTAGTGACTGCTGCAGCTTTATTAATCCATTATCACTTGCTATTGTTTCAAGCAGTGGAAATAATCGATACAAGTCAAATTTTCCATTAGTTCTTTATAATTTTTAAACATTCGCCATTAATAGCTAGTCTGGCGGTGTTTTTCTTATTTCTGCTACTAAACGCTTCATATATTTTTAATTTATCTGATGATTTTTGTGTTTTCAGTTGTCAGTTTAACTTTATTCTTTATAGATCAGAGCCTGGTTGCTTTATTATTTTGTTGTTTTGTTGTTGTTTATTTTTTGAATTTCTATAATATCAATGCGCGACAATGCGTCTGCAGCATGGTTTTTTTCCCCCGCAAGCACTGTACAGTAAAATCATATTCCTCGAGATCTAGTCTCATTCTTGTCAATTTAGAAGACGGGTTTTTCAGTGCAAATAGATACGATAGTGGTCTGTGATCAGTTCTGACCAAGAACTTAGGTCTTCATTGTTTAATTGCCCAATGAATAGCAGAAAGTTCTTGTTCAATTGTGCATTTATTGCTTTCACCTTTGGTGAACGATCTTGACGCGTATGCGACAGGAAATTGGTATCCGTTGTGCTGTTGGCTAAGCATAGCTCCGCAAGCGTATTTGCTAGCGTCGGTGTTTATGCAGAATTGCTTATCAAAATCAGGATATTCCAGGATGTTAGGGCTTGATAGCGCCTATCAAAATAAAATGCCTTACTACATTCTATAGACCATTCAAAGGGGTATTATTGTCTGAAACTTACTGTCATCTGGGAGAATGCCGTTGTTCGTGCATTTATGCCCTAAGTCTGTCATTTCGTGAGTACAGAATGTACACTTGTGAGGATGTAATTTTAGATTGTATTTTCCACACGTTTTTAATACATCTGTTCAACTTTTTAAACTTATGAGCTTCTGAACGGCCCAATACAACTAAATCATTCGGAGAACGTAATGGTCATCACTCTTCGAAATGAATTTGGGGCTATCTTTAGACCATATGGCAGACGTTTGAATCGGAATTATTTTCCAATCTCATTTTTATCTATGTGCTGTATTCTATAATTTTTAATATATGTTGGCTCGTTGGTTTTGCGACGATGTTTTATTTATTTTATCTGTTTCGAGCGCGAATATATCAATATACTCCGAACAAAGTTTGTGTAAATAAGACGAAGTCTGGGAAATTTTTGGACAGTTTTTGTAATTTTACATCTTTTGATTGACAATTGTGTTGATACTTCTTCATAGTCAAAATAAATTTTAAATCAGAGTAGACTATTCCTAAGATATTTATTATTCCCGACATATGCATCGTAGGCTCGTTGTTTTGTATGTGTTTAATGTAAGTAAATTTTCAATCTGTCCAGAAATATCCTCGCCTGTGTCTACTATGAATGTTGTTATATCATTATTCAATGATGTTTTTAATGTTATGAAAGATGTTAAATACAAGTTTATATTATAGATTTTACTGGTTTTCTTTATGTTTCTTGTTTTATTGCTGTATTGGTTAGAGTTATTTCTATTGTTACGGCTATTATAATTTCCGCGTCCACATCCACGACCTTGGCCGTATGCATTTTGCAATTTCTTGGTAAAATCCTCAACCTCTTGTGCGTAAGTATTTGCCAGCTTGGAGTCTACCGATTCGCCCTTTACTGACGTTTTAAATATTTCGACAACCTGTGCTATTGTTGTTTTAGTTCCTGCGATTAAATTTATAGCGTTTCTTTTTAACTTTGTCTTTATTAGATTAATAGCAACGATGATGTTGCCATCATTTATGCTATTAACCAACTCTAAAGCAGCTAAAAAACTCTGCAGTTGTTCCGCGTTGCCCTCGAAATCTGGCAGGATTTTCTAAGCGATATTTAAAAATTCTATTGGCTTTTGCGAAATTTTCTTTGAATTAGAAATCTTCCCGGTTGTATTATTAATGGCTTCTTTTTTATCTCTTATACTCTCTATATCCTTATCTTCTATCTATTGTTATCTGCTCTATTTCAATTTCTATGCCCTGTCTGGATGCTGCTCTCAAAACTTTATCTCTGCAGTCACTGAATATTTCATGTTCGTTTTTCTTATGTTTGTTGGTTAACCTTGAGTAGTTTACGTTAAGTAGAACTCGAATGTTTTCTAAATTGCTTACCAGTACCCCGATGTGCTTGTTCAAAGTTTCTCGACCTATAGGACTATCTGTGTTCAGACATTTATAAGATTTGTCAAGTACCCTTTATGTTCCCCCACTTTGTGGGGGAATTTTCTGATTTTGATTTTGAATGCCTATCTTGCCTACATTATATAAGTAGAAGTTCCTTATAATTCTTCTATTAATATTCACTATATAATCATTCATATCATCAAGTAATGGTCTTTTTTTCTGTTTTTAATTTAAATTTGTGCGACGGACGCAGCTCTTGCTAGGTATGTTTTTTTAAGTGACTTTCTATGCCACGAATACAGTTTAATCGTTAATTGGGCAGCTAATAGTAAAATAATAATAATAAGATATGTTTCCTGACTTAATTTCACTTGAACTCCCTGGACCCAGCCTAAGAAATGTGTATGAGTGGTGTTTGTTATGTACGCGAACTGTACATAACTGCATTGTGTGGGACAGGCACAGTAGCCTTTTAAACTTAAACGTCATTAAGTCGTTAAGTGTGTCTCAGAAATCAAACATATGTCGATATGTTTTTCCCGAATATAAAGCTCTAGTTCGACAAGCTTTTGCAGCAGTCCGTTCGCATTCCATTTCAAAATTCTTACTGACTTATTCATATTCGGTTATTTTTGTTGTTAACATTAATTTCTAGAACTAAAAGTCTCTCAAAAATAAGTTTGTTCGACCGACTCTACTCCTCAAGTTTTTGTTGTATAATAGAGAGAGTATGCGAAACGGGATCTAGTGGTTTACTACTACTCTCACTCGGAGCTGCTACGGTTTCGGCAAATGTTTTCACTCCAATGTCTGTTGACGACTTTGTCTCTTTCGTTTGCGACTGTGCTTGCTGAGCCTTAGGTCTTGGAACAACACTCTTCTGTTGTTTTGTATTTGTTTTATTTTCAGCGTTCACAGTAATGTCTTTTCTTACTGGTTTTTGTGGTTGTGGAAGATTTGCCTTGATTTTGTCACGTCTTTTTTTAAGCTCTTTAGCTACCTCACACCCACGGTAATTAGCTGGGTGCTTCCCTTTGCAATTAATGCAGGTTGCAAATGAGCCCTTGCTTGTGTTGCATTCTTCGGATAAGTGCTCTCCTGCGCATTTAACGCAACGAGGTGTTTTTTGGAAGTACTTTCTTGCGTGATTAAAACCCTGGCCTCGCTTGCATTGAGGTATTAATTTTGCATTCCTGCGTAAGGCTTCAATCTTAACAGGAATGTTCAAGATTGTTTTTAGACTATATATTTTGTCTATGCTTTCACTCTTATAGAACGTTAACATGAAGAGAGGCAGACTCGACGTGTCTCATCTGCCACGCCTTCTGTATAGATTCTCTTTTTCGAGAATATATTGGTAGCATCAACTATTTTTAAGCCTTTATTTTTTAAGTCATCGACAATGTCTTCTTTTGGGCATGACTAATGAAGTCCTCTAGCTACGACTAGAGTAGACCTTTTTGATTTGTTTTCATATGTATACCACTGAATCTTTTCCGTGTTTAGTTTTTGTGAAAGTGCTCTGTAGACATCAGAGTCTTTTACGGTTATCTTTCATGTACTATTGTTATGCGATGATAGTCTATATATGGATCGTAACGTTGCTTTTAAGATAGTGGCCAACTCTTTGTATTCCGAGTACGTTAATTGGAGGCGGTGGTCGTTCCTTCAGTTGCTTTCTTTCGTTGTTAGCACTTTGGCCTGGTCGCCTTTTTGTTAAGTCCGTTAAGTCCGTTTCGCGATCGAGTTCTTCTTCATCCTTGAGGTACTCAATATTTGCATCTTGTTTCTTTTCTTGCTTGACTTCTTGCCTTTCCGTATTTTCTATTCTTAGTTTACTAAGCTCCAGCCTTAGTTCTTCGCAGAGAGCTTCCATGCTTAGTCCGAAGTTCTGCATTCTCTTGTTCGAGCAGTTTGAGTCTCGCTAAGGCGTGTTCGTCATGAAGTGGCGAATGGAAATGGTTGGAGATGTCATTAGATGTGTTTTGAACACAGTCACTTTAACTGGCCCTAATGCGTCCATGTATTTTTTAGTCGATCGTGATGGTGGTGATCTTGTTACCCTTGAACTTTTTCCGAAAGGGTCAAACAAACGCAATAACTGGCTCTACCCAGAATCCGTAGAGCCTGACTCAAAAGAGTGTGGATTTTCCAGTGTAACTGGCATTCCACCTGGGGTAATACCAACGACGGTTTTACTCATTGCATTTTTTTAAAATCATATCATTCGACACGACGAGGTGTGCAACCCTGAAGGAGATCTCTTATTCATAGTTTTAAACGTTTTAAAATATCAAAAGCTTAATGAATTATATCTCCTACGCCTATACTAATTAGAATTTCTGGATGAAAATAGTTCGATTGTATTATGAATTTCAACTTTCTGAAGTGTGTCTTATTATATAAAAAAAGCAAAATCTATATATACGAGTATACGAGTATATGCTACAAAAAATAAAAAACGTAACTTAGTTCTACTAGTTTTGTCAAAATGCTGTAGATTAACTGGGTTCTATTTGATATTTGAACTTTCGTTTCATTTGTTTTTTTTTTTTGTAATTTTCTGTATTTCTTTTTGTGAACTTATCAATTACATAATTTTCTTCAACTATATTTACTTATCAGGCCGGCGACCCATGGAGGGTCCGAGCCTGAGCAATTGCTGCCCTCCATCGTTGACGTTCCTGCGCACGCTGTCGTCAGTCAGTCAGTCGTCAAGACCAAGCTGTCTTGCATCCGCGATTACTTGGTCTTTATACTGGAGATTCAGTCTTCCTCTCCTTCTTGAAACAGTAGGCTCGGATTTAAAGACCCTTTTGCTGGAGCATTGCTGTCCATGCTCTCGATATGGCCGAGCCAGAGCAGTCGACGGATTTTTGCCTTCCGGACTATATGCACATCCTGGTACAGCTCGTAGAGTTAGCGGTTATGTCTTCCTTTTCTTTCGAAGGTACCAATAATCAGCTCTGCAGTTTTGCTTAGCGTCCACCTTTCGGCTCCATAGAGCAGGACTGGCAAAATAAGAGTTTTGAAGAGCATGATTTTGGTCCTTCGAGTCAGGAGTTTTGAGCCCAGTTGTTTTGACAACCGTAGCACCGGCTGCCAAGCGCGGTTTCCTAAAGTCTGAAGTCAGGCTTTTTTATAAACTGCCCGTATTTTTTGTCTCTATCTCTAGACTCTTCGAACCCTTGAACCGGGAGGTCCTTCAACTATAAAATTTCCGATACTTGCGTTTATTTTTAACAACTGTACTATTTTGGACTATATTTGGACATTGTTCCAAATTTAATATTTTGTTTTTGTTGCTTCTTCCCTGCTTATTTTTTACTTAATCAAATCTGTAGGTCTAATATTGGTTGTTGAGTGAATTATAGATGGTTATAATGCTAAACAATTTATCGTCTAAATCAAAAATTTCCTTAACCACATTTTTAATCCGAAGGCGTTCGTTGGGGGTAACGTGTAATCCTTCTACAAAAGAATTGCCAATTTTAAGACAACCCGTTGTTTTGTGAAGCTCAATATTCTGCTCTTTCAGCAATTGTTCAACAGCAGAATGCATTATACAAGTTTCATCAGATATAAGTTTTCATGGTTTGCCAAATAACAAATCTGATTCTTTCTTTTATGGTTCTCAAGATTTCTATCCAACTACTATCCGATAAATGGAGAATTGTTGCTTCCTTTGAAAATTTGTCGATTGTAGTTAAGTCCATTTTGTTCCGTTCAGGAAACCATATATCAAGCCGTGGCCACCCTGCTCAATCAGAGAAAAAGAATTATGTATGTATGTGTATGTGAAGAGACGCCGTGAAAAGTATGTTCATCTGGAGCCGTGGTACGAATTGGACGAAGGCTGAAATAATTCAAAAAGTACATTTATTTCAAATTAGCGGCCGCTTAAAAATGTGAACGAAAGAAGTTCTACTTTTTCTATTAACTACCGGTGATTTCAGTATTGATGCTGATTGTAAGAATTTGTATTAACTTGGCCAGAATTTGAATCTAGTCTATTAAAGCTTTGCTGATTATTTTTAAACGCATTTTGGTTTGAATCTATAGATCTTTCGTTGGCGTTTCTTTAGTATAAACTATCTCATGAGTTAGGCAAGGGAATGAAATTAAAGTTCCATTTCTTTCTATGTTGAATATCAATTGTTCTATTATAGTCTAATAATTTTAAAATTGAATACTTATTATATATATCTTTTAAACTACTATTCACATCAAGGTGAACCCTAATACAACAGTCTACTTTTTCTATGAGTAGTTCTTTTAAATCAGAAACTACTCTGCCTGGCTTATAAATATTAGGTTTATCTACATCAAAATCAAAAAGTTCCCTTAAAAATTGAAAATAATGCTCTTAAATGATGACTAACCTTAACATTTCTGCAATGGTTATAGACTTCAGAGTACGTTTTCCAGTTGCAGCACTTCGCTGCTTCTCCTTGTATTTTTTTATTTTTCCACAATCTCCAGAGAGTATTGGCAAATGGCAAATATTCAGAAATATATAAATATATCTAGTTTCATCTTCTTTTGCGATATGGACAGTAACTTCGGTTGGGACTTCTGTAGGAATTTTATTTGCAATTGTATTTGATTTAAACGAAATCTATATTTTTTTTGTTGTTACATTCGCCCGTCCTAACCAATTCAAGGCTACCGGCTCGCCATTGATGCCATCGACTCCCTGTTTAACGAAATTGATTCTAGTGACCATGTCATAGTCATGGTTGATTTGAACCTTCCCCGTCTACAATGGGTTCAATCTGATGATGGGGCACATTTTGTCTATCCTAATGCAACTGCTGAAAAGGAATTTCTCTTTCTAGACTGTCTCTCTAACACCGACCTATATCGAATAAGTAGTATTTCCATCTGCGCTCGGCTTTATCAACCGCTGGTCAAAAGAATTTTCGATTCCCTATATCACAAAATCTATTTCTATTGTATACCTGTCCGTTATAATTATTGACCAGTCTATTACCATACGATTCTGAATACGAATTTCGTCTATTATAAAAATTACTTGAGTTAGAACCAACTGCCTGATGGTTTATTTGTAATATATATGGATATTATTCTCTCTTTAACATGTCCCGTTAGCATTACTTGAGCCATACTATCAAACTTACTAAATACCAAGCATACGCCAACATCAGACCACGCCGACCAGTCCCTAATCAGCTGGCGCCTTTGTGCCTGAAGCACAACAGTGCGTTGCTGCGTTCGACTTTGTGATAGAAAACGCAGTTCGTCAAGATTCGAAAGGTAGGTAGGAAGTGGCATAAATGCACTTAGGCCAGAGGAGGCCGATTGTACCGCCACGTAGATAGAAAGAAAAAATGATGAAGGAGGTTTATGACAGCCAAATTTGGCGCTTTGACTGGTGTTTTTCTGAGGTCGTTTAGACTGTCGAAGAAGTAGGAGCCTATGGTAGCTTTCCTGATTGAGGCAAGAGTAGGACAGTTGTAAGGAGCCTCATCGTCTAGGTAGCTTCTATATAAGTCTTTGGTAAATATACCTAGTTTGCGTGAAGGCAGGAGGCATTGTCTGGGATTATACCCACTGCAGTGCCAATTTTGGATCTCTTTAGGGAAATAAGATCGCTTGATCTATTAGGATCAAGATTGGGCAAGATTTTTTTTTGAGATTCGACAGGTAGTACCTGTCTTATGATAGGTATTATGATTACTAACAAATTTAAATTAGTCACAATATCATATTAAACTCTTTTTGCTTAACTATTTTCTAGTATCATCATCATCATCTTCTGACCCGCATGATCCACTAAAGGGGTCGCGGGGGTAAACCACGCACGAGAGATCTCCAGGCAACTCGATCCTCCGCCATCGACTCCAACTCATCAGGAGCAATGCCCAAGCGTAGCCCGGCTAGTTTTTGAACTTGGTCCAACCACCTCGTCCTGGATCTGCCAAGCGGTCGCCTACCTGATGAAATCGCATTCAACGCTCGCCTCGGAAGTCGTGATGATGGGAAAATTCGTCCACGACCACCGAAGCATAGCCCTTTCCGTTCGAAGAAGCAGCTGCTCAATGTTGAGTTCGTCGCGCACTGCCGTGTTTTTCACCCTATCCCGGCGAGTAATTTCCACAACAGCCCGAAGAAATCTCATCTCAGCAGCTTGAACTCGCGATCTTATTCTTTCGGTCATTACCCAAATTTCATGACCATTTTCTCTCATATTTTCTAATATTTCAACGGCAAAATATTTGAATTGAACATGTCAATTACTGATCATTCTCTAATTCCAATATACATACTTCCAGTTATAGTTACATGAACTACCTTCTGAACAGTTCTGTTTAGCTCCTCTTACTTTTTATAGCGAAACATAAGGATTTGAAATGACGCTCAAATAACGAGCGCTTTCGTTTTCAGGCTGCAAAAACAACAAGCTGTCCAACAAATTTCAGGGGCAAGAAACGAGGAAATTGGATAGAAACGAGGAATTTGATTTTCTCTCTTTCATATGATTTTAAACATAACGTGTTAATTCAACAGATTGATATAAGTAGGGCAGATATAGTTTTTAGCACACAAGTGAGCGACAGAGAGTCAATCATTGGAAGAATGGAATGACAGCAAGTAATTAGGGTAATGTTGCCAACAGAATCTTATTTTTTTATTTATTTATTTATTTCTTATTCTTAGTGTAATATAATGATAAATACAACTAATAATATGCAATTCAAGAAATGTACTATTAATATATAGCTATATATAAATAATAGCTAGTGACATTTGTATTTTTGAGATTTAACAGATATAACACTTGGAAGAAATCAGTAGGAATTTGTACAAAAGAAAGAGTAACAGAGATAAATTGTAAGAAAAGTTACAGAATTAAACATTAATTTTGACTTAAGCAATATATAGGAGCAAAACTTCAATTTCATTGAGGTCAAAATCCAGAAACCTTGACTCTACTTAGGAATGAAGTAAGTGTTCTGACAACGCGAATAGTAACAGGAAGACAGTTAAATAATTTAAGGCAGACGACGGAGTAGAAGTCTTTAAAGTGGGTGGTACGAAAGGAAGGTATGCTTACGAAGAATACAGAATTCTTCTACCTCCCTTGCCCCTTGATTTTATCTGACAGCTTTTTTTATACGCTTTTTATTCCGTGTCTGTGAATACGTGTGGGCTCTTGCGAACAGCTGACGAACAGCTGATACCCTTCCCCAACTGTAGTATTGGGGTGAATTAGAGTTCTTATCTGAAAATTCGATCGTTACTTAAATTTTTTCAAATTTTGGTGGTTTTCAACACAGAAAGGAGGATAAACAAACGAACAAAGCTGAAGCTGAAGCCGATTTATTAAACTCCCATTTGTCGGAATTACTGCCTGCAGCAGTAGGGTGAAATTAATGAATACTTTACTTAATGTACTATACATATTTATTTTTGCACATGCATGAATAATACCTATAAAATGCATTTACGCGAAACTTGTGTACAAGTACTAATAATAATAATATTAAAAAATTTGCATGAATCATTTAAAAAATTAGCTTTTTTGGTCATTTTACTTTTTTAAAAAAAATTTTAAAATACATTTTCATGAATTAGTTTTAGTTGCATTATTTAGATATTTTTCTTTGAAGAATTAAATTGATGCAAAATATTGTTGTAAATAGATCGTAGCATTAATTTTTATCCATCCAAGCATTATATGTGCTCTTAAAAATCTATGTAAGTCAACTTTTGAACACCCTAGGAACAATAGTACGTGATAGTGGGCAAATCCACGAATCTGCCGACATTTTCCCACAAAATCCACGAATCTGCCGCCATTATCCCAAAAAAAACACGAATCGGTCGCCATATTGTGGTGGATCCATGGTTTTTGTAAGAGTTTGTGTGATATACAAGGGAGTTCTGAAATTCTCGCCGAAGTTGGATGTATCCTTGCTCTCTTATTTCTGCTACGTAGGCTTCGGCTGTCCGAGATTGGACACTGTAGATACCCACTTCTAAAATATTTAGACTCATAAAAAATGGCATGGAATGTGTGAGACGAGGAACACCACAAATCTTTCTAATAGCACTTTTCTGTAGTACAAGTAGATGATGGAGTTTTGAGCGGTTAGCTCCTCCCCAGCACCCTAAGCCATTTTGAAGTCGAGAGTGGAATATGCCGAAGTATATAGCTCTTAGAGTGTTATTTATGCAGAATCTGCGAAGTTGGTACAAGCCTCGGATAGAGGAACGAAGATACTGCTTCAAGTTCGCAATTGGTTAGACCAATTAATGTCTTGATCAATAGAAGATACTTGTAGCTTGTTACAGTATCAATTTTGAAATACCTAGGATCACACAATCATCAAACACCGACACAGTGGAAACAATAGAAAAAGTGCAGTTTGACATTTTGTAACGTGCGCGACTAGCGGCATGGAAGATGAAATCAATGTCAGGTGAATCCTGATATCTAAGGCTAAAAAAACATAAGTTTTTGTTTTGTTATTTATTTAATGTTAACTATAAGATCATGCATAGCAAACCACAGTCTCAGTAGATTCACATCAAAGTTAATATCAAGCACAAGATTCAAAGGACTAGGAAAGTCGTGGGCAATACCAAGATCGTCAGCAAAGGCCGTAACTTTACCTGTAAAAGGCTGAAGAAACAAGAAATTGATATAGATTAGGAAAAGAATTGGGCCTAAAGCAGACCCCTGAGGTACCATAACATTGATTGTTCAACAACTGAAAAAATGTCTAACATTAACCTTTTGCCTTCTATCCTTCAGATAGCCGTGTACAGTTTGCTCAAGAGAATTCCATGATTCACCATGTCAAACGCCTTGGTTATGTCTACAAACAAGCCGGCACAACTTTTTCTTTGAGTCCAGGCCTTTATTGATTAAGGAACAGAAAGCTATAAGCACATCTTCTGTGGAGAATCCTTCCCTAAAGCCAAATTGAAATTAACTGACAAATTTAGTTCTTTTTAGGAAACGAAGTATTCCACTCTTGAAAGCTTTTTCAAAAATGTATGAGATAAAAGAGAGCAGCGATTGAATTGTTTGTTTCTCTTTTATTTCCCTTTTATAAAAATAGTAATAACGTCAGCACGTTTTGCCAAAGAACGGCACTTCAATTCATCACCTTGAAGCGGATATATGATATTATATATGTTGCAAACCGTTTCCGGGTGATAAGAACCACCAATTCTCGTGGGAGTTGCAATTTCAGGATTTTGAACGTAACAAATCTCTTCATCCCCCTTAATAGAAATTAAAGATCACTCTCTATCTAGAAAAAAAATTAATAGAAAACTTCGGGGAAAGAAATTTCTAATTTTTAAATTTTTATAATTTTGAAATCTACTTCTAATAAATAGATTAAAATATCTATTCGTTTAGATAAATAATAGTTAAATGTATGTAGGATTTTTGAACAATTAACTTTATTTAAAGAAAACAAAAATGGAATAACGAACTTATAACACAGACTTCAACTCCAAAAGTGGTCGCCCTTCGTTCTACAGTACTGACAACCCTTAATAAAAACAAAACTGAACGAATGTCAATTATCTCTGAGGATACATTTACATTTTACAATGGGCTTACATCCTACATGTGTTTTACAACAATTGTACGTACAAGCCAGTTTACATTTCTGGGATGTCAAGGCAAATCAGTCATTGCTTATTGTATGGTAAATATTGCCTGGAAACAGTTTGAAATCCAACAAACTTGAAATCCCAAGCAAAAGCGTCATTCGTATATACCGACTATCCGTAATTTAGAACACTCACCCTCAACCCACACTCCCCTGAAGGAAATGGATACTCCGTAATTTCATCATTATCATCATCTTCTGACCCGCATGATCCACTAAAGGGGTCGCGGGGGTAAACCACACCTGATGGAATCGCATTCAACGCCCGCCTCGAAAGTCGTGATGATGGGGACATTCGTGCCACGTCACCAAACCACCGAAGCATAGCCCTTTCCGTTCGAAGAACCAGCTGCTCAATGTTAAGTTCCTCGCGCACTGTCGTGTTTCTCACCCTATCCCGGCGAGTCAAAACTGAACCAGCTTGACCAATCCTACAGGAAAGCTCAGCATTACTCCTTCCATCACTCGTGAAAAAGACCCCGATATATTTAAACTTCTCCACCTGCTTCAATGTGGCTTCACTAACATGCAGAGTGCATTGAACAGGCTTTCTGGAAATTACCATAACCTCCAATTTGTCCACGTTAACCCTCATTCCACCATCAGCACATACGGTCACAAACCTATCGAGTGCGCCCGGGAGTTCCGTCTGGAAAGATGTGAGGATAACCAAGTCATCTGCAAAAAGAAGATGACTTACCCTCAACTCTTCCAATGTGAAACATTCCTCACCTCGACTGCGCTGCAACATCCAGTCCATATATACAATGAAAAGGAGAGGTGACAAGACACACCCTTGACGAAGTCCAACGCCCACGGTGAAGAGTGTTGATTTAGCACCGTTTACTCGAACTCAGCTTCTACAGTTTGTGTATAGAGACTGAATGGCCCTCAGAAGAGGACCATCAATCCCATACTTCTGCAGGACACTGCAGAGTTTACCTCTAGGGACTCGGTCATTTGCCTTTTCCAAATCTACAAAACAACTGTAGATGGGCTTGGCATACTCCCAAGCCTTCTCAACTACCATTCTTAGAGTGAAAAGCTGGTCGGTTGTACTTCTGACGGGACGAAAGCCGCACTGTTCATCCCCCATCCTGGGCTCGACCATAGCTCTAGAACGCGCTTCCAACACCTTAGCATAGACTTTCCCGGGGATACTTAAGAGAGATATACAGGGACATATCATAGATGGAGCAATCTATTTTGTCCCTCTTCTTGAAAAGTGTTCTTTATGGACATGCCATTTGCACAGCAAAAGTCCAACAACTTCTCTCCGTTCGCGTTCTGATGAGGATCACCGTTCCTCCCAATCACACTCCCCCAGGTCGTTACGTCCACACCCACATGAGCATTGAAATCACCCATCAGGATATAGGAATCCATCTCTGCTATCCTATCAAGGGCAGCATCAACTTCATCCAGGAAAGCCGCGTACTCTAACTCTTAATTCGGTGCATACACCTGCACTAGAACCAAAATTGACCTTTAAAGCTTGAGCTTTAAGATCGCGACTCTCCCTCCTAATGGTATCCACTCCAATACCCTGCCTGCCAGCCTGGTACTTGTGAGTATCCCCACTCCCGCCTGTGCAGACATTTGAGGTGCAACTCCCGACAGGAAGAGTTTCCACCCGTCCAAAAGGTCCACAATTCTAGATCCCCTTTGCTTCGTCGAAGAGATATCCACGATATTCAAACGATACCTGGCAGCTTCCTCAACTAGCTCGAGATCCTTGCATGTGAGCGATGAGACGTTCCATGTGCCTATCCTACGTCGATGCCGTTGTCCGTTGTCTTTTGCTAATCGCACGCACTGGTTAGTGCATGGCGTGACTTCCCCCCACCCCCATATCGGCCACTGATGGGTTGCTCGTAATTCATCCTTAAGGATTCCCATAGAGTTGTATTGTATGCATAATTACCGAATTACATTTCTCATCATTGGCCAAGAAAATTGGATCCACAAGGATGTCCTGTTATCTTTCATGTCGTACGCGTACGAACAGTGGACAGGCGACTTCATTACGAACGAGATGACGTTCGCAGCCACGGGGATCTAATCCGATTCAGTAGAGCAATAGGAGAGACTGTGCCAAACAACGGCACTTTTACTGGTGGTTACACCAAAACCATTCTCCGCCGTCGCTGGCTTTTATTAACGACATGACAGTTGACCATGGTGGCTAACTTACATAGGTTATAAATATAAAACCAACTATGAAAAAAAGTTTAAAACAAAAATCCCAAAAAAATGTTGCACCATGGCGTTAATTATTTAATGTTCGGCATAGTACACCCTGATGCACAACATAGTTCATCACCTTGAAGCGAATATGTTATATTTTTATTTAGTACAAACCCTTTCCGGGTGATGAGAACCACCAATTGCCGTGGGAGTTGCATTTTAAGATTGTAATGTAATTTCCAAGTAACAAATCAGTTTGTCCTCCTTAATAGAAATTAAAGATCATTCTCTATCAAGAAAAGAAATTAATAGAAATCTCCGGGAAAAGAAATGTACCCACTATGCAGTGGGTAATTGTACAATTGTATATCTATTTTTTATTTTGTGTTATGTATTAATGGCCAAGACTTATTTTTTATATACACAATTTAAAGAACACTTTTTCTATAATCACTTTTATTAAACACGTTTAAGGTTCTCTTTTCTTGTGTACCCAAATAACATAAGTATTTTACTTTACACTAACCATTATAACAGATGTAGGTTAGGTTAGGTTGTAGTGGCTGACTGCTAAGGGCAGTAACACTTAGGCAAAAGTAGGCCCATTGTGATACCACGCGGATTGACTTCTACTAATATCGGAACCAGTTGGTGCTTGCAGTGAAGCGATTTAGCTGGCCTATGCTGACCCAGTTTAGCTCATTGAGATTCCTCCTCTTCATCCATGCAGGTTCTGCAGAAATCATTAAATCGGGCACCCAACCTGCGAGCATGAGTGCCAATTGCACAGTGCCCGGTGACTCCTATGAGTGTCCTTAATGAGTGTTTGCTGAGCCTAAATAGACTGAGTGACCGTTTTAGGTTAAGTGATGGCCAGATTTCTTTTATTTTAAGGCAGGTGGTGCCTTCTAGCCATTTGTTATTGGTGTTTTTTTATTGTATGAATCTTCAAAAGATGGTAGGCTGTAGCGATCGGCATGGAAGGTTTTACCCCTGTTATTGATAGGGAGGAGGTTGTACCACACCTGGCGAGTTCATCGGCTTTGCAGTTGCCTGGTATGTCACAGTGTCCCGGCACCCACATGAGGTGAATGTTGAAATGCTCAGCCATCTCGTTAAGAGACAGCCTGCAATTAAGGGATGTTTTTTTACAATTGTCCAGGGATTTTTTAGCGGCCTGACTGTCCGAACAGATGGTGATATCCCTTTTTGATATCACGTAGTGTTTGAGCCATGACAACGCCTCTTTAATCGCTATTGCTTCTGCCTGAAAAACGCTACAGTGATCAGGGAGCTTCAAAAAGATAGCAATGTTGAGATCTTTGGAGTAGACACCCGCACCCACCCCTTCGTTAGTCCTCGATCCGTCTGTGAAAATACGCAGAGGATCATCCAACGTCTGCCTATTGTAATAATATCCTCATCATATTTTGTCTTGAGAACCAAGGTCGATTATTCCTTGGCAGTCAATATGAAACCTCCTAAATAGCATACATTTACACCTTGGGAACCGTCACTACCTACGGTTCTCCAGGTGTATCATATTGCTCACGTCGCTGCAAGCGCGCGTGTTTGCTGACGTGGCGTATTGCCACAAATTGTTTGAATGCTTGATCAACGCCAGTCAGTTCGACTTGAAACATCAAAGATACTACGTGCGTTTTTTTTACATGGCGACCGTGACAGGTATATAGTAAAGATGGGTAAAACCCAATCTAAAGACGTAAAAACGGATAACGCCAGGACAATTGTAAACGACATATTAATACATTGTATAGAGAACGAGGATATAATTTGTTGGATATATGTGATCGGTATTATACAAGTGTTGAATGGCCATCACGATATATAAGATGTGGCATAAAAATCTAAAAAAGAAATACATCGGCCAATCGCGAGAACAATATATAATAAAAAACTTACGAACGTATTCGCTAAATGAATTGAAAGTGCGTTATGAATCCAAATCGATCGTATTAAACAATTAAAAATTTAAAAACATAACGAAAAAACTACATCATTAAGGATAATAAATCAATCAAGCAGAAGCCTGTTTCAAGCATTAGTGTCATCCCAGATGGAAGACCCGAGAGCGACTATGCTGAGCAACCAGAATGGATGAATTTTTAAGGTTGGAGTTAATCTCAATATTAAATTAAGTAATATGTTATCTATATATATTTCTATAAATTTAAAACCTTTTAAAGTAATGTATTTTATGTATAATTTGAACAAGTTAATTGTATAGATTTTTTTTAATAAAATAAGTTTGCAAATGGATAAGTGGGCCAAACTTCTGGATAGTATTTCACCTCATAAAGAAGAATTCGACAGATCATATAAATGTATTAATAAAATTGCCCCAATAAGCGATAAAACAGTTCAACTACATGTTAATATACTTGTAGAAAATTACAATAATGTAAGAAGTCTTCTAAATGCACAATTCAGTAAACTAACAACTGCTCATAAAGAAGAAGCATTAACAATATTTCATAATTTTAGAGATAAATTGCTTAAAGTTAGTAGCAAGCACAGGATAGAACTAGATATTCCCTTGAGTATACACGAGGAATTCACTTACAGCCAGGAATTGAATTTCACCAACAAAGAAGAACAAAAATTCACAATGGTTGTCACACCAATAGAGTTCTTGAATTCGGCTGCAAAAATTTTGCCGGAATTCGACGGCAACCCTAGTAATCTAAAAGGTTTCCTAGACGCGATTTCTTTAGTTCAGACAATAAAGGAAACACATGAGTCTATAGCAGTTACCCTGGTAAAAACTAAATTAAAGGGTTCTGCTCGCGATCTCATCGTAGGGGAAACCACTCTGCAACAGATCATAGAAAAATTAACATCAGAAGTGAAGGCTACGTCATCCGAGATTATAATGGCAAAACTAACAAGTATACAGCATGTTTGTACATGCCCATAACCCAGATGAATTTGCCACTAAAATAGAGGATTTGACGAAGGCCCTCAACTCCGCTTATATATCAGAAGGCTTCACGCCTGAGGCAGCTAAGAAAATATCTACAGAGGCTGCAGTAAGAACTCTTATAGACAATGCAACCAATTCCGAGCTTCGAATTACTATGCGCTCCAGTAATTTTACAAACGCAAGTGAGGCAGTTGCCAAGTACGTCCAAACTCATATGGAGGTAATTAAAAGGCAAGGTGAAATCCGATATTATAGACATCGAATCACACCAAATCATCAATCTGAAGGTCGATATAGAGGACGGAACAGAGGCTACCAACAACAACAATTTAACAATCGTGGTCGTGGTAGATATGTTGGAGGCGGAAACTACAACCGCGGAGAAAATAATAACAATAATAACAGGGGACGAAGATATCAAGAGTCTCAACATAGACGGCAAGGACAAGTCCGATTGGTTAACAATCAGGACCAGGGAAACAATTCGATCCCCGAAGATATTCAGAACCAAGTTTAAAAATATACCACTTAAACTTAAGCTTGAGTTCCTACGTATCAATAAAAACAAGTCTTAGTAGTACTCATACCTTGTTCTTAGTTGATACGGGTGCAGATGTATCGGTTCTCAAGCATGACAAAATCGGAAACAAACATTACAATAATTTAAACTCTATACAAATCAGTGGAATAGGTCATGGGATAATTAATTCATTTGGAAACATAGAGACGGATCTCGTAGCAGATAATGTACTGATATCACATACATTTCAGGTAGTCCCTGACAATTTCCCAATACCTTGTGATGGAATATTGGGTCTAGATTTTATAAAAAAATATAATTGTATATTAGATTACCAATGCGATCGAAAATTATTGATATTACGTCCATGAAATTTCCATGACATCATTATCCCAATTAAAACTTCTCCCTACAAAAATTCACTTATAATCCCATCTAGATCAGAGGTAATCAGAAAAATAAACGTGAGATCATATAAAAATGAGGTTGTCATTCCAAATCAAGAGCTAGTGAATGGTGTTTTCATAGCTAATACAATAGTTTCTGCTGAAAGTCCATTTGTGAGTCTGATAATCGTAACTGGAAAGGACGTCTTACTTAAAGACGTAGTAATTAAAACAGAAAGTCTGTCCGATTACGAAATAGTCACTGCAAGTAGTGACAAAGAAGAGGTGCTACAAAGGTTAAACAAAAATTTTCCAGACTTTGCTAAATCAAAACTAAATAAGCTATGTTCCGATTTCGTAGATATTTTCGCTTTAGAAAATGATAAAATTTCAACAAATAATTTTTATAAACAAAAATTACGATTAAAAGATAATACAGCTGTTTATATAAAGAATTACACAACCCCTCATAGCCAAAAAGAAGAGATAAACAAACAGGTAGATAAAATGCTAAGAGATGATATAATAGAGCCATCAATTTCAGAATACAATAGTTCGGTACTTTTGGTTCCAAAAAAGAACTTGCCAGGTAAAACTGAAAAACGTTTGTGTTTGGTAATTGATTATTGATTTGCCTGTATCAATAAAAAACTTTCTGCAGGTAAATATCCTCTTCCCCGTATTGATGATATTCTCGATCAGTTAGGAAGGGCGAAATACTTTTCATGCCTTGATTTGATGTCGGGATTTCATCAAATTGAATTGGAAGAAAACTTTTACCGTACGGATTGAAAATAGCCCCTAATTCATGCCAAAGAATGATGTCGCTTGCATTCTCAGATTTAACCGCATCTCAAGCTTTCCTCTATATGGATGACTTGGTAGTAATCGGGTGTTCGAAAAACCACATGCTTAAAAGTTTATCAGATGTATTTCGCTTGTGCAGGAAATATTATTTAAAATTGCATCCAGACAAATGCTCATTCTTTGGTCACGAAGTGACTTTTTTAGGACATAGGTGCACAGATAATAGTATATAGCCTGATGAAAGTAAATTTGATATTATAACACATTATCCCACTCCCAAAAATGGTGATGAGGCAAAAAGGTTCGTAGCTTTTACTAATTACTATAGACGTTTCATCCCGAATTTTGCGGAACATGCACGTCATTTAACAAGATTAAGCAGAAAGAATGTTCCATTTTCATAGACCGAAGACTGTGAGACTGCTTTTCAATATTTAAAAGATCAATTATTAAGTCCGACTGTTATATATATATATATATATATAGATATATATAGAATAACAGATGCAAGCAAACATACCTGTGGGGCGGTACTTATCCCACAACATGGTGAAAAGTACATGCCCCCCTGGAGCCCTCACAAGGGTGAAAGCAATAAGTCCACCATTGAGCAGGAACTAATAAACCGTACATTTATGGGAAAAATGTCTAGTAAGATCTGACCACAGACCATTATCCTACTTGTTTTCAATGAAGAACCCATCATCCAAACTGATATACAACATCTTCGGGGAAAGGAAAATTATGTAGCTGATGCTCTTTCACGAATTTTAGTGATATTAAAACCATTAGAGCAGAAAATAAAATATTCAAAGTAACGACTCGTCAAAACACTCGGAAAAAACAACTGAATACTTCAAATTCCACCAATACGACTGTAACTTATTACGCAAATGAACCGAGAGTTTATGAAATACTTAACCCTAGAGATGTTAAGAAATGTCCTCAACTTAAATTTGGGCAAAATCATTGTTATTTTAAACGTGGAAGAAAAATTATTGGTTCACTCAAGTTAGAAGAAATCGATGTTAATGGAAAACTTTGTTTAGACAAATTCTTTCCAGTGCTTCAAAAAGAAGCCAGCATCAGAAATATAACAAAAGTACAGTTATCACTAAACGAAAAAGTTTTTGAAAAGACCATGGTCAACGATTTTAAGGAATTGGGCAACAAATTACTGAGTAAATTATTTATAGCGCTAACGCCCAAAGTGATAACGATTTATACTAATGAGGAAAAAGAACTAATCATAACAAAGTACCACGATAATCCAATCTGGGGAGGCCACCCAGGGATTACAAGGTTATTAAATAAAATTAGACGTGACTATCGTTGGCGTAACATGACAAAAGATATCAAAACGCACGTAAAGTCATGTAAACTTTGCCAACTCAATAAAAACCTGACCAAAACTAAAGAGCCAATGTTAATAACACCCACAACAGAAAAAGCTCTCGATGTTGTGTTAATAGACACCATTGGTCCACTACCTATAACAGAGAAAAATAATGAATACGCCATAACTTTGGCATGCGATTTAACTAAGTATTTTCTTGCAATACCGATCCCAAATAAAACCGCAAAAACAGTAGCAAAAGCCATTGTTGAAGGTTTTGTGTTGAAGTACGGTCCCATGAAGAAAATTATAACTGACCTGGGAACCGAATATAAAAATCAAGAACTTTGCTCTATACTGCAGATAGACAAGGAAACTTCAGCAGCGTATCATCACCAGACCTTAGGTACTATAGAACGTTCCCATAGAACGTTTAATGAATAACTACGATCCTACATATCGGTCCAAAGAAACGATTGGGATGAATGGTTACAATTCTTCGCATATTGTTATAACACTACTCCATCGGCCGTACATGGCTACTGCCCATTTGAGTTGGTATTTGGTAAAAATCCAAGCTCCCTTGAGTGTTTAAATGAAAACTCTATAGACCCAGTATACAATATTGACTCCTATGATAAAGAAGTTAAGTTTAGGTTACAGTCCGCCAATTTACGGGCCCAAACGTTTATAAAAAAAGCGAAAATGAAACAGAAACTACAATATGATAAACAAGTAAAAGAGCTAAAAGTTAATGTAGGAGACTTGGTGTTGTTAGAAAATACAGCAGGTCATAAGTTAGATAGCGCTTTCACAGGTCCATATAAGGTGTTAGAAACTAGTGAAAATAAAAACTGTCTTATAGAAGATAGATAGTAAACGGTTGTTAGTTCATAAAAATAGGCCTAAAAAATTTATCGAAAAATAAATATTAAATAAGACTTCAATTTAAACAATTAAGAAAGCAAAATCTATCAAATCTTATACAAAAAAAAGATTTTTTTAATGAAAATTACCTAATATCATATATCATAGTTTATTTTAATGTTAAACATAAGAATGTTAAGAGTAGTAATAAAAAAAAAAAGAACAATGTAATATTCTTTGTTAAGTTAATATCATTTATCTCTAATGTTAAGTTGGAATAAACATATATGTACGTACATATATGCAAAATGTAACTACATATATCATTTTTGTAAACACACATTTTGTAAGAAATTTTTTCCGTTATTTTTTTTCAAGTATAGTGATCAAGTATAATTTAATGAAATTAAAATTATACTTCCGAAGGAGGAAGGTGTAATAATATCTTCATCATATTTTGTCTTGGGAACCAAGGTCGATTATTCCTTGGCAGTCAATATGAAACCTCCTAAATAGCATACATTTACACCTTGGGAACCGTCACTACCTACGGTTCTCCAGGTGTATCATATTGCTCACGTCGCTGCATGCGCGCGTGTTTGCTGACGTGGCGTATTGCCACAAATTGTTTGAATGCTTGATCAACGCCAGTCAGTTCGACTTGAACCATCAAAGATACTACGTGCGTTTTTATTACACTATCAGACAGAAAACGTCATTGGAGTAGAATTTTCTGTACTGGGTCTCTGGTGTTCTGTGGAGGCGAAGTCAAGCCCTAAGACAAGCCCTCTCAAACACCCGAATCTTTTCCATCAAGCTTGCACTCACGTTGAACCACACGGGACAGCCATAGGTGAGCATTGGCCGGATGATTATCCTCGCATCGAGTTGGCTGTTGTAAAACCGTCTCTTTGTAAGAGCGAAAGCGCCTCGGGCTCGGGCTAGAGCAGCATCTACATGTTTGTTAAAATAGCCACATCCCCAGGTACCTGACTACAGTCCTTTGCGCCAGTGGTTGCCCGTGTCGCCCAACAATTGAGAACTTTCAATTCTTTTTCGTATCCGCCGAAGCCTTATACAAGGGGGTCCTGAACAGTATGGTTTCCGACTTCTGAAAGTTGATATTCAACTTCCAGTCATCGCATCTTCTCATGAATGAGTCGAAGTCACTCTGCGCCAGAGTAGTGATGTCCTCCATCTTTTTACCTGATCTATACACGATCAAGTCGTCGGCGTACGCAATTACGTGATTAAGAGAACTTCTCAGATCGCTCAAGAAAATGTTGAACAGGATCGGCGAATTGACGGCACCCTGTTGGAGACCATTTTTTACTTCAAATATACCTGCAGAGGTCACATTGCAATTCTTGACGACGAACCTTCTACCAGTAAGCATATTACACAGTAGGTACAGCAGTGGTTTACTAATGCCTAGCCCACTGAGCTTGTAAAAAAGTCCTTCTAACCATACGGTGTCGAAGGCTTTCTCCAGGTAAATCAGGCAGGCACCCGTACATTGTTTCTGGCTCTTGTTCCATTGAATATCCGACACCAGTTTCGACGCGGCATGAATAGTGTCATGTACCGCTTTGAAAACGAGTTGGTTATCCGGAATTACTCGTATATGTTTGTAATCTGTCCAGTTGGTCAGAGCTCTATTTATCACCTTCTCAAATACCTTGCTGATGTTCTGAAGGAGACTAATTGACCGGAGGTTGCACGGATTCGAAGAATCTTTTCCTCGCTTGGATATGGGTTGCACAATCGCAGTTTTCCAATGCTCCGGATAATGTGCATTAGTCAGAGCATTGTTAAACAGGATAGTGTACATATTAACCACATCTAGGGGGAGATGTCTTAGCACAATGTTCGAGATCCCGTCGATTCCAACTGACTTTTTCTTCTTTAGTGATTCGAAGACCGCTTGGAGCTCTGTCTTCGCTATGAACGGGGGATGAAACCCTTCGTCGGCGATGACATTATCTGCCATGTTATCTTCATTGAACACGACAAAGCCGATGTTCTCAGATCGCCACTGTTGCATGTCTTCTTGAAGTTGCGAGTTGCTAGATTGCACACAGTTCTCCAGGTCGTGGTTTGGGCGAACACTCACATTCACCCTATACACTTCCTGAAAGACCGCGAGTAGTACCTCCATTTTTTCTTGCGGGTCTTCGACCACAAAGAAGTTATCGTCCAGTACCGCGTTGTCCGGATCAATACCTGCTGTAGTCAGTATTTGTTCGTTGTCCGTCGTTCTGTGGAGCTTAAGGCACGGAAGATCGCTATGCTTACTACGAAGCATTTTATTTCTCTGCGGAAACATGCTCGGGTTGTTGGATCTAACAGCCCCAATCTTATTGTTCCAAAGCAAGTTAACAGAAAGTCTGTAGTTCTGAATAATTAGTGTTTGAATGTTCTTAATAAGCGATTTCAGTGTCCTAACATCCTCATCTCGTCTGTCAGTAAACAAGGTTTTTAATCTTGACAGGAGTCTACTTTTCCGTTGATGTAGTGCGTCAATAGTCGCATTGCGGTACAAGTTTTCGTTATTTCTTAGTGTATACCGTGGTATCGTACTGTTCATTGTTCGTTTTATTGTCTCATCCAATTGTATTAGATACATGTCAATCTCCTCGTTTGACAAGTTTCTATTGGACGGTATGTGGAGCACATTTGAAGAAACTGCTCTCGTCTAGAGAAGCGAATCCAGCGTGTCCTACTGTAATTATAGGGATTCGCTTGAACAAACTCTCCTAATTCCGCAATGTCGTTGGGGATCTTGATTTCGGCACTGAGTCCGCAATGGTCACTGAGATACACGAAAGTGTTCAAACAGTTTACCGTTTGTGAGTTTGTGTCTGTCAGCTGCAGTCTTGCGTCGAACAGCAGGAGGTACAGATAAGAGCCACATCTGGGGTAGGACGAGATCTCTGTCGCTTTAAAATCGAGTCCGTACTTGACACTGTGGAAGCAATACCAGCTGTAAAGCTGGTCCCCTCTACTATTGGAAACTATGTTTCCACAATATCCGTGGCGAGTTCTCCTCCTAGTCCAGCCTAAGACATCGAAAGAGTGAATCGAGCTCTGATATAGTCGTTCTGGAACTAGGGGAGCCGGAGGAGTAGACCGACACCGCATACAGCTTCTTTCCACTGCGGAGAGAAATGCACACGATGCAGGCCTCCAACTCCTGAAACCGTCGAACTTCACTACTATGCACTACTTTGTGTTTAATATTATTTTTAATGAAGATCGCAACACCGCCTCCACCATTGGAGTTGGGCCGATCTCTTCTAATAACATTATAATTACTGTGCTCTGCGCAGCCATCAAGACTGGTGACGTGCTTGGTTCTGCAGGAGCGCCAGAATTTGGCTTACCTGCTCCTCTAACCGATCCATACGCCTCTCAATGGAAGATTTCCAATCGGGCGTTGAATCGTGTGCTCTTGGCACCGATGGTTGCTGCACTACCCGTAGGTCACTTGCGGGGTGACGGTTATGGCTGCCCCGAGTGGATTTTTCACTGGGGGCTGCTTCTGCAGAACTGTCTTTGCTTTCCGCTCTTGGCACTTAGGGGAACCCCGATAGTTAGCGGTGTGCTCCGCGTTTCCGCAGAGAACCCAATTGAACTGACTTTTGTCAGCTGCTCCCTCGTTCCCCAGCGTGCATCCCTCCGCCTTGTGGTTTTCACTGCACTTCACGCATCGAGGCTGCATTTGGCAATTCTACGCGGCGTGCCCAAACCTTTGGCAGCGAACGCATTGTTTAATGCCGTCGCGCCTTTTAATACTTTCCCATACGCAATCATAGTCAGCTAATGTTTTTATATCTTTCAGCTTATCTACTATTGGGTGACAGCTGTACAATGAAGAACGGTAATTTCCGTCCCTCTCTTTTTGCCTTGTCGTTGGTGAAGGGCTTAACCCCGACGAACTCGAGACCCTCACACATTTGCTCTTTGAGCAGTTGGAAAATCTCATCCGCTTCGAGCGGTGCAACGATCTTTAATAATTTTGACTGGAGTTTTCCTCCTTTTGGTGTGAAGGAGAAGAACTCCGTCATCGAACGCTTGAGACACCTCTTAAGAGCTTCATGATGCTCTACTGTCTTGCAGCTTATTGACTATTTTTCGAAGCCTTGATTTTTTTAATACTAAAATGACCACTACCTATAGCCGTCCTACATACCTGTGCAGTTTGAATGACGTCCGGCTTATATAAATTGATTGGTGGCATTTTTTCTTTCTTTTTTTGCTGATGTACTGCTGGCCGCTGTGTCTGTTGTTGCGTTGCGGCTTGCTGTTGTTGTTGGGCAGCTGTTTTTGGGGGCTGCTTCTATTGTTGTTGCTGAGCTGCTGACTGTTGATGCAGCTTCTTAGTTGTTGAGAACTGTTGTTGTTGCTTTTGCAGCTGATTTGAATTGGGCAACTGTGTTTGTTATTGCCCGAGTTATGAGACATGAATATGCATCGGCCTCGATGACGTAAACGCTGCACTCTCTTCCTCTTGGAGATTTTCGGCTGCCGCGTAACTGGTGGTCACCGTTGGTTGGTGGCGCAATTTTACTGCCACCGGCTGCTGGTTCTTGTTGTCCGTTTGCCCGTTCTCCTCCATACTTTGCACTCACTCACTTTGCCAGTGCAGTTGTGAGATTGGCGGGAAAAAAAAGGAAAAAAAGTACACTCCCATTGCTGTAAGTTCTACGCACTCGGCTACGCTCTAGTTGCGGATCCCAGTGACACTAGCACTATTTCACTGTTTTAATTATTATTTGTTAATTCTCCGAAGTCGAAACACTTGCGAACAGTTCAACGGTCTGTGAACGACTGATAGCGCCACCCATATTATATTATTATTATTATTATATATGCATGTGCTATATACGCACCCTTGGATCTACGATTGTGCCAGAAGCAAATTCACTAAGAATTACACATCTGCATGCACGTACATACGCGTATTTGCAAGCAGCATCGATTGTGCCTGTAGCTAATCGCAACGAGGGACATCGTTTTCTTCGAGCAACATAACCAGTTTCAACGCATACTCTTGGTAACAACGTTTCTTTTAATTCCATCTGAATTAAATTAATTCTCTTATATTGATATTCGTATCCTATATTTAAAATACAATCTACATATGTACGTTCTCATTTAGTTATATATATATATATATATATATATTCACTTATGTCACCCAATGCTTAATTGAAATCCTTCTGCGATTATTATTATTATGTACACTAATTTTGCTTTTCTTATGAAATTTAATTTGAACTCTTTATCCTATTACATACATATATTAATCTTGTTTTTCCTATGAAATTTAATTTGACTTCTTTATTCATGAGTGCACAGAACAGGTGCGTTAAGCCGTTCGCAAAATATTTTATCCTTTTGTCTAAATTGAATTGAAGTATTTCAGTTAACGTTTAGTATACCGCTTCATTTTTGTACACCAACCACGTCGTCGTTTTCTCATACGGGCGCCTTGAATTATTTATATTGATTTGTTTCTTCCGGGTATGAACGAAGGTAGTGCGGAAAATAATCAGCACCCAGCACTCCCTGCTCGGATGCCCGGATCTCTGGTATACCGCGATGGAAGGGCAGTTCGCGTCCGATGAACGCAAGTTTTACACCTGCATTTCACTAATGGACATTAATACGGTCCAACGCGTTCGCGACATTATAGTCGCGCCACCTCCTCAACAAAAGTTCGAAGCGCTTATACAAGCAATTTTGTCTCGCTTGATGGATTCGGAAGGCGTGCGTCTGCAAAAACTTCTAGGAGTTTTAAATCTAGGCCACAAAAAACCGAGCCAGCTTCTCCGAGAAATGGAAGCCTTAGGGGGTACCGAATTCTCTTCTTCGATAGTTAAAAAAGTATGGCTGCATCCTTTACCAGATATGGTGAAAGCTTTATTAATCGAAAGCACTGAAGATTTAGAGCCTATGAATATTACGGCCGATAAAATATTAGAAGCGTCTAATCATTTTCAAGTTCACGGTTTATCAAGTAACAATGGGGAAAATACCAATGTAGCCTATATCGGTGCAAATCAACATCCATGTAATTCACCGCCGCTAGCAAATATCGAGGCACATACTGAAGCGTTAGCGAGGCAAATCACCGAGATGCGTTTATCTAATCGTGACACGCGTGGTAGGAACTCTAAGCGTGGTAGAAGCTCCGATCGCGGTCGAAGGGCACCTAGCCGAACAGGATCCGACATTTCCGTGAAAGAGCTACACATTTTCGTAAAATTAAAGACCGGGTCTACGATAGCGGCTGTAGACCCTAGCATCGTGTCAAATAGTCGCCTTTTTATATACGGTATCTTGTTGACACAGGCGCGGATGTATCAGTAGTGGTATCAAAGTGGACACTAGCTATCAGATTTTTTAAAGGCATTTGGTTTATTAGTCGATTTAAAAAGAAACTGCAGTATCGATCCGTTAACCACACTACAGTATAGACGGCAGATAGTGACCGCATCAAATTCCATTTCTATAATATCAGGTGAAGTTTCCCCAAGCATTAAAGAGTTGATTACGTCAATAACACATCGCATTATAACTAAGGCACAACCCGAAAAATTAGTGGTAGCTAAAAAAGAATTTCAACGGCCTTTAGCCGAAGGTACCTGTAGGCCTTCAAAAAGCTGTAGGGCGTCGCCACTGCACATGGTTTTAAAAAAAAAAACGGCGAGTGGAGGTGTTGCGTAGATTATCGGGGACTGAACAATGCTACTGTACCGGACCGACATCCTCTTCCACACATTCAAGATTTTACGTTGGACTTAGTCAGGGCGTATTACCTGACACCCTCCGGGTTAAGGCTCGACTACAATGCGCATGAGCGAGCATTACCTAGTGTCAAACGCGCATGAGAGTGAGCGAATACATCCACCCCAATGCGACAACCTAATGTCGTCCATGAAAGATTGCGAACATTTCGTTAAGCATGTGCAAAACACAAATGTTTCGTTAAGCATGAGCTAGTGCGAAATGAATCGCACTGCGCATATGCGAATGTGACAGATAAAACACAGCCAAGAAAACAAATTTGAAAAATGAGCAAATCAGCTAATATTGTGTTGGTATTCGTACAAACATACACATATAATCGAACTGGAAACATAATAAATCAAAATTAAATAAAAATATAAAGCAAGCAACGGAAGAATTTCTGACAGGAGGCTATGCGTGCATGTGCTTATTATAGTTACTCGAGTTTTTTTTAGCAAACATGACGAAACAGTTCGTCCAAACTTGACACTAGCTCATGCTCGCTCATGCGCATTATAGTTGAGTCTTTACTCCAATTCGTCACGATGACAGACTTCCAGACCAGATCCAGACTTTCCCACGACACATTAATGCAGTCATGCGCGACCTTCCATTTGTCTATCCATACATGTAGGATGTAACCCCATTGTAAAATGTAAATGTTTCCTCAGAGATAATTGACATTCATTCAGTCTTGTTTTTATTAAGGGTTGTCAGTACTGTAGAACGAATGGAGACCACTTTTGAAGTTGAAGTCTGTGTTATAAGCTCGTTATTCCATTTTCGTTTTCTTTAAATAAAGTTATTTGTTCAAAAAATCCTACAAAGTGGTGTCAGAAGTGGGATTGCAACAGGATAAACGATTTCCCAGACAACCCTTTCGTAAAGAAGTCTAGAAAAAAAAACGACGTATATGAGAATTTCCTAATAACTGACGACGAAGTATATAATTCTGCGAAAAACGACGAGGATTTTTTTGCACATACAGACGAGGAAAAATAAGACGAAGGAATGGCTGACGAAGGAATGGCTGACGAAGAAAACCCAAAACAAATCGACGTGGACGAACTAACGATGGCACAGATTGCAGATATGCTTCAGAGTCTTGGGCTTTCGCTAAATGGGAGAAAATATGATTTGCGTGACTACGAAAACAACTAAGCTCCAATGGTTCACCAAACCAATCCGTGAACAATGACGAGGACGACGATGAAGATGATGAAGCTGACAATACTCTTGTCAACATAGAAGAGCTTACAGTGGCAGAGTTAAAGAAGAAACTTCGAAATTTAAATTTAAAGTCTGCAGATGGTGACGACGAAGATGACGATGACGCCGACGATGATGATAGACGAAGATGAAGATGACGAGCACTACGACGAAAATAATTAAGTTTCCACACGATGTTGCGCTCGAAACTCAAAACCGCAAGCTTCTCCACAAGAACTTAATTTTCATCAACCAACTCTGACATTCAAAGACGTTGAAGAGGCACTAAAGGTGTTCAGCGGAGACAGTTCCCAAAGTGTACAACGCTGGATCAACAGCTTCGAAGAGACAGCCGACTTATGCAATTGGACAGACCCACAGAAAGTTGTATATGCAAAACGATTGCTACGTGGTTCAGCGAAATTGTTCATCACATTCGAATTTCAAAACATAACATCTTGGAATTATGAAAACAATTAATGAAAGAATTTGCTAAAACAATGAGTAGCAAAGAAGTACATCGACGCCTCAGTCACATTAAGAAGAGGAACGACGAATCATATCAAGAATATGTGTACAGTACATTAGAAATTGCTTCACATGCCAATATTGAAATTGAATCTAAAATCCAATACATAGTTGAGGGAATTCAAGACACTGAGGTCAACAAATCATTTCTGTTCGAAGCTAATAACATCAAAGAACTAAGACAAGAACTAAGTCGTTACGAAACAATGAAAATAAAAACTAAAATAAAGCAATTGCACAGCGGTGAGATACAACAGTCAATAACGAAACAGAAAAGTGATAAAACAAAACGTTGTTTCAATTGTGGAGATGAAACGCATTTTAATAAAAATTGTCCTAGTAAAAACAGAGGAACCAAATGCTCTGTATGTAACGACTTTGGGCATCCTGCCAGAGAGTGTCCAAAATCAGGACCAAATTGTGCAGTGATAACTTCAGGAAATCAAAAAATCTTTAAGGACGTTCTCATAATGGACAATGAATTAAAGGCACTTGTCTACGCAGGAAGTGACTTCAATTTAACAAATCCAACTACATAAATCCGGCTGGTAATTAATAACTACTCTAGGAAGTTTTAATACAAATCTTGTAATCGATGACATCTCAATTACGGCAAAAATTCACGTTGCGCCTGAAAGTATCTTGCGGAAATTCGATTAAAAGATGGCACTGCAAAATTTTTAGGACTAGACGACAAGTGTGAGAATGATACAGAAAAAGAATCCGAAAGCGAAGAAACCGTGCTGAAAGAATTTTTAAACATCAGTATCTGCCAAGAACAGTATTCTCCATCAAATCTCAGCATTCCAGCTGTCAGCTCTTTAGACAAAGCCAATCCAATATGTCTCCACCTGTACTTGAGAGCGTTGATTTCACCATGGGCCAAATCCACTTCCGCACTCGTACAGTTGCAAGAGTACTGAAAGATCTCGTTAAGATCTTAAAGAGCCCGTCCCTAAAAAGGGCGAATCTTCGTCACCCACCTCGTACCGACCCATAGCACATAACACTTAAATAAATCGTCAGCTTATGAAATATCTTGAATCGCGGAAGCTTCTTAATGACCTGGCAGTACGGTTTCCGTAGCAACAGGTCCACTGGTGATCTGATAGCTTATCTCACCGAAAAGTGGAACACATCTTTGCATAATGCAGGCGAAAACAAGATCGTTGCACTTGATATTTCTAAGGCATTTGACAGAGTTTGGCATCAAGCTCTTTTGTCGAAAATGCGTGCATATAGTATCGATGAATCTCTTCTTCTATGTATTAGAAATTCCCTTTCGAACCGTTCAATTCAAGTTGTTTTGGATGGGTTCAAGTCTAATATCCACCAAATAAATGCTGGTGTACTGTCTCCGACACTTTTTCTCATTTTTATTAATGATCTCTTGTCTGCTACTTCTAATCCAATCTATTCCTTCGCTGATGACAGCACCCTCAGCTTTTCATATACGTTCCGAGACTCACGACCCTGCCCTTCGGCCGTAGAATTGGAACGGCAGCGTATGTTAAGCACATTGAATTCCGATCTTGACAGCATAACTAGCTGGGGAAATTTTGTCTCGCTTGATGGATTCGGAAGGCGTGCGTCTGCAAAAACTTCTAGGAGTTTTAAATCTAGGCCACAAAAAAACAAGCCAGCTTCTCCGAGAAATGGAAGCCTTAGGGGGTACCGAATTCTCTTCTTCGATAGTTAAAAAAGTATGGCTGCATCCTTTACCAGATATGGTGAAAGCTTTATTAATCGAAAGCACTGAAGATTTAGAGCCTATGAATATTACGG